>OZ005652.1:104261258-104977983 GCA_963930645.1 Salticus scenicus
TCCGAGTAACTAAACTTGTTTACACACCAACATAGCGAGTAACCTCTGACGTTGTGAGTAACTTTTCTCGGTTACTCGAAGCGTTTAAGCATGCCATGACCTTCCTGACGCTGTTATTTGTACTACACACCACTTTTTTTGAAGTTACTCGAAAATGATTTATTAGGCAATCATCAATACACATTGTGTATCGTATAAGATTTGATAAATATAAGTGCCATCTGACGGTGTGTGAAAATGCAATCTCGAACCCAGACTGCTTCCTGCTTGTTACTCGGTTATGCGGAAAAATTCTCGTTACGGCAACCTAAGTATCTTTATTATTTCTGTTACTCAGATGTGCTAGATAAGCTAATTAAGCTATTTTTAGCTGCCTGGAGCATAGATATTGTAGTAAGGTATAGGTTAATCGTCGCGGAATAAAATGTGATTCCTCAGTAGGAGGCTATGAGAGTGAGAGTATAATTGCGCTTGTATTAGAGAGAGTTTTCATAGCATTTGAAAACACACAGATGTTTTAGCAAATAAAATTTATGAATAATTTTTCTACTAATAATTCACGGAATAGTATTTTTATTATTATTACTCTTTATATAAAATAGTGTAAGATATGTAGATTTTGTTAAGTTTCATTTCACCTTTCCTTTAAATTAAACTTTTTCATTTATTTATTTTTTAACTAGCGTACTTTAGTTGCGCCACTCCTATTTTTATTTAAATGAAGTATGAAAATTCCATATCACTTACTTATATAAAATATTAAATTAAAAAAAAAATAATTATTATCCATTAAATATAATAACAGTATTTACATCTTAATAATAACGAGGCAGCTGATTAAAAAATTATATTTTTCATAAATTAGTGAAATAAACTAGACATACAGCGATATGTCGAATATATTTACGTATGAAAAGGTATATCACTTACTTTAACGAATTTATTGGAACAATTAAAAGACACGTACAACTTCGGCATAATAATTTTATTCTAATACTGAGTTTTAAGTCACTGAAGTTTTCAATTCCGACTTTCAATTACAATGGCTGTTGCAATAATTTACCGATGAAATAAAAAATATCTGGCTTAAAACATGGAGATTATAGATTTATATAAATTACTATATCTATGATCTGGAATATTACGCAATTTATTTACAATGACTTATTTACAATAAATTTATTTACAATAAAAATTACGAAATTTACGTTTCATAATATATTACTAATTAATTTACTTTCAAAAGGCTGTAAAATATAAATACAAAATTCCACAGTTAGAAATATTTGCACAAATCATGTAAACAGTAAACGTGTCATTTTTTAAAGAAAACGTAAATTCTGAAAAGTGCATCAATTAAATGGAAAATTGAAATATTTTATATATGTAATAAATATTTAGACAAATCGAAGCATTATTATCAATCTAAAGGCACCAAACTCATTTTAATTTCGGGTCTGGAAATATTAACACAGAGAAAATAAAAAAGTATTGCATAAACTGAACATAATTAAACCTTTTATGTTTATTTCAAATATGCCAGACAAATAATTATTAAAAGATTAAAAAATAAGTAATTAATTTATTATTAAAGTATAGCATAAAATTTAATCGTTTAAAGAAAAAAATTTCTTTGTTTAATGCTTTATGTAAGTATACGATGATATATTATTTTTTATTTCGATATGTGCTTCTAATTTCCACCACACTTTAAAGTGAAAAACACAGGGGGAAGAGGCTAAAAATCCATCGAAAAAGCATGGGATGAAAACGAAAAAAACTCACACTTTTAAACTCACACTTGGGGGAAAAAAAAAAATGAAAATTTGACAAGAAAAAGACATCGACCGAGCGGGAGGTGGGTTGGGACATTAAAGTTATTGTCAGTTTTTCCTACGACTCGCCTGGTATGTGCATTTCAAAGTAATATTAAATGTGAAATTTAAATTTCTCATTGCTGTAATTTGACAAATATGTTAATGGAAAAAAAAAAAAAACACAAAGCGTAGATACATGTGATTTCTTCACAATATATATTTATTTATTTATGTGTGTGTGTATTCCTCAGAAAATTATGTAATTTCTCTACTTTCCGTTTTGAGTAACAATGGTTGCTTTAATAGTAACAAAGCGAGTAACCATGATTACTCGGTTTGTTTATAAGTTTTTGTACATTTGTTTATGCATTAAAAATAAGCAATGAATGTGCTATAGGCATGTCTATTTAAAGAAAAGACGAATGTTATAATTTAACAAACAAGTAAATGGAATAAATAAATAAATAAATAAAATTTCTCCAAATTAAATTTTTCTGTGAAGCCTTTTAGTTGATGAAACAATTAGAAAATTTAGCTTTGATTTTTTTTATTTAATTTAATTTAACTTCAAACTGACCTTATGCTTTAATAGTAAAAAAATGAATAGCAATAATTACTTGATTTGTTTACCCCCTTTTTAAAATGTGTTTATACTTTTAAAATTAACTTTAAATTTGCAATGGTCATCTCTAATTAAAGAAAATGTAACTATTATAATTAAAAAAAAAAAAAAAAAAAAAAAACTAAAGGAAATAAGAGAATGAAAGATATCTAATTTTTTCTTTATATATGCATATATATATATATATATTAAGAATGTCGTGTCATTTATCTACTTTCCGTTTCGAGTAACAATGTTTGCTTTAACAGTAACAAAACGAGTAACCATAGTTACTCGTTCTGTACTTTCTCTACTTTCCGTTTTGATTAACAGTGGCTGCTTTAATAGTAACAAAGCGAGTAACCATAGTTACTCGGTTTGTTTATGTGTTTTTACACATTTGTTTATTAATTTAAAATTAACTTTGAATATGCTATAGCTATGTCTAATTAAAGAGAAAAAGGAATGTCATAGTTTAACAAAGAACTAAATGGGAAAATAGAGTAATAAAATTGCTCTAAATTAAATTTTTCTGTAAAGATTTTTAGTTGATTATTGAAAAATTAGAAAATTTGGCTTTGAATTTTTTATTTAATTTAATTTAAGTTCAACTTAACTTATGCATTAATAGAAACAAACTGAATAACAATAGTTACATGATTTGTTTACCCATTTCTAAAAATGTGTTTATACATTTAAAATTAACATTAAATTTGCAATGGTCATCTCTAATTTAAAAAAAAAAAAAAAAAAAAAAAAAAAAAAAAAAAAATGTGACAAAAAATTTCACAAAAAACTAAATGAAGAAAGGAAATATAAAAGTGAAGATAGCTAACTCACTCCCTATATACATATATATATATATATATATATATATACATAAGAGGTCGTGTCATTTACCTACTTTCCGAGTAACAATGTTTGCATTAACAGTAACAAAACGAGTAACCATAGTTACTCGCTCTGTACTTTCTCTACTTTCCGTTTTGATTAACAGTGGCTACTCTAATAGTAACAAAGCGAGTAACCATAGTTACTCGGTTTGTTTATATGTTTTTATACATTTGTTTATGAATTTAAAATTAACTTTGAATATGCTATAGCTATGTCTAATTAAAGAGAAAGAGGAATGTCATAATTTAACAAAGAACTAAATGGGGAAATAAAATAATAAAATTGCTCTAAATTAAATTTTTCTGTAAAGACTTTTAGTTCATTATTGAAAAATTAGAAATTTAGCTTTGAATTTTTTATTTAATTTAATGTAACTTCAAACTTACTTTATACTTTAATAGTAACAAAATAAATAACAACGGTTATTTGATTTGTTTACCCCTTTCTAAAAATGTGCTTATACGTATAAAATTAACATTAAATTCGCAATAATCATCTCTAATTGAAGAAAATGTAACTATTATAATTTCATAAAAACTACATGAAAAAGGGAAATACAAAAATGAAAGATATCTAATTCATTCCCTATATACTAGCCGCCTTCATCGAAGCTAGTTCGCGATCTTTGAAGCACCAACTTTACGAAACTCCCGCTCGGTGGTGCCTGCGGTGCCTTTTTACCGTTTCAAGTCCTACAACAGCTTAATGTCATATAGTGGAAATAGCTTTATTGAAAAATGTAACCGTAGTAAATTGAAATTCCCGCTTGGTAGCGGCTGCGGCGCCCTCTTACCCTTTCAATATCTGAAACAGTCTATTCACTCACCGTGTTATGATCTTTGAAAATTCTGACTTTAGCAAAATCCCGCTCGGTGGCGCCTGTCCCTACTAATCGCCGTTTTAGAACTTTATGATTAGTTAATAGCGGTTCGTTTATATAAATGATAATAATAAATCTCTAACGACATCATGGTACCAATATTATAGCTCCACTTGGTGACTTTTTAATTTTTAATAAAATAAAAGGGATCTCGCCAACATGGAGGTAAAAATTTAAAATTCACCAATGGTGTCCTTTATTAAAGCTGTCTTGCCAGGGGAAATATGAAAACTAAGTAATCAAACATGAATTTTATTTTGAAACTTTTCTTTGAATGATTTAGTTTAAGTATCGTTAGCATTTCATCCCATAAAAACTAATAATAATTTGGCTCTGGCGAATTAAAATTTTAATTGTATGGTGAAATTGGATAAGACTTATAAGTTTGAAATTTTAAAGGTTAAGGGAAAAAAATAATAATAATAAATAAAAATAAACTGAAAATTTTCGCATGGGTTTGCTAGTCTAAAAGCATTTTAATTATTATTATTTAAATTTCAACGTCACAATAACGTCATTTTTTTTATGTGCATAAGCAAATCTAATTTTTTATAATTTTTTGTTAATCACATGAAAATAAAGTGTAAAAAGAAATAAAAAAAAAAAAAAAAAAAAAAAAAAAAGGAACCAGAAAACCTTTTTGGCAACAGCTAAATTTAAACCATATATTTAAATGGCTAATTAAAAATATTTTGTTTGTTACGCCTGTTTAGGAAATTTCCACTGCCTGGTGCAACGCTTGTTTGCCTTCGGAAAGTAAACAAATTCGCACATGAATGACGAATCTCAATTGGATTTGCACTGTATTCATCTTCCTGTGCGGTCGTAAAAAGTTGGAAAAAATAATTAAAACAAACAGAAAAATCATAACTTTTAATGATTTCAAGCAAATTTTATAATTTTTTGAGAAAAGCTTTGTGTACTGGTGCTGCAATCTAAAAAAAAAAAAAAAAAAAAAAAGGAAGAAAAGAACAGAAAAAATAATAATAATTATTATTATTATTATAATAATGGGGGAATTTTCGCGAAAATTTTTTGAGTTATAAAGAGTTTTTATTGTTAAAAATCGATGATGTGATTTAATAATAATAATTAAAAAAAAAAAAAGTTACTGGAAATTCGAATATTTTTAAAAATTGATATCGCTGAAAAAAATTAAAAAATGCCTTACCATTGATGCCATCTCATGAAACACCCAGAGAATTATTTTATGCTAATTTAAGGAAATAAATAATTTTAGATTGATATAATTTATATGGGAATCTTTATATTTTTAAGGTTTAAATAATAAAATTAAATCAATAGTCGGACGTGTTTAAGATTAAATTTTATTACGTTATCTATTATTTATATTTGCATTTAAATTCTATCTGCTGCTTATGCGGATTAAATTTAAATGTATTTTGTTTAATATAAACAGTTTTTTTATTTATTTAAAATCTTGTTTATATCTTAATGTATATATTATTATATATATATACATATGTTTGCCAATTTGGCTTACCATCAATATTCTAAAAGTTTACATGCACTTTGATTACAACTGCAATGGCGCTTTTTCTGATGTGTATTATTTCAATTGTTAATCATTTACAATGTTTGGCTGTTTGTGGATCTATGCATTTAATGGCTCATTGTTGTAGAACTGTTTTATCTAATTTCAAAATTGGGATATTCCTTTAGTAGTTTGTATGTGCCTAAATGAGTTTTGACAATTATTATTAAATTTAAAAGTATTTAAGTTAATATGGTAACTCATTGGTTCCTTATCTATATCGCAACTTTTTGTGTCATTCTTTCCTCTATGTTAAATTCAGTTCTATATTTTAGTGTGCCTTTATTGTTTTAGTTCTATTAATTGCTAAATTTTAAGATTAAATTTTATTACGTTATCTATTATTTATATATATATATATATATATATATAGAAATTGCCAAACAAGGGCGCACCAAAAATAACAGAAAATGCAGAATTTTGCATGCATAAAGATGAATAAAAAATGCAATTTTGAAAACGTTTTCAATATATGTATATATATATATATCTTACGGTCTAAAGAAGGTGGAAGGTTGTGAAGTCGTTCCTTCACATATATGTGTTTTAATTATAACTTTAAATAAAGGCAATAAATAATTATTATATTTTCAATAAATTAAATAGCTAATAAAAATAGATAACTAAATTCTAAATTACTTTTATTTATTCGCTTTTGTCTATAATAAATATCTTAATTCTAATAATACTTTCCTTTTAAATGACATTTATAAGCTCTTCTAAATCATTTAATAAATAAAATATAAAAATAATATTATTTCCAGTCATAAGCCGTTGGATACATAATTACATTTTCATTCCTTTAAATTGCGTATGTTTATTTATTCGAGGCTAAATTAAGCAATACATTTCCGTTCTAATATCATTAAAGGGTAATTTAGATTTTTTTTATCACAGGATGTGCAATAAATCCTAGTCTGAGTGTCTCCCTTAAATAACGGTCTTCTGGCGATAAAACTTGGCATAAACTACTGTAACGAAATTAATAAATTCAAAATATTTATATTAAATTATTCTACAAACAAAGGATTAGCTTTGGCTGGAAAGTTTGGCACTGTTTTAATAATTTTGGCGTAATTCATCAGTCTGCAATAGAGTCAACTTCAGATTTCGCTCTACAACTGTTGATTGAATAACATGTAACCCCGTAGCTCTCTCTCTCACCCCTATCTTTTGCATTCTCGTAACTGATGGTCATGCTGAAATTCCACTATTAATGTACTGTTGATTTTTTATGAAAACTCTATAAAATAAAATAAATAGGTTTCACTGCGAACTATTAGTTCTTTTTGTTTCAACGGCCTTCTTTTTCAGCTATAAGGACCTGGATAATTAATGGGACCTTTCTACAGTTGAATCCCAGGAATTCTATTGGACAAAGGTGTATTAGAATTAAGGCCAAATGTCTTCATTATGGAACTGAGACAAGGTGGAGTGCCTACCGTAGGGAGGGATCCTTCAAGGCGTTCTAGTCTATTGATATGTGTTTTCGCAGAAAACTACGAAAAGTTCCAAAAGGCTAGGTCGATGAAAGCAACCCGTCACTTTCCGTCTACCAGCTTTGAGAGCAGAATCACGACTTCAAAACGAAGGATTTTTCGTATTATACATAACTATACGAATAGATTATGAACAGTATATTACTTTACTTTTTATTTCAGCTAGTACTGCATCATTAAGTAATACATAAGTACACACGTTTAAAGTAACATTATGCAAGAAAGCCATGTTATATGAATTAAAATGGGTTAATTACTTAGTGGCATATAAATTTACCAGTACATATTAATTACTTATCGACAAACATTTCAAAGGAAAGGAAGAATTAGATTTCGTGAACATATAATTAAATCACAACTCTTTTTGTCGATGGAATAATATAAGTATTGCTGCCATGTTTTATGGAATATGATTCTATTTTATAGAAAAAAATTGTTAGAAGACTTTAAGAATTTTACATACTGTTTAATTGAAGAATATAGTTTTTAAGGCAATTCGTAAACAAAATTGCTTAGCTAAAAAAAATAAATAAAAAATATTTTATTCTTATGACTAATATCTAAGTTGTAAGTCTGCATTATTAAAAATTACTATTTGTAGCAAAAATATAGATAAATATATAAAATTTTTGCTTTATATTAAATACATAAGCTAAATTATGTTTTTTGTGATAAGCAGAAATATATTATTGTATCGCATTAAAATGATTTCAGTGACTATCGATATGCTATTTCAATGCATTTAGTAGATAAATTTAAGTAATTCCTGTTTAATTTCATTTCATTGAAAAAAAAAAAAAAAAAAAATCTTAATTTACATTTTAAATATATATATATTAAGGTCATTCTTTTTTTTTAATTAAAGGACTCTTCTTTTAAAGCTGTTTAAATGTAGATTCTATTTTAATATAACATTCAAAAACAAAAATACAGTCGTCAATAAGATTATTGAAGCACTAACAATAATTCCTACATAAAAGATGGGCGCCTTTTCCTTTCTTTTCTTTTTTTAAATAAATATTTGTCGAGTCATGATCTTAGTCTTATACCGTTTATAAAAAACTAAGTTGATGATAAAAATTAGCGATCAAACTATATACAATGAAAAATATGGATGTGGGCTTCAATAATTTTGTTGCCGACTATATATTACAAAAATTGAATATCCTTAATTTATTTTTATTTTATTTGATCTATTCATTCATTTTGTGTGTGTGTGTCTGTGTTGATGTTTCGCTGTTGTATCACCCAAATTACTATTTTCGGCTAACAATATTTATCGCAATGATGAATCGAGGGCTCTAATAGAATGCCGAAGCCTTCTCTTGTTCTCGTCTTCTGTCCCCTTGAATGGGAGCGGACCGGTAAGGCAAAGAGACTCCCTTGAGTATCCCTTATTTTATCTTCCTCCCTGGGAGCAGTGATAGAGCCTAAGGCATTTTCTTTCATCTGCGAATCTACAGGATGGACAATGTCCTTTGCATTCTTCTGTATATGAGTCTATTTTCTATGTTTTTAACATTTCTAATGAAAGGAAATTTGTAATAAAAGAAAAGACGATTTTTAAAGCTTATATAACTGGAATTTCTTTTACATTGCTTCTTTTTCTATTCTTTCTTTTCTTTTCTTTTCTTTTTTTTTTTTTTTTTTTTTTTTTAAATTTAAAATCTGAATGCCCTTTTAATTGTGAACATGTTTTCCCTTCCTATTCCCCATCTATTATGAAGAGAGTATTAATTTGTGGGTCCATTTTTATATCAACTGAGATTTTGCGATAGTTACCATCGCAATTAGGATCATATATATTTTTTTTTTCTAGTGGTGTAGTTGCGGAGAGACGTCTTTTGTAAAAAGATGCTCTTTTAAAATTTCGTGGATTTTTTTTTTTTTTTTTTTTTTTTAATGCTTTTAAGCTTTTTGTTGTGTGAAAAATACGAAACAAAAATATTGTCATATCATCTGTAGGGTGGTCATTTTGTTAATTTGTTATACCATCAGTTTGTTAATTCGCTAGTTTGTTACCCATACAGCACAGAATGTTTCAGTTACGTTGCAAAAAGCTTACAATCTTTCCAGTGGTGGCGTCAGAAATTCCCCGACGGGGGGGCACCGGTTCCCCGACAGGGGGGCACTATATGTAGAAGCATTTTTACAGGCATATTTAACACCATGCACCTTCCTGTCAGTGTCTATCCGCGATGTCAAATATACAATGGTATTTTGTTTGTTTGTTTTTTTGTCTGTTTTTTACTTTCTCTTACCCATAAGGTAGAGAAAGTATTGTTTTTGGGTCAAATTTTCGAATGCGAGATTTTGTTATATTTACACGTTTTGAGGTCCCCTGAATACGAAAATCATGTTTGCAAATGGTCTGTGTGTATGTCTGTGTGTCTGTCTGTTATCAGCATATTTAAAAAACAAATTATGGCAGAAAGTTCAAACTTGGTATTCTAAATGTGTATCATATAGGGATGCTACAATAAGCTTTTCGTTAAGTTCAAGCTAATGGTTTGTGTACAGGGACAATCAAGATAATTCTAATACATTACGTCTATGGGGGAAATTGCAGGAAAGTAGAGTTTAACGTCTATAGACTGCACTAAACCAAATGAAACGAATATATATATTTTGTAATAGAGATAGTTAACTGGGAAAAATGTTTTGTGTATGTAGGAGCCTCGCCTCCCCCCCCTGGGGGGGAAGTCCCCCCTCAAAGGGAGTAAATTTTCACGATGGGTATCTTTCAAAAGAGCTCGACAATACCTTTAAAACGAATGGTTGAACCATCGATCTGCGATAATTTAAAACAAAGTTATCGATTTTTTTTACTTTTAACGAAAAAAAAACTTTAAAAAATCGTACTTTTTTTTTTTTTTTTTTTTTTTTTTAATTTTGAGAATAAAATGGACTTTTTTTGAATATTTGGTGTTATACTACTTCTCTAATATGGAAATCGTCTGCATTATCATGAAAGATATTCTTTTTAAATAATAATTTTAATAAATTATTTTTTAAAAACAGACTTATTTTTTACTAACCGAATGAAATTCTATATAAATGTAGGTACATTAATGAAACGGGGGGTTGAGGGGGCGGTAGCCCCCCTCACACAGAACTAATTATCATATAAAACTCTTCAGAAGCCTAATATGAATTGTTTAACATAGGTTTACATGACAGTACTCGTTATCTAACCTATTAATCTGCAACCTGTATTTATTGTATTAAATTTCAGGGTAAGAGAAAGTCGTGTGAGTGACACACCAGATTATTTTAAAGTGCTTTCGTATTATTTTTAACACCGACTAAGATAAGAAAGAGGAGGGGGTTATGAAAAGTTTGAAGCCTTTGTGTGTTTGAGGCACTGTAACGTCCAAACGAATAGACCGTCTTTAATGCAATTTTCCCTAATAAAATAAATAAAGGCTGATTTAATCGGGATGGTTCTTTGTAAAATTCTGTTTGATAGATTTTTTTTAATTAATAAATTAAAATGTAATTTTTCAGGTCACTTTGCATTAAGATTTTAATATTTGCGTGCTAGCAGTATTCCTTTTTTCATATTATTCAGCTAAGACATGCGAGCTTGCAATCTTCCGAATTTAAATCATGTTAGATTATAAATCCCGTAATTTTTTCTTTTTTTTTTTTTTTTTTTTTGCATTGGAGCTGAAAAACAAGTATTTTAAAAATCTTGAATTGTAAACCGATTTTGGCAAAAGTTAAAAATTGGTTAAAAATGATATGAGTTCACAGTCAAACTTTTTTCAATTCATTTAAAAATTATTGAGTTTTAAGATATTTTTAAAATAATTTAAAATGTGATTTTTCCCCCCCTTTCAGGCCACTTTGCATTGACATTTTAAATTAATTTACAAGCTGCCAACCTTTTAACTTCCAATTCATGTTAGATGATAAATCACGTTATATTATTATCATATTATAGAAATGTACTGTTTTTAATAAAAAAGAAATTTTTAATTGGTTTTGTCAAAAATAAAAAATAATGATTATGATTTCACAGTAAAAAACTCCTAAATTCAGTTGAAAATTGGAGTTTTTAAAGAAAAATTATATTTAATTAAATTCATCATCAGTGCCACATTCATATTTCATAATTTATAAGCTAGTGTTCTTCCAGCTGAAAATTAGAGATTTTGTGGAAAAATTAGAGTATTAAATTCAAGGTAGATTGTTTTTATAAAGTTAGCTTTTCACTTAATCGCCGTGTCATCTCGTCGATGTATCGAGCTATTCTCTACCCTCCTAAAATAATATATATGTAATATGTATATTAAAAAAAAAAAAAAAAAAAAAAAAGTAAATCATGCATATTAGAGCATGAGCATGGTTGTGAAAAAATAGAGTCAAAGACATCCAACAAATGTCAGATAAAACTTCCTTCTTAACATGGTATACATTTCATTTGTAACCAAGTATATACATATTACATTTCTCTTAAATGTTCAAATTTTACTTACAATATGCTGATTTAAATATGCACTTAATGTATCATTTTCTCATAATCATACAACATCAATATTAAAATTACGTAATTTAATCTTCATAATGTTAAATACTTCATGAACAAATGCAGTAGACTTCCAGAAATCCGCATGTTTTAACCAGTGTAACTATCAAACCGACATTAAAATTTTTAATATGAAAAGTTCAAGATAGCACTGATATTAACATTGATTCATCAGAAATTGAATCTCACGAAACACAGAAAGTCAATTTTATGCAGATTACTTTCTGTTGATGATAAATTTTAAATGCATTAATGCTATAAACAAGAAATAATAATTGTTCATAAATAACAATAAATAAATAAAATAAGAAACTATTTTTGCCTATATTTTAAAAAAGGTAATATACTTGTAATAGAAGCTTATATTGTATCACATGTTGTGTAAAATTTTGTATCTTACTTTATTAGATAAATTTTAATTTCTTAATTCAAGAAAAAATTAAATTAAACTTCATTATATGCATATTTTTTACTAAGTTGCTTATTCTCTTTATTTTTTTCTTTTCTTTTTTAATTATGTTAATTATTTTCCAAGCATACTTTTTTGTATTTTTCCTCATTTTTTATGCATTACAGTATCAAAATCTCGTTCCATAAATGCTAATTTTCACAAAATTCCAAAATACACATAATTTTTTTCCAATTTTTTTGAAATTTTTGGGAATCTCCTGCATACACATTAAATTTAAATTTAAATTAAAATAAATAAATAAAATCCATTTACGTATTATTGTAACTGAATTCGGCTTTTGGGATAGGTTTTATCAAATATTGTTACTATTCTTTCTAAATCTAATTTCTTTGATCTTGCACTGTGAAGCCCTAAAATCATCAAATTTTGCAACCTGCTTTCTGCACTGCAAGTTCTGAGGTAGTTTTTCACTATTCTAACATTTATAAATTGAACCGACAGATGTTTCAGTCGTTGGCTGAATTACTTCATAATTATTAATATCTTATACAGTTGGTTGTTTGGTTGGGTTTTAACGTTGCACTAGTGCTGCTCAATAGACAATTGGCGACGGTCTTGGAAAATTGCAATATGACTTTTGAAGATAATAATAAAATATAAACATTCATGAGCGGCTGAATTGATAAAATAGAGCAAGAACATTCTTTACTGTTTCCGAAATTTTTGATTTTCATACAAACAAGCATTAAAAATCGGTAAAAGTTGTATTATTCCCCGATTGCTTTTTTTTTCCCCTTCCCTTTTGTTCCCTGACTCTCTAGCAAAAAGTAATTAAAAGTAAATTTTAAAAAGAGAAATACATTTTTAATTTGTTGGTGATGCAGAGTGCAGCGATGTAAAATAAATATAACAATTTTAATTTCATATAATTATTAAAACGACTCTTAATTACACGGAAATATTTTAATGCTTTGAATTTGACAGATATTAAACAAATTATCGTTAAAAAATTTCACAAATAGTTAAAAGAATTTTCTCTTTAGAAATAGAATTCAAAAAACAAATCTTATTAAAAGGTCTCAATTATTTTACTTATTTCATTTCTCATTGTTAAAGCTGTCTTTAAGTTCTAAAGCAAAAGCGACACATTTTCATCTTATTTTTTAGATATTTTCTTTGGATGTATGATCCTCCCTACATCTACAGCCGACATAGACACACAATTATTACTTACAAACTTTGAATAAACACCATAAAATGCGTGCGTTGCCGCTTTGACTGCAGCACTCGTGCTTACTTTGTTCGCCTTTTGTTCGGTCGTGTGTTTTTTCGACCCGAAACAATTGTTGCGAGTTTATTGAATTTTATGGTGTTTATTCAAAGTTTGTAAGTAATAATTTTTACAACGCCAGTTTTGTGATGCTTCTTTATTAAATAGACACACAATATTTGAAAATAGTATCCTGAATAAGAATTAGTAGAATTAAGGGAAATGTGACTTAAATCAATATGCAATTTATATTTTCGTGATCCATTTAAATGAAATTTCTTTCTTTTTTGTTCTTATTAAGGGGGGGGGGGGATTAAGATTGTTTTTTCCGATGTACTTTTTAAAGAGATGTCTTATTCTTAAAAATTTCCAGGGAAGAAAAAAAAAAAACTTATGTGTGTGTGTGGTCTAGTTGCTGTTCACAGACAAAAAGGGAAACGGAAACATACGTAGCCTACATGCTTTTTGTCCATTTCAAAGAGAGCTGGATAATAGGCAATAAAAAAGCGACTTCTTCACAGAAGCATCGCAAGTGGGATTTTAGAAGATAAGGAAAGGGTCAATCCTTGTAATAATACTCGCCGCTTTCTCCTGTTGTCGTTCCCACCAACTGACATAGAAGAGGAATACCTAGTATATCAATGCTAGCAAAGCCATCACAGTTGCATGCCATTAGTTTTTCTGGGAAAAAAAAAAAAAAAAAAAAAAAAAAAAAAAACTTCTCTAGAAAGACAAACTCCGAATGATGAAAAGGAAAAAATATTTTGTTGCTGAACAAATGGGAAAAAGGGGTATTTTTTTCCCGACAGATTTTGAGAATCTGCCCCGATGGGGGAGCACGAACTCCCCGACGGGGGGGCCTGTGCCCCCCCGGCCCCCCCTCTGACGCCACCCCTGAATCTTTCAAAAACGTAACACATTTTAGTATGCTCTCTGATACCTTTCTGAAACATTCGCCCGTTTTGATTTTCTATCTGTTAAGTGATTGTAACGTTTCTGTTACGTATCTGATAAATAAATAAATAAATAATAATAATAATAAATAAATAAATAAATAATAATAATAATAATCGAGTTTTGATACTATCTTGCAGATTCTTATGTAAAATGACCTCCTGAATCCGAATATGACACCCATGTTGTCCAATCACCCACAATTTTCTTGGAATATCACCCCCTCCACCAATTTTTATCACCTTTTGGTAATTTTATGGACAGAAGAAAAGAATTATTTTAACACTTAAAACATATATATAATGTATAATAAATAATAATAATAACGATTACTAAAATATAATAAATGTAACACTATATCAATAAAGTATAAAAAAGAATAGTAGCAATAACAATGATTATAAAAAAGGAGCAGAGGACATCACGGCTTAAAACGCATGAAGCAGAGCTAGCTTGCTGGAAGCCCAATTTCCTCCCCAAACCTGTGCAGAGTCGTATGGTAACAAAGAAAAAATCAAAATGAAGATTATATATACGTGTGTTTATTTGTTCATTCATTCTGGTCTTCATTCCTGGTGTTTGATTATTGTATTGAACAATTATTATTATTATACATATACACACTATATGTATGTATTATGTATGTATATATATGTGTGTGTTTTGTTGTTTGTGTTTTCATTGGAATTAATTTTAAATGAGTATTCTTTTTTTTCAAATTTAAATTTAAAAATACTGATCAAATTATTTAATTAAATTAATTAGTTACTAAATTGGCTTTTGTGGGGTTTTATGGCAAATTATTCATTTTTTATTTTCCGTTCTCATTATTATTGTTGTCATTACATATGTAATATCGTAATGTATAATATATATATTTCTCAAGGGTTGTTAAAGCGTATATGGTATATCTATGTGCTCTTATAGCAATTCGTAATAGCAGAAATAGGCGTGAGAAATAATAGGGACAAAAGTCAGTGAAATGATGCATTTATAATCTAAAACACATTACTTCCTATACAATTCACAGTAAGTAATTAATGAGAAAGGGAAACAATAGAAAATCTTTTAAATGATACCGAGTAATTTCTGCTACCAAAATCATGTTTGAAGTAAACTACCCGGCAATAATTAAAAAAATTTAATTATGCTGCATTGTAATGCAATGATATTGAATTAATATCATTTGCATTGTAATAAAATGTAACTCCTAATAAGGTACATCAAGGAATTTATTCCTCGGGGGGAAAAATATATATATATATATATATAATTTATTAATTATATATATATATATTTATTTATTAATTAAAAAACCTTTTTTAGAATATAAACCCGATATATCATTATATTAGAAGTGCAACACTTGTTCTCTTGAATTTAGCTATAATAAGATGTTGATCATAATATATACAAAATTATTCCGTGATAAACGAGTAATAGATGGTGATGGCAATCAATTAGCATTATAATAAGAATATAATTATGAATAATAATAACTTATTTTAAGGATAAGTCAGACATCCTTTATAATGTACTTTTATAGAAAAAAGAATGTCGTTGTACAAATTTAACTATCTGTCTAAATAGAATTAAAAGAGAAACGAAAAAGTTAATGATATTTTGAATACAACGACTGTGAAACATATGTGGATACAAGTACGTTTAATTCTAAATGGAATAAAAATACTTATGATAACAAAATAATTGACTAAGTAGTTAATTATACTTAAAAGCTTTTTCAAAAGTTATATTAAAGGTAAAAAGTAACCATGTGTAAAAAAAAGGCGGTGAAGACATTTTAAAAGGTAAAAAAAAAAAAAAAAAAAAAAAAAAAAGTAAGTTCCTGCTTATTTAAAAACAGGTGGATTCGAGGTGAAATATTCAGGCATGAGTCAATTAAGAAAAATAAGCTCCAGATGCCTATTCTGTTAAAGTTTAAAGCTTTTCGTTTAAACATTCCTTTGTCAGATGTTTAGAAGTAAATATTTGAATAAAAATGTTAAAGGTGGTCAAAAAGGCTAAATTTAAGGTTTATTTTCTAATAGCACTCAATACTGCTTCAAACTTTCAGTAATTATTATTTAAATAGTATTTGAAAAGTGCTTTCCATTTTCTTCTACTAGGGATAGATCTTCAATTACTATCAGTTGCACATTAAATTATACCCTCACTATATATTTTTTTTAAACTTGTAAGTGAAAGTTTTATAATTTTTTAGTCTGTCTTATTTCATATTTAATTTTTTCAAGTCGTTGTTCTTTTCAGTAGTTTTTACATAAAATTAGAATTTTATTTTAATCAGTCTCTTTCTCTTCCCATGTTTGTACGCAAAAATTCAATGCACGATTTAAATCTGTTAAAAAATTATGAAAAAAAAAAAAAAAAAAATCTTTTTTTTATTCTGTCCTTTTTGTTCCTCCCCTCCCTCCACATAGAAATAAAAAAAATTACGCTTATAAAAAAATATTATTGATGTTTAGCATGTATTTTACAAGTAGAAATTTAAAAAAGTGCCCTTTTTTCCCGCACTTTGTACAATTGCTACTTGCCAAATACATGTATGATTATACAAAGTTTTGGAGGTTAAGGTGCAGAGAGATAATAAAAAAAAAAAAGGTTTTTTTATATCATAACATCATATTCTTTTTCTTTCCCTCTTAGAACCCCTTAAATAATTTCGAAGACACATATCTTTTACAGAAACTATTTTGAAAAGTGCCCTTTTTTCCGTGATCCGGAAAAAAGGGCACTTTTTTTAATTGTTACTTGTTAAATACTTGCAGAGCATGCACGATAGTGAAAATTTTTCGTATAAAAGCGGGGAGGGGGGGGGGGTGAGACAGATTAAACAAAAAAATTCCGTTTTAGAATAATCTTTTTACCAATGTTTGATATTAACATTTTAACTAAAGTCTGATATTAATATTAGACTGAATTTTTGCATAGTAACTTAGGAGCTGAAAGATACTGCGATACATAGTCTTCTCTATAATTTTTCATAAATAATATTTATGCAAAATTTCCTAAACATACGAAGCGGTGTGATTTAAAACAATATTTTTTTTTTCACTCTTCCCCCCCCCCCCCAAGTATAGGTAACAATCACCGTAATTTTTCATTAAACATAGGTGATAGTTGTTGATATTTTAATTAAAATTGGTAGCATTGTGATATTTGCAATCATTTTTCCCTTCCGCCCATTCCCCATAGCCCCTTAAGATATATACAACAATTAGTCTAAATTTTTCTAAACATTAAGCGATATTTATAAATAGTATTAAAATGCAAAGCATAGTGATACAAAACATTCATTTTCTATCCTTCTGTCTCCCCCACCCCACCCCCCAACCCCCTCCTCACACACATAATCCTAGACATATCCTTACTGTATTTTTCTTTAAAAGTAAGTGAAATATATACAAAAATGTCAATAAAAAAATCGACATTTTACGTCCCCCTCCCCCCTCTTTCTTAAGTACAGGTAACTTTCATTGTAATATTAATAAAAAGCAAGTGATAGTCTTACAAAGTTTCATATAAATAGGTAACATACGATATAAAATCAACCACTTTTCCTACTCTTCCCTGCTCCTTTAGGAACCCCCCCAAATATGTGTAACACTCACTGTAATTTTATATATATATATATATATATATATATATATATATATACAGTAAGTGGTACATACACAAAATTCTATTTAAATCGATACTATTGTAGTTTAAAAAAATATTTTTTATTTTCATCTGCTACCACCTCGCATCCCTCCCTCCCCAGGTATATATAACACTCATTGTGATCTTGATAATAAGTAAGTGATAATTATAGAATATATCATTAAAAGAGGTACAATGATAATGTAAAAAAAAAACATGTTGTTTTTCTCTGCCCCTTCCCCCCACCCACCCTCAATTATGGCTGACACTTACTGTAATTTTTTCACAAATTGTACATGATTATACAAAGTTTTCATGGTTCATTAAAATCGGTAAGGAGGTGGTATAAAAACAATTATATTCTTTCGATCTGCTCTCACCCCCCCCCCCTTCCCCTTACGGTCTTACCCCAGGTGTACACTAAATGAATGTTTGTACCAAATCAATTGAAATTTCGAAAATTGTAATTTGAAAGCCATTCTTTAAATTCATTATTTGTTATTTATTATTTTGCAATTTGCGTATTGCGAAAATGCCCTTTTTTCCGGGATCCGAAAAAAATTCGTCAGAGAGACCTTTTTCGCCCTTGAGCACCAATGTACGATTTCATTTACTAGTGGCTATAATAGCAAATCACTAGTGGGCCTCCTATCGTACATGAAAATTATTGAAGTGAAATTTAAAGTGAAATAAGCTACAGAGAATCTATCTATCTATCTCTATGTGTGTGTGTATGTTTGTATGTATGTATATATTAATAAATACATCTAAATGGAAAATGAAATTCCTTTTTTCCTGTTCCAAAAAATTGTTTTAAAAAATTTTCCACCACTTCAGGAAGCTTATGTTTCTCATTTTTAAATAATCATAGTGATGCGATTTATTATGAAACTGATCAAATCGATTCTTAAAAAAAAAAAAAAAAAAAGGAAAGAATGTGAAATTTCGGTGCATATTCGGTATTTTCAGAATAAACAAAATTCATGTGAAATGCAGAGTGGACGTTTAACCAGGCCCGTGCTGGGTACCTTAGAGGGCGGTGGACAGGGGTGTCACAAGGGTACTTTCTATGGTTATATGGCAGATGCGTACAAGACATTTCCGTACAAGCTGAAATTAGTGACACTTGCGTACAAGTCCAGGTGTTCCAAATATTACAGATATGTTTTCGAAAAATCAAGTGGCACTTCCGTACAAAATTTGTTTCGCTGTATTTTTGGTTTCTAACACAAAGGGGTTATATCCATATGTTAAACTTGAAGAGAAATACTCTTATATAAATACGTGAATTTTCTCTTATGCATGTAGTCTTATGACTGACAAAGTTATGAGCTTGACGCATATAAAAGTTGCAAGCTATAATAACCGTAGTTATTTTCTGAAATGACATTCAATTATTTATTCACTGAGTCAAGACCAATAAAGGTCTTTATATATGCTATTAAGGTCTTTAAAAATATTTTTATTTCTTAAATACTTTTTTATTTTAAGTATGAATTTTTTTGTCTGCCAATAAAGAAAAAAAAATGTTAAAAAGACAATCTATCTTCTTTATCAATAACGAATTGAATCATATTCCATTTCATGAGATTATTTGTCGTTCACCTATATGCCTCTCTTTCTCTCTCTCTCTCTCTCTCTCTCCCCCCCCCCCCCAAAAAAAAAAAAAAAAAAAAAAAAAAAGAAAAAAAAAATATATATATATATATATATATAAATAAAATATAAATAAATAAATAAAATAAAAGAAAGAAAGAAAGAAAAATGTTTTAATGTTTGCATCATATGGATACAACCCCTTCATGCAATGATCCTCAAATAAAGCGAAAGCAATGTTGTACGCAAGTGCCACTAGATCTTTTGAAAACACACCTGTAATATTTAAACCACCTGGACATGTACGCAAGTGCCACTGTTTTCAGCTTGTACGCATCTGTCTTGTACGCATCTGTCACAACACCCTTTCTATGCTGAGGCATAATTATGCATGCAGGTGTTTCCAGTGTGACGTCAGATATTTATATTGTCAGATTGACTTTGAAAAACGACTGCTATATTTATTTTACATTACTATTTTTTTTCTATTTATTATTATTTTTAATTTAATACATAACGACTTTTATAGGATTAAGGCCCTGCACTACCTGTCTTTGCCGACATCCCAAGCCAATGTTATTCTTATGGGAAAGTTTATAGAATTACTCCACATCTAATACATTTTTTTAAATTCCGTTTTCACATTTAGAAAATTCGCATTCGTTAAATGCGATTTCTATATAAAGATTGATTTTTTAAATACAGTAAAACCTCTCTAAGTTGGACACCTACGGTTCCAAGAAAAAGTGTCCAACTTAGAGAGGTGTCCAACTTATAGGGGTTAGACATAATGTTAATGGATACATTCCGTTCCGAGAAAAAGCGTCCAACTTAGAGGGGTGTCCAACTTATAGGGGTGTCCAACTTGAGAGGTTTCACTGTATTCAATATTTTATTTTTTTAGTTTAAAAATACAAAAATTTAACTTTGGTAATTTTTTAGCTGTAGGCTCTTAATAAGGAAAAGAGAATTAAATACTTATTTTTTGTCATGTGGAGTTCATGTAGCAATCAAAACATAAAAATAATTTTTCCCTACTTAATTTTATGATAACAATAATAATAAATACGGATGAAATATTTAAAGACCTTTAGACAGTCCTTCAAGGAGATAGTTAAATAACTATGGCTAGTTTTCTTTTTATAAGAATGCAAATAATTTTGGTTTACTAAGATGTATTGTTCTACATAAATGTTCATACATACGAAAATAAATATTTTCGCATTGTTTAAAATGGCTGAGTAATCGAAAGAACAGTCATCTCTTTTAAAACTTAATTTTAATTTATATTATTTTTTAGGTACATTTTTCCCGAAGTTATTTTTCTGTTATTTTGTGTACATTGATTTATAATAATAAATTTTTAAATGAAAAATAATCAAGCAAAATATTTCAATTTAATTTGTAAGTTAAAATTAGAATAATCAATTTATTTACTTTAAATTAATAAAATATATCGTGATTATTCATCAGTTAGATTTCACTTTTCTCTATCTTAAATCTATAGAATGAAGGCACTTTCATTTATTAACGATATGGCATTAAAGAAAAAAGTTTATTTTTTGGATATATATATATATTAATTCATCAGTTTTTATTTCAGCTTACACAAAAAATATTAATAATAATAATACTTTGAATGAAACTCAGTGAATGACAGGAGCGGACCAAGGGGTGTGCGAAGTGTGCGGTCGCACGGGGCGCTCGCTCGATGCACAAATGAAAGGGCGCTAAAACAACGAAAATTTTCTAGGACTTTTTTATTTACAATTATGAGAAGCTTTTTTTTTTTTTTTTTTTTTTTTTTTTTTTTTTAAGCTATACGAAATGTTTGCCTACAAGTCGTAATCAGAGTATTATCTCTGCAAAGAGAAGATGAAACAGAAAAAACCACTATCCACCCCCACCCCCCCTCCCCAATTCCTTATCTTCCTGCCTTGGAAACACTCATGGATTTTCTCTTTGACAATTTTATGATTTCTTCCGAGAATCTCACGCTCACCCCGAGGTCAGTTTTCTTTCCCTTTCATTGTCCTACTGAATCTTCATAGAAGAGAGAGCATTTTCAAAGCACCCCCCATCGATTACACGCCCCCTCTGCATTTCTCATGAAATTTGCTTGTTCTTAAAATACTTAAAATGTGCCTTCTTCCGTTTAGCAAAAGAGAAAGACTCTATTCGAATTTCGAATAGGGCAGCAGTTTTGTTATTTTTTTCTTTGTTTAAGATCCGCCTTTATAAATACATGAACATTCGAACATTGATTTGTTTTACGATAAATCGGACACTGTGATTATTTGAAAATGTAAAACATAAACTTCCAAAAAGAGCAGCAAATTTTTTTTAAAAAATCGGAAGTGGGAGGAAAAAAGAATTTTCCGAATATTTCCTGTTGTTTGAAAGGCGGTTAACCAAGAGTTAACTGTATTTATTTATTTATTTTCTTCACTGCAACTTTAAAAAAATATATTTTTGTTTAAAAATCATTTTTTATGCCAGTAAATTTTAGCAGGAAAATACATTCTAATTTTAATATTTTTGCCGATTTTTACCGTTAATCCACCGCCTTCCCACAATATATTCTGATTTTTCATTAAGATCGCAGGGGCGCTTGAACTGCGCTAGGGGTGCTAGAACTTGAAGGTATTTTATGATATTTTCTAAATTTTCTGTTAAAAAGTAAAATAATTTACGTTTATTTTATAAGTTATTTTACAAACATGACAGATAAGCAGGAACCATCAAAGGCTTACTGGAGTAAAAAAACAGTGCAATAAAAAACGTGGAAAGGTAAAACAAGCTACTAGAAAAAAGGAACAACGCAAAAAAAAAAAAAAAAAAAAAAAAAAGAATGAATGAAAGAAAATAAAAAGCAAGCTGCTTTAAACTTTATTATTATTATTATTATTATTATTTTCTTACAGTACAAGTCACGAAAAATCGAACAGTCTTGTACCGTTAAAGAACGGTGAAAATAAAATACTGAAGAGAGAAGGATTTATACAAGTTCTAATTTTAATATTCGTGTGATTCACAATTGTGAAACATTAAAGCAATGAAAGCTCCTCCCTGCTCTGACTGCAGCAGGGAGGGTGCCGGCTTCGATTCCAAATAGCGGATCGCTCTCTTCGACCTACTTTTTTGAAATTTTGTTTCTCCGAAATTCGAATGAGTACGGGCTGGGACATTTTTGAACCCCCCCCCCCCCCCTCCTCCAAAGGGCATTCCATTCAAGTCTAAGTCCCAAGTGTAGGCAATCTGCCTTAGTCCAAAACACCAATACTAGCACAAGGGATACTTCACCTAAAGTGGATGGCAACCTTGTCCTACCATGTTATTCAATGGAGAAAGTAGTTTTTTAAATTATTCATTATCTTTTTTTTTTTTTAATTCTGTTTTCACATTTGAAAAGTACACAACCATTAACATGTTTCTTATTTTACAAGAATTAAATTTTTACTTTTTAATATTTCATTTTGAAGCTAAAAAGTAATAAATGATCTTAGTTAAATTTTCGCATATTACAGCTTTAAAACAAAATTTTAAAAATATTAAAAATTAATTCTTGAAAAACGAGAAACATTTTAACGGCTATGAATTTTCTAAATGTGAAAACGGAATGATAATAATAATAAAAAAAAAAAAAAAAAAAAAAAAATACGTTAGGTAATAATGAGTAACTTATAAAATAAATTTCTCCATGGAATTACATGGGAATAGACTGCCGGCCGAATTAAGTGAAGCGTACAGTACAACAGCCTCGTCAACAGCCAAAGATTGTGTTATTCTATGGGAAATTTGTTTCCACAATTACTCGTTACTTATTGTGATTTTTAAATTCCATTTTTTGATTTAGAAAATTCACAACCGTTCAACTAGTACTCATTTTTAACATTTTCCAACAAAATTTAAAAGTGTTTATGACTTCGGTTTACCTGTTTATCTGTCTATGCTCTAACTCAGTAAATATTAATGAAATCTCTTGAAACGTGATATATATTATTCAAATTAACTATCAGTGGTTCCCTGTTAAAAATAGATTAAATGCTATTGTTGATTTATGTACAGGGACACTTATTTCTGTAAATCACACTTAAAACATTTACTTTGCAGAAAGTTTTACGAAATTGAAATATGTTATTCATATGCACAAATGAATGCTTTTTGTAGTATTCAGTACAATTATCATTAAGATTTACAGAGCCACATACAAATATTTAGATATACAAGGGCTATTAAGGAAATAGCTGAAATTGCAATTTCATTTTTATTAAGCATTTTAATACTTTGTAACAATGTTTAAAAGTTAATATGATTTGATTTAGTCCAGCTGTTTGTCTGGCTGTCGGTTTGTCTATCTGTGTTTCTGCCCGCCTCCTGCATCCTTAAATATTTTCAGAATTTCTTCAAAATGATAAAAGCTATTCAAGTTTACTACGAAATATTCCCTATTTAAAGTGGCATTAATAGGCACTGTACAACAGTTTCCTGTACAGGGGACCCCCCCCCCCCCCCAAAAAAAAAAAAAAAAAAAAAAAAAAAAAAAAAGTACCGCGTTTTATGATAAACAATATTTATAAATCACATTTAAATAACTTTCTATTTCTAATGCAAAATCCAGAATAAAATTGACATTTACTGCTAATATGCTAAAATAATTTTTTGTGTAGAATATATGTTTAGCGTTCAGATTTACAGGGCTACACTAAAATATTCAGATACATTATGAGGTACAATTGGAAAATGCTGGAATTGTATTTCCGTTTGCGTTAAGAATTTTTAACAGTTTCCATAACGAAGTATAAGATTTATTACGAATTTAATTAGTTTTTCTGTCTGCCTTTCTGTCCTGTCTGTCCATTATATGATAACGAAGCCAAAAAAACAAAAAAACAAAAAAAATAAAATAAAATAACATTAATAGTTGAATGATGCAAAGAGCAGTATAGTTGGAAAATGTTAATAATCAATGCAAACTGTATGATTTTTCATTCTCGTTATTTATTTATTATATTTTATTTTTGAGTTTTAAAAACGAAAAACTAACAAATGTATTTTTTGCATTTTTAACTAAAACTTAGAATGGGAAAAATCAATATTTGGTAAACGAGGGCTAATTTAACGGTTATGAATTTACTAAATTTAAAAAAAAAAAAAAAAAAAAGGTAATGAGTAATTGTTGAAACAATTTTCAACATAGAATAACATTGGCTTTGGCTGTCAGCGAAGTTAGATATTGTCCGCTTTTTAATTCAATGCCATGGCCCATGAAATTACGAGTAATATGTTTTGTGTGACTCAATATAATAAAATAATCACTTCTTGCTGGGTAAAATATTATTCAATTATCGGGAAAGGAAGAATGATATTGAATTTGTAAAAACTTTTATTTCAAGAATATTTACTTTTATAATGAAATATTTTTATGTCATTACATTAATCAGAATCTATCCTGTGTTTCAATTTTCGAAAACATCAAATATTTCTAAAAATTTATTTTATTGAGGGCTACTCTATGGCCCTAAATTTCTATTGTAAAATAAATTATCTTTATTTTATTAGAAATTGGTCATTGGTCATTTATCCTCTTAGCGATAGACATTTTAAATTAAACTTATTTATAAATTTATTACTCCTTTTCATGCTATTTCAAAAGTAATACCTTCTGCACATTAACATTATAATGCTCTAAAGTCCAAAAGGCTCCAAGAAATAAAAGAGAAGAAAAAATCAATTAAAGTAGTGTCTGGATAATAATTACAAAACTTTGAATAAACACCATAAAACGCAATAAACTCGTAGCAATTGTTCCTGGTCGAAAGAACACACGACCCTTCGTCAGGCGAACAAAGTAGGCACGAGTGCTGTAATCAAAGCGGCAACACACCTAGAATGGTGTGAGCGGAATTATGAAATAAAAGAAGAAACTAAATAAATAAATAAAATTAAAAATGTAACAAAATCTAAAAAAAATATCAAAATTAAGCAAAAATCGAACTTATGTGAGTAATTTCCAAGATCAGATAAGAACGGAATGGAAGAAATATCATTAACAAGATTTTTCGAATTTTTAAATATGTAAACAGCTTCATGGATATCCAAATAGGAAGAGGAGACAGGAGATGAATTTATGTTAGTTTAAAAAAAATCAAAATGATGACCATGAGCCCAGCAGTGGGAAGCAATAGAAGATTAAGAGATCTTTTCATTAGATGCATTTCGACGAGGCTCATTTATTTTATATTCCAAACGCCTCCTGGTTTGACGAATGTATAACCTAAATAACACGACGAACAGGGGATTAAATAAATGCCAGAACGTTTTCCAGTAGGAATGGGATCTTTAAGTAAAGATAATTTAATTTTGTTGATGGGTGCGTTGTCGCTTTGACATCAGCACTTGTGCCTACTTTGTTCGCCTGACGAAGTGTCGTGTGCTCTTTTGACCCGAAAAATTGTTGTGAGTTCATTTCGTTTTATGGTGTTTATTCAAAGTTTTGTAATTACAGTACAACCTCGATCCACCGTTTACGAAGGGGTGCGTGAAAAAAAAAAAAAAAAAAAACGATGAAAGCGGGTAAATGACGAATGCGGGTTAAAGGCAAAACACGATGAAAACATTGTTTATGAATTACACACAATGTATACAGTATACTACTAATAAAAACCAAATTATTACTTTACAAACTGTCAAAGAAATAAATCAATGTTGTAGAACATTAAGTAAAATTTATTTTAAAAAATCAGTAATTTTATTTTGGGTTTTTTGTTCCTTTTATAAATTAAACAGGAATTTTTCCAGATTTACTACCAGACGCATCCTCTGCGACACACAACCTCTTCATCTGCATTATCAGCATCATCATAATTTTCTTGCCCTTCTGTTTGGTATTCATCATTTTTTTTCGTGCTTAACCGCACTTCACGAAATAATTTTTTGGATTACTGAAAAGGTTACTTCCTGCCATGGTGAAATTACAAAACGAATAGATGGTCCGGAGACATGGCATCACAATTTTGATCTTCCATGGAAATGGGAAAAGGGTTATTTTAGGATGAAAGAAGTAATTCCAGTTTGTATTCCATATGGAACCACTTGACCTTCAGGAGTAAATTTTTTTACAAGCTCAGTACAAAAATTTTACAAAGATGAATGTGGGAAAACGATTTGTTGTAGCACGATACATGAGGGTTTGTGCGGGGACCATAGAAATAAAACGATCAATGTCAGAACGATAGATCGGGATTTCACTGTATTACTTTTAAAGCTGATTCTATATGGTGCTTGCTTATTGTGCGTCTGGATGACCGAGTTCCTTCGGTCTCACCATAATAATCACTCGCAGTCATTTTTTTCGGGGAATATATTTCTTGTTTAAATATAATTTGTATAAATATAATTTTATCCGTGACTTTAAATAATTAAAATAAATAAAAATGAAAGAAAGGAGATCAAAGCAAACATATAATTTGTGTTACGTTGGTCTAAGCAGATTTGTTATACTATAAAAGAAAATTTAATTATTAAGGATTTCAATGTAAAACTTCTATGATAAAAAAATTAAGTTGGCATGAGAAAAAAATAATAAATTTGTGGCATTTAAGTACTATTTTCGAGTTGGCGTATATGGCTTGCCAGGATAATATGTAAGCAGTAAATTTGGAAATAAGTTCATCTTGAAATATTAACCGCTAGGGGGTGAACGACTTTTGTAATAGAAAATGTTTAAAATATTTGAATTTAGGATTAGAAATTTCATATCACCCGATTTTTTAACGACAACTTTAATTTTATTTATACACATAATTTTTTGGTTGGTAGTGGTACGTTTACTCATAAAGAAGAAAAAAAAAATATTTTTTTCACTTTTCTATAAAGTCACAAGTACTTTAAGAAAATATATCTCAAGATGGCAGCTTTTAGCTGATTTATACTGTTTTTAAAAATAAAACTTGAAACGTTACGATACATTTCTTAAATAATGCTACAAAAGCTGTCTTATCACATTCTCTCTCTCTATTAATTTTATAAACTTGAAAAAAAAAAAAAAAAAAAAAAATATATAGTTGATTCATTATAAAGAACTATATTTAAAAAAAAAAATATTTGATTATGAAAAAAATTTCAATGTTCTTCCATAAAATTTTGAAATTCCCTGTTTTTGCAATAAATTTTGAAATCCTCTGAGTTTTCCCTGTTTTTTAATAGATTTTCAAATTCCCTGAGTTTTCCAGGTTTTCCTGGTACCGTAGCAACCCTGAGTACATTTTAAATTATTCTTTAATGCTTTCCCCTTTTTCTTTTTTCAAGAAGGAAAATTTTAATTAAAGAAAGTTTTTATTTACTGTGTTGTATCTATTTAAATTTTCAACCAATTCATTCCTAAAATCAAATACAATGACTGAAGGTTCATGTCAGTCATTCATTATGCCAACTCGGAAGCAGAAACGGGAGTACAATCAATGAACTCTTTTTATCTTTTTCGCAGATCAAAAGGTGTTGTGAGTTGTGTTCCTGCTAAAAATGTTTGGTCAAGTGAAAGGATGAATCTGTTACTTGTTTAAGTGACATGGGAAACATTTTCACACATAGAAACTTGAAAGAGTAATCACTGCTCATCGTTAAAAAGAAATAGATGGGGGGTCTGCATCTCATTTGGTGCTTTGCTTATCTCGCAAGCAGTGCCCCCAATCTAATCTGTGCAATGTCTATTGGCCGCTGTCCAAGGGGATGGGGGTAAAAACTATGTAATTACCAAAATTCTCATTTTGGAACATGGTTAACAAACGCAAACGCCAAACATTATTTTTACTTTCTTCTATATGTAATATAGAGAAAGTATTGGATTCGTAAAAATTTTCGACCTCGGGTTTTTGATGAATTTACACGTTTTGAGAGCTGCAGAACACGATTTGACCATTTTTAGAAAATGTCTGTCTGTCTGTCTGTCTGTCTGTGTGTGTGTGTGTGTGACAAAATTTTGTGGCAATTGTATCTCAAGAACTACTGCACAGAATTTCATACAAATTGGTATGTAGTCGTAACTTGACATAAATTAGTGCCTATCAACTTTTGGTAAAAATTGTCTTACAGGTTGCGTTGCCATCCCGCTTTTTCTAAATTTTTAACATGGTGATATAGGACAAAATTTTGTATAAATGTGCATAAAGAGAATTATTTTTTAGTAATCATTATGAAATTTACAAGAATTATTTAAAATAGAGATAGTCAACTGGGAAAAAAATTTTGTATGCGTAGGAGCCTCGCCACCCCCCGTGGGGGGGGAAGTCCCCCCTCGAGGGGAGTAAATTTTCAAGATGGGTATCTTTCGAAAGGTCTCGTCAATACCTTTAAAACGAATGGTTGAACTATAAATCTGTGATAATTAAAAACAAAGTTATAGATTTTTTTTACTTTTAACGAAAAAAAAAACTTAGAAAAAAATCTTTTTTTTTTTTTTTTTTTTTTTTTTAAACGAAATTTAACCAGACTTGATTTTTAGTTGGCCCCTGACATAAACTGAGGCTGATTAGATTTGGGGATCAATCGCTCAACAGGTGGCGCTGTGATCGTATTTAACATGGCAGTATAGGAAAATATTTCGTATAAATGTACATAATGAGAGTTATTCTTAACCTGTGATTGTGAAATTAATATGAATTATTGATAATAGTAGTAGTTAATTAGGGAAAAAATTTGGGGCATGGCCTTCCCCCTAGGGGGAAGTACCCCCCCCCCCCCCCCGGAGGGGGGTGCAAATTTTCAAGATCGGTATCTTTCTAAAGGTCTCGTCAATACCTTTAAAACGAAGGGTTGAACTATAAATATGTGGTAATTTAAAACAAAGTTATCGATTTTTTTTTACTTTTAACGAAAAAAAAAAAAAAATGAAAAAAATCTTTTTTTTTTTTTTTAAAAATATTGTTACTGCGTGAATTTGTATAGGAAAATATAGAAGAAAGTCTTGTGGTGGCCACAACATACTAGTTTACATTCAGATTCAGTTTGTAGTTTGTAGATTTTGATAAGTGAAAAGAAGAAAATTATAAATGATGAAATTACCAATGCTTTTGCAATAAAAAAAGCAAAAAAAATCCATATATATATATATTTTTTCTTATATATGTGTGTGTGTGCATACAATATTTTTTAAACTTTCGGTATACATGTGTATTCTGAAGATACATGAATAGTTTCCTAACCATGGCCCTTAGTATTAGTAGCATCATTTCAACGACGAAAAATCTTTGGAACTAGGTTATTATACATAATCTCCTCAAGCACAATACAAATAAAAAAGTTATTTTTCAGTTTTCTAGAATCGTATTCAAAAAAGCTGGAATCTATACTCGACAAAAACATTCTGATAATATATCATTTTTCTTAGGCTCATAAGTCATCTTTTTACTGCAAAATTTACTCACTTAAAGGAACTACTTACTGCTTAAAAAATACAAAAAACATAGTTTTTTATAAACCTATATATATATATATATATATTGTTTGTTTGTTTTTTTTGCTTCTTTTTTTATCTAATTTTTAATATGTATATTTAATAACAATAATAAAAACTTATAATAAAAGCCTAAGTGATTATGCCTTTACTTTTGCTTGTTTAAAAAATTACTATTTTAAATCTTGTTAATCACAGAAAATAAAGCTTTAAAAAAAAAAAAAAAAAAAAAAGTACAGAAAAGAATTTATCAGAAAACTTTCAGCGTTACTGTAGGCAGCAAAATTATTCGAGCGCTAGCAATAATTCCTTTATGAAAACGTATACTTAGTAGTGTTTTATTAAATAAATCCTTGTCGAGTCATGTTTTTAGGCAGTGTAAGAACATAATTTGACAAGGATTTATTTAATAAAACAGTATTAAATGTACTTTTTCCATATAGGAATTGTTGCTAGCGCTCGAATAATTTTGATATCAATAGTATATACTTTAATGAATCTACTCAGCCCACTCGGTAATTATTAATGTTCACTTAATTCACAAGTTAATATTTAAAATATTGAATTACAGACCAAACAAATTTTCAGGGGATAGCTTATTAAATAAATAAAATTCAAGGTTGTCAAAAAGAAATGCAGAATTTTTAAAAGAAATTTTTAGATAAAATTACCATTTTTTCAAATAATATATATTATTATTATTATTATTATTTATTAAAATCAAATTAAAATATTTATTAAAATACATATTTATTTAAAATCGAATATATATTTTAATCTTAAAATTTCATAAAAGTAACTTTTACGTCTGATTTATCAAATTGGGTATTTGAGATACTATTTCATTTATAAAACTATCATTCATAATTATCATTTATATGATTAATCAAGTGAAATGTTAAAATTACATAAATATGATATATTTATATGGGTAATACAGTAATTAAATTATTTTTAAAGGGAGTTGTTGTGAATTTCCACTCTCTCTCTTAGGTTTCACTTCCGTCGGAGAGTAATTAAAAAACTTAGGTCGCACTATCCAATTTGTCTGAGATTTTAAGTCACACTGACGAAAATAAAATGTTTTGAGTCATATTGAAAGAATAAAAGGTGAATTATACTCATTCTGACGGCTACAAAAGCATTAACTCAAATTAATTTGTAAATATTAAACAATGTACGAAATAATCATTAAAAATTTGTGTTATTAAAAAAAAAAAAAAAAAAAATACCCCCCCCCCCCCCTTTTTTTTTTTTTTTTTTTGACAACTCTTCTGTGAGTAAACTATTCTTAAAACAATGTAAACTAGTATGTTGTAACAATTACAAAACTTTTTTCCGGGAACATTCTATATTCTATCTACACCAGTTGCTGTTTAACATGCACACAGGGCCGGTGACAGGAATTACGGGCCCCTGGACAAACGAAAGTAAGCTCCCCCCCCCCCCCCCCACATACACATAACCACTTCTTAAATTTTAATCGAAAAATGGTTTAAATTTTTGGGTACTACGGTATTTCAAATATCTCCAATAAAATACAGTGATACAATAGGTAGAACATTATCGAACTATACATTTATAGAATGAAATTTGATTAAATATGAAGGCTGACAAAAACGTACAATTGCTTTGCATTTCATTCTCAATATATTTAATTTACAAAGGAAGACTTGTGATCAATCAGTGATTGATATATGCCTTACCTATTGTACTTTAAAGCTAAATATAAAATTTTAAAATAAAGGTATCACGTTTGAAATATAAATGTAATATTGTAATATATTTTCACTTAAATGTACCAAAAGCCTAAACAAAAACTGATTTTTTGCCTTAAAATATAAAGTTGCGTCTTTTAATTTAAATAAAAGCTCATTCACTGTTACTGTATATTTTTAGTTCACATCATACTATAGGTATGGGGAACTTAGGTATTCGAAAAAATTTTCTGTCGCAGTTTTTGACGGTTTTACAGGCTTTGAAGTGTTAGAAATTCGAAAATCACAAAATCGATATGAAGTCCGCCATTAGGGGTGTCAGTTTGTGTGTTATTACTTACAAACTTTGAATAAACACCATAAAATGCAATAAACTCGCAACAATTGTGCGTTGCCACTTTGACTGCAGCACTCGTGCTTACTTTATTCGCCTGATGAAGGGTCGTGTGTTTTTTCGACCCGAAACAATTGTTGCGAGTTTATTGCATTTTCTGGTGTTTATTCAAAGTTTGTAAGTAATATTTTTTACAACGCCAGTTTTGTGATGCTTTTTTATTAAGTTTGTGTGTTACTTTGTTAGTCTGTGTAAAATTATCTTATTATAATTATCACTTAGGATCAGTTTATTACTTATGATAGTAGCGAGAACTCTATTTAATTTCAACGCTCGAATTTGAAAATATCGCTAGTTATTAGAAATTCACGACTTTCTTAACATGAAAGAATAGGGCAAAATTTCGCACAATCTTGTGTTAATATTATTTACTAGTATCGCCCAGTGTTCAAAACTCTACCGCTTTTTTTGCAAATCAAGACAAAGCAAAGTTATTGCCTTGTAATCGGAGTTAATCTGCAACATAGCTGCGACAATTGTTTGTCGATATCCACTCAAATTGAATCAGCAGAGTTTTACTTAATATATTTCTCTAAGTTTGGTACGCTGTAGATGTTGAGCTTTTCCAGAAATGAGAGGAAATCGCAGCATGGAAGCACACTTAGTTGGGTGATATAGCCCAAAGTTAATCGGCACCATGTCAAACCAAGGTCCAACCAATATCAAATTCTGTTAAATTATTTTCATTGGTTCGTAAAGCACAGTGTTTAAATTAAAAAAGACAGATGTTCTCTAAACCAGTCGAACTGAGTTCGGGAAATCTCAAAACGTGTAACTTTATCGGAAACAGAAAATCTAAAATTTTACTTATTCTTATACTTTCTTGTAATATATGCAGAGGATCGAATAAAAAGTCCAGTTTTTAGAAATAAGTAGTGAATTTAATTTAATTGAAATGCAAGGAAATCTCAAAACGTGTAAATTCATCGAAAACCACAAATCGAATTTTTTTCTGTATTTTCTACTTTCTTATAATACATGAGAAAGTTAAAATTCCCTTTTTTGAAAATAAGTAGTAAATTTCAGTTAATTGAAATGCAAGGAAGTCTCAAAACGTGTAAATTCATCGAAAGCCGGAAATCAAAAATGTTTCCAAATTTTATACTTTCTTCTTATATATGCAGAAAATAAAACATGCAGAAAATAAAAACATGCATAATAATAATGCATAATAATAAAAACTTAAAATTAAATAAATAAATAAATAAGTATTCGATTTTAGTTAATTGGAATGCATTATGTTTTCGTTTTAAAATATGTCTTTAAATTAGAGCTGACATAAATCACACACACACACAAAAAAAAAAAAAAGAAGAAGAAGAAGAAGAAGAAGAAGAGGAAAGAAAAAAGAAATATTTCAAAATTTAAGAGTGATGAATAATTTTACTTTTACTTCTTTCCATTATAAAATGGAATAGTCTTATAGCTATAGTCAATAGTTTCAAGTATACGTAATTTAGTGTCAAGTTATTAAGATAAATATAAATATTGCATAATATAATTATCAATACAATATAAATATATATATAGTATTATAATATAAATAGTAATATAATGTCTTAATAAAGTATTAAACGGAGTGTACAAGAATGAAATACACATGCAAACACATAAAATTAAATTAAATTGTTCAAATAATATGCTTAATTTTTACCGCGACTATTATAAATAATAGAAAGATTTTCATAATTTATGAGTAATACTGATTTTACTTTCTTGCTTTTACTGTAATAAAGTCGACGAATGGGATCTGGTAATCGAACCCGACACTTCTCGTATACCAGCTTCGACAGCAGAAACTTTCAGTCACCTGTAAGCCCACCTAAGTATTTTTGAAACAAGTTCAATAGTTAAATCTGTAAAAACATTTAAGAACAATCCATTACCCTATGTCTTGAAAGACATAACTTAGCAAATGGAATTTCATCTCATTTAAAATACATTTATACCAAGTTCGTCAGAAATCAGTTCAGTAGTTAATTGGTAAAATTGAGTGAAATACCTCTTTTATTTCATTTGTCTTCTAGACATTCCAAATACTCGCAAAGTATTTACTATAAAACAATACATATATAATCACATACGTATATATAAACCAAATATAAATTATTTCTTACTTTAATTAATTGTAAAAGATACTTATAGAGAGATTAGCTTATCTATATGACAGTTCTTTATTTGCCTTTAAAGAAAATATATTTCAAAGATTTACAATTATGTCTCAAATGCGTCAATTAAATTATACACTTTGCTGAGCAATGTATCGAATAATCGAGTAACCACACATAATATCTGAGTTCGAGATTAAATTACTCGGAAGGACTGTGTAAAATTTCAAAACGAGTAACCTCAATTTACTCGGAAAGATAGAAATGTGCACACGCAATTTTAAATTAATAAAAAACACAGTTTTTTGTCAAAGGAAACTTTTTTGCTGTTTATATGCATAAAATACGTATTCGAACATAAAATAATAAAATTTAGATGATATGTGTAAAATTTCGGTAAGAACTCGAAACGCGGTAAAATGTAAAGTTACTCGGGAGGGCTGGTAGGACAGTATGTGTGTGTGTGTCTGTGTGTATGTCATCGTGTCCGAATGCCGCTTTTTTGTCCGGGCATCACTCGAGAACGGCTGGACGGAATTCAACGACGCTTGGCAGGAATTTAGGTCTTCACCCAACTTAAAATTATATCTATCAACTTTTCGGAAATTCCCCCCCGTTCCCCCCCTAGGGGGTAAAAGACTAAAACACGTTTGTCCGGGCATCACTTGAGAACGGCTGAACGGAATTCAACGACGCTTGGCAGGAATTTAGGTCTTCACCCAACTTAAAATTATATCTATCAACTTTTCGGAAATTCCCCCCCCGTTCCCCCCTAGGGGGTAAAAGACTAAAACACGTTTGTCCGGGCATCACTTGAGAATGGCTGGACGGAATTCAACGACGCTTGGCAGGAATTTAGGTCTTCACCCAACTTAAAATTATATCTATCAACTTTTCGGAAATTCCCCCCCGTTCCCCCTTAAAGGGTAAAAGACTAAAACACGTTTGTACGGGCATCACTCGAGAACGGCTGGACGGAATTCAACGGCGCTTGGCAGAAACTTAGGTCTTCACCCAACTTGAAATTATATATATAGAAATTTTCAAAATTATAATTAGTGTTTAAATTGTGGGTAAAAAACGCCTGCGCATGCGCCATAAATATCTTTTCACTAAAATGCTTTGAATGAGAAAAAAAAATATAAAAATAAATTTTTAAGTTAAAGACTTTTGTATTCGCGTGATTTTCACTACAAATTATGAAAAGATTGAAATGAAGTGTTGCCATCTAAGTTTCATACTTTAGTTAATTTTAAAAAATCTAATTGTCGTATCGAAAAACTGTTTACACCCCAGGATTCAGAAAAATCACCTCTTTCATTTGGTACTGAATTTGTAATGATAGGTCCGATATTTCTAATTTATTTTTCCCTTTATCCGTTTTTCCGTTGCCACTTAATTTTCATACTTTAGTTATTTTATAAAAATCTAATTGTCGCATCGAAAAACTGTTTGAAACCCTGGATTCAGCAAAATCGCCCCTTTCATTCGGTATCAAATTTATAAATATAGGTCTGATATTTCTAATTTATTTTACCCTTTTTCCGTTTTCAACCCAGATTCGATATGGAACAGCTTTAGTATTGGATCCCTTTGGCAAAATTTTAAATTCGGCACCGAAGTAGCTCGGACGTTTCTCGCCAAGATCTTCAATTGCACAATTGAGATAGCCAATTCAGTTCATCGCAAAATTGGCTTAAAATATTTAAAGTCACCAAAGGGTTCCGATATTTAAGCTGTGCTTTTTGTATTTATTAGTGCTAGAGGCCTATTTCAGTCGGTTTATTGAATGGGGATTTATTGAATGAAGTCCCCCCAAGGCACAACTTTGACATGAGTCCCACCCCCAGGCCCAACTTTGACATGACTCCCCCCCCAAGGTACACCTATTTCAGTCGGTACAGCGTTGTCGAATTTTTATAATACACTCTTAATAGTGCTAAGGGCCTATTTCAGTCGGTTTATTGAATGTGGATTTACTGAATGAAGTCCCCCCAAGGCACAACTTTGACATGAGTCCCCCCCCCCAAGGTACCCCTATTTCAGTCGGTTTAGCGTTGTCGAATTTTTATAATACACTCTTAATAGTGCTAAGGGCCTATTTCAGTCGGTTTATTGAATGTGGATTTACTGAATGAAGTCCCCCCAAGGCACAACTTTGACAGGAGTCCCCCCCAAGGTACCCCTATTTCAGTCGGTACAGCGTTGTCGAATTTTTATAATACACTCTTAATAGTGCTAAGGGCCTATTTCAGTCGGTTTATTGAATGGGGATTTATTGAATGAAGCCCCCCCAAGGCCCAACTTTGACATGAGTCCCCCCCAAGGTACATCTTTGACATGAGTCCCCCCCAAGGCACACCTTTGACATGAGTCCCCCCCAAGGCACAACTTTGACATGAGTCCCCCCAAGGCCCAACTTTGACATGAGTCCCCCCCCCAGGCCCAACTTTGACATGAGTCCCCCCAAGGCCCAACTTTGACATGAGTCCCCCCCAAGGCCCAACTTTGACATGAGTCCCCCCAAGGCACACCTTTGACATGAGTCCCCCCAAGGCCCAACTTTGACATGAGTCCCCCCCCAAGGTACAACTTTGACATGAGTTCCTCAAAGCCCAACTTTGACATGGGTCCCCCCCCAAGGTACAACTTTGACATGAGTTCCCCAAAGCCCAACTTTGACATGAGTCCCCCCCAAGGCCCAACTTTGACATGAGACCCCCCCAAGGTACAACTTTGACATGAGTCCCCCCAAGGCACACCTTTGACATGAGTCCCCCCAAGGCCCAACTTTGACATGAGTCCCCCCCAAGGCCCAACTTTGACATGAGTCTCCCCCAAGGCCCAACTTTGACATGAGTCCTCCCCCAGGCCCAACTTTGACATGAGTCCCCCCCAAGGTACAACTTTGACACGAGTTCCCCCCCCCAAGGCACACCTTTGACATGCGTCCCCCCAAGGCACACCTCCCCCTCATTGGGAAAAAGAGAAAAAACGTTGTTTTGCGGCTATAAGACAGTTTGGACTTCCAACGTTATTTGTTACAATATCTGCAGCTGAAACACATTGGTTTGATTTAATGAAAACTTTATCATGGAATTTAGATCGTCACGAATTAACTAAAGAAGAATTTGTCGATATTAACAAGTTTAGCAGTAGGCCTCTGGCACTAAATTAAAATCTGTCAATGTCAGATTTTCATGTTTTAAATAATGAAATAATGTCGTGTCTGTATAATTTTTATTTTTTATTTATTTATTTTATTTATAATACTGTCTATTAAAGACTTCTGTGGTCACGAAATTTGGTGCGAAAATTGTTTGTATGCATCCGGCACTTATTGTAACTGCATTTCACGAAATTCGAAATCCCCCCCCCCCCTTCTCGGAGTCGGATGGCAATAAACATGTGTAAAAACATGTTTTTCCGTTTGAATTCGCTTTGAATTATCTTAGAATGGCGAATTTTGGTGTGTGGATATTGATTAAGTGTACGCATTATGTACATTAGTGGGATTTTGCAAAACTTCGAACTCACCTGCTGAGGGTGGGGAAGTAAGAAGTGGGTAAGTTGTGCCGAAGACAGTGGGGACCCAGACTCCTCACATTGGGAGCGTGAAAACCTCTACCAATCACAGCGAGAACTTAGGTTATTAATAAAGATATGGCATTTTGACAAATCATTTAAGTTTAACGTCCAGCGAAGCGGGCAAAACCTGCTAGTAAATAAATAAATAAACAAATTTAGATTGAGGTAAATTTAGATAATGATAGTTAATGCCGCTGAATCTAGATTTAATTAAATTTTGTTATTATTGTTTTACTGTCGAAGCTGCATTATTGTCAGTTATTATTTCATAAATTCTTCTTGCTAAATTGTTGTCAATAATCATTCAATATTTACGTTTTAAACTTTCACTTTATCTTTGTACACAAGTTTAATTATATTCAACTCCTCTTTTAACCTAATGAAGAGCTTAAATCAAAATCATCGATCTTTTCTAAAACGTCATATATCATTAATTCTATTATCAAAATCATGTCAAAATTGGTGAGAATATTCGAGGCTAGAATTAACATCTCTCTTAATGTCGATGAAATTTCCATTTATAAAGTTTCATTCTATCAGAAAACGGAAACCTCGGCATATCAGCTTGTTAGCGAATTAATGAATCTCATAAATCAAAAAGCGTTCGAGCATCGGATATCATACTCTGATTTTATTATGAGCATCTAACCATATTTTACTTAATATTGTAGGTTGTCCCAAGACGTTGTTTGCTCGATCGATAACAAAATATCTTCATTGTGTGGTTTGATTTTTCGGTGATGTGATTTACAGATCCTTGGAGAGACTATATGAAACGGCTATCAAATTCCAGAGTGATTTCACTAAATAAAATCTCCAGTAATGAAGACTTTAAATCTATTGATAATGGACTGTAGGATCCATTTTGGCGATTTAAATATTTCTGAATGTCGATTAGATATTTCTGAATTGAGTCTGAAAAATTTTATTGTGGAGCGTTTATTTCTCGTATTAGGAAAATTATTTTGTTTTCAATGACAAGTTTCATTTGACAAGTTTCATTTGATGTTTTCATTTGACAATTATTTTTTATTTATTTATTTATTTTATTTATTATTATTATTATTTTTTTTTTGACGAAATGGTTAGAGACATTTTGTTGATCATGGAAAAATCATCATAATTTGGAACGATTATAATAAATGTTAGACACTAAGAATTAAAAAAATATATACATGTTGTAATTTATTTTAAGTGTTTTGTAAATGAAATATTAAAGTTTTGTTGATTAAAATAACGAGCATTTTCATAAAATTCACCCTTTGCTGGTCCTATTTAATTTCACTCTTCTGGTCAGTGTTGGACATCTTTATTTAATATCCACCACTAAATTTTAACGGGAATGTTTGCCTAGTCACTTCTAACGTTATTTATTTGTCTATTATATATATCAAATATCACTCTTCAAAATTATTGGTGATAGTTAAATAAAAGATTCCATAAATTTGGCAACAATGTTTAGAGCTTTTAGAGCGTTAGGGCCAGCAAACAGTTAAAAGGAAATAGTTCATTGTAAAGAATTTGATTTACTTAACAAAATATCAAATTTCTAATTAAATTATTTAATTAGATAGAGAATTAATTGGACAATTTAGTTGCATACAGAGATTATTTATCGGCCATAAAGACATTATAATAGTTTAGAGATATATAATAACTGTAACAAAACAAGAATTTCTAAAGCTATGGAAATGGATTTCAAATGTTTTGGAAATGAATGCTGCGATCATGTGTAGCAAAGTGCCTAATAAATTTTATGAAATAAAACCTTTTAATTTTTTTTTTAAATTAGAAATAATTTTATTTTTGCCTAGTTAAGGAATTATCAAGTTTTATCATGTGCATCTATCTTTTACTGAACACTGTAGGTTGTTTCAAGACATTGCTTATTCAGTCGATGATAAATTATCTTCAGTGTGCTGTCTGTAATCTTTTGTGATGTGATTTATAGATTCTTTGAGGAACTGTGAATCAGCGATCAAATTCTAGAGCGATTTACTAAATAAAATCTCTCATAATGAAGGCTTTATAAAACTAATGATGATGAAATGTAGCCCAGTTTGTTGGTTTAAGTATTGGTGAATTTTATGAAATTTTGTCTGAAGAACTTTATCACCGAGAATTAATTTTGCGTAACAAGAGTTATCTTTTGTTTTGAATGAAAAATATTTTTTTTTTTTAATTTCTGAGCCTACTAGGAAACGAACTAAATGAGGAAAGTATTGAAAGAATTATATATGGAAAATATAACGAACTATATAAGGAATGTATTGAAATCATGAAACAATTCTAGTATGAGATTTTGGTGCCTCTATGTGTTTTGAGGTCATCTGAATTCATTTATGCAGTTTTTAGGTTGTTACATTTTGTATGAATGTATGTATGTGTTTATGTATGTGTGTGAATGAAAATATATTGTTTAACCCCTTCATTCGATTGAGATCAAAGATGTTAAGAAGATTATAGGCCCTCGTCACATGAAATATATGTATTTTCATAAGTGAGGGATTTATAGTTTTTTTTTTTACAATGACATACACAAAAATTCTTTATCATTAGGGTTTATGGAGCCAAATTATTTAAAGTGCGCTAAACAGTGTATTAGATAACAATAAAACAGAACTGGCATGCTATAGGCCATCTGCATATTAGATTATAGTAAAACTGAATAAGCATGCTATAGGTCATCGTAACAAAAACTAAACAAGTTTTCATGAATGCAGGACTTATATATGCATATTAATTTTATTTAGCTACTTATCTTTTGTAGGGGTTCAAAACAGAATTCTTATACATTACAATTTATAGATTCAGATTATTTGAAGTTCATTTTAGTAGTTTAAATTATTTAAAACAGCTAAAAACTGATAGATATTTAATTTTTTTGCTAATACATACTCGTGAAAAATAATGTGCTTATTATTTATTATAATTTCTTTATCAGAGAAGCAAGAAATTTTGACACATATCATGCCATCAAGTAAATAATTATTTGAAGTTTATTAAAAAGAGAATAAAAATAATATATATTTTAGAATTTTTTAAAGCATGACCGTTATTGGAAATTGCATGCTTACCATTTATATTTTTTTGCAAGGACGCACAAAAAATTTCGATATATTAAAATCTGTTGCACAGATTTATAAATCTAGGGAGAAATAACTCGAACAATTTTTTATGAAATTCAGTTTTGTTTATTTATTTAAGTATTCAGTAATTTAAATTCTTTTAAACACCTGATAATATAACTAGTATTTGTTCGGAAAATAGAATGGAGTCACTTCAAATTTCAAATAACAGCTGACGCGACATATTTTTGAAGAAATGAATAGAAAATACATTTGTGGATCATATAGTAATTATTGTAATAATTTGGGGAATTGTAGTAACTTAAAAAAATAAAATAAAATAAGAATTTGTAAAGCTATGTTAATATATTTCAAATGTTTTGAACATAAATGTTGCTTTTTTTTTTTTTTTTTTTTTAAGAAACTGTTCAATGAATTTTATGAAATCAAACCTAAAATGTTTTGTTAGAAATAATTTTATTTTTGGCATAAAATATAAATTTTATGAATTTTATTTATTTATTTTAATGTTGTTTTGCACGAGAACAATTATAACAGTTTTATGAGAACTATTATGCAGTTTTGGTATAGTAACAAAGGAAAGATCTCGTATGTGCGAAGCGGAAACATTTATATCCAACAATATTCTGTAAACTTATATAAACGAACATTTAATCTAAGATGGTTGTGCCGTGCATTTTGAGCATATTGATAGGTGGCTGTATGCAATATGCATGGTAGATTTGATATTCTAGGAGAGAACATTTTTAGACACTTGTGTTTCCTGTCAGTAGTATGTGAGTTGTTTGACTCTTGATAAGTATCATAAAAAGTCACACACAGACACACAAAATAATGATAACCTCATAATTTAAGGTTTATAAAACCATTCTTCAGTTCCCAGTAAAAAAGTACTGTTAAAAAATCGAAAATATCTGTAAAGATAGGATATTTCTTTCATAAAATTTATGCTTTCTAAATCTACAGAAATGTAGTTTAAAATTATGTCTCAATCTGTCAAAAGAAACGTTTTCTTTTTAACCAGATAAAATCTGTAAATATTGATAAAGATTTCGACTGGTGGTTACGTATTTTATATGTTTTGCATATGGAAGATTGGTATCAAAGTAAGATTAAGAAATTCCCAGTAGCAAAAGCAAACTATGCGTCCGGGGCTGACAAGTAATATTGTCGCCTACAATGCTGTGGGCTCTAGTTCGATACTGTCGGGTAGAACTGAAGGATTTCATTTTACGCAAATTTTTTTACGGTGTGAAATATGGAAAATACCTATTGAGTATAATACATATTAAGGGCGTATCAGACTCGACGACTTTACAGGCGATTTTAGAGCCAACCACTGATCAGTGCCGATTTTTCGGAAAAAATTGTCTCTACTCCCAGTGTGATAGCGCAGACCGAAGTTGCCCAACTTTTTCAGAGCTGCCTTGATAAAATTGTCCGTATAGTCAATTTCTCCTCGGATTCGTCCAATCAGGATGCACTATTTTGATACGTCATATTTCCAAGATGGTGGAACACGGGAATCGCTTTAAGTGGAGATTTGAAGAAGAAATATTATCGTTAAGCACGTTTATTTTACCGTTAAATGATAAGAATTTTCAATTAATCATTTTTATTTTCGTATGGCGTTATGACAATAGTTGTAAAAAAGATCAAAATAGAAATAATAATGCGATATTTTACACAAATGAAAGGGAATTTTAACGCTAATCATTGCGTATTTTATTCGCGCCAAGAAAAGTGATAAGCGTCAGAAGTTAGTCTTCTTTCATCCAACTTTTCACCCGACTATTGTAACCTCTACGGTGTTTTCGTCGAGGAAAAATCGGCGCTAAAGTCGGCTCAAAAATTGGTTGTATCTAAAGTTGCTGAATCTGATACGCCCTTTACTCTTCGCATTGTTCTGTTACAGAAAATTCTTGTCAATCTAATTTTCGCATAGCATACGCATATTTTCTTGCAACTTTAAAGCCAGAAATTTTATGTAATATAACAGGATTTTTATTTATTTATTTATTTATTTTTGTATTGTAAAATTCTCTTAAGAGAAATGATAAAACCGTTAATATTATAGACTTACTTATTCGAAAATTGATAACATTATAATATGATCTTTGTCTTTGAGTAAAATCGTCGCATGGATAAACTGTATCTTTCTACATCTCACACAGACTACAATAAAATTTGAAACACTCTCCCCCCTCCCTCCCCTCACACACACACACACCGAAATATTTTTTCGCCTACGGCCTTGCAAAGATCATGAAAAGTTTATTGGTATGATTATGTTAAATTTTAATTGTTTTAGTATTTTCAATCCCTCTTAGGTTCGAAATAGGAAAGCTTATTCTCAACTTTAGACCAAAGAAATTTTCACGTGTTTGATTATAAGGAAAGCAAGCATCAAGGCTCCAGTTGTAGACCGTTAACCTTAAACCCAACACCACCAGCATTTGTAGAGTTTATCTGAGATCACTTAAGTGAAAAAATATTTTTAAAAATAGTGGTAGCAAAAAAAAAAAAAAAAAAAAAAAAAAAAAAGAAAAGAAAGGAAAAGCAGTTAGTAGCTATCTAAGATGATTATTATGGGAAATACTCACATTTTATATTCCATATTTCAATGTGTACATTTCATTTTAATTTGGTAAATAACCTCTTATTTTCAGCTTAGCATAGTAGGTTTGCCAGAATGTTTCTTTGATTTCTTACTTGATCGAAAAAATGTAAAAAAAAAAGTATATAATAATAATAATAATAATAATAATAATAATAATAATAAATAACGATATTAAAATTGCGTGTGTTTGTTATATGTTTAATTTTCTTTTCAGCAGGAAGTATATCCTTGTATTTTAGGTTTAAATAAGTTAAAATACCATTGCTGATCTTATTTACAAAGTCTGTTAAAGTATCATTTAAGTTTGCAAACTTTGTGTTTCAGTTTCTGTATCCGATGCTTCTCAACAAAGCTTCTGTTAATGCTATAAATGTCTTTTTGGGGTAAAACTATAACAATAATAATAATAAAGGAATATTTTCTGCTTATAATTTTATTCATTGTTCTGTCCTTCAGCTCTAATACGGAAATATTTTCTTTCGCGTACCCATCTTCTTTTTTACAAATTTCATGATAATTTGACTTTTAGAAAAAAAATGTACTTTAGCATTTAGTAATTGCGCAAGTTCATTGATACTGCTAACACTTTCCAACAAGGTTGAAAAGTGATAATGACTTCGCTTTGCTTGTCTATCCGCGCTCTAACTACCGTAAATATTCATGGAATTTTTTGAAATTGATATATGTTATTCGAGTTCACTCTCAGATGTTCCCTATTGAAAATAGAGTTAATACCACTACTGGTTTGTGTACGAGGACACCCGAAATTATTTTCAAAGCGTTGTATTCCATGAAAGGTATTTCTATAAACCATATTTTAATACCTTTACTTTACACCAATCTTAATGAAATTAAAATATGTTATTTATATGCACAAAAGAATGCTTTCTGTAGAATGTAGTATGGTTAGCATTAGATTTACAGGGCCAGTTACATTGAAGGCTTCCATTGGGAATTTGATGGCATTGCATATTCGTTTACATTAAGCATTTTTAAGACTTTCTAAGAAATTTAAGTGTGAATATGATTTTAGTTTGTGTATCTGTCTTTCCGACTGTCCGTCTGTTTGTCCGTCGACCCACACCCATCGTCTGAAAATATTTTAAGAAATTTTAAAAAATAATATGTATTATTCAAGTTCACTATGGAGTGTTCTCTATTTAAAATGGAATTAATAGGTCCTGTACAACCTCTTTGTGTACAGGGACACCCAAAAAATGCCAATGCATTGCGTTTTATGGGAGATATTTTTATAAATCACGTTTATATATATATATATATATATATATATATATATATATTTTTTTTTTTTTGTAAAAGTCATATAGAAATTTATTGTTAATGTGCTAAAATAATGTTTTGTATAGAGTATGACATGATTATCTTCCAGATTTACAGGATTACACAAAATATTCGGGTTCGGTTACATTAAGGTTCAGAATTAGAATTTAAGGACTGCATTTTCTTTTGCATATTTCTATGTGCGTATTGCATATTTCTATTGCATATTCGTTTACATTAAGCATTTTTAACACTTTCTAACAAATTTAAGTGTGAATATGATTTAAGTTTGTGTATCTGTCTGTCCGACTGTCCATCTGTCTATTTGTTCGTCGCCGCACACCCCAGCGTCCGTAAATATTTTAAGGAATTTAAAAATTAATATGTATTATTCAAGTTCACAATGGAGTGTTCTCTATTTAAAATGGCATTAATAGGTCCTGTACAATCTCTTTGTGTACAGGGACAATCAAAAAATGCCAATGCATTGCGTTTTATAGGAGACATTTTTACAAATCATGTTTATAAATATTTTTTTATTGTAAAAATCATAAAGAAATTTATTGTTAATGCAGTGATGCCAAATGGTCGAAAATTATTTCCTCAAACAGGTCTTCAAATTTCCCCAAATCGTTTTTCTTTTTTTTTTTCGAAAAAATCCCCAACTTGATTTCCACTAAAAAGATAAAATAAAAAATTTTTCAAAAAAAAAAAAAAAAAAAAAAAAAAAAATATATATATATATATATATATATATATATATATATATATCAACCATATTTAAGCCATAGAAAGCTCAGATTTTTCCCCAAATTAAGGCAATTTTTGAAAAAAATCCCCAAATAACAATAAAGCTTTGAAAGTCCCTCGTCGTAGGGATAAATTATTACGTTGCCAACATTGACAGAAAGTTGAACTCCCCAGATTTGTCCCCAAAAATTTTTTAATTCCCCAAAAAAGTCCCCACAAACATTTGGTCTCCAAAATTGTCCTCAGAAGCCTAAAAAATCCCCAAAATGGGGACAAAATCCCCAATCTGGCATCACTATGTTAATATGCTAAAATAATGTTTTGTATAGAGTATGATATGATTAACGTTCAGATTTACAGGATTACACAGAGTATTCAGATTCAGATACATTAAGGTTCACAATCAGAATTTAAGGGCTGCATTTTCTTTTGCGTTAAGCTTTTTTAACACTTTCCAACGATGTTTATGAGTGATTATGAAATCAATTAGTCTATCTGCATGCCTTGTACTTCTGTCTGTACGTTGTGTTATAACGTAGGCAAACAACATTGAAAGTTATACGACGCAACAAGTACGTGAAGTTGGAAAGTGTTAATAATCAATGCGTACCTCATGATTCTTCATTCTTGTTTCCCTTCATATTGAGACTTACAGAAAGTGCATATAAATTAAAATGTTAATTGCGTAGCTAAATAATGATCGTGGTAGAGAGAAATTTTTTTGTACCTTGTAAATACATATAAGAATTTCATCCATATGACAAAGCACATGACTGCATGAATAAGAAACAAAAAATTCTTTGATAATCACGTGTTTTAGAAGCCGACACTGTTCTCATAGTAATCATTGTATAATTCTACACGATAATTGCTGCACCCATAAATGGGCCCTTTCCTCGGTTCTTACATTATTATCTTCATATTACTTGCTCATAAGAGGCTTGACAAGCTCATTGTGTAATATTCTATAGATTTTTCACAGGCATATTTTCCCTTTTCTTCCCCTTCTCTTCTACTTCTATATGCATTTCTACTCTCATGTGTCGTAAACGAAAATGAAAATTTTAACAAGAAATTTAAAATTTCTGTATCTGAAAGTCAACAACAATTATTGTAATGCAAATTAGAACTCATTTGTGTCCTAAATTGTTTTTCTATATTTAACATATATACAAATATTTTCATATACCACATCTTCTCCCCAGGACGACGTCAGGATATCTTGGGACAGTCCAATTCTCTATATAAAGGTAAATGTGTATATCTGTGTATATATGTGCATATGTATATGTGTGTATATATATATATATATATATATATATATATATATAATATACACATACATACATTCAATTCTATATATTCTACCTCTCTCTCTCTCTCTCTCTCTATATATATATATATATATATATTTTATACATATATACTACTGGCCATTAAAATTGCTACACCAAGAAGGAATAATAATAACGGAACGAAATTTGTTGGACACATACATTATAGTAGGAAGAACAATTGATTAAAATTTCAGGAAATTTGGAGTAATATGTACTGAGAAAACAGTACATAAAGCAGTGACCTCTGTGAGCAATAACAGCACATATCTGCCTAGGCATTGAATCGAACAGAGATTGGATGACATGTACGGGTAGAGCACTTCATGAAGTTTTAACACGATGCCACAATTCATTGATTGAAGTTACTGGTGAGTGGTGGGGGGGGGCAGTCGCTTTTCAACGATTAAACAGTCATTTTCATTGGTGGGAGATCAGGAGAATGCGCTGGCCAGAGCAACAGTCGAACACATTATGTATCAAAGAAGGTCCGGACAATACAAACGACTTGCGGTCGTGCATTATCTTGTTTAAATATTGCGCTACGGAGGCCTAGAATACAGGGCAGAGGGGCGGGCCTTAACTCATCAGAAATTTAATGGCCGCTGTTCAAAGTGCCAGGAATGCGAACAAGAAGTAATTGAGACGTGTATCCAATGGGACCCCATACCATCACTGCAAGTGATGGAGAGTGTGACGATGCCGAATCCCAGATAGCACTGTTCATTATTGACAATGCCGTTAAATACGGATGAGGCAATCTTGATGCTGTAAACAGGATTGTGATTTGTCTGAAAAGTGACTTCACGCCATTCTTGCGTCCAGGCTCATCGTTGATCACACATTAATGGCGCCCATATCAGTAATGCAGTTTTGAGGGTAATCAGAATTTTGGTAGCCGCAAACTGCGTCACCACCTGGATTGATGGTATGTGGTACCAATGGATACACGCCCCGGTCACCCCTTGTTTTCATTCCCGCCACTCTGAATACCAGCCATTACATTTCTGACGAATTAAGGCCCACCGCTCTGCCCTATGTTCAAGGCTTTCGAAGAGCAACATTTAAGCAGGACAATGCACGACCCCAAGCAAGTTATCCATATTGTCTGGACCTTCATTGATGCCGAATGTGTTCGACTGTTGCTCTGGTCAGTGCGTTCTCCTGATCTCGCACAATGAAAATGACTGTTTAATCGTTGAAAAGGGATTGCCCCCCCCCACCACCACTCACCAGTAACTTCATCGATGAATTGTGACGTCGTGTTAAAACTTCATGAAGTGCTCTACCCGTACATGTCATCCAATCGCTATTCGATTCAATGCCTAGGCTGATAAGTGCTGTTATTGCTCACAGAGGTCGCTGCTTTATGTACTGTTTTCTCAGTACATATTACTCCAAATTTCCTGAAATTTTAATCAATTGTTCTTCCTACTATAATGTATGTGTCCAACAAATTTCATTCCGTTTTTATTAATCCTTCTTGGTGTAGCAATTTTAATGGCCAGTAGTGTATATATATATATATATATATATATATATATAGGAATAAATTATCAATGAATAAAATGAAATAAAACTCCAAAAATCACTGAGGTCTTCATCAGGGTCCTATCTCTCTCTATATATATAGATAGATAGACAGACATATATATAGGTAAATATACACATTATATTTTCTACATAAAAAAAAAGATAAGAAAAAAAAAGAAAAAAAAAAAGCTGAAAACTGTGTTTAATATGGGTATATAATTGTTCTTTATTTATACTTTTATCACAATTAATTAAAACGTTATTATCAAATATTTCTCTGTAAAGTGATGACCTCTATTTATTTACTGTTGATTTATTTTACGATTATGATTTGGTTATCCTTCAGTATAGCTGTACAGAGTTGATATTATTTTAAAATACACATTAATGATTTAGCTTATATAAGTTTGGTTTATAAAATTAGCAATATTAAATATTAAAATAATAATTTGTTTTCACTTAGTAGCATACAACTTAATATAGTTCAGTATCCTAAATATTATTAAATAGTTTTGACAAGCATTAATTTTTACAATAATGTATACGAATTTTAATTTTTGCTTGTTTACTTTCTTATTTGTAATTTTAATTAATTTATATTTAATAATTTATTTTTAGTTTCAGTAATTATTATCTTTATTTTAGTATTTTTTTTTAATGTCATATAATCTTGCAGAGTCTATTTGTGAGCCTTTTAAACAGGTTTAAACCTCTCCACTCATCATAAGCTGCGATGGGCTCTGCTCCTTTCTTGTTATTTCTGATTTTTTTGGATTCTGCCCTTGTTTCACATAATTTTCAGTTCTATATCCATACTGTGTCCTCGGTAGACACAGTGTATGGCTTTAGTCAATCCTTTAAATGTTAAACTTGTATTATAAAAGGAAAATCTGCATAGAAAACGAAACAACCCTTAAAAGAAAATCCTTTTCATGGATTCACAATCCATGAGTAAAATGTGTCATACAAACTAAGGAAGTTTTATACAAAGTTTCAGTATTGTATGATATATACTCTATTTTTTTCTTTCGTTATTATTTTAATTATACTTTTACTATAGATAATAGAAATACCAATATAAATATTAAGAGCTATTCCTTTATTAATTTTCAATATTTTGCGATTTTTTATTTATTTATATATTTATATATTTATTTTTTTAACAGCATCAATTTTTAAATTCCAGTTATTAATTGTTGTGTTGTTTTCGAATTAAAGTCAATTTTCCGTGCGTGGTATTTACGTATGATGATGGAGTGCCGTCCGCATGAATCGTTTTGAAAGTGTCCTAGCCTACACATATTCGAGTTTCGGAGAAAACTCCGACCAGCGCAACCTAGGTTTGAATCGAGAACCTCTTCAAGCTTGGAGAGAGAAGAGTGTGTTGACCTCTGGTGGGGCACAGACATTAAATAATTTAAACATTTTAAACGATTTTCTAATTAATGACTGGTAATTCATTTATAAAGATTAAAAAAAAATGTATTTATAAATGCATGTGCTACAAATATTACATTTACAAAACCAACTTATATAATAAAGAAATATATGTATACATATATATATATATATCAGAGGCGAAGGGGGGTTCAGAAATTCTTGGAAGCGCTGAAGAGACACGCTTCCAAAAGCATAGGGAGAATCAATACAGCTTTTCGCCATCACGAGATTGGATGTGGATCTGAGAGACGAGAAACCGAAAATACTATTTCATTTTTCCTATCTAAAATAATGAAATTATTGTTTTAAAACTTAAATAAGGGAAGCGCCGCTTCCATCGCTTCCATGGATGCTTCGCCACTGATATATATATATATATATATATATAACTTATTAATAAAAGTGTATTTGTATAAAAAAGGCGCCAAAGGCAGCACTAAAAATTATACAAAAATATATAATTTTGAAAATATGTAGAGACTTGAAGACAAGTAGGCGTGGTCAACAAGAATTAAAAACGTTAATAAAATCAAAGAAATAACGAATTAAAGTAACGAAGAGCAATTGTAAAAACAACACTACATGGGAAAAACACCCTTCCGCATCCTCTTCAGTGGGTGGGAGCAGCAGAACAGACAATAAAGTAAATTGAAAAAGGCCTAACAGGTTTCGGAAACATGGCGAAACTACTGAGCGACTCGGAGACTTTGGACTATGATATTGGAACATCGGACAAGACAGCGCCAGTATTGAGCCACTACATGTGAATCTGCTTCTTTTTCTTTAAAGACCTATTTCTACAATGCAGTAAGTTCAATACATTTCAGTTCATTACAATATCTTTTTTGCCTTTCAGGTCTGGGTGGGAACATGACGATCTAGCATGTCTTTTTATTAAATTATTCTTATCACAAATATCGACTTTGTATTTTTTGTATTATTAAATTGATATAGTTATGGACTATTAAAGCAATTTAGTTATGTTGCTTTTATGAAGCATTGATACTGTTATATATAATTTACCAGTAATTTAATTTTGTTTTAGAATTTCATAGATTTTTGTTGGGAGTATGCTAGTTTCGCCATGTTTCCGAAACCTGTTAAGCCTTTTTCAATTTACTTTGTTGTCTGTTCTGCTGCTCCCACCCACTGAAGATGAAGCGGAAGGGTGTTTTTCACATGTAGTGTTGTTTTTACAATTGTTCTTCGTTACTTTAATTTGTTATTTCTTTGTTTTTATTAACGTTTTTTCTACTTGTTGACCACGCCCACTTGTCTTCAAGTCTCTACATATTTTCAAAATTATATATATATATATATATATATATATATATATATATATATATATATATATATATATATAAGATAAAATTTAAATATAGGAGGGAGTAAAACTTGAATTATTAAATAAACAGAACTAGAACAAAGTTTTTATAAACCAATGCGCAAAAGCAGCAATCTAATTTCATAAAAATCCCATTAAATTTCGTTACGCTACTTGTGGTAATTTTGCTTAAAATTACAAAATCGGTAAAAAACTTTTTTATTTACTCAATAATATCTTAAACGCTTTAGAGTCAGACGATAATTGCAGTATCATTAAAAATAATTAACGAATTTTAAAATATTTTAAGGAAAATTCAGGAAATATTTTTACAATTAATACTTTTGATTTTGAAAACTTTTTTGGTAGTATCCCACATTACTTGGTTCTAGAAATTTTTGAAAAAAATTACGAAGAATTTTGTCATGTAATAGACTGCGAAAAAGTTTACTGGACTAACCTTATTAAATTTTGCATCTTCGAAAATGTTTTGTTTAATGGTGTTGATTATTTTTTACAAATTCACGGAATCCCGATGGGACTAAGTTACTCGAGTACTTTCGCCAACATTTTTTTTGTTTATGTTTGAAAGAAAATCCAAAGATATTAAGTTTTATAGGTATTGATGACGTAATTGCAATAAACTGTGTAGATTTGCGAAATAGGCAGCTGAAATCTATCCCTCCGATCTTGTCTTAAACTTTACTGATTCTGAAGACCAAATTTCTTTTCTGGATTTAAAAATAAAAAAATAGATAATAACTGGTTTATTGGGATTTATGATAAAAGGCAAGATTTTAACTTTAAAGTTTGTAATTTAACAAATTGGTTCTCCTGTATTAGTCATAAAGTTTTAAAAAATATTATGTTCACCCAAATAAACAGAATTAAAATGATTTGCAATAACAATTTAGACCTGAATTTGGCTATGAAAAAATCTCAAGAACATACTAACTGTTAACCGCTATCCTGTTATTTTAATCAATAAACATTTCAGTATTCCTGATGACAATCCCACTTAAGGTTTGTTGTTACATTTTCGTCGACATTTAAGCACTGGTAAAATCCCCTACTAGCTGAAACGGGTTTTGTGTTTATAATGGGGGATGGTTTTCAATTTTCCATATTCTTACTATTCAAGTTTGTCCCTGTATGTATTTATATATTCTTGTATTTTATACTGATGTATTATATTTTGTTCTTGATTTCTAAATTTAATTGCTTTTTATGCTTTGTGTTAATTAAAATTCGTTTGCTGTATGGTCTTGCTTCCATCTATGAGACGTTGGGGGCTAGAAGCGTGTTTTTTGGTTAAATTACCAGCGTTTCGTCAGAAACTTCTCATATTCCTTTCCCTACATGGGGGAATCGTCTGATGAAGGTCCTCATGTGTTTTGGGATTAAATTTTCATCTGGCTTTGATTATTTTGCTTATTTATATATATATATATACATACATACATATGCATATATATATGTATATGTGTGTGTGTGTGCGTATTAAATACGTTGTATGTATCCGGGAAAATTCTATCGTTTTGAATTAAAACACTGACACCGTACGTTTTTGCTAACCAACATTTATACAACTTTTAAGACAATGTTTGGCAAAATATCATATAAATACTTTTCAACTAAAATTTCCGGGGGCATTTTATTAATTCAAAACGACAGAACTTTCTGTTACACCTAATACATATATTATGCAAAATCAGATTCTTGAATAATTTCACAATCTTCTACTTTAATCATTTTCTTGCAAGTACCAATACAAAGTGTAAAAGCAGCAAGTTTCAAAACTTCTATCTACTTCATCAAGCGTATTCTTTCTACTTCATTAAGTGTATGCTTTCTACGTCATCAAGCATATACTCTTTTCACTTGAAATGTGTTCTATCTATTCAATCAAGTAAATTCATTGCATAAATTCAGAAAAGCGAGAACTAAATATTTGATACCAAATGATTCATCTTATTTATCTGCAATTATTTGCATACTTTTACGGATGCCGAAATGATAAAATATATGTATGACCTTGTATCAGGTTACATTTTCTTAACACATGAGTGTATAATTTTAAATTGTAAATTCTATTCCTTATATGTGTGTAAATATACGTACTTATATTTTTACCTAATGATTAATAATAACTTCCAAGGAAGATCCGGACATAATATCGCGGGTCAAAATCTTTCCTTAAACAAAATATCGCGTCGACTAAAAAAAAAAAAATAGTAGGATCTATTCTACTTATGCTCTCTGGAGGAGCCGCATACAGCCTTATAAATATAAATATATGTATCATAGAGTAGAATTTCATTATTTTATCTGTATTTGATTTTCACCGTTCAAAATACATTTAAAAAATATTGTGCACCACTGCTAACATCAAAGCTGAGCAGTGCTGACAAACCTGAATAAAAATTATAACATTAATAAGCACGATTGAATTCATTATGACTAATCTTGACAAAAGTTAATAAACCTAGTCTATAAAATCTTTTAAGCAAAATTCATAACAATTTTTGCGATAGTTTGTCTGTATGTCAATACTCTGAATAAGGTAAATGTACATTGTTGTCACGATTTTTTTTAGAAAATTACTAATAATTATGAACTTATTTAAATAAAATGTAAAATGTGTGATTTTATTTGTATTAAAGACAGTCATCACTTACATTATTTTCCTTTCTGTTCATTTATATCAGCGATATTTTGTCCCGCGAGATTCCCCAACCCCTTCGAAAGTATATGCTTAATGTATATATACGAAAATTTTTACATTACACATAATAATTAAGCATTTTAATTCCAGTGACATTGGAGTATATTTTCCACTTTGAATAATGGAAACATTGCGTAGTGGTTCCCGCAGGCATACCGTGAGTTTTTTGTTGAAATTTGTTTTTTCTCAAAAAAGGTAAACAAATATTTTAAGCAAGTAAATTTATAAATTAAATTATTTAATCTTTAAAAAACATTATAAATGCAACAAATTGACTATATTAACTTATGAATAATAACTTAAATTGATACTGAGCAAAATAACTTTCCAAATTCCTCTTTCCTTTTGTAGTGGATATATATATATATTTTTTTTTCAATGCAAAAAAAGCAAAATCTTTGATTACTGATCACGGTTTCTTCAGCGTGATGTAATTTTTAATGGGTCTGGAAAGATATGGTTGACTTTTTTACTTTTCTTTTATTTTGAGAACACAGACGGTCTTAATTCGGCTTTCTTTCATCTTGCATAGAAATTAAACTTGGGTGACTTATTGCCACGATATCCGCATAAAAGGATTAGTCAAAAATCTGCTTAGCTTATTGATTCTCATGAACTAAACTTGGCGAAACTATGCTAATTTTCCCATATCCGTTTGCAGTAAATCACTGGTGGTTTTTTCAAAAATTACATATGCTTATTCGTAACGAAAATAACAACCATATTCTGCCCAAAAATCTTTGATCTTGGCGAATGTAACATGATGAACTCCAAGGATAATCATTTTTCTTAATCAATCTTCTTCACCGTTTATTTTCGAGATGTACTTTCGAGATGTATAAAGACTATCGAATATTATCTCGTTCTTTCTTCCCGTTACTCTACTCCATAATAAATTTAAATTCAGCAATGTCAATATTCACGTCATTATAATACATTCTTCAAAATAATCAATAAACTGATCTGAATTGTTTTAATAAAATATTGCTTCATGAATACAGTTCACCAGTGGCCGAGTGGTTCTGTGCTAAAGGCTGGTAGAGGGAAAGTGCTAGGTTCGATCCTATGTCACGCTCATCGACCGTGCCATTTGGAGTTTTCCGTGGTTTTCTCTGAAACTCGCGTAAATATGGGCTAGAACCTCTTAGAAAGACCCTCACGGAGGACATTTCACCTATAGGCCTAGGACCCTAGCGTATTCAATCGGCCTTAAACCCTACAACCAACCAACAAACCTCATGAATACAAATTTGGGACTCCCTTCATTCTGATTTATATTATATTTAACGGATTTTAAACATTCGAATATCCAAGTAGGATTTTTGTATACGACAGCCAAAATAACTTCTTTACAGCTACTTACATATTCCATTTTATTTTTCGTAATGCTGATTATAATTATAATTATTATTATTATTTTTAATTAGAATTAGATGGATTTAAAATTATGGTAAGTATGCGACATTGTTTAACCATAAAAAATATCTTAAAAACATTTTCTTCTTTCAAGTTATTTATTTCTTTAAAGGTAAGATGTATATTAGAAAGTTGTTTTTATTTTATTTTATTTATAAAGTTTTAAAGTTAGAAAGCCTTAAAATCTGACTTTTATGATATAATAATTCCTTGTAAAAACTCAGTTTATTCTTCATTTAATTGTAATTTAATCCTTTTTATTTCTGTTCAAACTTAAATTTCAGTTAAAAAAAAAAATCATCAAAACTTTTTTATTTTGGAATCTGATATTTTTTTCTAATAGAAATATTATTTTTCGTGTAGCATTAAAAAGTATAAATAAAGAGTTTTCAATAATTATTTTAAAACTTTTTAAAACAAAAAAGAAAAATATTTTGAATTTAAATAAATATATATTTTTAGGTATCATTGAAACGAAAAACTTTTTAAAAATGGAAATAATATTTTTAACTCAAACTTAAAATTTTCTTTTCAGTAACCGTTTTTACCCTCGCAACATCAATTTGCATATACACTAAACTTTAGTTAGACAGCATAATTTAATTAGAACATTTGGAAGCAAAAAAGAATTTTATTTCCTGATATTTAATATAAAATAACCCAAAGAATTTTATTTTTACTTTATAACTTGATCTCATATCTGAAAACTCAAGGGCATTCATTGTTATATTTTACATTTATATATCGCTCTAAAATGGGTATAAGATGAAAAAAAATTATACTTCAGCAACAGACATCAGCAATTTTTCCCCCTTTTCTGAATCAAAATTTATTTTGCAAAACGGAAAAAAATAAAATAAAATAAAAACATACTATTCCAGACATTGGTAATTGCTTTTCAGATTTACTATATATTCAGAAAAAAAAAAAAAAAAAAAAAAAAAAAAGGCAATTTTAAATGGGTATTTTTCGAAAGAATTTTTTCCTTTTCTTTTTTCTTCTTCTTTGAGAATTCATTAAAGTACAGAGTTGTTTACCAGAAAACCTTTCGTTTTTCAGAATAAGAACATATTTTATTTTCTCTTTTACGGTTTCAATTCCCTCTTCCAAGCGTTCCAGACCATTACCTGAGGTGAACCATTTTCCCATTAAAGGCCTAAAAATGAAAGATATGTTTATCTACTGCTCAACAAAAATGTAAATTTCCATGAATCAAAGTGACACTTACGCTTTCGAAAGATTTTTAAGCTTTAATATTAAAAAGTATTTGCAATTTATCTAAATTAATAATTTTACATGGAGCTTGCAGTAAAAAAGTTTTTTTTTTCTTTTTTTTTTTTTTTTTTTTTTAAGTAAGCATAGGAAAAAAGAGATTAATATTAAAAATAAAATTAATAACAATGTTCACCGAGTTTTAATCACTCTAAATGTATTTGATGTAATTCTAAATTATTGTAACTGATAAAGTTAGCCGTTTGTTTTGAAATTCTTATTCTTCAAAGTGAATAATTTTCGTATACTTCAAATTATATTTAATTTACTTCAAAGTGAAAGTTTTAATGGGAAACATTAAACAAGAACGAAAAATCATGAGATGCGCATTGATTATTAATTCTTTCCAACTGTACGTACTTTTTGTATAACTTTCAATGTTCTTTGCCTACGTTATTGCACAACGGACAGACAGGGTTGCCGAATTTGGCCTTTTTTTTTATTCAATACTCACCAATAATTTTGAGAAGGGACATTCGATATACATAATACACTATCAATCTTCGAAGGGATTAGTCAAACGTTACAAATAAAAATTATTGGTGACTATTGAATTAAAAAAAGGCCAAATTTGGCAACTATGCGGACAGACAGAAGGACTGAAAAACATGCAAATAATCTAATTGTTTTCATAATCACTCTTAAATATTGTTGAAATGCGTTAAAATTACTTAACGCAAACAGGGCCTATTTAAGCTTTGAAGCTAGGGGAAATTCAGGATCATTTCAGGGCCCCCTTTCATTTTGGAAAATCTTATGTTCCTGTTACATATTATAATATAAAAATGCTATAGACCAAAAAATAGTGTGTGTTTATTATTATTTTTTTTTCTTCGTACATCTGGGTGGTTTCTACACAGAACATTAAAATCATACAACTTTTTAATTAAGAACATTCAGATTTTTGAGGTTAAATAATAGATTTTTCCCAAAATAGTGAGTGTTTTGTCTTGTTTTAGGTAACCTTTCTCAGAAAAAATTCAATCTCAGCGTGAAAATAGGAAACAAAAATTTCAAGACCATGTTTTTAATCCTTATGGGGCCTCCTCTTAAATTTTAGAGGGGAAGCTTGTGCTTCCTCAGCCTTTTGGATAATCAGGCCCTGAACGCAAAAGAAAATGCAGTCCCGAAATTCTAATAGCAGCCTTTAATGTATCATATTTTAGCGTGGCCAATAAATTTGAAGGTCATCTGTATCATATTCTATACAAAACATTATTTTAGTCTATTAACAATTTCTTTATAGTTTTTGCAGTAGAAAATTATTTAAATGTGATTTATAAAAATGTCTCCCTAAAACGCAATGCATTTAGAATTTTTTTGGGTGTCCCTGCGCAAAAACCAGTTACACAGGAGCTATTAAAGCCATTTTAAATAGAAAACATTCCATAGTGAATTTGAATAATAAATTTTTCATCAAAGTGAACATCAATTTTTAAAAATTCTGAAAATATTTAAGGACAATTGGAACGGTCCCACAGACAGATAGAAAGATGGACGGTCGGACAGACACACAAATGGAAATCACAAATGGAAATCATATTCACAGTTACCACATAAGCACAAATGGAAATCATATTCACAGTTAAAAAAGGTTTTGAAAATGATAAAAACGTTTAATATAAACGAAACTACAATTCTAGCAAATATCCAATAACAGCCCTTAATGTAACTGAATGTTTTTGTTTGACAGCGGCAGCTCTTTCTTCACCCGCATTGCATTGCGTCCAGATACCCACCACATGCAGAAAGATATTTCCCGGGCACTTCAGTTTGGGTGTTTATCGACGACAGGTGGTATGCTATTGTTTAAGAACTACGATTTTAAAGATGACTATATCTCAGCATCTGATAAATATTTTATGTTTTGAACCATGCATTTTACAGCCCCCTCTATTGACACTATGTTACGATTGGATTCTGACCAATATAATAAAATAAAATAAAAAGTAGATTTTCTTTTAAAAGGAATTAAATTCATGAAAAACAAATAAATTTTAATCAGTTTAATCTTTTCTACTATATACAGCCATTTTTCCCCGATAAATACCATAAATTAAAAAAAAAAAAAAAAAAAAAAAAAAAGGAAAGGAAAAGAAAAGAAAACATTTTTCTTCAAATGGAATAAAATAAAAAATAAAAATAAAAATAGATTTATACAATAAAAATTATACACAAACGTAACTGCTATAAATAAGTTCTAAATTTAATATACTTAACTTTTCTACTGCTTTATAATTTTATTTAATATAAATATAATAAATTTAAAAAAAAAAGAGAGAAAAAGGATTTTGCCTTCAAATGAATGTATTAAATAAAAAATAAATAGCGTAATAGCCGCTGCTAAGATACGCAGACGATTACGACGGAAGAATAAATTTATGGGAAAAAAAACATAGAAAACAATATTAAAAAAAAAAAAAAAAAAAGAATTAATTAAAAAAGTTCAAATTCGAAATTAACAACAACAAAAAAAAAAAAAAAATGAGGTGCACATCTACAGGACCTCAGGTACCTATGTGCCAAGTTTTGTAGCTCTGCGATCGGTAGTGGGAGTACCAGAGCGCAGACAGGCACACACACACACACAGAGACACTTATCCTTATTTATATAGAAGAAGAATAACATATTTTAATTTTATTAAGATTTGTGCAAAGTACAGTTATTAAAATTTGGTTTATAGAAATACCGCTCGTAGAACGCAATGCTTTGGAATACTTTCGGGTATCCCTGTATACAAACCAGTGACAGTATTTACTCCGTTTTAAATGGGAAACATCGGACAGTGAATAACGTATTTGAATAACGTATTTTAATTTTTCTAAGATTTGTGTAAAGTAAATGTATTAAAATATGGTTTATAGAAATACTTGTCATAGAACACAATGCTTTGGAATACTTTCGCATGTCCCTGTAACAATCGAGTTGAGATATTTACTCCATTTTTAATGGGGAACATCTGATAGTAAACTTGAATAACATGTATCAGTTTAAAAAAATTCCATGGATATTTACAGGAGTTAAAACGCGGACAGACAGACAAACATTAATACTTTTCATTCTTGTTGGAAAGTGCTAAAAAGAGTTGTTTTGCTAAAATGTAAAGGTTTTATTTTTACTTTCGGAACACTATGGTGAAGAAAGTATTTAAATTATGTGAAAAATCCGGATTTCAGATCTTAGTGCTTCTACACGTTTTCAGGTACCCTGAATTCATATTTACTATTTTTACGATGATATATGTGTGTATATATGTGTGTATGCATATGAGTGAATGCTTGTTCGAATGATCTAAAAGTGGGTACATGCGTTATAGGTTCTCATAGCCCGAACCTAACTGTTTTGGTGAATCTAGCGATAGTTTTTTTTTTTTTTTTTTTTTTTTACAAGGACACAAAGAAAAATTGTTTATCATTATGGTCTATGGGCCCAAATATTTTAAAGTGCATTAGTGTCTAATCGCCTTATTCGACTGAGCTGAATTTATACACATGTTATGAGTCATTGTCAATTTACAAATTTTTCATTTGCAAAGTAAAAAAAAAAAAAAAAAAAAAATTAAGCCTATTTTTGTTTTTTACGTAATATATAAAATTCTGCCCCAAATAGAATATAATTTAGTAAGAAAAGATTTATTTTAGTTTATTTTTATAAAGGCGTCTTTCATTACTTAGCATCGGTTACTATATTCTTTTCTTAAAATTTCTTTAGTATAGCTTAAGTATAGGAGCTCCTTGGCGGCTTTTAAATTTTTGTTGTCATTTTGCGGTGAACAAAAATGGTTGTCGCAATTACGTAAGTAAAGATCTTGGCGAGAAACATCCGAGCTACTTCGATGAAAAACTTCAAATTTCGTCGTTGGCCGCATAGGATAAGATGTAAAAAATTAAAAATTGTAGATGAAAACAAATTACCCAAGAACGGATCCAAGAGGCAATATATTATTTCAGGTAAATTTATTACATATTCTAAAGAAGCTAATTTGTGACGTGGCCATAGATGGAATAACAGTAACAGTAAGTGCTTAAAACAGTACCAAGTTTTAAGCATGGAGTGGGGAAACAGTAGCAAGGATCAGGAAGGACCCCAGGCCCGAATCTCTCTTGAGATCTTACATGGTCGATAATCAGTAAGAAAGGGTGAGCTCCAAAACTGGAGCAAAAAATGACAATGCATTTGGCGTTTAATTATAGACTGTTTAAGAAAGAGAATGGTTGCAGTACGTTAGGAATATTCATATGTATATTTTTAAAAAGGCGACGACTAATTTATTGACCGTTGTAAATGAATATTGGCATGATTTCGCCAAGATTTAAATTCTGGGAAAATAACTAGCTAAGCAAATATTTTATCTAACTGATGATGTAAATTAGGCGACAAGATGGCGCATGAGTTACATTTCGATGTAAGATTAAAAGAAACCGAATTAATTATTTCCTGGTTTCACAAAACAAAAGGATAGAAATACGTCAAAATATTATCATTTACAGCGCGAAAAGAATTTTCATTACGTTAAGATTGATAAGTGAATACTGGGAAATGATCAAAGAATTTATTTCAGTTACATTGCAAAAAAATTATGAAAGGGAAGATATAAAAATTAAAAAACGTTTATTGTTAATTTTTTATTTATAGGATAAAATTATCGTTATATTTTAAGTAGTTGTTTAGGATTAAAGAATTTAATTTATAATTTTATTTATTTAGAGAATTTACGCATCTTTTCAAGAGAAAAATAAATTTTATAATATGTGATAAACTACATCACATGTCTCTTTTTAATAATTTTTAAGTTAAAATGAGCTTTTTATTTATAATCTTTTAAACCAATTTTCGATTGAACTAAAAAAATACGGCATTAACTAGATTTTGTCCCGATTAATAAGTGTACCAATATTCGATAAAATCTAATAATCCAGGCCAAAAATCCGAACAGATGCAATGACAAACTTTCAGCTTTACATTTTTAGACTGAAATAAAAATGTTTTCACCTTCATTCACACACAAGGTGATAGATAAAAGTTGATAACGACGCAAAACAGCCGATTGAAAGAAACAGTACGACTTGTCACACTAAAAAACTTTAAATATTCATACACGAAATGTTTTACGTCAATATGTTTCATTTATTTACAATAATTAGTTAATTTGATCGATTTGTTTCAAAAACACGTCGTTTGAATTTCATTTGCAATTTATTTTACCATGCAATTAAGGTAGATTTTTTATATAAAAATTTTAATATAAATTATTAAAACGCTATCTCGTTTTTCTTCTATACTTTTAGCTTTTGACAAATATCGGGGGGAAAACTTGAAAATAGGCAATAACTATATTTGACACTTTCATTAAGTTTTTTTTTTTAATATCCTTTAAAAATGTGCGGAGAAAATTTGAAGATGACATGAATGCCCAAAGCATATTAATATTCATGAAGTATGTGGAAAAATTCTTGAATAATTTTCTGAGTTTAAATAACCAAATATATTGATCGTCATTTTACTAGCCATAACCTCATTTATTATGGATTTTAGTAATACTCAAGTGAAAGTCTTTTTTTTTTTTTTTTTTTTTTTTTTGAGATAAAAAAAAGGTAGCAATAATAATAATAATAATTCTTTCCTAGTGTTTGAATTATGTCTTAAATTACTCGAGGAATATTAATATATTTTCTTACTGATTTAATGGTCAACTTAATAGATTGCTTTAAAACTGTTTTTATTTCTTTTTCGCATAGTTTATTTATAATTTTTCTTTACCGACTGACAATTTATTGTCTTAATTTATATGCGCAAAAAACAATAATTTAAGGAAAAACATCACATTACCAAGAGAACTAATAATGTGTATATCCGTTTTTCTATTTTTTTAAATGACTCACGCAAAGTAGACATTTCACACCTCAAAGAAGTAAAACATGGAAAAAATAGAACAAAATAATGAACAAAAAATATTACATACATTTGAGACCGATTATACCACTTACTAGGGTTCACTCTCGCATGACGACATAGTGATAATTGTTGTGTAACAAATGTCTATAAATGGATGACAAATTTGTTGTCTAAAATATTTTTATAAACTTATGTTTTCTATTTTTTTTTTTTTTTTAAGAATGAAAATGCTTATTTTGAAACTTAGAAAATATCGATAGAATATTTCTTAAAAATAATAATAATAATAATAATAATAATAAAAACGCTTTTTTTTAAAAGTTTATTTGGGAATTATCGTTGATAGTTTAATAAGGAGCATCAAGATTTTTCTATCTTTCATGTGCTACATCACGGTAATTTGAGCCTGCTACATCGCGTTGTTACTTTTGTGCTGCAATCATGAATACATTTTTACCTGGTGCACAGCTTTGGCTAATCATATTGATCTCAAACAATTTCTGTGTGCTTTTTTGATACAATTTGTGATGTTTGCTTACTTTCAGCATTTTTTAACATTAGTTTTTCGGTGTATTTTGCTGCATGTTCGTAAAAAGCTGTCTTACTTTATTACCGTAACTAAACTTTTCTAATTTACATGAATTAGAGTTAACAAAACAGAAACACACAGACAGTTTGTGTTTAACTATTTAAAATTTTAAGTTTTTGTGCTGTTTTAATAGAAAAACAATGAAATCAAACATATGAAGTAAGTAGAAAATAATTATAAGATAAAAAAAAAATTATATACCATGTTTTTAAATAGCTTAAACTTCTCTTTAAAACGCATTAAAAAGCTCCAATAGGCAGGTAATGGATTTGGCGCCAAATTTGACAACTTTTTGCCCTTGGCGACTTTTTTGGCGACTTTTGGCGAGAAAATTCTTATTATCGATATTCCAAAGATGGACGTTCTAATGTGATTGGTTAAAGAGTTACCGGAAATTTGAATTTAAAAAAAAATGTTGGTTTTAAAAATAAAATATTAATCCTTCCCGAACAACATATATTTGCATCATGAACTACATTAGCACTTTATCATTGTGTAGAAAATCTTTAAAATGATAACGACGTCAATTTTTGCCAAATGCATAATTTAACTTTTATCAATTTTTTAACGCTCACGTTTAATTAAATGTATTTATTTTTAGGTCGAAAGAAAATGAACTCGTAATTTTTTTTTGGCAACAATTAAATTATAGTTAATATTTTAATGGCTATTTTTATTGCTATTAGGAGCTTATCATTTTCACATTTTACTTAATTAAAAGAAAACTATTCGAAAATTCGAAAATCTGACTTCGAAGATTTTCGTATTAATTGTCACCGGGTTCTGAGCTACTGTGAAAGTTTCAAATGTCTAGCTAGTCGGGAAGTTAGTTAAAAATCGATTGCAAGATTTGTCCCTGACAAACACACAAGAATCGAAGTTAATGAAAACATGGTAAAATGTAGCCAAAATATGCATAAAAAGTTGCAGTTACAAGATGCATAAAATGCGTGTGCTTATATATATTTGTCTGCTATCTTATGTTTTTGGACCGCTTAGTCGTAATCTAGGTAGCCTTTTTTTGGACCACTCTTAGATTCTTAAATTTTCACTGCTGGTGGGAAATTTACATATTGGAAGTTGTGAGACGGTTGAACAACGGTGTTAGTCACTAATTACATCCATACTTGCCAAAAGTTTGCAACTATGGTTGTACCATAATTATCCAAGGTACCAAATATTCATTTCTATACTACTTTCATTATTAATGCAGATTTTTAAAACCTATTTATACAAGTTATGGGGATTACGACAAGTCAAATTTTAACAATATGCTACTAAGCAATGAAGTTTTCCTTTCCTTTTCTTTCTTTCTTTTTTTTTTTTATGACCAAAACTTAATGTTTGTTTCATAAATTAAGAGGATATAATAACAGATTTTGAATGCTTTTGTTGGTTTCAGTAATATGTAAAAATACCCTTATTCCATTCATTTAATTTTAATTAAAGTAGAAAACTGATGTCATCAAAATAAGATTGTTTCTTTTATTTAGAAAAATAACCAGATATGGAAAAGATAAATGTTTATTTTTCAAGAATCACTGCAATCGTTGTCTTATCACATTAAGGTGTACAGTTAAAGCAAACATTTATAGTTCAACGATTTTAATTTGAGTTGTTTGTGTAGCTTTGTTTTTATTTCATAGATAAATGTTGTTTTTGAAGAAGAAGAATTATATGTTTTTTGAAACAAATATTTCTTTTTTCAAAATCAGATTTTGATTATAAGTTTTAATGACCTGATGTTTTTTAAAGAGAAAAGGAAAAATAAAAATTACATGTAAGGTATATGTTATAATTGTACATGTACGAGCGCGTGTATGACTTTGCAAGGGTAGTTTATACAAGAAAATATGTTTATAAAAAAAATGACAACAATGATTTTTATTCTGTGTTACCAGATTTGGGGACATTTTTTATTCAATATCCACCACTAAATTTTAATTGTAACAGTTGCTTAATTGCTTCGTAGATTAATCGTGTATTATGTTTATCAAATATCACTTCTGAAAATTAGTGGTGACTTTTGAATAAAAAAGACTCCCAAGTCTGGCAATATTGTTTTTATTGCATATCCCCATAAAGAGGCTTACGTAAGAACCCACCTTTTTTTCACTGAATCTTCCACCCCTATTCATAAACTATCAACTTCTTATCAAACTGATAGGCATATTTTACCACAAAAAATTATGTTTTAAATTAGTGGTGGAATCTTCAGGGAAAGATATGATCTGTACGGACCATTAATAATCACAAGATTTAAAATAAATAAATAAATATTCCAGAATCTAACGTTTTTCATACTTTAATTTTTCACAGAAAAGCAATAAATTTTTCTGACTGGAAAAAAAAAAAAAAAAAAAAAAAAAAAACATTCAGATGAAAAATGAATTATGAAATTTTGCATAAAGTAATTTATGAAACCAAATTACTTCTTTTTAAATGTGCGCTGTTATTTAAAAAAAGTTAATGTATATCGATTATTAAATTCACCTATAATTTCAACACAAAGTATTTTCTCTGAAAAACATTTTTCAAAGGAAAAATTTTTAGGTCACATGTAAAAAGGCATAAAGGTTATTCATTTTTAGAGAAAGATTAGATGGGGCATTTCTAAAGGTTTATGCTTGTCTTTATTCTCGTATACCCCATTTCTTGGCAGGTCACATTCAAATAGATTTTATTACCCTGTAGAAGACGATTTATGAACCCTTTTCTCCATACAATATGCCAAAAATCGAGCTGAGAAATAAAATTTATTGAAATTGAAGGCTTTCTTTTTTCTTCTAAATTATTTGACTGCATTTTAATGCAATGAAAATGTCATTTTTGAAATTCTAAAGACATGATATAAGCAATAGGCATTTGTTAAGTTAGAAAATATGGTTCATATCATTGACTGATTATATTTTGATGAAAATAAATTTTAATTCCCGTTTTCTTGAAAAAGAAAATTACAGCAAAAATATTCTCTGTATTTAGTAAATCGGTTGTATATGGGCGGGGTAATAAAGAATATTATTCATCTGTACCTGGAAAAACTGTTGATTACGTATGGCTAACTATAATGTAATCTAGGACTAATAATGATTCAACCCTGTTGCAAAAGCAACATGTAATATCAGTCTCAAATACTATATGATTAAATACTTATTTACTTATTTTTTTATTATTTTTGATGTTATTGATTTGTTTTCTTTTATATGCATCAAATCTCTATAATGGGAGATCCAAAATAAATAAACAGATAAAATTGATAATTAAATAAGTAGGACATGAGTTATTTTGTAATGTCATGAATTTTCTGAAAATATTTGATTTGAAAACTTAATAAAACACTATATTGTCATTCTAGTATTTTCTTGCAGACATATTACATAAAAATTACAAATGTACCGTCTAATATAATTTTTATTTTATTTATTTATTTATTATTATTATTATTATTATTTTTTTTTTTTTGGGAAGGGGGCGGGGCTTTCTAAAAATTTTCTTTCTTTTTTTTTTTTTTTTTTTTTTTGTTATAATACAACTTGTGTACAAGCTTTTAAAAAAGGCTTAAATACTTCGTTACAATGTGCCTAGCATTGTGATAATGAAATTTTCAATTTAAAAATAAATAAATAAATAAATATTCCAGGCTATTAATAACTATTCCATGACATAATTTATTCAATTATCAAAATCATTTTCTTTTAAAAGTAGTTTTTTTTTTTTTTTAAATTTTTGAACAACATCAAAAAATAAAAGAAATTAAAATTAAAATAGAACAAAGACGAGAGAAAAATATTTTATTGAATTCACAATATTTATGAAACATAAGAATTGGAGAGAAAAAAAAGTCTCCATGATAATAAAATACTCGAAACAAAAAGTAATACTCATGAATATTTATTTGATCCTATTCACATGAACAGCAAATTTTCACAATTGATATTTTATGGATTTTTGTATTTTGCAGAACTGATGTGATTATTTCAGCAAAGAAAGCTTTGACATAATTCCGTTGGGTGGGACATTTTTCGTTTCTTACCATACCTCGTATGGAGGACATGTATCTTTCTTGCGAAGCTTTTTATGATTGATTTGCGTGATTTGCTAAAAATAACATTAGATACAATGTCTAAGAGAAACAATATTTGATTAAACTCTGAATGATGAATTGGTTATGCGTTGAATATTTTATATTTGGACGACATGTTGAAATGATTTATATCCGAGGTGAATGATACCTTTTAGAGTTGAAACTGATTGATGCATGCGTACTTAGTTTATACCGTACTAAACGCGAGATTTTATCTGAAAATCTTTAAAATCAATCATTTTGCTGTTATATATTGAAAACATAAATATCTAAACTATAATCCAGTTCACTGGAAGGAAATAAAAATAAAGTAAATTATATATATATATATATATATATATATATATATATATAATATATAATTTTTGCTAATAATTTTTGTTGCTAATAATTTTTCCCCTAATTTATTTAAATTTGAATATCCTTCTCACCTTACCTTAACTCATAATCTTCTCAACAATAACTGTATAAATTTCTTGGATTTAAAAATCAAACTTGATGGTAGTCAAATTTATACTGATCTGTATGACAAAAGACAAGATTTCAGTTTCAAAGTAAATTTATTTACTCACTTTACTTCTTGTCTTCATATCTCTGTTTACAGAAATATCCTACTCAATCACCTCTTTCGTATACATAATCTTTGTTCTGTTAGGTTTAAAAACAAAAATATCTCTCACATAATTAATGTTGCTACAAAAATGGGTTATCCTAAAAATGTATTTATTCACTTGTTTATCATAAAGGGTCTTTGTCTAACACACAAAAAAAAAAAAAAAAAAAAAAAAACTACTAAGGTTTAATTAAAAAAAAAAAACTGGTGGATGGGTGGGCAGATGTTTGATTAAGGAGGTAGGGTGGTGTTGTTTGGCTGGTTGGTTGGGTGGGTTTGTTGCTGAATAAAATTAATTAAAAAAAAAAAAAGTGTGGGGGGGATTACTCATAGTTACATGCTTATATTTCTGGTTGATACTATGTATTTTGAAATCTTTTATCCTTAAATTTAATTTTGTACATCTGGCTACTTGAGGCTTCCATTGTTAAGTTTGAACAATCAATCTATATGCATAACAAAAATAAGATCTTATATTATTTGAAAAAAAAAAAAATCTTTTAAATTATAATTTTAATTATTAATGACTGCCCTATAATGCTTATCCTTATATGTGTACTCTTTGGCATTATTGCTTGTAATTGTGTCTGATTAAAACTTAACATTTAATACTATGATTTCAAGATTATTTAGTTTTGGGTTAATCACAAAAGTTCAATTCTTCTAATTACTTAAATGGCGCTAAAAATTATCTTAATCTTGCAGTCAATACTTCTAATTACCTTAATCTTTCAGTCACTACATCTTAATTTCCCTTATTGCATTGGATTCTTCTCCTGAAATAATTTTACTGACTTAATGTTATTATAGCTCACCGATAGATGGCGCTTGCACTCTGTCTTATGATTTTATTCTTCTGCATTTAACTTTAATGATATATTATTAATGAATATGGTACGATTTAATTCAACTCTACTAGTTTTAAAATTAATTAGATATAAAATCTATTTTAACATTATCATTTAATATTAACTCTGTGTAATTTATCTTTAATGAAAATGCTCTGAAGTTTCTTCGATTAATCGATATCTGTCGAGATTTTATTTTACTTCAATTTAAGTTTTGGCATCATCCTTTTCTCCTGTTAGAGTTAATTGTTATACATGTGGTTGCTTTGCTTCATTCATGTGTTCACTTTGGTTTCCATTAAGATTAAATTTAATCTTTGTTTTAATTTAATATTTCAATTATTTCTAATTCTTTTTGGTTTTGCTGCATCGATCGGGGTGTGAAACGATATTAATTGCTATGATTAGCAATATCGTTGTACGAAATCGTTGCGGCTCTTTAAGCTTTATGAAGCATGCACCCCTTGATAAGTATGTTTCTACGTTTAAGCATTTACATCCAAATATTTCTGTGATTTATTATTTATTAATCGTTTTCACTCTCATAAGCTTAATGGTCATTTTTATTATCATTCTGGTAGGCGTAAGTATTTTAAGTTACTATCCTAACTCATTGGTTCTTAATCTACATTGCAACTTTTTGTGTAATTCTTTCCTCTGTGTTAAATTCAGTTCTATATTTTAGTGTGCTGTTATTGTCTTAGTTCTATTAATAGCTGAATTTTATGATTTAATCTTATTACGATATCTATTATTTATATATATATATATATTCCTTTTAACAATTAAAAATTGATCTTTCAGACGATATTCTGTATGAGATATGCCATTAAAAATGGATCGAATACTAATTTAGTCGATTTAATTTTTTAGCAGTTGACTAATCATTAAAATTATTTCTGTTAGCCTTCCAATCTTCTAGCAGAGAATAGCGTTGGGGAAAAACATTTCTGTGGCATAAAATTTGACAGTTTCTCATAAAAAGGAAACTATCTGTTTCTTTTCTTTCTTTCTTTCTTTTTTTTTTTTACCTTTTTTTAACAACATTATTTTACTTTTGCTTTTAAATTAATTAAATAGCAAGGTTTTATAAAAACCTGAAATGTATTTTTCTTCAGTAAAAGAATATATATATATATATATATATATATACATTAATAAATGCAAATAACATACGAGGGCGTGTAGACTATACAGTTTTAATTGTATTTTACTCCGGAATGCCACGAAACTTTCTATTGAGTTGGACCATGATATAAATTGGTGGTGATTCAATTTCATTATATTGCCCTGCACGTGGTGCTGCTTTGCAGATACGTATCTCAGCTTCTATATTGTATAAACGCACCAAACTTGATATATGACTATTACGAAAAGCTACATTGAATCAATTTGAGCGTATATCGGCGCATATATGCGGTGTTGTGAATACGCATGTCAGATGAGTTTTTTAAATGAAAAATTAAGATGGTTCAATTTGGGTGCATATTAACCGATAGGAAGGACTGAAACTCTTTCAGCTTTTAGGTAGTTTCTCGACCAATTAATAGACTATAAGGATCAAGAAGAAAGTTTTGTGAGGTCCATAACATATTTATATCGTAATAACTTCTGAAAATTTTGTAAAAGCTACATAAAAATTAATAAATATATTGAATAGAAAATATAGTAACAACAGATGATCTTTATCATAAAATTTCTTTTTTTTTTTTCTTTCTTTAATTGTTTGACGATACAGTATGTGATTAAATATCAAGAAATTATTGTACTGTAGATTATTATTATTATTATTATTTTGAAGTTTCAGAAAAATGAATAAAAATTATTTATATTTGATAGTCATTCGGATATATATGAATACGATCGATAAATAAAAGAAAAGCCATTTATAACCTAATTTTGTGAACATATTTAAATATTTCATGGCCTCGAAAATAACTTTCTAATAATCAGAATAAATAAAACATTTTTTAATACAATAAATACTGTTATATTGCTTTTATAAAGTATCATATGCCTATTTGCATTTGAATAGCTACATCATTTTAACAATTTTACGACATTCTTAGAAAATAGTGTGTGTACTGGGGGGGGGGGGGGGTGAAGGAGGCTGTCCAATATGCTAAAAAAAAAAAAGTGTAGGGGGAAATAAAATGTTTTCTAAAGGAAGAAAAAAATAGCAGTTTCTGCTATTTTTCTCTCTTTTTTTTTTTCTTTTTCTTTTTTTAGGCATCATTTTTAATCTCCTCCCTCTCTTTATGTTTTTCTCCATGCAAATATGCACCATTATTTTTACACCCCACAGGAAACAATTTAATTAATGAGGGAACAGTGATTACAAGTTTTGATAATACAAGGAAACAAATTGCTAATTTCATGGTAACTTTAAAACCCCGTAAAAAAACTTATTTTTCACAATTCAGATAATTCTTCCTATTTTGCAGTAAGGCTTGTTCTGATTTTTATGTAAAGAAAAAAAAAAAAAAAAAAAAAAAAAAGCAACAATATAACTAAACTACCGAAAATGTATTTTTTTTTTTTTTTCTTTGTGCTTTTGAACATCTGGTGATTCAGATGGGTATTCCTTTCTCTACAATAGGCAGGATGTTTGAAAAGGCTTTTCGGCAGGCACTTTATACTGGAGTTTTAGCTGAACTTTCGAAGGGCTAATTTTTTTTTTTTTTCTATCTTTTGACTGGATTTATTCCAGTGTTGTTTTTCCAGGACAAGATAATCTTTTGTATCAAAAGGCGCCATCTCTTTTATAACAGGAAAATATTTCTAAAATAAATTATATTTGTTAAATATATTTATATATATATATATATATACATATCTGGTGATTTTTTGAGAAAATATTGTATGAATATAAATTGTTTTTAGAAATTTTGTTTTTGTTTTCCCTTTTATTAGTCTATAATAATTGTTATTAGGAATTCGAATGAATATAAGCGTAATATAGTGTTTCATTGATAAACATTCGATATATTAAAAAAAAAAAAAAAAAAAAAAAAAAAAAAAAAAAAACTCTTTTGAAGATCTTTTGACATATTTAGCTTTAAAGTTTGGGATTTTTCTACTTTTTTTTTTTTTTTTTTTTTTTTTTTCAGGAAAGAAATTGTTTTTCGACCCTATAATACAAGCCGAAAAAAATGTGAAAAATCCCAAAATTTCAAACTGAATATCATGGTTAATTTCAGGTATACAGAAGTGAAACATTTTGTATTATATTTTTAGGATGAGTGTCAACTTTTTAAAATATGACTATAGGCACTGGGGACTGTATTAAAAGTTTTTTTTTGTAATTAAAAAAAAAAATTGACTTTTCTAACACTTTCGCGGCCGCATGTTTTTGTCTTTTTCACAGTAAGGTCCATCTGTGGGCGTTATTCTCCCCAGTTACAATATTTCAGAATAAAATTTTCTTTATTCATATTTAAATTACAATTGGATATACATTGTAGTTGGGTTCTTTCTAATCAAAGTATTTATGTCCATAGTATACTCATAGTACAAATATGAATATTGGGTATATTTTTAAGAAATAAATAATATATAAATTGCGAAAGAAGTGCCACTGGTAGAGTTAGAAATTTTCAAAGTACGTGAATCTACGTCAGCGGTCGCGAAAGTGTTAATTTAAACATGCCATATCATAAATACTTACATTTTTCAAAACGTTTTGTAATTGAAAGTATATGTCTGAGACTAATGACTGCGGAGATAAAAGCCTTCTCGCTACTTTGCTTTTACCCTGTATATGCATGCATTTTTTTTTCGAACAAAATCCCATTTATTTTCTTGTAAATATAGTTTTCTTTTACCACATTTTACATTGTGTTTTATAAAAAAAAAAAAAAAAAAAAGATAAAACATTCATACCCGGAAAACTTAAACTCTAAACTCGAAATATCTATCATAAAATTTTTCGTAAGTAGCACTTGAACGTATTTGTGTGTACTATGAGAGTTCTTCACTTTCTCAAGCGTCCTTTAAATCAGGGGTTAAATACGATATTGAATTTAATGGCGAATGGACATATGTTCATAAATAAATATTGAATTGTTATGATTATCATTGTAGGAAATACACAATTATTACTCAAATTTAATCTAAAAAAAAAAAAAAAAAAAAAAAAAAAATGAAAATAGAAATTAGAAATAGTTTTTTATTGAATTTTCTCTTCTGTTATTTACATAGAGAGTTATGAATATATTTATTACTATGTTAAAATAAACTTTATAATATTTAAAAATATTACTTTTTTTTTTTTTTTTTTTTTTTTTTTTTTTTTGTACCTCTTTGGAGATATTGGAATTTATATGTCAACATTAATATTTTTAGGATTTGGGTCATTCCACGTAAAAATATACATAATGGTTAGATTTTAAAATTTATTGCATAATTACATGGGATACATTAAATAAAAATCAAATTTCTCAGGAATAAAAAGTAAAAAATATACTTTGTTACAATAACACAGTTGTAAAAATTTGTTATTAACGTTGAAGAACAGAAAACATCCAACTTTAAAACCTTTGTATTTCCATTCGTTCTGAAATATTACTTAAACAATCTTTTTTTTTTTTTTTTTTTTGTATCAGTAAATAATGGATACATGCAATTCAATTAATATTAACTACCTTTTGTACATTTTTTTTGTGTAAAAAGAAATAAGTTAAGCATAGTTGTTATTCACTGCGGGTTAATAAGTCTTTTTCACCCACCTCCGTTACATAAAAAGTACTTACAAGAGTGTACACAACAAACCCTTTGTTATAGAAAACTGACATTTTCTCTGAGTATATACATATACATATGTATATTTACATTTCTTATCCTATATTTATAGTAACTAGTGTGACAAGATTCTTGGTAACAAGATTAGTACACATTCTTTATCTCAGTGCTCATGATACATTTATAAATTAAATAGCAGTCAAAAACATTTCAAGCTTATGTTTCTGGGGAAAAAAAGTTTAACCCTCTCGAACTGAGTGAGCCCGGTCTGGGATCACCTAAACATTTCCATACCCAAACAGTACATCTTCCTCAAATGGCATCCTCAGGATGTCCTATGGATGAAAAGGATGTATCCTATGGACATCTTCAGGATGTATTGTAGATAAGTGTGTTGTTAGGGATATTCAATGCTGAAAATATGCGATATACAAAAGGAAAATGAGTTTAGAAATTATTTTTAAGTTTCTTTATCAATAACATGCATCAGCATTACAAAATTAGATCCACATTTTTTTGTTGCGGTAATTCTTTAAAAATTTTTAATATGCACTTCTTTGCTATGCTTAAATCCGATTTTTTTTCAAAGTTCATCTGAATGCATTGGGCGCACCCACAAAACATAAAAGGCAATTGTAAATGATGCACATAAACTGTTTAAGCCTTATTAGACTACTTATACAGTACGAGTAAAGCACTGTTTATACATACGTCCTTTTAGTGAAGTCCCGATTCATTCCTGGGCCGCGGTAGCCCAGTCGGTAGAGCGCCGTCCTCGTAATTGGAAGATTGCGGGTTCGGTACTCAAGCCGGCCAAAAGACCGTCGTGTACACTAATGGTGGCTGGTGCACATAAAATCTGTCGTGGCCGCAATGTCCTCCATGTTCCCATCAAAAATTATACCTCTGGGAGTCACCAAAGCAAGAGAGCCATCCCTTCCTTGGGGGATCAAAATTGTGATGGCATGTCTCCGGACCACCTCTAGGGGTGTGTCCCAGACCGTCGCCAATTGCCCATCTGCGCAGCACTAGTGCGACGTTAAACTCAACCATCCATCCATCCCGTTTCATTCCTATTCATTTTAATGCAAAAATTCTTCGTTTATACGTCTTTTTCCACTACTAAAATTCACAAAATTTCTCGACCTGTCCTTATTTTCTATTCTAAATAAGACGGATTTTTCTGGAAAGCATTTTAAATGGAGTAACATAGGAAAGATAGAAGAATACTGATCAAAGAATCAATTGTAGAATTTTTAGTACCCATAGACAAGCAGAAAATCAGACGAATGTTAAAGATTTTTAACGTTATTAAATAACTATATGTATGGACATATATCGTGTGCTTATTATTAAAGATACAGTCGGTAACAAAAGTGTCCGAACACTAGCAAAAATTCCTATGTAAAAAAAGTACACTTCATACGGTTTTGTTAAATAAATCCTTGTCGAACCATGTTCTTACACTGACTAAGTACAGGATTCGACAAGGATTTATTTAACAAAACCTTATGAAGTGTACTTTTTTTACATAGGAATTTTTGCTAGTGTTCGGACACTTTTGTTACCGACTGTACGTAATATATATAATTAATATTCAAAATGTATTCATATAGTTCCTAAGAAATTCAATATAAGTACTCCATATATGATATATGTAATTAGTACCCAGTCATGCATTAATAGTATGATTTTTCTCACTTTTTATAATAAATCTTTCTTCAAATTAATTATTTTCTTAAAGAAGTATAATATAAATTTACTAACTAAAGAAACTTCATTAATTAGTATTTTCATGTAAATTTTGCTTAAGTGTCATTAAATTTGTAGTAATAAAAGTGTTATTATTAAAATTCCTATTATACGTCTTTTCATTTATACGCCCTTTTACGTCAGTCCCTTGAAAGACGTATAAACGGTGCTTTACTGTAGTTACATTTCCTAAAATTGGAAATTTAAGTATCCGGTTTTTGAAGTTCATCTAAGTAGTGGGCCCTCTTTGAGCATACCGACAAAATTTAAATAGCAGCTGCAATCTTTACAAAATAATAAGAATGATAATTCTAGTTCTGATTATACTTTTCTTACAAACAATTTTGCTGAAATTTCGCCGGAAAGGTTTAAGATGCAGTTAAAACGTTCAAGAACTCATAAACTTAAGTTTTTGTAATAGTAATCTTAAAATTTATATTACTTTAAAAATGATTTTAACATAACTATAAAGTGGAATTTTTGCAATAAGGATGTGCAAATCTGTGGCAAAGACTCGTGACTGGTAAACCTCATGTTCAAAACTCGATGTAAGGCATTCTTTTATTTTTATTTATGCTAATTATTTTTCTTTACAATTAAAATAAATGTATAATTTAAGAGAAATAATATTACATTTTATTTAATTAAAACTCCATTTTAATTTTTTTTTTCAACTTGCAAAAGGTGGGTCATGCAGGCAAAGCCTTGTCCAGAAAAATTTTTGGAGGGAGTTAAAAAGTTTGTACATAATTTTGAGAGTTGAAAATGAAGGACAACTCGATGATTTTCTAGAAATCCACAAATTCCGGAAGGGGGTGGGGCATTGGTTACGCTCTTGCATCTAGCATACTTATATATATATATATATATATATATATATATATATATATATATATATATATACATATATATATATATCTATCTATATATATATATATATATATATATATATGTATGTGACGTATTCTTTTTACTGCATGTCACATAATATGTCTAATGAAGAGAGGCTTTTACACATTAACGAGTCCATGGATTCAAAACAGTCGTTTATTGGCACATCTTGCACATCTTACAGGTTATAGTCCAGGATTTAGGTCTGAGCATGTGGAACCCTGTTCGTCGGCTGAGAACGATGGCAGCCTTGATTATATCGCGTTACCTCCCGGGGCCGTTATTTTGACGTGATTTTACTAGGCAAGAGCACACATGGAGAGAGACCTCATCCCCGCGCGTTTTCTCTTAAATATCGACATTTTTGGCGCGAATTCTCATCCCTCCTTCGTCTAATCATTGGTTATTAACTTAATGATTGACAGCTTAGCTGAGTTCCAGATTTCCGGGATTAATTAATATGCATCACTTAACCACAATAAACTGAAAGTTATGTTTGTTCAGCACTTTTTTATCCTAAAATTCGTTCAATTTCCTGGCTTTAGCGTTATGATCGTGCATTGTAATAAAACTTACTTTACAGGGGAAAATTCAGAATTACTTTCAAGCTAAGAATTTTTAATGGGATTTTCTTTAAGTTATTATTCACTATTAATTTAAAATAATAAAATAATAATTTAAAATCTTACATCTTCTTATCCTTCCATATATTTATATATGTATATATGACATTTATTAATTAAATTTAATAATTAATTTTTCTTAAATTATTTCTTTCGACTAAAAATATAAAATAAAATAAATAAATAAAAAATAAATAAATAAGTCCCCAGCCAGTTTTCGAACATGTGAATTACATGATGCGAGTCACCTGTACATAACACAACCATAACACAACCTGACACATCCCTGCTTTCAACTTAAAATGCGGTTTTTAACAGTGAAAAAAAGAAAAAGAAAGAAGCAGGTCTTATAATTTCTAAGGTCATGTTTTGACTTACGGGAATTCTTTGCACTAAATTTTTACTTTAATCTATGTTATGTACCACGCTTGGTTTTTTTCTATAGTAATTTTACATATTCGTAATTTTTGATTTAGTTGAATTGTATACAGTCGGTAACAAAAGTGTCCGAACACTTGCAAAAATTCCTATGTAAAAAAAGTACACTTCATACGGTTTTGTTAATTAAATCCTTGTCGAATCCTGTTCTTAGTGTAAGAACATCATTCGATAAGGATGTATTTACCAGAACCGTATGAAGTGTACTTTTTTTACATAGGAATTTTTGCTAGTGTTCGGACACTTATGTTACCGACTGTAGCATATAATGATATTTTGTGTAAAGCAGCATAAACTCAAATTAAAATAAATTTCATTTTTAATTTAATCATAATAAATAAGCATAGCTGCCAATATTTTAATTTATTCCGGAGTACTTTTAGCCCCGCCTTTATTTCGCACCACTTTATTTATAGAAAAAATTTCTCTAATATATAACTTCGATAAAATAAGCCAAAATTACTTTAAAAAAATAAGTGGTACGAAATAAAGGCGGGGCTAAAAATACTGCGGAATAAATTAAAATATTGGCAGCTATGAATAAGTACTTCAAAAATTGCTGTTAGTTTCTAAATTCATGTTTTCCCCATAAACAAATTAACGTACATTTTTATTTATTTAATAGTGGTGCTATGTTAATTTAAACCACTACTTATATATATGTATGTATAAACATTTGAAATTGATTGATTTTAAAATTGAAAAACTTCCAAATGTAATATTTTAAAACATGGTTAAAAAAACTATACGGTGTTTTTTAATTCATAACTAAATAAAAATAATAATACCAAAATGGAAAGTATTTTATTTTATTTAGATTTCAATTATAATATTTTTCATATAATTGTTCTTTTTTCTCTCTTTCTTCTATTTATTGAATTAGCTTATTCAAAAATTTGTCCTTGTATCAATAGAATTCTAAACCAATTATTCGAGAAATTTCTATTTTTGAGAAGCCTTTAAAATTTTAACCATATGTGGAAAATACATGTTTCATCGAATGTGCCTGCTTTTTTTAGAACAAAATACTCAAAAGCTCTTTACTTACATCTATTCATAAAACATAAATTTTAACAAAAGAATAAAAAAATGCATTTTTTTTTTCCTTTTCGATGTGTGTGCATCTGTCATTCTGAACATTTGAATATAAACTAGAACGCGTTTTAACGTAACATTCAATTATATTCTGAAGTTTTTAAACCGTTTGGCTTTTGTGTTTTTGTGAAACGAAATGTTAAGGATTGTTATGTTCTAGCACTTAACGATTTGTAGCCGTTATGTATAAGTCTGGACGAAAAATACATTTTAAACTCTAGTACTCGAAACATTATTATTATTATTTTCGAATTTTTTTTGTTTGAAAAAAGTGACATGACATTTATTTTAACAATACAAAATTGTACTTTATGCAAATTCGGGATTTTCTGATCTTTTATACATTGAATTTCGCTTTTATTATTATTTTAGGTTGAGAGCTAAACATAATATTACTCATAAATATAATACTTTTCTTTTTTTGTATGGAAATTTTTTTTTCTAAAATTAAAAAAAGTTTTATAAAAAATGGCATAACGCGCTTTTGTTTCTCTTTGTTCATTTATTTCTGAAAATTAATTCCGTTACTGAAAGTTTTTTTTTTAATTTTAATGTAAATTTGAATCTTGCTAAACGAAATAATTAATATTATTACACATGCACTCGTATGATATATATCTAATACGTAATATATACACATATTTTGTAATACATACACATGTTATGAATTCAAAATACGCATTCATACACACATAGTATATATACGTATTATATTCACGCATTATGTATGCGCATTACACAAACATATATCATACATGCATATTTCTCATATGCATTACCTATAAAAGATGGTAGAGCACAGTGGCCTTTTACATTTTTATTAATATTTCTTCTTAAGGAAAAGGAAAAAAGCAGAGTACTAGTAAAAAGTATCAATCAATCTTAGCAAAAATAAATAATAATAAACGGGGAATATACAAAGCAAAAATTAGCCTATAATTGGTTCCCATACCGGAAAATATATATATATATATACAGATATATGATTTTGAAACGAAATTAATATGAATTATATTTTCTTCAAAAATAACACTTTATAATACCATTTTAGTCTATAGAACATAATGATATCTTCATTAGTAAAAATTACACAAATTTGAAAAGTTATCTAAATAAATAAATAAGAAATTAAATCAAACTAATAAAATTTATTAAAAAGAAAATGAATAAGTTGAAACCATTAAGAAATAATAATCACTAAAACACAATTACAAGTTAAATAAATATGTTAGAATTTGTTAATGGAATTTTGAAAGACATGTAGAAAAAAGTCTTTCTAAAATTCCTTGGGTTTAGTTTGGATAGAACCATGAACGTATTACTTCGGAAGTTCGAATTTTAAAAGTTATGAATAGTTATCAATAATATTATTAATTTCATTATTTATAATTTATTGCTATCACTTACTACTTTCAAATTATTTATTATTATTATTATTATATTCAGATATTTATTGTTTTTACTAATTATTTTCATCGATTAATATTTATATTATATTTATAGATTTTAATTTTATTATATTTGTGTGTATAAGCTTATAAACTATTATATTTCTAATTTTAGTTTCATTAGTGGGTGGTTCATTATGCCCTATATAGGTGCAAAACTAATAGAACTATTAAATATATGTTAAGATTATAAACACTGTACAAATAATTTTTAGAAATATGAAAACAAAAATATTTTACTATTTTGTAACAGCTATTCAATATTTTGTAGTGATCTAAACAAACTACTACTAATAATAATAATAACAACTTCAAAATGGAAAAATTATTTTGAGTAGCTCAAAACATAAAATTTGCATAAAATGGCTATTTTTTTTTTTTTTTTTTTGTGGACATTATTTTTTTTTTATATATATAACCAGTACTGTGGTCTCTTTCATGAGTCTTTTCATGATGAACTAAAACATTTATAAATTAACACTATTAATAGCCCTTCTTTTTAGAGAAATTAATGTAAAACTTCCTGAAAAAAAATAAATAAATAATAAAAAATAAATTAGTTAATTAAATACAAAATTCTAAATAAAGTAAAATAAAATAAATAAAATAAATAAAATAAAATATAAAATAAATAAATAAATAAAAATAAAATAAAAGACGCAAATATATTTATTGTTAAAAAAGACATGACCAAATTCAAACATTAGACATTTTGAAAAAAGATTTAATAATGAATTTATTTTAATGGAGTAAAAATAACATATTTTTTTACTTTCCGTTCTTAGTCATCGAAGTTATCATTACTCATAGTAAAAAAAGTGTTGTTTTAGGGCCAACTGATTGTATACCATAATGCGAAATTTCCCTTTATGATTACAACTGAGTCGAAATCAAGCATCTGAGAACCAAATTTTTATTATCTCCTATGTTCTTATATGAACGTATTGGATTCATAGAAAATTTTGATGGATTTACATGTTTTGAGATGTTCTGAACATGATTTGGCCATTTTTATGAAATGACCGTCTTTATGTGGAAGACCGAAATTTTGGGGAAATTGTAGATCAAGATCTAATGAACAGAAGTTCTTAATAATTTATATTTAGCTGCATCTTGGCATAAATTGGTGCCTATTAATTCTTGCTGCACATTGTCCAAAAGGTTACACATCTAAGCTGCGATTTCTTTCATTTATGAAAAAGCTATAGCTCAGTTTCTACAATGTATAATTATACTCAAAACTTGATATGTGAGAGGTCTAGTGTAAAAACCTACGCTGATTCAATTTGAGTACATATCCGCTGGGCTTCCGTGCTGCAATTTTCTTTTTATGTACGGTACGCAAATGTTATATCTCATACATATATATTATTTTTAATATATCAGCATCTCTAGCACATAAATTCATCAAATTTGGTATCTGTGTACTATAGATTAGGATGGTCGTCGGTTAATGAAGTTTAATTTAAAAAACACAGTTTCAGAATTCTTGCGAAATGTACCATCAATAACGCAGTGATCATTAATCCAGGCATTTTTGTAGATAATCACGAAAAAAATTATTAAACATTCTATTTGATATATTACTCTCGTATAGGTGACCATTTTATAAAGTTACTATTACTGGATAATTAGAATTGAAGTGAAGTAACATTGGAGTGGGAGCCCAAAATGTCGACTTCATATCTTACATATTGGTGATGAACTGCTGCATCGATTCCCTGTTGATTTCGTCAAAGCTCCTATCGAAGCCAAATTTAAAATAATTGAGAAAAACTGGTTGTAATTATATTAAGTATAAACACATGCTATTTTCGAAAAAGTTATCAGATAATTATAATTACGGTCCTCAATAAAAGCCAACCTTCGCTATGGGAACACGGGACTTTTGAGAAAAAGAATGTACCATGTTGTAAGACAAGGGATGCACTCATGGCGACTAATTGCATTTATTTGCAAGATGAAAAGAAACCGAATTAGAAAAAGCCACAACATGCTATTGTAGAACTGCATTACGTTAAAGAAAGAATAATACATGATCAAAGATTTCGAAAGAGTTGAAATTAGCAAAAGATACATATGTGGGAAAAGGGAGGATGTAAAAAATTAAAGAAAATACTGTATGTGAATTTAAGTTGCAATTTAGAGGTCATAAGAATGTGTTCGTTACTCTATTTTTATTTTTATTTTATTTTTTTAATATGATAATATATTTTTTAGAATATGTGATAATCAACATCACAATCTGCAATTCCTAATATGGAAAAAAAAAAAAAAAAAAAAAAACTGACATTATTCGAGTGTATATTACCCGACAATGACGACGCTATTATTCCCCTTTTGAAACTTTTCATATAGCTATATTTTAACACATATTGGTTAAAATTGTACCGATTTGTATATGCAAGATATTTAATGTGAAAAGCTATGATTAATTTTTTTTCTACATGTTAACTTTAGGTGACAGTATTATATAGATTTCGTGATAGCCACAACAGTCTAGTTTGATTTGTAGCTAGATTGTTAAATAAATAAATAAAAATATGACTTTTTAGAGGTTTTATTGCGACGCCTCCCATTTGGAAGTAATACATAGTTTTACCCTATGTTGCTATCATTCCCCCAAGATAGCAATAGACCATAGAAAAGATTTTTTTTTTTTTAAGATTTTTTCTGACTATCCCATAGGCCATAACCACAACTTTCTGATTTTTTGCCTTTAAAAAAAAAAAAATTGATAACTGGCTGGATATCTCAATATCACATCTTTCTGAAAATTGAAACAACAATTGCAATAAGAAATATTTTCTCTATAAAAATTAATGTTAGAGATACTTAGATCTATTTCTTTTTTTTTCTGTTTCTATGTCTCAATACGATATTTAATATATATATATATATATATATATATATATATATATATATATATATATATGTGTGTGTAAATTTAAGAATTCGATATCGTTGTAAATTTTAGCAATTAATAGATACATGATAATACCAATAGCAAGCACATAAAAGAGATTGTAATACATTTTAAAACTTACCTCAGATTTATTATGATTCCTTTACAGTTTATTATTTCATTACACGCAAAATGATTATATTCACAGCTATATTTAGTCCAAATAAACAATTGATGAAATTTCCAAATATTAATTTTTAATAAAGCTAAAGACTGAGTTCACATGAAGCAGTTGATAAAACATACATCCATTAGTAAAGCCAAATATCATAAGCTTATTATCAATTAGATGATAAAGTGATTAATAATTGAAATGAAAAATAAAGTAAAATAAAATAAATAAACAAAGAAAGTTGACGTTTCGAAACTTTCCTTGTACACTGTAAATAGAAGCGTCTTAAATTCAGACAGAAGTGTGTCTGAAATGTGAATTCAGACACATAAATGTCTGAAACACTTACGCATGCAAAATTTTAGATGCATGTGCTGTCTTAAATTAAGACACGTAAGTGTCTTTTTTATAAATGAGCTCAGATAAGTGTCTGAATAAGGTCGATATGTCTGAAATTAAGACATATAACATTTTCAGACACATAAAATTTCAGACATTTTACAATTTATGCACTTAAAAATTCAGACATTACAAATTTCAGACACTTAGAAATTCAGACATTTGTATTACTTAACAAATTTTCCATATGGAATCTACTTTAAGCAGCATGCATATCCTGTTTTACCATTTTTTTAAACAAATAAATTTGACTTTATTTTATGTAATATAAGTAGTTAACTTATTTAAAATATTTAGACACGGATCTTATTCTGTTGAAAATTAAAAAACAAAGTTAATTTTTATTTGAAATTCTCACATGTAATAAATCAAAAAAATATTAAGATAAACGAAGCATGTAACTTGTAGCATAAGAAAGCGAATTCGTAGCTAAACAATCTTAAACAATTTGTGCATAATTGATTTTTTTTTTCGCGTTTTAAAAATTATTTTTTGTTTCCCTACACTTCAAAATGTAAAAGAGCATGGTTTTTTTTTTTTTTTTTTGGTTTTCTTTATATAGTTTGTTTTCCTGCAAATACCAGTTAAAAAAAAAAAAAAATCGTTTAAAATCCATAGCCTACTATTTTTTCATATTTATTACGTATTTTACAAAAAAAAAAAAAAAAAAAAAAACTCTAAACCTCTACACATGAAATTTAAGATAATATGTATTAAGCTTTACTTCTTATGAGCAGTTTTATTGCAAAGATATAAAACTTCAATTTGTTTTACGGATACTAGAATATATTTCGTTATACAAGCAGAGTGCAGCGTGAGCACCGATGGCTTGATTGGGAAGGCAGTCGACTTTGAATCCATAGGTTGTCAGTTCGATTCCCGCCGGGGGCAACGATGACCATTATTGTAAAAAATATTAATATATATATTCTATGCTCTAGGCGATTCTAAAATCGATTTCTCACAGGTAAAACAGTATGAAACGCATCTTTTTTATTTATGAAAAATATTCACTTCAGACAGGATCAAAAATGGCGGAATTTCAGACGTTTCGAGTGTGAAACGATGTGCCTTTTAAGACGCTTTTTAGCATCTTAAAATTGAACACCCGTTTCAGACACAATTTTGTCTGAATTTCAGACACTTGTATTTACAGTGTAAGGTAAATATCTCCAATTTAAATTTACGATTAAATGTGAAGTAAATTGCTTTTCAAGAAAGTGGTGCAGGTCTCGCAAATTTTTGTCACCGCTTTATTAAAAAAAAAAAAAAAAATTAAATTAAATTAAAAAAATCATGGATTTCTAACGTAAACAAAACCGAAATATGTTTTTCAGAATGGCATCATTAAAGTAATTCATTGAACTTATTTCTAATAAAAGTATATATATATATATATATATATATAGAAATTCTAACTTCTAAACTTTTATTAAATTATTTATTTTAATTTATAATTGTTGCCAAAAAAATTAAACTTTAAATTTTACATCTACTTTTTATGATAGCATGCGATCATGTTTTATATAAAATTTAAACCATTAAATACATTTTTTTTTTTTTTTTTACTTATTTTTATTTCATATTGCTCGCGCACTTTTTATTTCCTGATTCAAAATTATTTTAAAAAAAAGAAAAAAAAAAAAAACCTTTTTCGATATTTTTTGTAACGATACTGTATAAATTTTCTTTTCTTTTTCTAAAAAAAAAAAAAATTATTTTGATGAAATTCTGGCAAAAGCAGAATTTAGTTTAGGACGGAGGACTATTAGTTTTTTTCTTCTTCCCAATTATAACATCGCTTTCAAATTATTCAATTATATTTTCGATAAATTTTAGATTTCGATAAATGTCCAACTATCGAAAACGACAACGCAAAAATCCCAGATTGAGACTAATAGGCCCTCAGTCCTAAATATATATATATATACATGCATGTTATTTAAAAGAATACCCTGATTATAAATGTTGATTGTTTTGTTTGCACATTTAATAATAAATAAAATAATAAAAATATGACAGCATTAGTACAAGAGCTCTCGTCGCAATAATAATGTAAATTCAAAGACTAAATATTTATTTTATATCATCGCTTCAAGTAATGTCTGATAAGTGGATAACTGTTCACCCAAATCCTACGCTAGTAAAAGCTCAAAAAAGCCTTATGATGAAATAAAAATGCCCTGGAGCAATCACACGTTACTTGACTTGAAAATCTGCCCCAATATCTATCCATCCGCACCCACATTTCATTTCCCTAATCAATATGATATATATGTGACCCTGGATTGGCAAATACGTGTAATGCTCTTACAAAAGGACATAAAAAATTATGCATTTCCCCTATACCTGGGTACATACACTCTCCTATGAATCATCAACAGACGGCAACAATTACTGTGCATACAGCCCAAGCTGTAGTTGGATAATGAATGTGCACAGCGGGGACTTAGAACCCCTGAAGCTTTTTTTTAGGAGGGAAAGGTAGGATTTGCGTGCGTTTAGAGCCCAATTAAAAGGCGCCAACGGGTGTAGCGACAGGAGGTTAATGTTATTGATGCAAAATCGGGTATGTATTTTTGGCTTGTTGGGGAAAAGAGTATCCATAAATGCTATAATTTTGTGTCATTGTTTTTAGCTTTTGTTAGAAATGAATACGGTGGGGAGTAACATAAATTTAGTGCCCCGTTAAAACAGTTGATTGATGATGAAATATTTATTTTTAATCACTTTTCGACTCAGGTAAAACAAATGAATGCTGTATAAGAGAGTGAAGCCAGGGAAGAGTTTAGTTTTACAATATTGATTAAGCACTGGAAAAGGAAGGAAGGAAAGTTTAGCACTTAAAGCTTTTCAAAGACTTTGGAAAAAAAAAAAAAAAAAAAAAAAAAAAGGATTTTTATTCTTAAAAAAAAAAAAAAAAAAAAAGGGGGAATGTGTATGTGTGCGTGTTTCGTAAAATGTAATAAAAAGTCAGGTGAAAATTAAATCAATTAAAACAAACAAAACCTAAAAACATGGAGACCATCATCAGAGGAGCCCCTCGGTGCAGGGTGAAACGAGGAAGATGTTGCAAGAACTGCTGTTAAAAATACCAAAAACAGTATAGATATAGAACCTTACATCATGAAAAGAAAAATAAGCATCTAATAGGAGTCCATGCGTCAAATATAAATTAAAATGTTTATAAAACTATAAAGTAACATTAGAAGAATATAAAAAAAAAAATTACCCAGATCAAAATTATTTTAATTTTACTCTGGGCTGAGAACGTATGGAATACCAATACCTTAATGCATTGCTTTGGGGATAGATTACATCAAAATTTATTCTTCATTCAGTTAGCCTGTAATGTTTGATTCATCCTTACATTTAAAAAGTAAAATAATCAATTTTCTTTGGTATTGAAGAAAGAAAAATAAACTTATTTCTAATAGTATATTAGATAAATACATTCCTTGACACAAGTTAGAACTCAAAGTGAGTAACATAAATTATATTCTTATTTTTTTCGGACATTAACTTGGCCTGCAAATGAATGCAAATTATGGATAATTAAGCAATTCACTCTATATTTCAATAATAATTAAACAGTTAATATTGTTTATATTAATATTAATTGAGCTTTCTCGCGCAAGCATAATTAATTTTAAATCATAATGCGCATCCTGTTGTATTTCCAGTCTTTATGCATGTTTGAGCTGAGACCACAATTTATAGAGAGTAGTACATGTTAATAGAATTTATTCTAGAATTAATGTGTTTAATGCATTTTAAATGGGTATATTTAGCGTGCATTTTCAAAATTTATAATAATTTATTAATGTTATCTATCGAAGGTTTTGGTCAGAAAATATCTATTAGTATGAGTTAGTAGAGAAATTATAGTAAGAATTATTTAGTGTGAATGCATGGCATAAAGAGGCGGCCAACTGTATACGTTTAAGGACCCTAGATCTGAGGTGGGAATGTCCTTCGTGGAAGTGAGTTTCGGAGAAAACCACAGGCTTGAGTTTTGGTTTGAGTTTGAGGGGCCCCTCTACGGTATATATATATTTTTTCAATATTAAGACTAATTAGACCAGTATCTTTTTTAAGTAAATTACGAATCTCTGAAAACATCCATGAAAAGCGAAATTTCAACCTGAAGAAAACTACAGAAAAGCTCGAATGGCTAGGCCGACGAGCGCGACTTACACCTCTCACCTATGAGCTTTGAAAACAGAAATTTTCGGCCACCGCCAGTGCCATCAAGGATTTAGAAAATCATAAAAAATAGGGTTTACAATTATGATTATCTTAATAAATATATGTATATGCAAGTACTTTCTTTACTCCTCATACTTTCATATTTTCCACTAACTTAAAAGTAAATGAAAGAATTGTGAATTGTGGTAACAAAAGGGGGAAAAATAAATAAAAATTTTTATGGCCTAATTGAAAGGTATTCCATACTTAATTTTGGTGCGATTCAGTTTTACTTTTAAAGGAAGTTTCTACATACATTACTTATTTTTACGATGCCCTATTGATAATTTAAGGATTATCACTGAATGTGCATTAAAATTAAGTTTCACTAAATTTCTCTCACAAACTTTATGATGTATTATCTTTACTCTACAATGTGTTTTTAATAGCTAAAGCAAAAGAAAATGCAAATGTTAGTACGTTGAAAGATTGCTCTGATACATTAAGAAAAAAAAAATATATCTTTAAATATTTCATTTGTAAATTTGCCCTTTTATAACTATATAATAACGAGTTATAAGTGTATAGAATGGAATGAATTGTGTACATTAGAAGGTCAAAGTTGAAAAAACAATATTCAACGAGCACGAATACGTGATAGCAAAAATCCGAGTTGTATCACGATTTGTAATAATTTTCAGTTCAATGAGATGCCGGATGTAAAATGTTATTTATAATGATTTGCAAAGAGGTCTTAACAAATGAATAAAAAACAACACTTTTGAATCTACGTAAACTTCATTCTAAATTATGTAGCTAGTAGTATTTTCTTTTTTCTACCTTTGTTAACTGTCAGAGTTTTTATTGATTGCACTTTGTTTTTCTAGAAATGTTTTCTTTTGGTGCAAATTTTTTTGAAATAACATGTAAGAAACTTTTAATAGAGTTTTAAATAACCTGATTAAAAAGTTGCAATTAAATTTTAAATAAAGTGCCTTGCACTGTTAACTAACACAAGGACAATTATGTGTAAGTAATGCAAGTGGAAGTGTCCTTCTCAGCAATATATTAGTAATATATAATGCCGCCTGTAAGGTCAATATAAAGTGTAAGATCCTTGTTTAACTCAAACGGAGGATTGTAGGTGCAGCAAACATGTCCACCATAATCATTTCCAAACGAATTTAGCTGTATTCAGATTCAGCAGAAATCAGGCTCATCCTTCCACAGAAAAAGAAGAAATCGAAAAATTTTTCTGCTAAAAGTACATTTCGATGCATCTTGAATATATATGTCTGTATGATCTTTAAGGATCTCTGTTGAAGCATTTTTATTCTGCTAGACTCTCTTTATCATCAATGGGTAAAAAAACCCCTCACTTATTAAAATTGTCTTCTGTATGGAATTAAACAGTTATTTTTTTATAAATAAAAAAATAGCTCTGTATTGTTAAAGAAACAGCATTACAAATATAGATATCATCTCTTCTAAATAAATTAATTTGATATTTGTTTATAAATGATAAATAGCTATCAGTTCTCTCTAAATCTTTCTTTGACATTGAAAGCTGCACTGACGGGCCAAACAATTAGAGACTGCTCTAATAACGTGTAAATTCAACTAACTACAACCAATATTCTTTTTGGCATGATAGGAAGGATCTATTGGTATTGATGCTGAGGGATATTAATCCATGCTGACGTAATATAGCTCTAAGTTGTGTCACATTGGATGAAGGCGGTTCCAAGGTTTGAAGTCATTTTCCGATCACTTCCATAAATTTTCAATAGAATTGAGATAGAATACTGAGATCGCTATGGAAAAACGTTAAATTCTAATTCATATTCCTTAAACAAATTGAAGTTCAATTGAGGACTATGGCATGGTGCATTGTCTGACTGAAAATAGACATTTCCATAAGAAACCATTAAAGCCATAGATGAACGTAAGTGATTGGCAATGAAGTTGAAGTAATCAATGCTGTTTAGAGTTGCATTATGTATTAGTGGACCCAGTATAATTCACGAAAACATTCCTCGCACCATAATTCCACCACCATCAGTCTGAAGATTTGACATTTGGCAAGAGGAGTCTATTACCCATGCTGTTTGCTGCAGATTATGATCCTGCCATCGATATGATGCAGTAAAAAAAGAAGATTCAATAGACCAGGCTACATATTTTTCGATCCTCAAGTGACTAGTTTCGTTGCACCTAGGTTCACAACACACACATTTTCCTATTTTGGTTTCATTCCAAAGACATTCTTGATGAACTTCTGCTGCAAAAGTTTATTTTTTGAAATGTCAATCTTATTGAGCTTTGGGTACGCTTTGAGATGCATCTACATTGAATTGAGCTGTAAATTGTCATTGTTGAGAGAATTAAATGAACAATCAACCTGCAAGTGTTCTCCTGATAATATAATAAAATCACATCATTATCTCTACAAAATCCTATAAACATTTCACCACTTTACATTCAAATAACTTATCATATTTTTTCACGGACATTCAATCTATGTTAAACGCTATATATAATTATAGAAGTATCGTATAAATCATCTCAAAATGATTCAAAGATTATAGTCAGTTATAATATCAAATAAGATGCAATTACTTTTTATTTATTTTCTCTCTATTCATACATATCTAATGCTCGATTGTGTTTTGCAGTTCCGTTGTTGTTTGCTGAGAAACCATGTAATATATACCCCAAAGATATGCATCCCAAGACGCTGAAATTAAAAGTTTGTTTATTAATTAAAAATGACGTTCTTATTACAAAATGCACACACTCTTTAATGCACAAATGGAATGAATACAATTCCTATATACAGTGTAATTAATACAAAATTACAGAATATGAACCCGGAGTTTCTAGATAAAGCAAAGGTTGTGGAGACTAACTGCAAAATGTAATATGCTGGAGAATGCCACCGCATAAGAAGGAATAAAATACAAAGTTAGTGCTACCTTATATCTACAGTTACCATGTTATATTATACCAATTGCTTGATTTTAATTAAAATTTAATTGCTTATGCGCTTGCTACCGTATTACCGAGAATAAAATGAAATTATTAATTATAACATTTACTAACAGTCATGTTGTTGCTCTTCTGTTGTGGCGGTCTATACGTGTTACTTGCCATTCACATCTCTCGTTCACCAACAATTTTCGACCACAATCGACCTTATTTCTAAGAGTTTTTATTTACTTTTTTTTTTTTTTTTTAATTTTACTCCAGATACTGTTGAGCGAGAAAACCCAAAAGAGTTGCTGTTTCAGAGATACTGGCTTCAACTCTTCATGCACAGACGTTTTTATCTCGTTTAAAGTCACCTAAATCTTTCGTCTTATACTCATTCTTCCATTAACTTCTATGATAACTACATCTTACGAGCCTGCACAATATTTATAAGCAACTCTACATTTTTACGCCAATCTACGTCTCTGTTGGACTGGTTTATTTTCAAATTGTGTTTATCTGAACAAGCACAAATGAACGGAACAGTCATTTTTTGATCTCTTGTCTCATGGAAACATATATTCAACATGGATTTATTAGAAGTGGACATAATAAAGCGGATGTGAGGAGTTATCGTGCAATTTGATGATTTTCCTTCTATAGCTCATCCATTAACTCACAAAACAATTTTGAAGAATTACAAATCGAGAGTACAGTCGACAGCAAATGTATCCGAGCACTAGCCAATAATTTCGATATCAAAGTACTCTTAATACTGTTTTGTTAAAGATATCCTTGTCGAATCATGTTCTTAGACTGACTAAAACAATGACTGGACAAGGATTTATTTAACAAAGCAGTACTAAATGTACTTTTTATAGACGGGGATTACAGCTAGTGTTCAGATACATTTGTTGCCGACTGTAACTTGCTGATGAAAAAATATGAGTATAGATATATTTATGTTGTTTTGCTAAATCTGGTGTGGTTGGAAAACACCCAATAAAGAATATGTAATAAATATTTGCAAAGTAAGCATAATCTTCTGTTTACGTATGAAAATTTAGTGTCCATAACATTTTAGTGACCTGGTTTTCGGATCCGCTGGAGCATGCTTTAAATAGGTCCGAATTAAAAGTACTTTTTAAAAGCAATATTTTAAATTATATGTTAAAACTATTAAATGGAATCCTTTTCTGAAAAATTATAATGATGTTTAACTCTACTATCGGATATTTCAAAGAAGTTATCATCTTCAGATAGAGATAGCGTCTAATTGGCATTTTTCTTCCGAACACTATATGATTAATCAAGTCATAATAAATATACTGGGTGTCCAATAAGTTTGTAGACATTTTCAAAATACATAAAAATTGAAGAAATTAGTAGATTTGAACGTGATTTGCTAAAGGTATTCTCATGAAGGGGGAATTTTTTTTTTTTTTTTTTTTTTTTTTTGGTAAAGAAAACAATAATAATTAAATATTTTCATCTATAGAGTTCGCTGTAAGTGAGCAAATCACAAATTTCCATAAAAATTATATTTATTTACATGCAGATCATTACAAGCATATAAATTCTGGTCTGTGCGTTCGCTATCACCAGAAATTACAATTTGCAAACGAGTTACCCAATACCACTAATTACAGTTTCATTCGGTGATTCTTAACTCAGGGAAAACATATTCACAAAAAACGTTTTATCCATCAATTCAGCATCGCAATTAAAACTTTATGTATGTACAAGTAGGAAGCATAATAAGAAAGAAGTTGTATTAATCATTAAACTGGATAATTTATAGGACTGTGATTTGCATACTTCTCGTAATGCGACCGTGCAGAACACTGATTTTTTTCCCCCTTCACATAAAAAAAAAAAAAAAAAAAGAAAGAAAGAAAGGAAGAAAAAAAGAAGATCCCCTACACGAGAATAACTTTTCTTCAAACCGCGTTCAATTCTACTAAATCCTTCAAAATTTATGAATTTTGAAAATATCTACAGACTTATGGAACACCTAGCACATACGTTTTTACTTTCTTCTATATGTATATATAGAAAAAGTACTGGATTCGTGAAAATTTTCGAACTCCAGTTTTCGATGGATTTGCACGTTTCGGGATGTCCTGGACACGATTTGACTGTTTTTAGAAAATGTTTTTCAGTCAGTCTGTCTGTGTGTGTGTATCACAAATTTTGTGGACGTTGTATCTCACGAACCAACGAACGAAGTTTAACTAAACTTGGCATTTAGCTGGACCCTGATATAAACTGAAGCTGATTAAATTTGTGGAACAATTGCTTAACAGGTGGCGCTGTGATCGCCTTTTTTCTAAATTTTTAACCTGGCAGTATAGGACAAAATTTCGTATAAATGTACATAATGGGAGTTATTTTAAACGTAAAATTGTAAAATTAATATGAATTATTGAAAATGGCAGTAGTTAACTAGGAAAATTTTTTTGTGCATGTGGGAACATCGCGTCCCCCCCCCCCCGTGGGGGAAGTACAACCCTGGCGGGAGTAAATTTTCTATATGAGTATCTTTCGAAAGATCTCGTCTACCTTTAAAACGAATGGTTGAACTATACATCTGTGGCAATTTAAAACAAAGTTATCGATTTTTTTTATTATCTTTTAATGAAAAAAAAAAATCGCATTTCTTCTGATAATTGCAAAAAATTGACTTTATTTTGGCATTTAGTGATATATATAATTCTGTCAGATAAAAATCGTCTACATTTATAATGTAAAACAATTTAATAATAATAATAAAAATAATCTGGTGTGTCACTCACACGACTTTCTCTTACCCTGAAATTTAATACTATAAATACAGGTTGCACATTAAGAGGTAAGATAACGAGAACTGTCATTTAAACCTATGGTAAACAATTCAAATTAGGCTTCAGAAGAGTTTTATACGATAATTAGTTCTGTGTGAGGGGGCTACCGCCCCCCTCAACCCCCCGTTTCATTAATGCACCTACATTTATATAGAATTTAATTCGGTTATTAAAAAATAATTCTGTTTTTTAAAAATAATTTATTAAAATTATTATTTAAAAAAAATATTTTTTATGATAATGCAGACGATTTCCATATTAGAGAGGTAGTGTAACGCTAAATATCCAAAAAAAGTCCATTTTACTCTCAATATATATAAAAAAAAAAAAAAAAAAAAAAAAAAAAGATCTTTTTTCTAAGTTTTTTTTTCGTTAAAAGTAAAAAAAATCTATAACTTTGTTTTAAATTATCACAGATTTATAGTTCAACCATTCGTTTTAAAGGTATTCGCAAGCTCTTTTGAATGATACCCATTATGAAAATTTACTCCCCTCGAGGGGGACTTCCCCCCCAGGGGGGGGGAGGCGAGGCTCCTACATACACAAAAATTTTTTCCCAGTTAACTATCTCTATTACAAAAAATATATGTTCGTTTCATTTGGTTTAGTGTTGTCTATAGACGTTAAACTCTACTTACCTGCAATTTCCCCCCATAGACGTAATGTATTAGAATTCTCTTGATTGTCCCTGTACATAAACCATTTGCTTGACCTTAACGAAAAGCTTACTGTAGCATCCCTATATGATACACATTTAGAATACCAAGTTTGAACTTTCTGCCATAATTTGTATTTGATATATGCTGATAACAGACAGACACACACACAGACACACAGACCATTTGCTAAAAACATGATTTTCGTATTCAGGGGACCTCAAAACGTGTAAATATAACAAAATCTCGCGTTCGAAAATTTGACCCAAAAACAATACTTTCTCTACCTTATGGGTAAGAGAAAGTAAAAATGTATTGAATGAATTTTGTGTAAAATTATATAGAAGAAAGTCATGTGGTGGCCACATCATACTAGTTTTTAAATTAAAATTAGTTTGTTTCTAATATAATAAACTTTCAAATTTTGCATGTAGTAATTCGCAACGCATAATTTATTCGTAGATAGCAGTATGCAAAAATTATACAGTTGCCAATTTTCTAAAAATAAATAAATAAATTACACAAATATATTTTATAATTAAATTTTATAATTCTAATTTTATAATTAACTTATTAATTTAATCTCATTCCAATACTCAATTGATATCATGAAATAAGAAAATACATTCCTAAAATATTCTTTGCCATTTCTGTTTCTTTAGTAATTTTATTTTATACCAAATCATCCACTTTTTACAAAAAAAAAAAAAAAAAAAAGAAAGAAAAGAAAAAAGAAAGCAATTAAATAACATCATAACTACCGACTCCCAGTAAACAAAATTGTCGTAGTCTTTTATGCCTGCAGGCCTATTTCCTTCTATACGTTCTAACATTTTGTTCTCTTTTTTTCAGATACAAATGCAGAGAAAGACAATTGTTATTCAGCATCAAACAAGTTCATATACTTTACGTGACGAGTAAAAGCATAGTTGCGAACATTTTGCGTCATTTATCGACCGAACTGATGTACTCCAAGAAACACTTCTGAGTAAGAACAGAGTAATATTTGAAGTAATATGTGGGCATGTTACATAGCCCGAAGGTGTAATCTGATAAGGCAATGTGAGGCAAAATAACGTGAATATCGGTGATTTGCGTCATTTGGAAAGAAAAGAAGTACAGTTTCATGAAAATCTAAAGAATTTATGTGGATATATAAAGGAAAATTCAGGAAAAAACTAAAGTTTTTCAGTGAATACATTTATTTTTATTTTTATTTTTTTTCCACTTTGATATAATAGTTATAAAAAGAACATCTATTTATTTGAAAAAGAAAAGAAAAAGGAAAAAGGAAAACAAAATGAATAACAAAAACAATTTTAAACTGGTTCAAATAAAAGAATTTTATATATAAACTCAAATAATTTTGTGAATAGAAGATGTAACTACAGACTTCGATTTGTAAGAAACAAATTTCGTTGTCTTTCAAAACACACACGCTTTAAGGCAAATTTATATGAATGGCATTACTGCAATGGCATAGCTGAAAGCAATGATAGAATATAATGACAATGTTGTTTTACAAAATGAGAATAAATATTTAGTCACAATCATGGTAAATTTGTTTTTTGGTAGAGTTATACTTAAAGAAATATTTTTAAATATGCATGTATTCTTACAAACTAACAAAAGTATTTTAAAAGCATCTATTTCTTTTTCATTGCAGCATAAGCATTTAAACATCGTGTTGTTCGTGTGATATTGTAATTAACATATGTTTGATGATTTTTAATCAACATTCTGATGCTTTAACGATATAACTAGTCACTATGTTATGTTCTTTTGTAAAAATATGATAAATATAGTAAATACAGTAAATGCATTTTGCATATTCCTACAACATGCAACATATCGTTTACGTGTAAAATACATAAAAAAAAATAAAAGTAGAAATGTTACTGCAAATAATATTGTAAAAAGGAATTTAACGAAATTTTAGTGTCAAGCGTGGCGTTTACCCCGCCAGGAAAAAAAATAAAATATTTCATAAATACAATGCTGGATATTTAAGTGTTTATGCTCGTATCTAAAATTATATTTTTATTAATGTAAAGTTTTATACACTTTTTTCACTTTCTACTTATCTGAAACATTAAAATAAAACCTAAGCTTTTGACGAATTCAAAGAAGGCCCGAAGTAAAATATCGTCTCTACTCGGAAATCGAAAGTATGTTAAAGTATTAATGTGGTGTCCGTCAGTCTAACCGTTCGAAGCCTTCCGTAGTTTTCTCCAAAACTCACGTGAATAAGGGCTATAACACCTAAGAAAAACCCTCTATTCACATGAAGAGACCTCCTTCTAGGTCTAAAACTCTCACTTACTCAATTGTCCTTAACCTCAATAATAACATCAACACCTCCTCTTGAAAAATTCGCTTTCGTATTTTCTGTTCGAGGCCCATTATTTAAGTGAAAATTTTAGGATTGGTGGAATGCCCTTTGTCGGAGTCTTTCTAAGGCGCCTACGCGTTTCAAAGAAAACCCCAAAAAACTTCGAATGGCTACGCCGACGAGAGCAACCTAGTTTCAAACCCGGCATCTCCCGTCTATCAGATTCGACAGCAGATCAATTAGACCACTGAGTGATTCAGCAGAGTTAAAAGTTTTTTCTTTTTTTTTAGTCTAGAAGTCCATTCCATCCTCAAAAATCTCTATGTCTTAAGCTTGAAAAAGTACTTTCCAAAGAAAAGTATTGAATATTTTTAATAAACTTATTTTTATTTAATGTATAAATAAAATGTATTTAACTTTTACACACATGAACTTTTAAATTTACTTTTAACCATAAAAGTATTTAAGTTTTCCATTTGAAATACCAGGGTTTGCGTGTATACGTTTTCAGATAAGTCTAGTATGCAACATTTTTATAATTTACAGTAAGCTCATGATTATCCGCGAGCGGATTATGCGAGTTGCGGATTATCCGTAGGCGCAAGAAAATAGCGGGACCAAGGGAAACTGTTTTCTCAACTGAAATGTATATACACTAAGCTACAAAAAAAAAAAAAAAAAAAAAAAAAGCCGCACTTGGATATTTTCATTTTCTCTTTTTGCAACCGCCAATTTTATCATTTAAAAAGCAAATTTTTGAACAGATTTTATTACGTCGCCCTCCACGTACACTTTAGGATTGAACCCAGTGTTAAAAATGAAATGCAACTGTCAGGAAAACTGTAGTTTTAGAAAGCATTTCAAAAATGGCAAGTATAAGCCATTTAACGATGCCACAAAAAGTATTAATTTCAGAATGAAAGTCAAAAAATATTTTAATACGTAAGATGGCAAATTAATTAAATATTACTTACAAACTTTGAATAAACACCATAAAATGCAATAAACTCGCAACAATTGTTTCGGGTCGAAAAAACACGCGACCCTTCATCAGGCGAATAAAGTAAGCACGAGTGCTGCAGTCAAATTGCATTTTATGGTGTTTATTCAAAGTTTGTAAGTAATATTTTTTACAACGCCAGTTTTGTGGTGCTTTTTTATTAAATTAATTAAATGTTAATGAAATATTCCTGAGATGATTTTTAGGAACATATAAATTTTTTGGCTGTTTAAACGGGAAATGTGTGTTTAGGCGTCCATCTTGCGAGAAGATGGCAAATTAAGAAAGAAAAGTTTAAAAAAATCGATTTGTACATGCTCATAACTTAGTTAAGATTTTAAAACAGTGCACAGCAAAATAATTTCTTTAAAAACAGTGCGAGAACAATCAAACAAAGTTTGTTAAAAACAAGAAGATCTGCAAAAAATGTCATTACCATGGAAAATAATTAAAAAAAACAAGACTTCAGTTGACCAAAAATTAAAAAAAAATATCAGTTAATTATTAGGCCGAACTGGTTTTCTCTGATGAGTCAAGTTTATTTTATTTCGGGCTGATAAAAAAAAAAAAAAAAAAAAAAAAAACTAGTAAGATGATAAAAACGTGACCGAATTATTGAAAATTGCATTCATAAAACAGTAATACATTCTCCGTACATTATGGTACGGAGGTGGATAAATTTTCAATGAGTCGGGCAAATTTTTATGCTCAAGGTATCAGTTAACTCGAAATAAAACGCGGCCATTATAAAAACGGCGCCTGACCGACTATTTTGAAGGTATCTCAGACTTTCCTGCAAATAGAATTTCAAGATGATATTGCACCATACTAAAGGGCGTCTGTGCTGCGTTTATTCGATTCAGATTGTTAAAACTACCTATCCTATTTCATGAACACCTATAATTTTGTAAGCAATCGTATCCTTTTTAACTTTAAGTTAAATCCCACAAAAAATATCGTAGAATTTCTTTTTCATCAGACTTGGAAATAGCCCTAATCTCAATCTGCTCGAAAATGTTTAGTCTATAAAAAAGCGCGCAAAAGGGGTGAGGATTAAAAAATTGCAGCCTACAACTCTGCAAGGACTAGAAAAAATTATTTATGATATTTGGCAAAGAGAATTTTTTTATATTTGTATTAAAGCACTGCATAATACTACGCCATTGCGCATTAAAGCAGTAATTCCATATAAAGGTGGAATAACGGAATGCAGAATACATATTTTTACTAAAAATTGCTTAGATCTAACAAATAAATAGTTTTATTTCATGTATTAAAATATAACTTGTTTATATCATATAATAAATCATAATACAGTACAAAGTATATGTTTATTATATTACGTTTAAAAAGAATGTTTTATGTAGATTTTTAATAATTACATCATAGAGTGTAACAAAGTGAATTATTAAATCAAAAATGTCCATATGTATCATTTCATCTCGTTGATATTATGCAAACATGACAGTTTTATTTGTTTCAACCATTAGTTTTGAAGTTATTACAAACGAAAAAGGTATAAGTCAATTTTTCTGCAGTGCGGCTTATACAGTATAGTACAGTACCAGACATGCCAACATTTTAATTTATTCTGGAGCATTGTCAATACCCGCCTTTGTTTTTTACACCACTTTTCTTGAACGGTGTTTTTTCTTCTTATTTAATCGTAATTACATATTTGAGAAAATTTCTGTACAAATAAAGTGGGGTGTAAGAAAAAGGCAGGTATTCACAATACTCTGGAATAAATTAAAATGTTAGCATGTCGGTGGTACTGTTTAATTTAGTGCTTAAATAAGCTTACCGGTGGTACCTTGGCCTCTTCGTTAACTACAGTCTTATGTTTATTATTTTTACATCCTTTAGTAATATAAAATACAAATATTTTTACAATATTGTGAGTATTTTCAGTGCTCGAATTATGTTTTATGTATAATATACAATCGTGTTTTTGAGCTAGAATATTTTTTTATCTCATTTGTTCCTCATTTCTAGCCTTTTTGCGGTTTATCCGCAATTTGCATTATCCGTGGCATACTCATTTCTGTGGATAATCGGGAGTATACTGTATTTCTTTTTACATGGTTGATTGTTATTGAGACATAACTTTTATTTAGCACTATGTGCTTGTTTTTTCAACCACTAAAGCACATAGACTATTTTCTTTGTTTCTTTCATTTCTGTGTTTTATGATAACGTAACAACAATTCCAAAAGTTATAAACTTTCTGTATTTTATTTATTTCGATCATTATTTATTGAAAAATACATATAAGTTGTGTTTTGATATCGTAACGTTATATATAATTAATTAATTCATATGTAATTAAAAATATTTATATAAGTTGGTTTTGATATAATTTAAAATACAGTAGAGCCCCAGGTGTGGCCTGTGAGAAATGGCATGGGTAACTTTGACAAATTTTACCATACAGTACTGTATTTTGTTATTTATGTGTACATGTCTTTTATTGCAATTGAAACTGATTATAATTAAATATGTAATACATGTATTCCTTTACTTCATTGACTAATTTTTCATTCATTTTAAATTTTACCTTATATTTCCCCCTCGATTTACAAAAAAGTCCCTGTTATCCCAGTTTTTTATTATCAGGGGTACTCTCTATTCACATTACCTCGGTTAAGCAAGGCTCTACTGTATCTAGTATTAAGTGCACTTCCACTGAACTGAACATGTCGTGCGTAAGAGGTTTAAATTGGCTTTTAACAGCGCAAAAAATTTATAGCTTAGTTTTTAGATTCATAACCAGTAAGCTTTAAATAATTTTCATTTTTTGTACACAGGTATTATCGATATAATATTTCTCTAACGTGGACAAGTTTTAACTATTTTTTGTCGAAACGATACGATACGCGAGGATAAAAAAATAATATTTATACATGGACAATATTTAAGCACGCGGACTTAGCTCAATGGACTACTAAGAAAAAATGACGACATTTGTATGATGAGATTTTTTTATGAAAAAATGTGTTTTTTACAGTTGTTTCTTCAGAACCATTGTAAGCGTCATTTTAAACCTAGCAATATTTTAAAGGTATGTACCGAATATGAACTTTTGTGTCATAAATTGACTAAAAAAAAAACACAATCATAAAAAATGTAATTAAAAAAAATTTATATATATATATATATATATATATATATATTATTTATTTATTTATTTTTTAACAAAAAGAATATACCAAAATTAATAAAAATTCATCGCCAACATGGTGACAAAAACTTAAAAGGCGTCGTGGGAGTCCTATATTAAAACTCTACTGCTTGTGGAAGTATGAAAATTGGGTCGTGAACCACGAATTTTATTTGGAAACCTTTCTTTGAATGATTTTGCTTTCACTATTGTACAATATTAATTTGGTTTTAATAATAATTTGGCTTCTGCTAAATTAAAATTTTAATTAGGTGGTGAAATTGGTATAACATTTATGAGTTTCAAATTTTAAAGGTAAATAAGAAAAGAAATAAAGGGCGAATATTTCGCACGGGTTTGCTACTATTAAATAAAAGAATAATATAAAATTATATAATCAAACAAGAATGTATAGAAAGAAATAATAATAACTCTGCTAACAATATCATAATTTTGCATTATAGCTCAAGAATAGGTCACGTTTTTTGTTAGTTTATAAAATTAAAAATGCATTTTTACCATGCATGCGTCTCCTTCACTTTTTCATTCTCACGCAAATATGTAATATATATATAAATATATATATTACAAAAAAAGTTACATACATAAATAATAGAAGAAAAAATATTCTCGTTACATTGTATATGTAATAAAAACTTAAGCTTACAGAATTTTCCAAACGAAAATGAAATTAGTAGGATTACCATTTTTAGATGCAATATCTATGTAAATGCGGCATATCCCAGAAAATTTAAATTGGAAATACTCATTGATTTGCATTTTGTAAATCTAGTCGAAGTGAATTACAAGTTATGTATCTCAGTGTTAAAATGTGTTACGATGAAATAGTGAATATTTTTCTTTATTTTAATTATGTTACACTTTCGATAAATATTTAAATATATTCCACCGATAGAGTACTATTTCTAGAAGTTTCGAACAGAAATATTTATTCATTTTTCTTATGTTCCATCCTTCTTAAAAAAAAAAAAAACTAGGTTTACAGATAACATTGTAGATTACTATGAGAAACCGAACATGAGTAAGTAAAATTAACAAACTTGAAATGTAATATATATATATATATATATATGTTTAAATTTAATGTTTTTCTTTCTTATATATACTAGAAGGAAGTTTTGGATACGTAAAAATTTTGATGTCAGGTTTTCTATGCTTTTACACGTTTTGAGGTTAATTGAACAATATTTGACAATTATTACAAAATGTCTGCCTGTTACCAAAATTTTGTAGTAGCTGTACATTACTTATATCCTCACGAATTCCACAAAATTTTACATTCGATTAAAACTTGATACAAATTGCTGCTGAATAAATTTTAGCATATATCGACAGGCAGATGGCACTGTTATGCTGCAATTTCCCTCTATATTTCGGAAGACTTATATCTCAGCTTCTATAGAGTATAAATGCACGAAATTGGATATCTGAGAAGGTCATTATGCAATGGTGATTCAATTTGGGTGCATATCGCCTGAAAGGTTGCGATGCTATGCTGGAACTTTCCTCATCTATTTAAAAGCAGTATATAAACTTCTATAGCGCATAATTACATCGAACTTGATTCGTAAAATCTATGTTGATTAAATTTGAGTATATAAGGGTGGACTCGTACTGTTGTTTTTTCACTTTCTGCGATTTTCCAGATGGCTATAACTTAGCATCTATCACAGAAAATTCCACCAAACTGTATATAAGAAATATTCATTACGAGAAGTAGTATTTGTTGAAGATTCAGGAGCGCAGGTTTGGGTATTAAATTTATTCATGACTTGCGCAGTTGAATATAATACAATTAAAACAGACAATAGTATCCTTTTGATGGTTTTATTTAAAATCATTAGACAGATTAGCATATCACTTTATGCTGTTGAAACGTGTAAAACATTGATCTTAAAATGCGTATTTACAAAACGAAACTTTATATGAGATTGTGATCACATAACATCTCAAAGTACCGCACTTATGCTATCTATAGCAGCGTCATACGAAGAACAAAACCCCCTTTAACCTTTTATTACCCATATATAACTTAGCCTTGTTTCAAACTATGTAATGCCACAGATTTGATTATCAGTAATTTACATATAAAAACAAGTTTCTAACTGTGAATGAGGTATCTCATTAAAAATAAATTCTCCTGTTACAGTTGAACTTAAAAGTTACGTAAAGTAAATGGATGCTTCAGATTTTAAAGCCAGCGAATTTTCCTGCGAAAAGAAAATGAGATTCGTTAAAATGTGGTCTTAAGATAACTTGCTCAAAATTGATGAAAGGTGTAGGTAGGAAAGTAAACATTCAAGACAAGTAGTCATGATTTAAATTAAAGATAAATTTTAGATATATGATAATTTAATGTTTGTACGTAATAACCAGCAGATAGAGTTGTTTTGCAGAATAATACAAAAGAAAGTTTTGTGATGGCTACAGCATACTAGTTTCTAATTTAAAATATACCTTGAAAGATCCACAAAATGCACTAGAGGAAATAAATAAATAAAATTAATAGCTCAAAAAATGTCAACCATGTGGCACCTAGTATGGGGAAAAAAGACAAGTAATACAAACAGATTAACCCACAGGGGATCCAAAACTAATCTGTAAATGTCCAAATTGTTTATAGATTCTTTTTTTTTTTTTTTTTTTTTTTGTTCCTTTTTCCTTCTTTTCATGCAAAACTCCAACTAGTAACGCTTGGTACATTCTTGTATTATTACACTTCCGAATATTTTTGCTATCAGTATTATAATTATTATTATAATTATTATTATTATTATTTTAAAATTCATTAAGCACATCTTGTGAATCATTCAGGTACTAAAGTTGATTGCAATCCTGCTTGGCCATTTCAACTTCAGGATACTTTTTGTAACAAAAAATTAATAACACCCACCTGTTTGTGGAAGAATTATTATATACACACACACATATATATATATTGATAATCAGACAGTTGAAATTTAAGGATTATTAAATATTATCAGTATTCAAACAATTAATATAATAAAAAATAAAGACCACAAAATCAAACAAAAATGGAATAAATTGGAAATAGGTACCTACATATTTGCATTCTAACGTTATCAAGGGCCTAGTAGAACAAAAATATGGAAAAAGGACGTTTTTCTTTCTCAAAGATAGCAATAGCTAAGAATATTTTTTATCCTGGCCCGAAACAGACTTTGGAGCCAAAACAAGAGAATTTTTTTTTTTTTTAAATAAAACAAATTTCAAAATGAACTCACCACAAAAAGAGATAAACATATAAGAATTATGAAACCAAGATCACCAATAAATGTAGTAAAATTTCCATCAAAAAATCACTTATACAATAGTCAAGAAATATGCAACTAAAGGATGCATGCAAAAACTGTGTCACATGTAAAATTCAAGGACCAGATAGCCATTATATATATATACAAAGAAGGTTTTCAATAAAGAACGCAATATTCATTTTTAAATATAGTTTAATTATTTCAACAATAACATTGCCTGAGCTGATTCAAATGTTATTTTAAAATTTGTAGAAGATCCATTTTATAATCCACGTTAATATTTATAAATATCTTTTTTTTTTTTTTTTTAATGATGGCAACACCATAACGGCGCGCGTGATAAATTAACTATCGATATTTACTCTTACAATAATAGTCTGACGATTATGACTTTAATTAACATCATATTAATGAAAGTAATAATAACAGTTGCATCAATAACAATTTTTCTGTTATAATAACAATCACAGAATAGTCTTTGTTGGGACTATAGTTGGATTAGCTCAGAGTGTATTTGAAAAAGTAGTGTTATGGATTTATTTGCTGTGTGAATTTAGTGACATTCTGGTGCATATAAAACTCGTAGACAATATACAACAACTTAATATTACCAGAATAAATTTCAAAATGTAATATGTGTGATCGAAAATTTTTTAATTAATTAATTTTTTTTTTTTTTTTTTTTTTTTATTTAAAAACGAACCTTAAAAGTTTTTATGAATGTAGCTACAATATAAAAAGTGATTTAAAGGGACGCCATCTCCTTCAAAACAGAAATGTATGTAAAATGCAATTGTTTCTTCAAGAATTTTAAATTATTTTTAAAATACTTTGAAAATGTAATGATACAATATTTGTTATTCAAATTCAGCTGCAACATTTTTAATAGTTATTTTTAACATTTTTATAGTAATGGTATTTATGAGAAAGCAGTGCAAATGGCTCATCAGATTATTTCGTTTCGTACCAATCAGAATTCAGAGCTGAATGGAAAACAGATCGCAGCCCTAGGCGAATAATTTATTTGGTGTTTCATAACTCTGTCGAATTATGTCGGATGAAAAAAGCCCTATACGAAGCTTGGAAACAATTATTTACAAAATATATAGAAGTCAGGCTCCTATTAAATTTATGCTGTCAGAAATAGACGATTATTTGCTGAATATGTAGTCATTATCGTTTTTCGTTAATAACAATAATGAAGATATTATGAAACAGTTTTTGTTACATCAATTTTTCTTTGTTAAAAGTGTTAATATCACGATAAATTGTTTTAGTACAAATCCTGTAAATTCAGTTTTCATTGATTTTATACACATAAGATTTATGAAAACTGGTAAGATTTCGACATTATAATTTGTTTTTTGTTGTTATTTAAAGAATCATTTCAATAACTTGTCCTTTATATAAATATTTGCACAACATTGAAAACCCTAATGTAAAAAAGTTTAAAAGCAAACTGCAGTTTCGGTAGCGTAAGCGTACCGTCATCAATTCAGAATGATGATGGCATCATTATTATTAATTTTATTGGTTTCTGCACTGATGACGTTACGCTTAACGCTACCAAAACTACAGTTAGCTTTTAACATTTTTTCCATTGGCGTTTTCAACGTTATATAAGTATTTATTTTTCTCTTCATCGCCAAGTCTGGTTCTATAAGTCTTCATTTATATTTAGTACAAATTAGTAAAAAATTTCAATTACGAGAAACTGAAAAAAAAAAAAAAAAAAAAAGAATGATGATTTTCTAACACACTGTCTTCATTAATTTTAACAATATTGTATAACAATATTAATTTTAACAATATTTTGACAATAATTCCTTTTACCAAAATATTTACAATAATAAACCAGAAAAAACATAAAAAAAAGAAAAGAAAACTAACATAAATTGCTCTAAGAGCTAGTTTTCTGATTGAAACTTTTATTAAAGGATATTGGCGCATTTTTATTCATTACATTGATGAAAAAAACATTTGCTCTTTTATTTGATCACGTTTAATACGCTAAATTGCTATGAAATTCAAAAAGTGAAGTAGAGGCCATTTCCACAATAAATCCAAGGAAATGAAATCCAGACAGAAAACTGTAAAGAATCGCATTATGTTTTGAAAAGAAAAGCGCAGAGTCATTTGCGTGGCAATTTTATCCTCATTGATATTCACCTTGCGACAGAAACGCCGTTGTTTTCAGGCAGCCTTTTCGTATTTTGATAAAAGTTATAAAAGGGAAAGAAAGCTAAACAGGATTTTTATGTTGGTGTTGCAAAAGCGAAGAATTCAAAATAAATCTGAAAGAAAATGATTTAACCATATTTCTTAAAATGAAATATTGCAATAGTGATAATATTATACACAAATTATCCCTTTGCCCTGGTCTATCTCCACCCCTTCCCCAAATTACTTGCTAAGCCCTATTAGAAATTCTTTTTACTGAGGTGGGCTGCATTGTATCTAATAACAATTATTGGAACAGAATAAATTATTATTATTATTATTATTATTTTCATAAAATAATAGTATAGCTGTTAAAAATTTATAACTATATAGGATAGGTGATCCAGTGAATGGCATGCTCCAGTAATTGACATCTATCCCGAAATAATTAATAAATAAGAAAAATAATAAAATCATATATTTTACATATAAGAATTTTAACATTTTATGTCAAACACTGGAGCATAGGGTGCTAATAACTGGTAAAATGAATAACTAGCAGAGTCAAACACTAGAACATAGGGTGCTAATTACTGATAAAAAAAAACTGCCAGTGTCAATTACTGGAACATTGAGTGGGTGTCAAATAAAAATTCATAAAAAAAACAATTGTTATCAAATGTATATATTTTAACATATATGTGGTTCTCAATGTCTCTCATACCATATGTACTAACTTAAGATTTCTAAAAACATTTTCTGATGACTAGAACATTAAAAACATCAGAGATTGCTCTAAAAGTGACAATCACTGGTGCACTTACCCTATAAACAATTATAATAATAAGAATCAGAAATGGATCTGATAATATTTTATTAACAAGAATTAATGCTATTTCTATAGATGTCATAACAACAGGTATTTTCTTTACGAAGAGACACAATGAATATATTAATTTTTAATTTGTTAATTAAAGATGTCATGTTATAAATTTAGCGATTTCCGTCGCGGATTACGTACGGCCTGGAGGCAGCGGGTGACTTGGTCTCTCGATGATTTCCTAAAATTTATTAAAGTATACGAACATAATGTAAATTAAGACTAGTTGGCATAGGTGGACTCTTTGCAGTTCCGCATCACATATTTGTTTCCACATATTTTAATTATACAAGAGAAATTTTACCCTATTCTTCCATGTTAAGAAAATCGTAAATTTCGAATAACTTACGAAGTTTTTAAAGTAGAATGTTGTAAATCAATAGGGTTCTTGCCAGTATCTTGAAGGACATTTTAAAAGTAGTCTCACATCTTTACGATGAAAATGTCCCTCAAAACCGACGTTTAAGCGAAATTTTGTCGTATTCTGCCATGTTAAGAAATTCGTAAATTTCCAATAACTTGCGAAATTTTCAAAGTAGCATGTTTATAGTTAATAATGTTCATCCCGGCATCAAAATTGATATTTAAGAGCTGTTCTTACATCTATACGATAAAAATATTTATTTTCATGCCCGTTTAAGGGAAATTTTGCCCTATTCTCCCATGTTAAGAAAATCATAAAGTTTTCTAATTAGAATGTTGCAAATGAATAAGGTTCTTGCCAGAGTCTAAAATAATATTTTAAAACTGGTCCGACCTCTTTGCGATCATTTGTTCGTGAGATATCGTGAACACCGACTAACACACTAACGTACTAACAAACTAACAGACACCCTATACAGACGGACACCATATTCACTTTGATATTTTCGGATTTCTCACACCTGAAAACGTGTAAAAAAAATCAAAAAACGGAGGTCAAAAAATTTCACGATTACTTAAGTTCCCCATACCTATAGTATGATGGGGAACTAACAAGTATGCTGTGACCATCACGTAACTTTCTTATATATTGTTCTACATATCAGTGTCGCCTGAAATCACAAAAAAAATGAATGAATATAACTTCTCACAATAATCAACTTACACAAGCATTTTGTTGCAAATTTAACCATTCGATGCTGATATATAATGACATGAAAAAAGGCAGAAGATGAATACAGTCGGCAGCAAAATTACTGAAGCATACATTATCTTTTTTTTTTTTTTTTTTTTTCATTTTTTCCTTTTTTCAGTTTGATCGCTATTTTTTTATCATCAACTTACTTTTTTATAACAGCATAAAGACTAATATGACTCGACAAATATTTTCTTAATATAACAGTATTTGGTGCATATCTTTTAAATACGAATTATTGCTAGCTCTTCAATAATTTTGCTACCGACTGTAATAGCAACGTCACCTCTCGGACGATATACACCCGAATTGAATCGGGAAAATGTTTCATAACATTTATTACATAAATCAAATCTTGTGCACTTATACGATATAGACTTAGAGATATAGCTTTCCTGTATACGCAGAAAATTGGAACATAGAAGCAACATTTGTCAGCCGATATTCCCCCAAATTAAATTAGCATTTTTTTCATCATGAACATCTCACATATAAAGTTTGGTGCATTTATACAAAGCAGGAGCTGAGATGTAGCTTTTCCTTAAACAGAAAATTTGCAGCATATCAGCGTCACCTGTAAGCCGATATCCACTCCAACTGAATCAGCACAGATTTCTTTTTATTATGAGGGTTCTCTTACATATTCAAGATATATACAAGAAATATACATTCTAGTAACTAAGATATATAGCCTTCCGCAAAAAAGAAAAATTGCAGCATATCAGCATCACCTGTTGGGCGATATCCACAAAAAATCTCGTAAATACAAACGCGTTCATCACTCAAATACTGGAAGTTGAAAATTTTATGAGTCCAATATTTTCCACTATACATATAGAAAAAAGGAAAAAACAATATTTTTTAAATTTTATATTCTAAACATTATTTTTTTACCGTATATTTTTACAAAATTTCCTCAGATGATTTTTTTCCCATCTGAGTTTTCGCTATATTCATCTCTATGTAACTTTGCAGTAACACAGACAGTAAAAATTCTTTTCCGTCGGTCGGCTGCAAAACCTGAACGATTTACTGCATGAACACCTGTCGTGTCATTATACTGTTTAAGCTGTTTTGACCTTGCATACTGGGTTTTATAATGCAAGGCCACATCTTTTTTAGCAGATTTTATTATTATTTTCCTTATTTCTGAATGCACGCAATTTAGTTGTGCTTTGTTCGACAAAAGTGATATTTAACTACAGTGTTTGCTGCGAAATGAAAACCTATGTTTAACGATTGTGAAATGGCATAAAATTATCTTTAGAATTTTATGACATTATTTGGGTAATTCTCTGCTTTCGAAAAAAAGATGTTCTAGAAAGTACAGAACTATTTAAAATGTGGTTTTAAACTTTACTATTTTTATTAGAGATTCTGGAAATTTTATATGAAACAAAAGAAATTAGTATGATGTTCAGTTTCAAAATTGTTCGTTTGTTTCCTTTATTCAGCATTTTTTTTTTTTTTTTTTTTTTAAGGAATCTGGGAAAATAGTTTGTGTTTTACAAAATTAAAACACGTACTAAGAGAGTTTTATGATTTTTCCATCAGTATTTTAAGTTGTTAATTTTGATTGTTTTTTAAATTCTGATGCAGAAAAGTTATAAAAGAAATTAAAATGACACTCATTTCATAAAGCAATTTTTATTAACATATAGGGTAAGTGCACCAGCGATTGACACTTTTAGAGAAATTTTTGATGTTTTTAATGTTCTAGTCATCAGAAAATATTTTTAGAAATCTTAAGTTGATACATATGGCATGAAAGACATTCAGAACCACATATATGTTAAAATATACACATTTGATAACAGTTATTTTTTTTATGAATTTTTATTTGACATCCACTCAATGTTCCAGTAATTGACACTGCCAGTTTTTCCTTTTATCGGTATTTGACACCCTATGTTCCAGTGATTGACATTGCTAGTTATTCATTTTACCAGTTATTAGCAGCCTATGCTCCAGTGTTTGAGATAAAAATGTTAAAATTCTTATATGTAAAATATATGATTTTATTGTTTTTCTTATTTATTAATTATTTCGGGATAGATGTCAATTACTGGAGCATGCCAACCACTGGAGCATCTACCCTAGTTTTAATTTTTTGGTGATTGAACAAGTATATTCTCTTTTTAAAACATTTAATTTAGGAAACAACTGTCGAAACATTTAACTTATTTATTTTTTTTTTATATAATTCTAATGTTTAAAAATATTTTACACACACGCACACAGACATATATATATATATATATATATATATATATATATATTAAATTTTAAATAATTCTTCTCTTTTTAATTAAAATGTCTACATAAATTATAAACATCATTGTATTTAAATGTATAATTATTATTTCAATGGTTTGTGTTAAAGTTTTATTAAGCTGAATTATAAATTGTTTCGGTGTATATTAAAAAAAATATATATTCATTAAAAGTATTCAGAACATTTCCTTTCGGAGTAACTAAAATCGTTATTAATACCATCGTGCAATGTAGTGTATTTCAAATGTTAAACTCTAAGAATTTCTTGGAAAATAGACTAGAAAATTTTCTAATTATTTTCTTAATGAATAGCAACGTTTAACATTCCACGTAATTTTATTGAACTGGCTGATGCACATAAACAACAACAACAACAAAAAAAAATAAAATAAAATAAATAAATAAACATAATTACTTTCACCATCAATCTAAATTTGTGTCGATTACTAATAAAGATTTCAAATAATCACCGAAGTTTTATTTTTAAACTGAATTTTATTGCAAATGTTAATAATTGTAATTTTGAAAGAAAAAAAAGAAAAAGTTTTGGCCATCACAAGATATTTTACTGTATTTCTTTTATATGAATTAACTCAGTACAAATTATATATTAAGTTTATCATTTATTAAATTTATTTTGCGTGATGAATGCAAATTATTTTCGTCTCGGAGAAGTGTAACATTAAATGTCTAAAGAAATTCAATTTTGTTCCCCATGGACGACATCTTAAGAAATGCATTTGTATGAAAGTATCACATATATCTTGTTCAATCATTCGCTATTTACAAGTTTTTTTAAAAAGTATTCATACTGAAAATTTGCATACCCCCTGGTTGTGGGGCATATTTACCAGGGGAGAAACGAAGCTGCTACATGTACAAATATTTTTCTTTTTATTTCACAATAATTCTCATTATACACATTTATAAGGAATTACGTCGTCTATTACTGCATTAAAAATTAAAAAAAAAAAAAAAAAAGAGAGAGAGAGAGAGAGAGAGAGATGTGAAACACCACTTGTTTGGCGAATTTCGCCAAAAGCTGATTTCCAATAATTAATCTCAAAGTGCAACTACATATACATTTGTATCAATTTCTATGCATCACTTCTTAAGCTAGAGCAACTACAAAATTTTTGTCACTGAGAGAAATTTTCTAAAAATGGTTAAATGATGATCTGGACTTCTCAAAACATGTAAATCCATCGAAATCTGAAAAATGAAACTTTTTACGAGTTCAGAGTTTTCTTTTATTGAATATAAAAGAAATTAATAAAATCATTAGCATAATTACTTTCAACATTCGTCTAAATTTATACTGATTACAATTAACAGTTTTAAAAAATTATATATTTTATATTGAAAATTGAGTTTTTTTTTTTTTTTTTTTTCAATTGTTATACTAATTGTGTTTTCAAGAAAGAAAGAAAAAAAATATTTTTTAAATTCTTGTTACGGTATCCGTAAGTATTCTTAGACACAGATACCTTTTCTTGGTTTTTATGCATAAAATTTATGGTTAAAGTTTCTAAAACTTTTTAATTGTTGAAGGTAGGTATTTTGTTTCTCTTTTTATTATTCTTTAATAGATTGTTACCAACTTAAAACTTAAAACTCGTTACTTTTCTTTTGTATACTTTGTAATTTACGTCACTATTAAAGCATAAAATATGAGCCTTGTTTCATAAACACCCGTGAAAAATATGTTTATTTTATTAGTCTAGTAATTAAGCTTTCTTTTACGAGTGATTTATGTTCTCAGTGGACGAATTTTGCATATAATACGCCTGTTATTTGGGATATAGGTGTTTACAGCCGCTGTGAAAAGAGAAATTTCTTATTTTATGAATACATTCACACTACGATAAATTAAGGAAATTTAATTATTTATACATAAACAAAATTAATGAGAGAAATATAATTGAATAAGGAATTTATTTTTAACAAACTATTTAATTTTGAAAAATGTAAAAGAAAAAAAATTCTAGCCAGAATTATTTGCATAATTCAAATATTTTAAATTCAAATTTTTTAATGCTTAGTATTTTTTAAGTTTAAATTTTAGACCTAGCGGAATGATGAGTAGAAAACTTTGAATAAACACCATAAAATGCAAAAACTCGCGTTGCCGCTTGTGCCTTTTTTGTTTGCCTGACGAAGGGTCATGTCTTCTTTCGACCCGAAACAATAGTTGCAAGTTTTTGAATTTCATGGTGTTTATTCAAAGTTTTGTACTTATTTCTTTTAAAGGCCAGTTTTGTGGTGCTTCTTTATTACTAGAGGAATGATGCCTTAACTTCTATACATACTAAATTTTTAATTTAATTTAAACGAGTTTTCATTTCAGCATTTCTCCTGAGCAACTAAAAATAAAATCTTACTTCAAATTTTTATTTCAAAAATAAATATTCTGGTATTATTTCTGATGGATTTCGCTAATAACTGATAATTTTGATTTGTTTCAATTGCAGTTGAAATTATTAGTATGAATGTGCATAATATATAATTGTAAATATTTTTCGAAAATTGTATATTAAGGCAGACTCTTCGAAAGTCACTTCTAAACGCTGAATATTGAAATTCAATGCATTAGACATGAATATTCACTCACATAGGTAGAATTTAAGTTCAGATGTTAACTTCCTACATCCAAGAGTATTTAAAAATCTTATGTCAAATGTAATTCTCGTCCCCCCCCCCCCTCCCGCTTTTTTGTATTTAAAATGTACTACTTTTTATTTAACTGTCTTTTCTTTTTTTTTTTTTTCAAGAATGTACTGTAGAAAACTATATTCTAAAGTAAATATTCTATGTAAAGTTCAGTACAAAAAATTATAATAGCAAAATTGCATCGTTATAATGTAAAACAATTCTAGTTTTACGGAATTAAAAAAAAATAATAATATCTGTTGACAAATATATAGTAACTAGTATATAACCCCGTCAAAAATGACGCAATGTGAACGATAAATCTTGAAAACAATGTTTAGATCATGATGGTTACCACGTGATCATTTAAATGTATTTTCAATTTTTGTTTATAAATCAAATGTGTTTCGATATTTTATAATTTTCGTTCTTTGTGAGGTCTAACTGTAATAGAGACAGTGTCCGGAGATGAGAGAAGTCGTGTAGAACCACACCAGATTGTAAAAATGTGAGAAAAATTGCAACTTTGGCCTTTATCATGGTATTGTGAGGTCTAACTGGAACGTTTCCGGCTGCAATCTTTAAGAGACAGTGTCCGGAGATGAGAGAAGTCGTGTAGAGCCGCACCAGATTGTAAAAACGTGAGAAAAATGGAGGCTTTGGCCTTTATCACGGTTCTGTGAGGTCTAATTGCAACGTTTCCGGCTGCAATCTTTAAGAGACAGTGTCCGGAGATGAGAGAAGCAGAGCTGCCAACCTAATCCGGCAAATTGTTAGTACCGCCTCTTTTTCTACACCACTTAATTTTTAGAGAAATTCTCTTCAAATGTATCTACGATGAATTAAGAAGAAAAATACTCTAAAAATTAAGTGGTGTAGAAAAAGGGGCGGTACTAACAATTTGCCGGATTAGGTTGGAAGCTCTGGAGAAGTCGTGTAGAACCGCACCAGATTTTAAAAACGTGAGAAAAATGGCGGCTTTGGTCTTTCTCATGGTTCTGTGAAGTCTAACTGCAACGATTCCGGATGCAATCGTTAAGAGACAGTGTCCGGAGTTAAGTGAAGTCGTGTTGAGCCGCAGCAGATTGTAAAAACGTGAGAAAAATAGCGGCTTTGGCCTTTCTCACGGTTTTGTGAGGTCTAACTGCAATAGAGACAGTGTCCGGAGATGAGAGAAGTCGTGTAGAGCCGCACCAGATTGTAAAAACGTGAGAAAAATGGAGGCTTTGGTCTTTCTCACGGTTCTGTGAGGCCTAACTGCAACGTTTCCGGCTGCAATCTTTAAGTGACAGTGTCCGGAGATGAGAGAAGTCGTGTGGAGCCGCACCAGATTGTAAAAACGTGAGAAAAATGGCAGATTTGGGCTTTCTCACGGTTTTGTGAGGTCTAACTGCAATAGAGACAGTGCCCGGAGATGAGAGAAGTCGTGTAACGCCGCACCAGATTTTAAAACAATATACAGTATATAATTATTAACACATCACATTAGCAAGTTAATTGTATGATACATTATTTGTATCATACAAGGATGGAAAGTGTTTGCTGACGATGACGCGAATTCAATGATTTTTGTTCACCCAAAAGTTTTCACTTCAAATGGAAAGCGTTCGCTGACGATGACGGGAGTTCAATGATTTTTGTTCACCCAAAAGTGCTCAACGCGCCTAAAGAAGTTTTCACTTCAAAAATTTTACCCGATCGATAAATATGAATGACAATAAAAAAACTGCTGGTTGACAAAATATATAGGCCCGACAACACAACAGCAACAACACATCCCAGTGTTCGATTACGTGCTCTATACGCAAGCGAAGTGTGGCGTCACTGACCGTCCGTGTATGTAAGAAAATGATTTCCTATGTTAATCGCCTATTGGATTTTTTGTAAAAAATTATTAAAAATCGAGGAAAATTATTTCCCGAATTTAATCCCCATATTTGGGTATATATATGTATTAGTTATCATGTGCATATGTTAGATTGAGTTATTTTGCTGTCAAATTGACAAAAGTTTAATTTTAAATTTCAAAACTCTGTTGTCCTTGGCGTTTTTGTATTTGGCGATCAAAAACGTACTACGAAAATATACATGCCAGATGTATATTTTCGTAATATGTGTTGTGAGAAATATTGTTTCATATTATTCCTTACTCTCTTAATATAAATTTTTAAAATAACCATGATTTTTGAAAGGAATTAAATTACATTTACATTCGCCAGGTAATTTGGCGGTATATGTATTTTTTTTTTTTTTTTTTTTTTTTTTTTTTCTGCCAAGGATGACCGATATCAAATCTATTCCGCTGCAACATATTAGTATCTTATATCAGATAACTTTATTTAGACATTTGAAAACAATTTTCACTTCAAATTATGATAGAATATTTATCATTTTCCTTTTAATTAGTATATTAGTTGGATATTTATTGTGTAATATCATCCTTTCAAATGAAATGTTTATGTTTTCAATGGAATATGGAAGTTTTTTTTTTTATCTAGAGTTTTGAAATTTAAAATTCAAATTTTATCAATTTTAGAACAAAAACAACTTCATCTAATGCATGCACATGATAACTAATACATATCTAAACCTAAATATGGGGATTAAATTCGGGAAATAATTTCCCTCGATTTTTAATAATCTTTTACGAAAAATCCATTGGGCGTTTAATATAGGAAATATTTTTCTTGTATCCACGAACCTGCCAGTGACGTCATCACTTCGCTTGCCTATTTAAAGTCCTCATAATAAGAAAAAACGATTCACTTCATTTTACCAAAATACTTTTTTTTAAGACTATCGTAGATCCTGTTTTCAAATTTTCTAACTAACTATCCAATAACTACAGACACTCCATGCTAACCCAAATTCACCTCTACTCGATACCTCCAACCAGCTATCTCACCCTCAACATCGCCAAAATATCCAGGATCCAGCTAGGGACTTTCTCATTCTCAACCGAACATTTTACCTTGACTCGACATTATCACATTAGACTACTCTAATTTCAATACTCATTTCAACTGGTGACTTTTACTTGCCCAACCAAACATTCTATCCCAACTATCATTTCACACTAATTTCAAAACTAAAATCAACTGGCAGCATTTACGTACTAAACTCGGCGCCAATCATACCTTACAATGTAAACAAATAATAAAGTTTGATAAAAATATTTAAAGGCTTTAATGCGTTTTTACAAATATTTTAAGATTTTTAAGGCTTTAATATGTTTTAGAAATATTTAAAGCGTTTTTTTAATGAAACAGTCAAAGAGTCGTTCATTCGGAATTAAAAACTTCTCCATTTGGAATTTGTATTTTCTGAATGGCAACAGTTCTGGTTTGTTTTTATTTGGTCTTGCTTTGTTTATAATCATGAAGTTACATAATTCTATTTATAGGTTCATGTTTATAATAGCCAGTGATCCGTTATACTTAATTTAGAGATTTAAACATTACAATTGAATAGTTTTTCAAGGTTTTATAGGAAATAAGAATATGTGCGATACAAAACATGTATGAAAATGATATGTATGTTTCCTAAGTTGAATTAAATAAACGAAAAAAAAAAATGGCTGCCAAAAGTTTCTGTTTTGGAGCGGTACTAACCGGATTCGTTCATGACAGATGAGGATGAGGATCATTATATATATTAATTATTGGTTATGATTGTTTATTATATATGAATGTTTTACACTCATGTTTGCGAAAATTACAACACCATGAAGGAATTGTCAGAAATTAAAAACATTAATGCCCAAATGACTGGTATTGATATGACAGAGCTGCCAACCTAATCCGGCAAATTGTTTGTACCGCCCCTTTTCCTACACCACATAATTTTTAGAGTAATTCTCTTCAAATATATTCACGATGAATTAAGAAAACAAATGTTCTAACAATTAAGTGGTGTAGAAAATGAGGCGGTACAAACAATTTGCCGAATTAGGTTGGCAGCTCTGGTATAAATAAATCATTAAATTTTCAAAGCAAAAAACCAATATCAAGTACCCAAAATCTGTATTTTATGTAGCCACCACGCACTGCAATAAGCGCTGGTGTGCGACATGATATAAAGTCAAACAGATTTTGATTGTCTGCTCAGTAAAGAGCATTTCATATTGTTTGTATGTGTACCCAGAGTTCATGCGTAGAAGTTGTAGGACGAGGATCACGAGCGAGACGCCGAGCAACGAAATCCTACACATGTTCAATAGGCGACATATCCGACAAATAAACAGCCGAGGAAGAAGCTCTAAGTGTTCTGCTTAAAAAAAGTGTCGAACATTCCTTGAAATATATGCGAGGGCATTATCCTGTTGAAAGGTAGCTCCAGGAATGCCTTGAAGGAAAGGGGCGACTTCAGGATCCAGCACTTCAGTGTTATACCTGTTAATGTTAAGATTACCCACAATTCGCAGCAGCTGAGATTGTCCATGAGCTAATGCACTCCGAAAGATAGCATTCACTGGCCTAGCGTCTGACACGAGAATCACTTGTTGCCAATCTGCATGCAAGTCTTTATGTCTATGGAACCATTGCAGTCACATGCGTCGATGGTTTTGCGTGAGGGGTTTATCCTGTATAAAAGAGTTTTTGCATGCAGTCCGCGTTGTAGCAAATGTCGACGAATTGATGAAGCAGACATTGATACACCTGTAGCAGTGGACCAAAGTGCTCCCAACCGTCTAGATGAAGCCCTACAGTACGTCAGCGTCATGCGGACCAGCTGCCCATGATCATGCGTTGTCGTCATCTTTCGGGGTTTACACTCGGATTTCCAAGTTGTCTTATTCTTGTTAGGCCACTACATCCAAACTCGCATTACTGCGTTGCTTTTACGCTACATACGAGCTGGTATTGCATGATAGGGAAATCCTCCTTCATGAAGGTCAATGATTCGCCTCGTTCAAACTCCGGAAAGTCACCCTCTTTCGTCGAAGAGGCATTGTTACGTCTCACGTTTACCATTAGCAGGTAGAGCCCCTTAAATAAATAATAGGCCGGCGCATCACCGCCATTTTTTTGCCTCCGAAGAGGACAGCATTCCCGCTTGGCGTCCTTATCGCTTCCCTAATGATTTTAAGAAATCTTGATCTGAAGCTAATCCGGCCAAAATAAGAGCAATAAGCAACAATAATATTCCTAAAAACACATTTTTTTTTTCACAGTACATTATCAGGATGTCATTTTATTCTGAGGATATCCCATAGATGTACTGTAAGATGTATTGTTAAGGCGGTTTCTGTTACAAAATGTCGCCAAAACTCAAATACACAGTAATAGAAGGTCTGTGAACACTTTATATTCACTTCTTGAATGATTTTAGCAATTTATCGTTAAACAAACTTCCATATCATAGTTTACTTAGCTAAAATTATGAAATATAATAAAACAAGTTACTCTAAAGTAACGTAAGACGATAAAAAAAAAATGTTTGTCGTTTGTTTATCAGGGAAACGCGCTGGGTACATGTGGCAACCCTAAGGCAACAAAATGCCTGATGCGCCAGCTCGTATATATAGGAGCCTTATTAGCAGGTAGCCAAACACAATTTTCAATGTCCCGCTAGAGATCTCTATTTGTACGGTTTCAGCAGCAGTTCAGAAGGCGTTGTCAACCCACGCGTGCGTGATGACTCTGAAATGTTAATCATTTGCTCAGCGTAGTATAATTTGAAATTTCTGAGTATTTCAGCTCATTTGCATCATTCTTTCATGATGTTACAATGTTCACAATCATGAGTGTGTTTTAAATTATTTTGAAATGTTGTTGGTCGGTGTTATTTAAAATGGGAGATATACAAGTATTAAAAAATTTGTTCAAATTTGCTTCAGTTGTAAATATTACGATTTACCATAAAATTTAAAAGTTTTCACTGAGTGGCCTTTATTTTACACACATCTTTTAATAAGTACTTCGTCTATATTACAATGTCCTTTTTCCTAATTAGAGTTTTCCAATTCATCTTTTATTTTATGTTTTCAAGAGTAAGATCAGGCAGAGTCCATCGGTGTGTTCACAGATGGGCAGATTGTAAATCGTGAAACTCATCTTATCAAATATGGTTACCGATTAGTAGTTGTGACTTGCCCTTATGACCATCTTTTGAAATTATTATTATTATTATTATTATTATTGTTATTGTTATTGTTATTTAATATAATTTTCAGGCTAAGAGAGAAGCATAAAGATGTATTTAAAAAATATTATACCTTTTTTCGCTTCACTAATTTAATGTTTTCAGCTAACGCAATATAGTTAGAAACTTTTTGTTATTTTTTAAGTCATCTTCGAGAATTTTGGATTTAAAAATAATTGCGAAAATAGATTACATTTTTTTACATATGTATTTTTAACATATTAATACTTCCACAAATTTATATTGTGAATATAAATTATAGAAAAAAAATACAGAAAAAAATCACAAAAATTGGCAGATATTTAAAAATATAGGTGTCTTGCGCAGCCTGAAGATAGTGCATATGCCCATAATACTCCGCGAAATGTTCATAGGGCCTAAGTCAAAACTATTATTGTTACTCTTTTTTCATAAGACGAATTTTGCGCATTTCTATCTACCACATTTTATAGCTTTGGGCTTTGGATATTTTTAAGACTATCTTCTTTGGCGCTAGCAAGATTTATTTTTAAACAGTTAAATCGATTATCACCTGTACAATAAAAAAAAACTTAAATTGCCCTGTACAATAGATAAATATTAAATATAAAAAAGAAAAAAAATCTTTGCACTCTAATAGTTTTATTAATGTCTTCCAATCATTTTCCTAATATTAAAAGTTATCAGGACTGGCAAGGGTATTCCAAGTCCTGATAATCTCGGAGCATTTCTATCTACCATAATTTATAGCTTTGGATATTTTAAAGAATATCTTCTTTGGCGCTAGCAAGATTTATTTTTAAACAGTTAAATCGATTATCACAAATAAATTGTACAATAGATAAATATTAAATATAAAAAAAGAAAAACATCTTTGCACTCTAATAGTTTTATTAATGTCTTCCAATCATTTTTCTAATATTGAAAGTTATCAGGAATGACAAGGGTATTCCAAGTCCTGATAATCTCGGATCCTAAAAAAGTATCGTTGTCAGTGCTTAAGACAAACTCTTAAATATTTTAACCAATTATCACAGTCGTTTTAATTAAAATAAATTGCCAAAAGCAACAACTGGAAAAAGACACACACACAAAAAAGAAAGCTATCTATGAAATCTAATAAGTATTGTATCAAAGTTTTATTAATATTATTTATTTTTACCATGTTTTTACTAACTTCTATTCTTGTTTGTGTGTTTGTTTGTTGAGCCGGTACAAATCTTGCAATCTATTTTTAACTAACTTCCCTACTAGCTAGACATTTGAAACTTTCACAGTAGCTCAGAACCCAGTGACAACACAATACTTCGAAGTCAGATTTTCGAATTTTCGAATAGTTTTCTTTTAATTAATTTAAATATGAAAATAATAAGCTCCTAATAGCAATAAAAATAGTCATTTAAATATTGGCTGTAATTTAATTGTTACAAAAAAAAAAAAAAAAAAATTACGAGTTCATTTTTTTTTTACATAAAAATAAATACATTTAATTAAACGTTAGCGTTAAAAAATTGTAAAAAGGTAAATTATGCATCCTGCAAAAATTGACTTCATTATCATTTTTAAGATTTTCGACACATTGATAAAGTGCTAATGTGTTCATGATGCAAATATATGTTGTTCTAATGGATTAATATTTTATTTTTAAAACCAACTTTTAAAAAAAATTCAAATTTCCCGTAACTCTTTAACTAATCACATTAGAGCATCCATCTTTGGAATATCGATAATAAGGATTTTCTCGCCAAAAGTCGCCAAAAAATCGCCAAATTTGGCGCCAAATCCATTACTTGCCTATTGGAGCTTTTTAATGCGTTTTAAAGGAAAAAATTAAGCTATTTTAACGCGAAAAAGAGCTGTAAATGCAGAAAATTGACATTTTATGAACTTACTAAGCCTCTTTGAAAAATTTTACACAAAAATAAATACAATTGTTTACAATTTCGTAACAATACTCATTGATAAAGTGCTAATGTAGTTAATTCTATAGCTATGATTCAACAGAAAATTTAAAAGCATGGTTTGTAAAAAGTTTTTTATCTTATAATTATTTTTATTATTATTTTAAAATTTATTGTATTAACAAACTTTCTCCAAATTTAGAAACATCGGATGTTGCTTAAAAATACACGTGAGCAACATACCTTGGATAAAATAAAATCAATATCAACGACTCTATGCTCGTTTATGTGGAGTCTAGGAGTCTGCAAACGGTCTCTTTTAATGTTAGATGGAGAAATAAAAATGTCACATCTTTTATTACCAATTCCGGAACCGCTGCTGTCGAGTCAGCTATCTAATGTACTTCAGCATTTTCCTCTGGGGCATTTAAGAACATTAATGGGAATTTTGTGATGGGTTGTTATGCCTGTTTAACCCATTCCGATGATGTAGTTACAGAAATATATGTCGGAAAATGCTGCGTTTTCTGTAGAAATATGTTTTAAAAGCGAGCCATTCGAGTACCGATAAAGATGTTAGGAATCGTGACTTATGATGGTCTATGTAAAATTGCTTGTTTCAAATAGAAAATATTTTATTTTTGAAATTTTAAATAGGTTTTAGAGTTGAATGTTTTAAAGTAAAAAATAAAAAATAAACTTTTGTGAATGAAATATATATATGTATTACATATTCTAAGCAATTTTTACTTTATTAGTTCATGAATATATAAATTGAACATCATAAGTTAGACGAGAACGGCATAATGTTTCTAAAATGAAATATTTTATGACATGTATTATAAAAAAATGTACTTAGTATTTCGAGTGCTTTTTTTGGTTTATTTATTTCTTTTGCTCTTCTTACATATATGTATATATTTTTATTGTTCAGTGTGTGATAACAGAATCATCTCTCTTCCAGGAGTAAAAAACACATTCTTTAAAATGGATAAAGAACTTGTGTAAAAAAAATGAACAGACGAATGGATATAATCTGGTGTGTCACTCACACGACTTTCTCTTACCCTGAAATTCTATAGTATAAATACAGATTGAGATTAAGGGGTAAGATAACGAGCACTGTTATGCAAACCTTCAAATTAAGCTTCAGAACAGCTTTATTTGACAAATAACTCTGTATGAGGGGGGGGGGGGTACCGCCCTCCTCAACCCCCGTTTCATTACTATAGCTACATTTATATAGAATTCAAACCTGTAATTAAATTTAAAAGTTCATTTAAAATTATGCAGAAAACATTCCTACATTCCTTGAAACCTAACAATCTTGATGAAACTTTTCTTGTAACAAACACATTGACTTCAAAATACATTTGGATCGCCTTAAATTATTTGTTTTTAATTTCCTCGAATAGACACAAAAAAGGATCGAACGTTAAAAACGTCACTTCGGTATTCAGGAAGCCTCAAAACGTGTAAATGTATATATAAAAAACAACCGATCAATATCTAGCTTAAAAAAATACATTATTTACCATATGGATATGAGGAATAAACTTCAATTCCTGAGCAGCTTTCCTGGACATGGTAAAATATTACAGTAAAGTACTCCCACAAACAATAAAAAAGAACGTTATGGCTTAGATATTGGCGACCCTGTATATCTTCTGAAAGTTATGTACACGCCACATGGTGGACATAAATATAATTCTATAGTAATAACACACGGCACAGCCTGAAGCACACTACCAACCAATTTTCAGCTATTGTCGCACTATAATCTAGTTCTTTTGTGTAGCGCTGTAAACGAACAGTGAATGACATCTCTACCATATACTGCAAGAGACATGTTTTTACGCATAATATATATATATATATATATATATATATATATATATATATATTAATTTCATTTGGTTTAGTGCAGTCTATAGACGTAAAACTCTATTTACCTGCAATTTCTTCCATAGACGTAATATATATGAAATCTTTTGGATGTCCCTGTACACGTACCAATTGCTTCATCTCGACGAATAGCTTAGTGTAGCATCCCTATAAAATAAATATTTTGAATACCAAGTTTGGACTTTCTGCTATTATTTGTTCTTGAGAGTTGCTGATAACAGACAAACACACAGACACACACACAGATCAACAGCTAAAAGCATGACTTTCGGATTCAGGGGACCTCAAAACGTGTAAATATAACAAAACCCCACTTTCGAAAATTTGACCCGAAAACAGTACTTTCTCTACCTTATGGGTAAGAGAAAGTAAAATAATCTGGTTTGTCACACACACGATTTTCTCTCTTACCCTGAAATTTAATACTATAAGTACGGATTGGTGATTAAGGGTTAAGATAACGAGTATACTGTTATGTAAACTAAAATAAAATCAATTCGACGTAGACTTCGGAACAGCTTTATTTGACAAATAACTCTATGTGAGGGGTGCTACCACCCCCTCAACCCCCCGTTTCAATTTTGTGCCTATATTTAAAGAGATATTTATAGAGATTTATGTCCCTATTTTTATATATTATTTATATTTGAGATTGGAATCTAATTGACGACCATTATGCATATAGAATGACTATACCACAGGAACTCAATAAATCAGAACAATATTTGTATAAACAACAAACTTTTACTTTATGAATGAATTAAAAACAGAAAATATTTCAAAACTTTTGTTACAATAAAGATTTCAGTCATTTTTCTCTTGCCAATAAAAAATCCTTCTCATAGAAAATGTATGTAATATTATGCAGATATGCAGTGAAACCTCTCTAATAGTCCACCATTTTTCAGAGCCAATTTTTAATAATTTCAAATTTTCTACTTAGAATTTAAAATTAATTCACCTCCATTAAAGCCCACCCAACTAAAAAAAAAGTCTACAGAAAAATCTTAAAAAAAAAAAAAAAAAAAAAAAAAAAAAAAAAAAAAAATGCCAACAATCTAAAGGTATTTGGAACAAGAATCATAAAATCTGCAGAGTAACTGCAGTTTGGAAGCGTTTTTTGCAGTTTTTCTTCATTTTGTATAGTTATTTTAATTTATTAATTAATTTATTTATTTATTTATTTATTTTTTTTTTGAAGATTTATTTAGCTGGGCATGTACCATTCTGTATCTCTCTTAGGAGTTACATTTTGTTAGAGCGGAAAACTTACCTTTTCCTTAACTTGAAATGACCACTGTCCACTTTATAACTGAGATTAAATTACCATTCGTGGTCTAACAATTTGTGCTTAGAGAAAATTTGAAAATGGTAAAATTTGCATATTTAAAAATGAGCTTTAAAAAAAAAATAATAATAATAATAAAGGTATTTTCTGTTATACAATTGTTTAACTAATAAATTTAAAGCAATAGCTTCTAAATGGGTAATGCTGAATTTAAATGGCATAATAAAATTATTTAAACATAGTTAAGACTAAAAATTAAAAACTAAAATTAGTACTTCCCGGCAGGAAACTATAATGGAAATTTATAAATTAGAGATCATTTTCGCTATTCAAAAATAAGCTGAACCCTCTTTCTCAGTTTATAAAAAATCTTGGAAAGCAATTTTATCGATAAAAACTTTTTTTAAAAATAAAAATAAACTATTAATAATAAATCATTGCCGAAACGTCAGTGGAGCCCCTCTGTTGAGACTCAAAACGGTTTTGGGCTGTGTCTGTCTGTCTGTCTGTTTGTCTGTCGCGCGATAGCGGCCGCAAAAATAGCGCTATTGACTTGAAATTTGGTACACGTGTTCATGAGCCCCACGAAATCAGCTGTATAGTTTTTGGTATGTATTCCATTTGTAGTTCGTACACAGGGACACGCCAAAGTTTTTCATATCATTACGGCCTATGGGAGGAATTTGTATGTATCGCGATAGGGGCCGCAAAAATAGCGCTATTGACTTGAAATTTGGTACACGTGTTCATGAGCCCCACGAAATCAGCTGTATAGTTTTTGGTATGTACTTCATTTGTAGTTCGTATACAGGGACACGCCAAAGTTTTTCTTATCATTACGGCCTATGGGAGGAATTTGAATGTATCGCGATAGCGGCCGCAAAAATAGCGCTATTGACTTGAAATTTGGTGCACGTGTTCATGAGCCCCACGAAATCAGCTGTATAGTTTTTGGTATGTACTCCATTTGTAGTTCGTATACAGAGACACGCCAAAGTTTTTCTTATCATTACGGCCTATTGGAGGAATTTGTATGTACCGCGATAGCAGCCACAAAAATCACGCTTTCGACTTGCAATTTGGTACACATGTTCATAAACCCAACGGAATCAGCTGTATAGTTTTAGGTGTGTATTCCATTTGTAGTTCGTGTACAGGGACACGCCAAAGATTTTCTATCATTACGGCCTATGGGAAGAATCTGTATGTACCGCGATAGCCGCCGCAAAAATCAAGCTATTGACTTCAATTTTTGCCGAAACGTCAGTGGAGGCCCTCTGTTGAGACTCAAAAGGATTTTGGGTTCCGTCGGTCCGTCCGTCTGTCTGTCTGTCTGTCGTGCGATAGCGGCCGTAAAAACCACGCTATTGACTTGAAACTTTGTACACATGTTCATGATCCCCACGAAATTAGCTGTATAGTTTTGGGTGTGCATTCCATTTGTAGTTCGTGTACAGGGACCGTGTTCATGTGCCCCACGAAATCAGCTGTATAGTTTTGGGTGTGTATTCCATTTGTAATTCGTGTACAGGGATAACGCCAAAGTTTTTCTTATCACTAGTGGATCTGCAGATCAGGAGCCTCAACGTCCTATTTACATCAGACATTATTCAATAGGTCATTTTTATTTATTCCTTATTATATAATCGTATATATTGATTCGATCGACTTGTTACCATAATCAGATACATTCCTGAGGGGGGCTGCCGCCCCCCTCAACCCCCCGCTATGTCTCTATTTGCATATCTTATAAAGTGTTACGGAATTGTAAATAATTGCATTTATTTTTGTATCAATTCTTTCAAAGAAGTTTAGTAAAGTTAATAAAATGCTAACTTTGTGCATTTTTAGTCGTTTTAGCGTTAAAATAGCCTAATTTTCCCTTAAAAACATTTAAAAAAGCTCCAATAAGGGAAGAAATGGATTTGGCGCCAAATTTGGCGACTATTTCCCTCCTTGGCGATTTTTTTTGGCGACCTTTGCGAGAAAATCCTTATTAGGGATATACCAAATATGGAAGCTCTAATCTCATTATGAGATACGAGAATTTTCCAGAACAGTCTGTGTTCGATAGAAAAGTATAAAAGGAGCATTTTTTCGCCAAGGCAGTCAGTCTCAGATTGTGTCAGTTTCGTGAAATTCTTGCTTTGCTTTGAGCCTCTTTAGATGAGACTTTCTTTATGTGTTATTGCTAGATAGTTTGTACCGTTGTTTTGCTGTTAACGGCTGTTGTTTAAGCTGTGTTTACTGGTTGAATTGAAGCTGATACTTGGTTTATAGACCTGTATTTTTCTGGAACTTCCTGTGAATACATCACTGAATTTTTGCAAGTTTTGTCTTTCATTCTCGGACAACTTACGGACCCCCAAGTACGCAACAATATGTATTCTTAATGAACGACGGTCTTGTATTATTTCCCTGAAATTCATAAATACCAAATTTCATAACTACCAAATTTCATACAAAAAAAAAATTACATAGCATATCGGAAATATTTTGCGTAACCTTTAAACTAATTTCCAATTCTATGCCCACAATTATCAACAAGAAAACATGCTTTTAAAATTCTAACATAAATTCATTATATTTGATGGGGTGTAACCATGTTAAAAAAACTTTTAAGAAATATCGACTATAGACCGTAATAGTACGAAATTATTTTATATATCCCGGAAAAGTAGCCACAGTCATTATAAACGCCAATAATAAGAATAAACTTAATTAATTATAACTCATTAATTTTTCAAACTAATTTGACATCATTCGGATGATTACAGTACATACTCGGAATTATTTTGTATGGTCCCATAAATTATTTAGTCTATACATAACCTTTTTTAAGAGTAAACATAATTTTAAGCATCTTTATAATGTATGATAATTTTATTAAGTTCAATGCAGCATAAACGCATTAAAGTGCGCTCTTAAATAAACGTTTGTCCATAGGCTCTAATGCAACGAAATTCTTTTGCGTGTCTCTGTAAACAAACCATAAACATTCTATACACCTGTGAAAACTATTCAGCTTACTTTGCGTTTAAAATTAATAATTGTTCCAAATTTAACATCGTTCGGATGACTACGTGACATTGCCAGAACAATTTTGTAAGGTCCTGTACATTAATTAGAAAGCTTAAGAGCACATATTTTCTTCAAACAACATATGTTAAACATCTTACTCATGTACGCTAGTTTAATTTTCTTGATTGCAAAGTAAAGATGTTAAAATGCGTTTAAACGCAATTCACCTCATACGCCGTAATGTGAAGTATTTTGGCGTGTCCCTGTCTACAATCCATACAATCCATAAAAAGTATAGGCCTAAAAAAATAAATAGCTATTTCTATACCGAGCCTGAATATATGTGTCAATTTGCAAATCAATCGGAGAATTTTTGCGGCCGCTATTGCGGTACATACAAATTCTTCCCATAGGCCGTAATGATAAAAAAAATTTGGCGTGTCCCTGTACACGAACTGCAAATGGAATGCACACCCAAAACTATACAGCTAATTTCGTGGGGATCATGAACATGTGTACCAAATTTCAAGTCAATAGCGTGATATTTGCGGCCGCTACCGCACGGCAGACAGACAGACAGACGGACAAACGGAACGCAAAATCCTTTTGAGTCTCAACAGAGGCCCTCCACTGACGTTTCGGTAAAAATTCGAAGTCAATAGCTTGATTTTTGCGGTGGCTATCGCGGTATATACAGATTCTTCCCATAGGCCGTAATAATAGAATGACTTTGGCGTGTCCCTGTACACGAACTACAAATGGAATACACACCTAAAACTATACAGCTAATTCCGTTGGGCTCATGAATATGTGTACCAAATTGCAAGTCAATAGCGTGATTTTTGTGGACGCTATCGCGATACATACAAATTCCTCCCATAAGCCGTAATGATAAGAAAAACTTTGGCGTGTCCCTGTACACGAACTACAAATGGAATATACACCTAAAACTATACAGCTAATCCCGTTGGGCTCATGAATATGTGTACCAAATTGCAAGTCAATAGCGTGATTTTTGTGGCCGCTATCGCGATACATACAAATTCCTCCCATAAGCCGTAATGATAAGAAAAACTTTGGCGTGTCCCTGTATACGAACTACAAATGGAATACATACCAAAAACTATGCAGCTAATTTTGTGGGGATCATGAACATGTGTACCAAATTTCAAGTCAATAGCGTGATATTTGCGGCCGCTATCACACGACAGACAGACAGACAGACGGACAGACGGAACACAAAATCCTGTTGAGACTCAACAGAGGCCTTCCACTGACGTTTCTGCAAAAATTGGAAGTCAATAGCTTGATTTTTGCGGTGGCTATCGCGGTACATACAGATTCTTCCCATAGGCCGTAATGATAGAATGACTTTGGCATGTCCCTGTACACTAACTACAAATGGATTACACACCTAAAACTATACAGCTAATTTCGTTGGGCTCATGAATATGTGTACCAAATTGCAAGTCAATAGCGTGATTTTTGTGGCCGATATCGCAATACATACAAATTCCTCCCTTAGGCCGTAATGATAAGAAAAACTTTGGCGTGTCCCTGTATACGAACTACAAATGGAATATATACCAAAAACTATACAGCTGATTTCGTGGAGCTCATGAACATGTGTACCAAATTTCAAGTCAATAGCGCTATTTTTGCGGCCACTACCGCGATACATACAAATTCCTCCCATAAGCCGTAATGATAAGAAAAACTTTGGCGTGTCCCTGTATACGAACTACAAATGGAATACATACCAAAAACTATACAGCTAATTTCGTGGGGCTCATGAACATGTGTACCAAATTTCAAGTCAACAGCGCTATTTTTGCGGCCGCTATCGCGATACGTACAAATTCCTCCCATAGGCCGTAATGATAAGAAAAACTTTGGCGTGTCCCTGTATACGAACTACAAATGGAATACATACCAAAAACTATACAGCTAATTTCGTGGGGCTCATGAACATGTGTACCAAATTTCAAGTCAATAGCGCTAATTTTGCGGCCGCTATCGCGCGACAGACAGACAGACAGACGGACAGACAGACACAGCCCAAAACCGTTTTGAGTCTCAATGTAGGGCCTCCACTGACGTTTCGGCAATTACGGCCTATGGGAGGAATTTGTATGTACCGCGATAGCAGCCACAAAAATCACGCTTTCGACTTGCAATTTGGTACACATGTTCATAAGTTCAACGGAATCAGCTGTATAGTTTTAGGTGTGTATTCCATTTGTAGTTCGTGTACAGGGACACGCCAAAGATTTTCTATCATTACGGCCTATGGGAAGAATCTGTATGTACCGCGATAGCCGCCGCAAAAATCAAGCTATTGACTTCAATTTTTGCCGAAACGTCAGTGGAGGCCCTCTGTTGAGACTCAAAAGGATTTTGGGTACCGTCGGTCCGTCCGTCTGTCTGTCTGTCTGTCGTGCGATAGCGGCCCCAAAAATAACGCTATAGACTTGCAATTTGGTACACATATTCACGAGCCCAACGGAATTAGCTGTATAGTGTTAGGTGTGTATTCCCTTTGTTGTTCGTGTACAGGGACACGCCAAAATTTTACTTATCCTTACGGCCTATGGGAAGAATTTGTATGTACCGCCATAGCGGCCGCAAAAATCCTTCGATTGACTTGCAAATTGGCGCACACATTCCAGCTTTCCATATAAGTAGCTGTATAATTTTCATTGCTATATTTTTTATAAACTGTGTACAGGGACACGCCAAAATTCTTAACATTACGGCGTATGGGGTGAATTTCGTTTAAACGCATTTTAATATCATTACTTTGCAATGAAGAAAATGAAACTAGAGCACGTGAGTAAGATGCTTAAACTTATGTTGCTTGAAGAAAATATGTACTCTTAAGCTTTCTAATAAATGTACAGGACCTTACAAAAGTGTTCTGATAATGTCACTTAGTCATCCAAACGATGTTAAATTTGGAACAATTATTAATTTTAAACGCAAAATAAGCTGAATAGTTTTTATTGGTGTATACAATGTTTATGGTTCGTTTACAAAGACACATGAAAGAATTTCGTAACATTAGAGCCTACGGACGAATTTTTAATTTAAGCGCGCACTTTAATGCGTTTATGCTGAATTGAACTTAATAAAGTTAACATACATTATAAAGATGCTTAAAATCATGTTTACTCTAAAAAAAGGTTATGTATATAGACTAAATAATTTATGGGACCACACAAAATAATTCCGAGTATGTACTGCAATCATCCAAATAATGTCAAATTAGTTTGAAAGATTAATAAGTTATAATTAATTAGATTTATTCTTATTATTGGCGTTTATAATGACTGTGGCTACTTTTACTTTTCCGGGATACATAAAGAAATTTCGTACTTTTATGGTGTATAGTCGGTATTTCTTAAAAGTGTATTTTAACATGGTTACACCCCATCAAATATAATGAAATTTTATTAGAATTTTAAAAGCCTGTTTTCATGTTGAAAATTGTGGGCATAGAATTGATAATTAGTCTAAAGGTTACGCAAAATATTTCCGATATGCTATGTAATTTTTTTTTGTATGAAATTCGGTATTTATGAATTTCCGGGAAATAATACAAGACCGTCGTTTAATAAGAATGCATATTGTTGCGTACTTGGGGGTTTGTAAGTTGTCCGAGAATGAAAGGCGAAACTTGCAAAAATTCAGTGATTTAGTCACAGAAAGTTCCAGAAGAATACAGGTCTATAAACCAAGTATCAGCTTCAATTCAACCAGTAAATATAGCTTAAACAACAGCCGTTAACAGCAAAACAACAGTACAAACTGTTTAGCAATAACACATAAAGCAAGTCTCATTCAAAGAGGCTCAAAGCAAAGCAAGCATTTGACGAAACCGACACAGATCTGAGATTGGAAGCCTTGGCTAAAAAAATGCTCCTTTTATACTATTCTATCGAACACAGACTGTTCTGGAAAATTATCGTATCTCATCAGCCAATGAGATTAGAGCTTCCATATTTGGTATATCCCTAATAAGGATTTTCTCGCCAAGGTCGCCAAAAAATCGCCAAGGAGGGAAACAGTCGCCAAATTTGGCGCCAAATCCATTTCTTCCCTTATTGGAGCTTTTCAATTCGTTTTTAAAGGAAAATTAGGCTATTTTAACGCTAAAACGACTAGAAATGCACAAAATTAGCATTTTATCGACTTACTAAGCCTCTTTGAAAAAATTTATACAAAAATAAATGCAATTATTTACAATTCCGTAACACTTTATATGATATACAAATAGGTATAGAAAGAGAGATACAGCGGGGGGTTGAGGGGGCGGCAGCCCCCCTCAGGAATGTATCTGATTATGGTAATAAGTCGATCGAATCAATATATACTATTATATAATAAGAAATAAATAAAAATGACCTATTGAAAAATGTCTGATGCAAATAGGACGTTGAGGCTCCTGATCTGCAGATCCACTATTTAAAAGCTATATTGGTAAATAATGTAAGTCTTAATAGTTAAAAACATTCATCTTGTAGAATTTGTTGCCTGAATTAAGATTTTCTGAACAATGTCTATTAAAATGCCACCTCTCTGAAGGGCGAGTTTTCCATAGCGACCTTTTAGAGACGCTACAATGAATACTTATCCTTATAGCCACCTTTTAGAGACGCTAACTGAATACTTATCCTTCTTGAATAAATTTATTTAATTAGGAAATAATTTTTCCTAATTTCGAAATTATTCAGTTTAAAAATCTTCACTAATTTGCTTGAAATTCTTATTTTTTAGATTAATTTTTAAATGAATATTGAATCATTTTTACTTTCTTCTATATGTACTCGTATATATAATGAAAGTATTGGATTCCTGAAAATTTTCGAACTCCAATTTTCGATGGATTTACAGGGTTTGGGATGTCCTGAACACGATTTGACTCTTTTTAGAAAATGTCTGTCTGTCTGTGTGTGTGTATCACAAATTTTGTGGACGTCGTTTCTCACGAACCAAGGAACGAAATTTAACTAAACTTGGTATTTAGTTGGATCCTGACATAAACTGGTGCTGCTTAGATTTGGGGATCAGTCGATCAACAGGTGGCACTGTGCTCTCATTTTTTCTAAATTTTTAACATGGCAGTATACGACAAAATTTCGTATAAATGTACATAATGAGAGTTATGTTAAACGTGTGATTGTAAAATTAATATGAATTATTGATAATAGTAGTAGATAACTAGGGAAAAAAATTGTGCATGTTGGGGCATCGCTTCTCCTTCTTGGGTGAGGGGGGAAGTGCGGGGGAGTAAATTTTCAATATGGGTATCTTTCGAAAGGTCTCGTTCATAACTTTAAAACGAATGGTTGAACTATAGATCTGTGATAATTTAAAACAAAGTTATTCCTTTTTTTTTTTTTTTTTTACTTTTAACGGAAAATAAATCAATAAGTAAACTTGGAAAAAAAATCGCATTTCTTCGGATTATTGCAAAAAAATTACTTTCTTTCGGCATTTAGTGATATAATTCTGTCAGATAAAAATCGTCTGCATTTATAATGAAAAATAGTTGATAATTTAATAAACAATTTGTATTGAATAAATTTTGTGTAAAATCATGTAGAAGAAAGTCATGTGGTGGCCACATCATACTAGTTTATTTTCACTCAATACAATTTTACACCAGCTGATTAAACATAGTCAGACAGTAATTAAATTCATATATATATTTTCAACTCTGCCATACTTTGCTCCGGTTTCGCACTATAATCACCTGCAGTTGATTCTCTATTCAACATATACCTATAGTTCCAGCTGCTTCGTAGTAGCGGAGTAAAATGGTAAAATCCTCCTTCTCTATGCTCCCTCTAATCAGCGGTGGATCAATACGCAAATCGATCATCCAACCCCAGGGTTCTCCCCCTGCTTTTTTTTTCCCACGGTCGTCAACCCCCCCCCCCCTCCTCTTCTTGGATAAATGTATTGAGGCCTAACTTTTGCACAGGTTGGGTCTGGGACTGCATGGGGCGGCAATATAAAAAATGAGTAACACGTTGTTCATTAAACCCCCCGCTTTTTCGTTAATTCGGATATAGCTTCTTGCTGATATTGCAGCGCCATCTATATATAAATATTGACTTAATATCTATTTATAAGCGATTAAAGAATTCTAAACCAATATCTGTTTAAGAAAGTTTATGCAGTCAGCACACATTACGTTTATATCTCTAATATACACAATTTTCTTCTCATTGTATATACCGCTTTCATAAATTACGCTTTTTTGCTTACATTTCCTTCCTCCTTTTTTTTTTTTTTTTTTTTCTTCCTTTCTTTTTTTGCGATAAAAATATAAGCATTTTCTTCATTTACACTTTTGAAAACTTTCAGTATTCTTTGAAACGCTTAATAAGGATTTCTGTTCACCGATAGCGAAATATGAAACACAAATTTAATCAAAGGGTTAAAAAAAAGAAGAAAAAAGAAAGAAAACAACTGTGGCTTATGCTTATCTATTATTTTGTTGTTTCAATGAGGCTAAATTGCTTCTATTGCTATATATTTATTATTACATCTTTTTTTAAAGGGTAATAAATTATTTTAAAACTCTTATTTAAAATGATATAAAAGAAATGATATAAAAATATAAAAGATTAGTGATGGGTAGCCTAGAAAAGCTTTACTGCTTCACTGCAAAGCTGTTGAAACTGACACCTTGCAATGCTGCATTAACTCTTTCAAGGGCAATAATCACATTAAATCCACAATTTTAACTCTCAACTGCAAGAACTCCTCCCGTAACATTTCAATAAAATTTTACTTTTACAACTTATAAAATAAGTAAATAAATAAATAAATAAAAATAAATAATTTATATCTTCTCTTCTAATTTTGCTCATAAATTGTGATGGATATGAATCAAAAAGGAGACAAATTAAATCACCCCATAAAGAGTCCAAATAGCGTTGAATAATAATTAAATGTCTCATTCATTTCTGTTTTTACTTTTACAAGTCAATAAAAAAAAAAAAATAATAATAATAATAAATAAAAAAATTAAAATAAACAAATTAAAAGCTTTTTTTTTTTTTTATCAGTTTGTCTCTATAAAATCTCTGTCCCTGTTCTACAATGTGTTTCGAAGAGATGCAATGCTTGGAATTCATTTATTAAGGATTTAAATATTTTGCAGAGATTCATTTATATTTTGGCTTTGAATAAATGATAGGTACCTTGGAATTCGTCTAATTAGTTTAGGATGGATAAAGTAATATATTGATAAATCAATAAAAGTGTATTACCAAAGGATTTTTCAGTCATTTATCTATAAGAGAAGTACGAGGGTGAATCAAATATAAACGAGACTTATTTTTTAAAATATTTATTTTGATTTTAAACGCACAAACAATCATAGTTTATTTTTCTACATAATCTCCTGATTTAGAAACACATTTTTCCCAGCGTATAGGTAATTTTTTAATTCCTTCCAGGTAAAAAGAGTCAGGTCGTGTTTGTAGCCAATTGCGCACATATGCTTCAACTTCATTATCGCTGTGGAATTTTTGCCCTCCCAAAGCTTCCTTGAGAGGACCAAAGACATGGAAGTCGCAGGGAGACAGGTCTGGACTGTATGGAGGGTGTTCCAGTGTCTCCCAACCCAGTTGCTCCAATTTTTGTACGGTCAGGGCTGCTGTATGGGGGCGAGCATTGTCATGGAGGAGAATCACTTTTCTCATCGGAAGGTCTCGTCTTTTGCAATATCCGAAGTTGTTAGACGCCTATCACCTTCAACAAGTTGACGAACACTGTCGATGTTGCCCGCTGTAATGCTGGTGCGGGGTCTGCGGTCATGGCTGTCATTTTCAACACGTTCACGGCCCTCCACGAACTGTTTATGCCAAGCAAACACTCTAGCTCGCGACAGCGTCTCTTCCCCGAACTGTGCAGTCAATCTTCTCAAGATTTCGGCCGGTTTTACACCTTCTGCAGCTAAAAACTTGATAACAATACGTTGCGCAATAGAGGGAGGTACCTCCTGCTCGGACATCGTAACGATGGACACTGAGCGAGTCTATGATGATGAGTCACGTGCTTCCCCCACTCCTGACAAACCAACCTAACAGCCAATAACAGCGGAACGTTCTTCCATCACTATTGCGCGCGCAGGTCCAAAAGTCTCGTTTATATTTGATTCACCCTCGTATCAACTACTCTTATCAAAGAAGGAAGATAAGAGAAATTTATTCACTCTATCAACCTATCATTCCTTCCTTATCTGTACAATTTCTCGCTTATTACCGAAAATTACCTCTGAATTAACACCTTTATCGAAACAGTCGGAATAAATTATAAAGTTTATATTAATAACTTCTGATGATAAAGTTCATTTAACTGAGTGAAAAGTTCTTTTTTTTTTTTTTTTTTTTTTTTTAATCTAAAAAATAATTATGCCATTTTTTTTCCAAATGAAGTGTTTAAAAAATTAATACAGTATGATTTAAAAATTTATTTTTGTTAAAATGACGTTTCTAGATATATCCTTGTATAATCGGATATATCTAGAAAAATCCGTGTATATGAATTTCATCTCATTTTTTAAGAGTGACGATTATATATGAGTCATAAGGTTTATCTTCAAATGTATACTTATATTTTTATTTTTATTTTCGTATTGGTGTTGGTGTTAATGTTGTGGGTTAATGTCAATTGTCTACACCGGTAATTTAGGCATAGATAGGATGTTTTCTGACGGGTATGGAGGGGGTAGGAGGCTATTTCTAACCCGTATACGGACTAGTTTCGAAGAAAACCGCGGAAAACTCCGAACGGGTAAATCGAAAAGCTGGACTTGTTATTGAACCCCTGCCCTGGCACCTCCCATCTACCAGCTTCGAGTGTATAGCCTCTTGGTCACAGTGGGCTTTTTATTTTCGTGTATAAATAATCTCCTTTTTAGTACATTGCAGAAACAGCACAGTGAAAAATTACATTGCAGTTTTCACCTTTTATAAGAAAGTCAACTAGTTAAAATATAAAATTATATATATATCTGTATATATATATAAATTACGTGTCACGATGTTTGTCCGGGGTAAACTCCTAAACTAAGAAACCGATTTTAATGAAATTTTGCACACTGTGTGCAGTTTGGTCCAACTTGAGAGATAGGATAGTTTTTATCTCAATTTATTGTCACAATATTGTTTTATTGCAATTATTTGTTAATTATAGACCTTTATTAAAGTTGCTCCAAAATATCTGTGAGTTCCATTAATTTAATTGTTGCCAAAAAAAAAAAAAAAAAAAAAAAAAAAAAAAAAATACGAGTTCATTTTCTTTCGACATAAAAATAAATACATTTAATCAAACGTGAACGTTAAAAAATTATAAAAAGTTAAATTATGCATCTCACGAAAATTGACGTCATAATCAATTTAAAGATTTTATACACATTGATAAAGTGCTAATGTAGTTCTATCATAGATATAGTAATATATATATAGATCTCTCATCCCCATGTTATCGTACAAAGATTTTTGATGCCGAAAAAAAAAAAATAATAATAAATAAAAGCTTTGGAAACAGCCATTAAGTGGTATTGAAAAAAAAAAAAAAAAGAAAGAAAAGAAAGAAAGAAATATGAATTTGAAGCTGTATCTGGAGTCTTCCATTCCCCTTTAGCAAATAAATTATTCATAAATTTTATTTGCTAAAATATTAGTATGTATTCCCGTGTGTATTTACTCGGGGAAAGACGGCCATATTTTGGTAAAAACGTCGTCTTTTCCCAAATGAAAAGGAATAACATTTTTCTCCCCAATAATCACTCTATTCTATATATGCTATACTCTATCTATGAGTTCTATACGCAAGCGAAGTGTGTGACTCACTGACCGTCTGTGCAGCCAAGAAAAAGATTTCCTATGTTAATTGCCCACTGGATTTTTTGTAAGAAATTATTAAAAATCGAGGAAATTTATTTCCCGATTTTAATCCTTATATTTGGGTATAGATATGTATTAGTTATCGCGGGTGTTAGATTGAATTATTTTGCTGTCAAATTGACAAAATATTTATTTTAAATTTCAAAACTCTGTCGCCCTTGGCTTTTATTATTATTATTATTATTATTTGGCGATCAAAAGCGTAACACGAAAATATACATGCCAGATGTATGCATTGTACGAAATGTAACATGTATTGTACGAAATATTGTTTCATATTATTCATTACTCTTTTAATATAAGTTGTTAAAATAACCATGATTTTTGAAAGGAATTAAATATTTTCGCCAGATAATTTGGCGATATTCTTTTTTTTTCGCCAAGGATGACAGAAATGAAATCTATTCCGCTGCAAAATATTAGTATCTTACATCAGATATTTTATTTAGACATTTGAAAACAAATTTGACTTCAAACTATGATAGAATATTTATCATTTTCCTTTTAATTAGTATATTATTAGTATATTAAAATTTAAAAGCATGGTATATAAAAAGTTTTTTTTTTCTTTTTATCTTATAATTATTCTTATTTTAATCCTCAATGTTTCCCATCTTTATTAACTTGAATTTACTATTAAAATTTTAACATACTCAAAAACGTCTCATCACTTCGTTAAAATACACTAAACTTTTCCAAAACCTTTTTCTATTTAAAATGATACATGTATTTACTTTAAATGTCCAATATTTCATAAGATTTCCAATTTTAAAGTTTTAAAATATTTTTCAAATTTACTTATTTTTCTGGTTTAGCCTTATTGTTTTCCTTTTTATAACTACAGCTGTTGCCCTCTTTAAAATATTTAAAATGATGAGGTCATTTTATAGTAAAATTACCCATTATAGCATATATTATATTTCACTCCTCCATAAAAATTGATTTTAAAATCGTCTGTTTCTTTTATACTTTTATTTTAATAGAATTTTAATAGAATTTAATTTATATATTAGTCATTTTAGCAATTTTATCCAAAGTAGCATTATAAATAATATATATCACTTCTCCATTAAAATTTATAGGACCCAACAATAAAATAAATTTGTGCTTAATATCAACGCTACGAAAATTTTTATCAATCGCTTCCAAATTTTGACCTAAGTTTCAAATCTCAACCCTGTGGGTTTTTACATCGGCTACAACGTTTTCGTCTTTGTTCGTAAATAATAATTTGACTGTACTAAATAGTTTACAGCCGTATAATTCAACGTATAACTTAGTCACGGCAACGCGTGGCCGGGTTTGCTAGTATATATATATATGTTAATAGATATATATAGATAAATATATAGTGTTAACAAATTATCTGCATTTTCGAAGTGGATGTAGAGACAAATTTTCTGAAATAATGATGAAAAAGTGTTAATTGTCATGTAGAGTATATTATTTAGATTACTTATTTATGTTTAGTTTTCTTATCCCCCCCTCTGAATTTTCAATTAGTCAAATGCAGATTTTTTATCACGAAAATCTGCTTATCAATAATGCATTTGATTTTCTTTTAAATTCTTTAGAAGATATATCAGACGAAAGGCCTGTAATTAATGTATCTTCTTAACAAATATATAATCAATTTCTGAAGAATTACATTTAGTACACGTCAAAACATGACGCTTGATTTTCGATATGTTTTGGATCATTTGTTATAACCAGTTACTATAATGGACAGAATAAATGACTTTTTAAGAAAATTTGCGTCTTGCATTCTTGAAGTTCAGTTAATTATAAGTACCTGCATGACCCAGTTCACTCGGTCTGATTGTAGAAATCATTCGTAGTGTAGACACAGTGATATGTTTTCAGGTACAGTAGAACATCGATTATCCGAAGTAATTGGGACCGAACCTACTTCGGATAATCGAAATTTTCGGATAATCGAGAATTCATCAATAATCATCTAGTTTAATATGTAGTATCGTCATTGAACTGTTATTATGAATATTTTAACTGTTAAATAAATTAAAAAAATAAATGAAAATAAATTTATTTCTGAAACAAAAACTCTCAATGGTTTAAATGGAAGCTTGATCTGGTGTAACTTGGCCATCCTTTGCCGTGCAGCTCTATCCCGAAGTTTGCTTAAAAGCATGAGTTCAGAGGAATCATAAGTGACACAAAGTGACTCCTCCCTTTTCAAATTCTGCTGCAATGACAATTTCTCTGTTCTGGAGATGACAAAAGAGGTTAGGTTCTTTGCACTTGCTTACAATCAGTGGATGCAATAACATTCGATTGTTCTGGGACTCGGCAGAATGACCTTCCACATTTTGAAATGGGGTGTGTTTTTGTTTAGAGGGACGTTTGAAAGTGGGGAAGAGTACACTCATACCGAGAATTGAGCTTGTGAGAAGGAATTCTAAAAAAGGGAATTCCAAAATATTTATCTGCACTCGTAGTTTGGAAAGGACGGCTTGCATACAAAAGGAATATGGAAAAAAAAAACTTTAAAAATGCATGTTTGTAAAGAGAAAATCTTGGATGATAGTAGAAAGTAAAAAAAAAAAAAAAAGTGAAGAAGAAACCGACTTCGGTTAACGGAGAGTTTCGGATAATCGAGGTTCTACTGTAATTCTATTTGGGGAAGAGTGGGGTTGAATGGGATGCAGGATGAATGGGACAATAGCAAATTTTTTATGTTTTGCAAGCACCGGAAACTCGACAATTTTTCTGATATATGGTAGCACTGAGGTCATTCATCAAGTGTAGTTTCAGAATTGTGATATCCATAGAAGGGCAGAAAAAAAATTTAAATGTTTTTTTAGCTTCTAAAGTAAGTTTTTTACTGGTTCAGTTAGGTAGTAGTTAAGAAATCAACTATTTGCTTAAAGTTAATATAACTCTATGGCATTGTAAAACCATTGCAGTCGTATGCTTTCAGATAAATAGATCAAGCATCTCAAAGTATTGAATCAATAATAAGTACTCAAAGCATCTAAAAATTATAATATATTAAGAAAAATGATCAGAATTAAACTTCTTATACATTGTGCGTGCAACGTACCGGTAACGCACGCTAGCTCATATTGAAAACATTATTCACAAGTTGCTGTTACAGTTACAGTTAATGATTAGCATGTTATTACAGTTGCAGTTAATGATTAGCCCTGCTATTACAGTTACAGTTAAAATGTCAGAATGTGAGTTTATCAGTCAATCACCAGTTGGTGGTTACAATTAACCGCCACGGTACTCCGCCCCAAGTACTGTAAGTACTGAACCATCACAAATATCGCGGGTTGAACCGGACAACTCTACCAGAACGAGTAGTTTGGTTTGGAGGTAGACTTGGTACCACACTTGTCGGTTCCCCCAAGTTAGGTGTAGGAGTATGGGAACTGTCTGTAGCCCCAGCAGATGGAATATCATCCTGAACTCGGAAGGCTGGCTTAAGTCTGTCTATACCAATTACACACTCTTTTCCATTTATTTGGATGGTGAAATGTTTGGCACTACGTTTTATGACACAATAAGGTCCATTGTATGGCTGTGTCAATGGTGCTTTCACTGAGTCATTACGTACAAAAACATGGGTACAAGTCCCTAATGAAGGATGCACAAAACATGATGGTTTGCCATGGAAAGACGTAGAAGTTGGAGCAATATCTTGCATGGTATGGCACAGCTGCTGTAAGAAAGACGCTGGGTCTGTTTGTGGCTCTTCTTTCAAAGGTTCCAAAAACTCCCCTGGTAAGGACAGTGTTGTTCCATACAGCATTTCGGAGCAAGTACCACCAAGATCTTCTTTAAATGTGGCCCGGAGACCCAAAAGCACAATAGGTAAAGTCTCCGTCCAGCGAGGACTGTTATGACATTTTAGGGCCTGCTTAAGAGTCCGGTGAAAACGCTCTACCAGTCTATTGCTTGATGGGTGGTAAGGGGTGGTGCGAATACGATGCATATCGAGGTATATCCCTCAGATGGAGGCAAGGGTCCCATGATATCCATGTGCACGTGCTCGAATCTCTGTGAAGTGATGGGAAACTGCTGCAGTGGACTACGAGTATGTCGATGGACTTTTGACTTTTGACAGTCTATACATGACTGTGCCCATTTGGCAATGTCTTTCTGCATGGAAGACCATACAAATCTATGTTGGATCAGCTTTCGAGTGGCTCTAACACCTGGGTGTGACAAGGAATGGAGGCTCTTGAAAACTCCGAAGCGCAATGACTCAGGAACACATCACAATAAAGTTCTAAGTTAGGACCTATCATCATTTTCTGGAGTTTGAGGGATAAATCAGGCTTGACAAGGATATCAGCCAATTGCTTATCTATAGCTTGCTCTGCAGCCATTGTGGAAAAATTTGTAGCAGTATGTTGGATATTATTTATCCGTGACAGGGTGTCAGCAACTACAATGTCAGTTCCAGCAACATGCCGAATGTCTGTACTAAATTGGGAAATGAAGTCCAACTGTCTCAGCTGGCGAGGAGAACTGGAATCGGAAGTTTTTGAAAAAGCGAAGGTCAGTGGCTTGTGGTCTGTATATATAATGAAGTGTCTTCCCTGCAAACTGTGCCGAAAATATTTTACAGCTGAATAAATAACCAACAGCTCTCTGTCATAAGTGCTGTACCTTTGCTCAGTAGGACTCAATTTACGCGAAAAAAATGTAAGGGGTTGTAAACTATTATCATTTAAGATATTTAAAACAGCGCCTATTGCAATGTTAGATGCGTCGACCATTAGGTTAATTGGCTGGTCCGGAGCATGATAAGCAAGAGTTGCAGAATGAGTTAGATCGTGCTTACATGCCTCAAATGCCTGGATTAATGTATCATTCCAGGGGACCGGGCGTTTATCATTCTTTTTAGAATCTTTTAGCAACTCGTGTAAAGGTGCCTGAGTTTTGGTCGCATTTGGGATAAATCGGCGATAAAAGTTGAGCATCGCCAAAAAACGTCGAAACTCTATAATCGTTTTAGGTTTCGGAAACTCGGCTATTGCCTTAGTCTTTTCAGGAAGTTGCTTTACACCAGAGGTTGTTATAAGGCATCCCAAAAAGGAAACCGAAGATTTTTCTAAAAAACATTTAGCCGGGTTCAACTTAAGCCCATGGAGCCTGAGGCGATCTAAAACTTGCCTAAGATGCTCCTCATGCTCATCTTCGTTAGCTGATGCAATGAGAATGTCATCGAGGTAAGGTATACAGAAATCAAGATTACTTAATATTTGATGAATGTACCTCTGAGAGTTCTGACCCGCATTTCGCAAGCCGAATGGACAAAACAAAAATTCAAACAAGCCAAATGGTGTTGTTACGGCTGTTTTTTCTATGTCCGTAGGATTAACAGGGATTTGGTGGTAAGCGCGAGCTAAATCCAAAGTTGTAAAAATTTGTTTCCCATGAAATAACTGAGTACAATCTTGGATATGTGGAAGTGGGTAACGATCTGGGACAGTAATGGCATTCAAGCGTCGGTAATCACCGCAAGGACGCCATCCACCATTCGCTTTCCGAACCATATGAAGAGGGCTCGCCCATGCACTTTTGGAAGGCCGCACGATACCCTGAGCTAGAAGAAATTCAAATTCCTGACGAGCAGCTGCCAGAAGTTCTGGCGACAATCGACGTGGTTTAAAGAATACAGGTGGGCCTTTGGTCTCAATATGGTGAAAAACCGAATGCTGTGGTTGTTATTTTGGGGGATAGGAAGGGTTAGCTGTGGGTAATTGGCTAAAATTTTGTCAAATTTGGAAGAACCGAAAAGAATGCTCACAACACTATTGGATGGCAGAATTTGAGCAACTTTACCCTGCGATGATAGCATCGCTTCACCATCAATGATACTATTGTTTTTAGCATCAATCAGTAGATTGAACCTTTTTAAAAAATCGATGCCTATGATAGGTTGGCTAACTTTAGCGACCACAAAGGACCAAGTTAATGTTCTACCTAAGTTTAGATCAAGGGTAAGCCGTTGAGTTCCGAAAGTTGGTATTTTTGTGCCGTTTGCGGCATAAAGAACAAGCCCCTCATTAACAACTGGTCGTTTGATGACACTAACAGGGATGACCGAAATATCCGCGCCCGTGTCAATGAGAAATTTTAATTTAGAGGAAGGATCGGCCAAAAGGATGCGATTTATATGGCGGTCGCAATCATGGCTCAGATGCGCACGCCGAATTAGTTTTCCTGGGTTCGAAAAGAGCATGGAGAATTACACTTTTTTGCTCTTGCACCAAAGTTAGTATGATAAAAACATTGATTATTCGCTGGTTCTTTATAGCGACTTTTGGAGCGGCTACGATTACGATGACTATATTTGTTGCCCCGTGAACGTTTACGCCTGTTTACAATAGCAGCCAACTCACTCATCTGCTGAGTAAGCTGCTCGATTTTAACCCCTAGGGATGAATTGTGTGCTGGTGGAGCACATATACTGCTGCTAGTAGCATTAACCTGTGGGGTTGATGACAGATCATTAATTTTGTCCGCGACCACTGCTAATTTTGACAAGTCATCACTTAATGCACCTACAATGCTACGCGTAGTTTGAGGAAGACGTGCGAGCCATAAGGATTTAAGGAAAGGTTCCCCAACAGCATCCCCAGCTAAGGTACGCATACGTGTCAGCAAATGGGATGGGCGAGAATCGCCAAGTTCAACACCCTGCAGTAGGGTACGTATCTGGGATTCCTCACTTTCTGAATGAGATTCAATGAGACGCTTTTTTAATGTTTCATATGGGTTATCAGATGGAGGAGTCATAATAAGGTCGCTAACAGACATAAGAATGTCTGCATCGACTGCCGCGACGACATGATTAAATTTTGTACTTTCACATGTTATTTTAGCTAAGGAAAATTGTGCCTCCAATCTGAGAAACCATAGTGATGGATTTGTCTTCCGAAACGGGGGTGGTTTTACCCCAACATATGCCACCTGATGGCTACTGTTTTCATCAGTCTCGGACATAATGAAAAATATATATAAAAGCTTAGATGTACGTAATACGATATAAAATATGAAATGCAGAATACAAAATTACCATTAAGAAAGTTATGTACAAAAATTATCGAGCAAAGGTTTCATATGAGCAAAAATAAAGCACCCATCACAGAGAATTGGAAAAATACTATTGCAAAATAGCATATTTTAAACCTTAATTTTTAGATACTTTAGGGAAAAATACAACATTTGTGCATAAAATAATGGAGTAAAATGTGCTTACTGACCATAATTGAGTATCCCCGGTAATGAAAATTTGAAGATATATCGTGCACGAGGCTTCGCACACAGTCGTAATCGTAAACACTGCGTATCATAAAAATAGTTGAAAATAAATGCACTACATCTTTCTCAAATCAGATATCTTGAGATTTTAAATATTGCATTAGCTGAATGATGACACATCCCTCGGATTCATAAAGATATCGTGTGTTGCTGAGAAGGAAGTTGATGCGCGATCTTTTCACTCACAAGTCACCATTATGGCATTGTAAAACCATCGTAGTCGTATGATTTCAGATAAATAGATCAAGCATCTCAAAGTATTGAATCAATAATAAGTACTCAAAGCATCTAAAAATTATAATATATTAAGAAAAATGATCAGAATTAAACTTCTTATACATTGCGCGTGCAACGTACCGGTAACGCACGCTAGCTCATATTGCATAGCTCATATTGCATTGCTCATATTGCTAGCTATAAACATTATTCACAAGTTGCTGTTACAGTTACAGTTAATGATTAGCATGTTATTACAGTTGCAGTTAATGATTAGCCATGTTATTACAGTTACAGTTAAAATGTCAGAATGTGAGTTTATCAGTCAATCACCAGTTGGTGGTTACAGTTAACCGCCACAACTCTTATATGGTGAAAAGGCATAATCTTTTATTGCGTTTATGATATACAAGAAGAATATTGACAATTGTTCATTAAGCCTATTTCCTGTTTTATATGATCATGTGATGGTTGGGATGAATGGGACTCTCCCCACTATGTACTAATTTAAAATTTTACACAAGAATTATATTAAAACGTAAATTAGCTATATTGATTATCAGGCTTCTTAATTTTGCGGACTTAGAAAAAAAAAAAATTGAAATTAATTGTTCTGATATTTTTTTATAATAATTATGATTAAAAAAAAAATTATAAGTTAGAATATTCAATTCAAATTAAATCAATAATTGAAATAAATAAATAAACTAATACTAACTTGATTAAAATCACAATTTCAATCAAGCTAATTAAATAAATTCTGGTGATTATTAATGTAATACAGAATAGAATGTTGATTTTCCCGATCAATTGAAAACAAAAATTTATCTGGATAATTTTTACTCTATTATAATGATTTATCTCTTTCTAGTGTCTTATTTATTCATTTATTTTTAGATTAGGTCTTATTAGATTAAAATACCAAAGCCTAGAGCACTAGGAACTGCACAAACCAAAGGTCTTTTGACGCTAAATGTAATTTGAGTCGATACATCAGTTTATGTTAATTTTAGTGAATTCATAATGTGTAATAAAATCACATAAACCAATTTAACTTTAAAAATTTACTTACTTTCCATTTTGTTTTCTTTTCTTTGTTAACTCCAGTCCTATCCCATTCATCCCCATAGGTGGGGATGAATGGGACAATACGCATGCATGTAAAAAAAAAAGTCTATCTATATATATATTAATTAAAAATAATAACTTTTTATTAAAGTTAGTATGTTTATATGTAATTGATTACTGAAATGTACTTATGAGCAATGTTGCAAAATTCTAAATTACATACGCCCGACGTTGTCAATAAAAGCATGAAAAATGTCCCATTCATCCCCACTCTCCCCTATAATTTGTTTGCCCAGGGTGAAGCGCGGGTTACTACTCCTGAAGATAAGGAAAATTGAAATCGAATTATTATATCATATCTCTAACTGTAATCTCTTACCAAAATCGTTCAAGTAGTTTCCTTAAAGACACGCTTTCTGCTACATAATATTCTAGGGCAGTGACTGCTAATTTTTCTGAAGAATAAGAGAAGTGAGACAGGTTTTTCATTTTAAAAGTAACCTCTAAACTTAAAAAAAAAAAAAAATTAGAGCGATTTCTAAGAAAAAAAAAAAAAAAAAAAAAAAAAAAAAAACTAAATTTATGCCGTATTTCTCTTGGGTGATGTGCCAGTTACCAGTGCACGCTAATTAAAATGAAGATGATGGTGGTTATTTCAGATGGAAATGGCATCTCAAATACACACCAACTCTAAATACTTACAAAAATCCTTCCAGAAAAAAAAAAAAAAAAAAAAAAAAAAAAGGGGGTACCGGGTTAATGGTAAACGATAATGTTCGAAAGATAATGTCAGACTTTTGTGCTTACAATTCAGTTCTAAACTCAAAAATTTCCTAAATCTAAAGAAAACCATGTATCTTCCATATTTTGCCACATGAAAAATGAAGTTAACAGTAAACTCTAATTTTCATGAAGATGAGGATAAATCAAATGGGTTTCTCATCTCGGAAAACTTTTATTGCTGAGTTTTTATTAAAACAGTAGGCATTTTCTAGTAAGGAAGCCTAGTTTAGAGCCATTTATTAGAAATTTTCTGTCGTAGTTTTGCAACGGGTGAAGTGAAGGTTGATTGCGAACGTTAATTTTCCTGAAAATGAATAAAATTTAATTTGAATTGTCATCTAAAAAACCGTAAACAATAAATATTTATCGAAATCGTTCGAGGAGTTTCCAAGAAAAGCAAATTCTAGCCATATTTTGCCATGGTAGAGTAAGGGTTAACACAACAATGAACACTAACTGTCCTCGAGACGAAAAATATGTCAGATCGGTTTCTTATTAAATAAATAAACTTAATTTATGTTTTTATCAAAACTGTTCAACTTATTTCAGTGGAAAAAAAAAAAAGTTTCTCCTATGTTTCCAATGGGCGGAAAATAATTAACAGTGAATGTTAGTCTTTATGAAGATGAGGTTAAATCAAACGGATTCGTCATCTCAAAAAACAATTAACCCCAATTTTTTTTATCAAAATCACGAGTCCTTTTCCAGACAAATAAGTTTCGGTTATATTTTCTACGGGAAGAATAAGGGTTAACAGCGAAAGCTAATTTTCTAGAAGGAAATAAATCAGATGGGTTTGCCGTGTCAAAGCAATCTTATTTCTAAGTTTTAATGAAAATCATTTGAACCATTCTCGAGAAAACCCGGAATAAACCCGATTTCTTCCACATTTTTCAACAGTTGGAGTGAGAGTTAACAACAAACGCTAATTTTCCTAAAGATGAGTATAAATGTCAAGTGGGATTGTTTCCTCTTTAAAACTGAGTTTTTATCAAAACCTTCATACACATTTGTTAGTAAACACAAATTCTGTCATATTTTTCAAACGGCAGCTCATGGGTTAGCAGTGAATGCGAATTTTCCTGAAGATGAGAATAAATCCAATCGATTTTTCACTCCATAAAGCGCTTAACCACTATCTTCCTTGAAAGTATTGCATATCTATTTCCGAGTAAACCAAATTTCTGCAATATTTTGCAACAGGAGGATAATGGGTTACAAGAAATGCGAATTTTCCTAATATGAGAATGAAATCAATCGATTTTTCACTTCAAAATACACTTTATGCTAAACTTTAATTAAAAATCGTTATATTTATTCCCGAGTAAACGAAATTTCTGCCATATTTTGCAACCCTGCGGATAAAGAGTTAACAGCGAACACATGATTTCCTGAAAATGAGGATAAATCTAATTAATTTTTCATCCGAAACATTTCTCAACTCCAAGCGTATATCAAAATTGTTATATCCATTTCCATATAAACTCAATTTCTGCATATTTTGGAACCAACAGACAAAGAGTTAACAGAAAACCACAATTTTTATGAAAATGAGGATAAGTCTAATCGATTATTTACTCCAAAAAACAGTTAATCCCAAACGTTCATCAAACTCGTTATTTTTTTTTTCAAGAAAACCCAATGTCTGTCATATTTTGCAAACGGCAGTTAAAAGGTTAATAGTAAACGCGAATTGTTCTGAAGATGAGAATATGTCTAATAGATTTTGTAGCCCCAAAAAAACTAATTTCAAAATTTTCTTCAGATTCATTGCATCCATTTCCGAGTAAACATATTCCTGCTGATAAAGGGTTAACAGTGAGCGAGAATTTTACTAAATATGAGAAAAGTCTAATGGATTTTGCACCTCAAAAAACATTTAATCCCAAACTTTCAACAAAACAATTATATCCATTTCCGAGTAAACCCAATTTCTGCCACATGGTGCAACTGTACGATACAGGGTTAACAACGAATGCGAATTTTTCTTGAAGATGAAGATAAACACAATTGATAAAGTACCGCAAAAAATATTTAACCCAGAGCTTTCCTCGAAATCAATCTATCATTTTCCGAGTAAACTGAATTTCTGCCACATGATGCAGCTGGCCGATAGAGGATTAACAACGAAGGTGAATTTTCCTGAAGATGAAGGTAAGCGAAATTGATAAAGCGCCCCAAAAAACACTTAACTCAAAGTTTTAATCAAAAACTCAATTTCTGCCATATGCGCAACTGGCCGATAAAAGGTTAACAGCGAACGCGAATTTTTCTGAAGATGAAGATACGTCTAATCGATTTACTCCGAGATTCCGAAGATGAGCATGTATATATATATATATATAATAAGTCATATGATTTACTCATTTAATATAAGAGAAAGATATATAATTTACAAAAGTTCCTATCAAATTTTAACAATAAAGATTTGATGTAACTATTTTGTAATATTTTAGACTATAAAAATCTTTCATCTGATACTGAAAACTAATTGTGTTCGACCATTAACCTCTGAATTCTATATATTATTTATTGACAGTTACTCCTATATATTATTTATATCTATATATTATTTATTTATCTATTTATTTTGTTTTATTTTTATTTTGTTTTATTTTATTTTATTTTAATTAAGTTAATTAATTTAATTAATTTATTTTTGCGGGGGTGGGGTGGGGGGGTTATATGAGGAATGTTTCGCAACACACATATAAAGAAATATATTATTGCTAAAAATTTAATTCCCATTCATGTCTAAACACATTATAAATTATTTTCCACCTCTATACATTGTCATATAAAAAAATCACAGATCAAATATTAGCGGCTGTATTTATAGCTGCTTTGTATTTATTAAATATAGGCGGTTTCTACCCACATCAAGATCACATATGATAGGTTAACACCTTATTTATGCAGATCTTTTAAATTTTTATCGTTGAAAAGTAGAATTTTGCCAAAACAACGTATACTTTCTCGAACTTTGACGAACTTTCTGAGAAAAAAGATTCTCTATCTGAAAATCTAAAACTCGGGATTTGAGACCCTGTTTACAATGATTTTGGGGATTAAATTTTAGAGGGTAAGTTCGCACTTCCTGACTTTTTCCAGTACTCAGGCTTTTCTTTAAAAACGACTCCTCGATCCTAAGACAATTTTATACATTAAAAAATAAAGTAAAATAAAATAAATAAGGTAAAGTAAAATAAATAAATAATTCCAAATTTAACTAAAATTTTAATATTTTCAAATATTCGCAGCAAGTTCAAAATATTTTTATTTATTTTGTCTTTTAATGCAGTGTTGAAATAGATTATATATTCTTAAGATTAAAAAGAAAAAAAAATCTAGATTTAGTCTAGACTATAGCCGTATTTGGCTATTCAGTAAATTTAGAATTACAATTGAAATTTCTTTGTTGGATTTCATCACAGAAAAGCGTAAGATTTCAAATTAAGCATATGCGTCCTTTTTTTTTTTTTTTTTTTCCTTTAAAATTTCTATGTCAGACTAAACAACATTCAATTTAATTATGAAATTTTACAAAGCATTTATCTCAAAGATGTGAAATGTGGTTTCTTCATAAGAATATTTTCTGTGACAACAGAATAAGTAATTTTTAGCAATTTATGTAGACACAACATTATCATTTATAACCAGATTGTTCAATTAGATAGCAGCATTTAATTCTGTATTATAATGAGATAATTTAAAAATTTTCCTCCTTGTTATGAATAATCTTATATTTTAAATTTTTTATTAAAATTTAACCTTTGTTTATTAGCTATTCAAAACTTTTTTATAGTTGCAAGCTAGAGTCTTGTATCGGGTTGAGCACAAGTTGAGTTAGCATCAATTTTTGACCCACGGGTAAAACCACGGGCCTACCCACCAAAAATTTTTCTTCAAATATTTTTTTTTTATGATGCATTTTTATGAACATAATCTTTTTTTTTTATTATTACATATATAGTGTGAATATTTAAAATAGTGGATATGTTTAAAGAAAATATAATACACAAGAATTTTTTTTTTTTTTTTTTTTTTTTTTTTTTTAATTATACACTGAAGTTTTTTTTACAATTAGACTAGTTATTTTTAGTATAAGTTTAGCTATATACAAGTTTTAATATTATAAACATGTAATATTTATGTAATATATAATTCTCTGAAAGATATGTTCAATAACATAAATGTATTTAATGAAATAGAATTTTAATTAAGTTTCTTATATAATGTAAATTGAATACTAATACTTTTTTGCGGGTCGCAAGTCGGGCTGCAGGTGGAAGGTTTTCTTGCGGGTCGGATGCAGGTCAAGTTTTCTCGACCTGCCCAGGACTCTACTGAAGGCATTCAAAACTGTGTAAGGAAAAAAAAAAGAGATTGGATCTAAAACAATATCAAAATCATAACATTTTTTATTTAGACGGAAATAGAAAACGACACAACAGAATGCCTGAAAATGTAATGCATTTATGACAAAAATAAATAATGTAATATAATGTAATATAATATAAAATAAAATAAAATAAAATAAAATAAAATAAAAATAAATAATAATAACAATAAAATGTAAACTGCATCAGATGAATTCAATAAACACATTGCATCGGGGTTATTTCCTATGTTAAACAAAAAGTTCAGCTTTTTAGCGTTCCTATAAAACGTTGTAATAAAACAAAAGGTTTTATATATTTTAAATACTAATAATATATAATAATTTAATTAGATCATTTAAATTTTATCCTCAGCAACAGACAGTATAGATGTTACAGTCGGTGACAAAAGTATCCGAACACTAGCAAAAATTCCTATGTAAAACAAGTAGATTTAGTACTGTTTTGTTAAATAAATCCTTGTCGAATCCTGTTCTTAGACTGACTAAGACAATGATTCGACAAGGATTTATTTAACAAAACAGTATTTACTCTACTTTTTTTACATAGGAATTTTTGCTAGTGTTCGGATACTTTTGTTACCGACTGTAAATGCATATAGATGTACCGACAGTATAGCGTCTATATAATAAACAGTGTGGCAATCGCCTATAACCGTGATGTTAAAATGATGCTACAAAAATTTAGCTTACCCAGATGTCGCTGTGATCGAAGCTATTGGTCAATTTGAAGACCTGATTGGCTTTTCCCAGTTTCGTCAGTTTAATCACGTGATCTAAGCATATAATTAACCAATAGGGAGTCTCGGTTTTGTTGTTGTGACCCTAACTTCGATTACAATGACATCTGGTGACAGGCTTAATTTTTTTAGTACAATTTTATTCGCCGCTTTGCACACTGTTTATTCTAGACGCTGTACCGACAGTACTTAAGGAGTGAAACACAAATACGCAAAATAATTTTGTAAAAAAATATAACATCATTACAAGAGCGTCTACGGGTGAGGATAATTTTTATACTAAATAAGAATCCTCGTTTCCCGATACAAATGCGTTAAATTACTCAAACCACTTAATACATTTCATTAAAATGAAATTGCGAAAGACTTTTTTTTTTTTCAATTGAAATTTTACAGGACTTGAAATTTTCTTAATATATTTTCGATAAAATGAATTTGCTTGACAGTTACTTCTATCCTATTTAAAGAGGAAAATATTAATGAGAAAATAGTAAATTGTGGAATGGAAGACGAAATTGCTTTTAAATCGAATAATATTTTTTCCATTGAAGTTACAGAATTTATTTGATGAGACATTTTATTTTAGGAAAGTAATATTTTTTATGTATATTAAAATAAAATGACAGTAGCATTATAGTATTTTAAATTACTTATAAGTAAGAATGACGTTTAATTCAGAGTAAAAATATATGCATCAAAAGGTGTATTTGGAATAATGTAAATTAAAAAAAAAATACATAATAATGATGAATATATATTACATTAGGATTATTAATTCGTCTATTGTAACATAGACGAATATATATTATATTAGAAAAAGAAAAGAGAAGCATTTTTCATAATGAGAAAATTTTTACTTTGTTTACTTTTTTATACTTCTCCATATGTATAAATAAACAAGGAGGTTTTATATTTGTCTGTTTGATTGTGAAACTATATTCTAATTTTATAGGAAAATAAATTTTTTATATATCTTGTTAACAAACTTAGTTCTTGACCTTAAAAAAAATATATATTTTAGACTTTAGAAATATGTTTTAATAGCTCTGTTTGTTTGTAAATATTGAATTTGTATTTTAACAGACATGACAGCAATATAATTTATTCTGCAGCATTGTTAGTACCAGTCCTTTTTTCACACCACTTTTCTTGAAGGGTGTTTTTGTATTTATTTAATCGTAATGAAATATTAGAGAACAGTTAACTACAAATAAAATAAAGTGGAAAAAGGGTTTGTACGAATAATGCTCTGTAAAAAATTAAAATATTGGCATGTTTGTTTTAAAATTGCTTAAAATAATAATAATAATAATAACATAGAAAAAAAAATTTAATACATATATTTCAAATTACTTCAAAAATTTAATTATGTTTTTACACTAAAGGACAAAAATAAATAAATAAATAAATAAAAGAAAGAAAGAAAAAAAGAAAGAAAGAAAAAGCTTCACTGCAGAAAAGTTGACTTATACTTTTTTATTTGTAATAACTTATGGTTAAAACAAATAAAACTGGCACGTTTGCTTAATACCAAAGAGATGAAATGATACCTATGTACATTTTCGATTTAGTAATTCGCTTTATTACACTCTACGGAGTATACTTAATAAAAATCTACATAAAACTTTCTTTTTAAATGTAATATGATAAACATATACTTCGTATTCTATTATGATTTATAATATGAAATAAACAAGTTATGTTTTAATGTATGAAATAAAACTATTTATTTGTTAGATATAAACAATTACTTAATAAAAATATGTATTCTGCATTGGGTTAATTACACCCTTATATGGAATTACTGCTTTAATACGCAATATCGTAGTATCATATAGTGTTTTAACATATATCTCAGAAAAAATTTCACTGTGCGAAATATCATAAATAATTTTTTCTAGTTCTTGCAGACTTGTAGGCTGCAAATTTCGAATCCCCCCCCCCTCTTCCCCCGTCTTTTTATAGACTAAACATTTTCGAGCGGATTGAGATTAGGACTATTTCCATGTCTGGTAAAGAACAAATTCTACGTTGGACTTTGTGGGATTTAAGTTAAAGGGAAAAAGATACGAATACTACAGAATTTCAGGTGCTCATGGGAATGGATGCAATTTTAACAATTTGAATCAAATAAATGCACCACAGACGCCTTTTAGCAATGTGAATTATCATCTTGAAATACTGAAAAGTCTGAGATACCTTCAAAATAGTCGGTCAAGCATCACTTTTATAATGGCCGTACTTTTTTTCGAATTAATGAAAATTTGCCCGAGCATGAAGATAAGAGGCTTGAGCCTGAAAATGGGCAAATTTAGCATAAAAAGTTGCCCGACTCCTTGTAAGGTTATGCACCTCCGTACCATAATTTACAGAGAATGAGTCACTGTTTTAAAAGTGCAATTTTTATTAAGTTGGTCACGTTTTCGTATTTCTACTAGCTTTTTTGATCAGTTCGAAAAAAATTAAATGTGATTCATCAGAGCTAACCAGTCAGTCCAATAATTAACTGGTTATTTTTTTTCTGGTCAACTGAACTCCCCCCCCCTTAATAATGTCCCCCCCCTTTTTTTTCAGATCTTCTGTTTTTTATATTTACCCAGATTTTGAATTTTTTGAGATGTAAACTCATTATGAATTAGTAAAATCATTTTGAGAAAATTTATCATGTTCAATACTATTATCAGTTCTTCCGACACTACTAAATTTGACAGTTGTTTAATGAAACATTTGAAATAAAAGTTAAATGCGACATCGAATAGTTAAGTAACGGCTGTTGTTCATTCAGGATTTTTCATGCAAAAAATTGCATGAATAAATAATACAAATGAGAGCAGACGATTGACTTTTGATGCTAATGTCGTCGTTAAAAAATAGTAATTAGAAATTTACATAAAAACTAATCATTAACAAAAATCATTAACAAAATCTTATCTAAATTAAATATAAAAGTATTTCCCGTTAAATTATTAATTTCTTAAAATTTAATAAATAAATAAATACATTGGTTAAAAATTAAAAAATTATTAAATTGCCCGCGCTGAAAAAAAAAAAAAAAAGAAAGAAAAAAATTTGTTTTAATACAATTAATATTTTCTCGTAAAATAATGATTTAATTTAATTAAAGTTGAAATAAAAAATTAAAATACAAAACGCACCTTGCGGGGACTCGATCCCGGGTCCTTCGCAGCAGAAATCAAGCACGCTACCACAGTACCATTCGCTCTTGTTGCGACTTGTGTTTTGTTGGCTTTTATAGAAATAACTAAAACTATTAGGGGGTTATATCTCGCTCCCGTGGGGGGTTGTTGCAGCAAATTTGTACTCTACCCAATGTTTCCGACCATGCTGTTTAATTGTAGCTTGGTTTGGTTTCAATAACAATTTTACTGATTCATACTTCCCTTGTTAGCTGAATATTTTTCATAATAATTTCTTGCATGGATTTATTCAGGCAAAAAAGTCTATTTTAATTCACTACCTAAAAATATAGAAGTCAATTTTTTAGCTGTAATCAAATAAATTGTCCAAGACGTCGTATAAAAATGGTCGAGAAAAATTAATTTTTAATTATGAGATTATGAACCTTTACTAATGAGACTAATAATTCATAAAATAACAGGCAGGAAAAGCCCATCTTGACTTAATATGGCTTTCGTAATAATTGGTAAGAAGCATTTATTTTTAAATGAATTAATAGAAAGTTGAGTGAAGTATGGGCATTCTGCAAACTGTCAAGTTACTATTGGCGTAAGGGGTATTTATGTATATATATATTACACAAACCTATAATTTTGTTTCTTATTTGACCTAAACAATGGCGTATCTAGGGGGCTTCAGCCCCCTAGCCTCCCCCCCCCTTAAATCCGCCACTGGACCTGAACATGGTTTCATATGCAGGGATCGGAATTTAGTACAGCTTTTATACCACTATTTATGGAGAAAAAAAATTTTTCTTATTCAATCCAAGATTGGAAAGAAAGTTTTTTTTTTTTTTTTTTTTTAATAAATAAAAATTTTAATAAAAGATTGTTACGAATTTTCTTTAACCTTTTTCGATAAAGTGAAAATTTTTAATAAAAGAATGTTATGAATTCTCTTTAATTTAATCTTTTTGATATTTATTATTATTATTATTATTTTCCACGAGGAACATTAAAAAATAGTTTACGGTAGAATTTATCAAACATAACCTTTTAAAATGCCAAGTAATACTTTTTGTATAGTTTACATTTTTTTTTTTTTTTTAATGTCTGAAGATGTTGAATGATTTATGTAAAATTAAAGAGAGAAAACTGTAGAATAAATATTAATGGAAAGCTTCGGTCATAGAAAAAAATTTCGTAATTAAAAACTGATTTTATGGAACACAATTTTTATCATTAAAAATGACTTAATGAATAATTAAACGTTTAATTTAATTGAATATTACTATATCCATTATAATAATAAATTGTATTTGTTACTTATATATATATATATTAATGAATTTGTAAGTTTCGGATTATCGTGAGCTCGATTTCGCATAAATAATATTAATAATAATAATAATAAAATCATTAAAAAATGCCAGTATGTGTTGGCTCTGTAAATATGGGTCATAAAATTTTTGAACAATTTCATGCATACGCTTAAATAATAATAATAATAAAAAAAAATATATAATAAAAAAAATAAAGACTCATATTGAAATTAGTTTGTTCATTTTTTTTTTTTTTTGTGAAAATGAAAAACGATTACCTTATACTGTATAGATATAAATAATTTATTGAATTGTATATTCTTTATTTTGTCCATTACCCTTTGCCATCCTTCTGACAGTCCACGTTCATAAAATTTCTGATCTTAGCTGGCAAAAAAATATCTAATTCATTTTGATGTTCTCATTTAAAGTAAAGGTGTTGCCGTGTAAAAAAATTTGTAGAGACCAGAACAAGTAATAAAAATAATCGAAAGATGTTAGAAATAGAAAATATGATTGATGTGGTAATACATTCTATCCAGGCTTTAAAAGCTTTTAGCGAGTTACCAAACTTGTATGCGGTCTTGCATTATCTTGACATAACACTTCAACTTTTCTGTTGATAAATTCTAAGTGAATCGTTTAATTTGCTCTGTTGATGGCAGTATACTTCAGGATTAATAGTTATATTGATCAGTAGAAGCTAAAAAATAAGTTTTTCTTCAAATCTTATCAAACAGACCGTAATCATTTTTTTTTTCTTTTTCTCTTTATGAATAACGGGTTTTGAACTGACATGAGCTGGTTCATCATTTTACTCCATGAATTCTTGCGTTTACCATTTGTTGTAGACAACCTATTTTTCATCCCCAGAGATGATTTGCTTCAAAAATAGATCAATTTTTGACGTTTTAGAAGGAAGTCACAGACATCAAATGCGACGGAGCAAAATGCTTTCTGTAAGAGCATGTGCATCCGATAAGGTATAGGTGAGCCAAAAATGGCCGTTAGTTAAGTTTTGAGAATTTTTTATAATTGTCTAGTTGGGGGAATGTGACTGGATTTCTTTTCGTAAAATGTTAAAAGTATCTCTTACACATATTAAGTATAGTTTTCTTTGTAAAATGTAACTTAGATATTTTTATACAATTTCAAAATTGTAGCTTGTGGGCCATGTTTGAGACATAATGTTCCAATGGTGGACCACATATTGAAATCACTTTTAAAATGTACTTAAGACGCTCTTTTTTGTTATTTTTTGTATTTTTCTTCTTATTCATCTTACCTTTTGACCCAAAAGGACTTTCAACCACTTTTTTTTACAAAGTAATTCAGGACGTCTATTCCGAAATTCATTGACTTCTTTCGTGAGACCTCTGGTATTCTCAATAGTATGGAAATTGTCAGAGAATAAATAATAATAGTTTTTCGGATATTTAAGCAGAAATTTTGAAAGTTACTCTTAATACATTTATTTGCGTATTTATTTGCTAAGTTGTCCACGTGTCCGAAAGTTGCACGACATCTGAACCACCTTGAGAACATGCATAGGGTCGCCATTTCCCCGGCATTAAACTTTTAATCTGATACATTTATTAGAAATAAAGTTAATATGGCTAAAGAGACAGAAATAAATTTTGGAAAATATATCACAGCTCAAAGTTCTAAGAACTTAAACACATGTAAATTAAAATATCTTCTAACCTGGAAATTAGAACGGCTACTCCTCTAAAATGAAATCACTACATACGTAGGCGGTCAGCCAAGTTAATCTTTTCAAATTCAGTCGCAAACCCTGGAGATACATGACTTACAATGCGGTAGCACCATTTTATGATTAAAAATTAAATTAAGCCTCTTTTAGGGAGGTGGGCTACCTTAGGAACACTGGCCATCTTTGGTTCACGTACCTTATGTCGAATTTAGAAATTAAACTAATTCATTTCACGCTATCATGAACGGTCAAATTCGATAAATTTAATGTATTATCGATCTCAAGAGTTGTTATTCGGTGTTTTGCATTAACCAGTACCTTTATATTGTCTTTATAAGCTTAATCTTTAACTGGACATGCATCAACGAAAATTACACGGATGAAATTTTGAAAACTAGCTTTGGCACTGGTATTCTGCTAATATATTCGCTTCATATACATCGCATAATTTTTCCTTGTTTGAACAGAATTGATGCCTATTCTATAGCAAAAATGCAAATGTCGAAAATGCTGTTTTCGATTTTCCATATATGATTGGGCACCTAACGAAGACTTTTGTGCAGAATCAAACAAATTTTTTCACGAACAAGCTTTGTTAAATCAGCTATCAAAATATATAATGGCAATGTGGCTTAATTGTGACGGAGGTTATGAAAAAGTCACATATATGTCTTCTGTTACGAAAAAACGAAATTACTTTCCGAATAACCCAAAAGACATTTGAGATTGTATTTCGGTGTGTATCACCGAACAGGCTTTGCTGCTATAAAACACTATACAAGGCAAGGTCTTCATGCAAAGTCATATTTTAACACCTTTTGGATGTAATTGAAAAAAACAGACAGAAATATTATTTGCGCAGAACATAACTTTTTATACACCTATAAAACTGAATAAAATTTTATTAATTAAAATGCAAAATATTAAACTTTAAAAAAGAAGATCATATATTGTGAAAAGAATAAAAAGTGGGAGTTATAATAGATGTTATAATAAACCTAAATATACCAAAAATTTCAACACTCTTTGGCTAACCACTTTTAAGGAGACAATGGATTTAAAATTTCTTAAAATATCAACGAAAAAAGTATGGTTATGTATAATAATCTTTAAAATATGTTAAATTCGATGTATTTTCTTCTTCTACTTTTTTTTTTGTTTTGTCACGCTGCTTGATTGCAGACGATTCTATACATTTTTCAAATATCTTTGTAGTATTCCACGATTATGTTTTGTCATAGTTAAGTATAGTTGTACAGAGTGGATAATATTTTAAAATATAATATATATGATTGATTTAGTTTATATAAAATTCATTTATAAATATCAAAAATTATAAAATAAAATTTTATTTTTCCACCTGATATTATAAAAATTTCATTTTAACTTTTTCCTTTCTTATTGCATGGTTTTCGCAGAGGAGTTGACGAGAGTTGTGTGCCCGACAAACTTGTTTAACCTTCTCCACCCGTCTTAAGCTTGGGTGATCTCTGCTCCTTCTTATTGTTATTTCAGTTTCATTTGTTTGGATTTTGCCATTATTGCATATAGTTTTCAGCTCTTATAATAAATATATGGATTCATTTCATATAAGGTAAAATTAGGAGAGTTTGCGCACAATTCAAAAAAACACTATAAAAAAGCTAAATATTAATTTTTTGCTCTAAATTATTGGTGTATACATTTGAATTGAAACTTCTTCCATGCAATTTCATTGCTATCTTGTTGTTCTGCTATAATTTAAAATAACAGCTGCAATAAAACCAAGACAATTATTTTGCGCAATCTCTCCTTATAAGGTAGGAGTGAATGCACTCATGGGTTTGCGCTTAATTATAACAACAATTAAATTGTTAATAGTAATAATTGCCTCTAAATGACATTGTTGCGAGGTTTGTAAACAAAAATTTTTGTATTAGGAGCGAATATTTCAATTCAATAATTAAAAAATCAGAAAAATAAAAGAAATTTAAAAAGAATTACAAAAAATTATTTAAAGAGAAAAATATTAAAGAAACAGAAAAAAAAAAAAAAAAAAAACACGAGATAAAGATAAACAACTGTAAAATAACATTAAGTTATTAGATAACATGTTTAACGTAAAAAGTAGTACATTTCCTTTTTAGCTTCAATGTTTTCTTGTTTTCTGGCCGAATCTCTGGTTGTCCACAATCCTTGACCTTCTTGTTGGTGAAACTATTCGTGTAATCATCTTCCACAAGTTAACCTGTTCGAGACGGGGTGTGCAATGCATTTCCGAGCCAAAATACGAGTAGCGGGGTAGCACACCGTGTAGCAATAATATATGGCTAGTTCCGCCTTCTTTTAAACCCAGAATCCACCCACTGTTTAATATTAAATAAAGTTTTTCTTTTCCCTCCTCAAAATCTTCCGCACAAAAATGTTCGAAACATAAAACATAAATTTAATTTGATTTGAAATCTTCCCTTTTTAATTTTAAAATCATTTATGTTTATCTATTTTATTTTAATGGAATTTAGACGATTAATGTCCCTAAAGAGAGTTTTGAGCAGGCTGATATTTTTTGCTTACATTTAGTTTTATCGCTTCTATTTAAGCCACGGACAGCTGCACAAAACTTGAGCACCATACTTGAAAATATTGCAAAACAAACAGATATAATATATCTTTTAAATACTTTGTGATAAATTTCTTATAGTCTAATATTCGCATTTGAAAGGTAAATCCCTCCAGAGGTGTGGCATTTTTCGATTATGCCACTTCCGAATAATGTTTATTTTCAGATTCTGGGAACAGTCTTCAAAAAGATGCGCCTTCTCGAATGGGTTGAACTAGTCCAGTCTTTCGTCGAAGTTATTTCCTGGTACAGTTTCAAACATTCAAAAAACTCATCCTCATTGTCTTGCCATTAAAATAAGCTGTGAAATGTCTATTAGTATAGAATTTTATAAAAATCAATGCGCAGTCTCTCCTGAACAGCAAAAGCGCAAACTCTCCCATTTTGGTAGGAGACATAGCGCAGCTTTTAATTAAATATTTGTTCGCTTTTAGAGAAAATCACGGTGCTCGTACCGTTAGCCTAGGTTAGTAGCTTATGAGAAATCGTTTAAATAAAAAATATTTTGTACCACTACCATTGTAATGAAATTTCTAGGAAGCATTATAAAAATTCAAGCATTAATTTTTGAAAACGAGACAAAATAATCGCTTTATATCCTAGACACTTGAAGCAATCAACATATACATTCAAGCAGGCACTTCACTATTGGTATTGTACAACCACCTGAAATGTCAATTCGCCCACTTTACCCTTTCTCACTGATCCCCTATGTGCGCAATCTCTCCTAACTTTACCTTGTATATATATATGTAGTTCTGAAAAATATTTTTTACAAATAAGTGTAAAAAAACTTTGAAATAGATTTTTTTCTAAGCGATTACTTTACAGTATTTTTTGTCTTAAAGTGCTCAATGCTACTTATATTTAGATTAAATCCTATAAAAATTGTGACGAATATTTGCACTTACATTCATCCAAATGAATCTGGGAATCCATAAGCCTATTTTTATAATAATTTTGGAGAAAACGGCAGAGAAATGTGAACGGCTATGTCGACCAGTGTGACCTGGAATTGAAACTGGGTATTGCGTCTACCAGCTACGAGAAAAGAAAATGTCAGCCGCAAAGTAATGTCAAATATATTAGATTATATGTTTTAATAATAATAATAATAATAATGTGAAATTAAAAAAATAATAATAAAATAAAAATTAACATGTTATTTGAAAAAAAAAAAAAAAAAATCAATGGATTTAATATTGTATGCATCAATAATTTTATAATCCTAAGAACCCCTTCTCCTCCCCCCTCAAAAAAATGGATTAAATAAAACGCTTTATAACATTTCTTTAAGATATGCAAAATATATTTTTCGTTTTTCGCGATTACAAGTCGCAAAAAATGATTAATATGAAATAATGCTGGTTAAATTTTTGAGTACATTATTTGACAATCAGGGGTGCTTTTATGTGCAATTATAATGTTAGTCTCGAAATCGATCGATTTATCGGGTTCCACTGTTGACCACTTCTCTTTTATATAAATAGTTTTCGTACAGTCAAGAGACATATTTTTTGATACCTTAGGGATATTAATCTTTTATTCATTTTTCTCGATATTTTTAAAAGTAAGAAAACATAAATACATTTCTTATAAAATTTTTAAGAATATAAGAAACTTACGAGTTTACACATTATTTATTTGGAGATATATATTTCAATTTCAAATATGGAAATTACATTATATTTGAACATACGGCTTTTGAATATATTACTTTATTCACATTGCTTGTTCGGAATCGGACTATAATATAATTTTGTTAAATTCGATTTCGTTTGATTAAAATATGCTTTTCCTAGAGTCGTCGGCTCAATCACGCGTTATAAAATAACAAAGAACCGAATTTTGAGAATCGAATTCAGTTAAACATTGTACTTAAGAACAAAAGTATTAATTTAATATAATATAAAATAAAAGTAACATTGTGTATTTGTAAAAATTAGAATAATTGTATCTGTCAGTTTAATATTATATATATATATATATAACACATTATATGTTTATTTATTTTCACATGTAGCAATCGATTTTTTGTATGTCGTAGAGTAACTGTTACATTAACTGATCTAGCAATAAATAAACTTGTTCTTGTGGAATGTTTATGGATTACAACTTGAAATTAATATAAAATGTATTCAGTTAAATTTAATCGCGTAAAAGTGTTACAACAAATTAACTTAGCTACTGGCGGAAATGGCTTTATACCGTACGAAGTTGCACTGTTAAGGATTTAAGTACCAAAAATCAGAGTACTTAACATGTTCGCCCTCAATATTAATAACAAATATAAACTAAATAATGATTGTAAATGTATCCAGCAAACTGAAGATGATAAATAATGATATAAAATGAAATAAAAAATGATGAAGTTTAAAAAAAAACTTAGATTAAATCGGATTGATCAAAAATAAGAATAGAAAATGCGTTATTTAAGCAATCGTTATAGATAAATATAGAAGATTTTTCGTCTGCTCTTGGTTTAAAACAGATATATCATATGAACCGCTGACTGCAGAAAGGTGACATGTCCAATTTTTAGCGAAAATGAGTTAATGCCACCAGCGTGTTCCTGACATATAGACGCATATTTTCTATGAAAAGCAAACTCCTCCTTCAACTCTGTACGAGAGAAAAAAATTATCCGAAATATAGTTCTGAGCAGAAAATAGTCATTTCCTGGGCATGATTTCTTTCTGTTCTCAATGAATGGAAGTGACGGGTCCATCGGGTTTCTCTAATGTCATTTTCTCTGGCTGATGTAACTGTATTCTATCCGAAGGAAACGCCCCAGAAGTTCAACGACAGATGACAAACGTAAGCCCAAAGTTAAATTGATAATATGCCATATTCTTGTTCAGCAACAATGCCTACAAGTATGCATAACAGCTTTTTTGAATGTGCATAACATTAGAAGGAAACGAGGTGAAAGAATTGCAAAGTTACTGACAAAGGTTGAATCCCTAAATGATTTACGAGGTATGACCCAAAGAATGAATGCTCTGACTCTGAAGCCTGTGATTTGATTCGTGAGCATATATACTCCTTTAATTAAAAATAATCGGAATACTCTCCAAGGCTCAAGAAGTACCAGGCCTGAAACCTCACCACCAAACCAATGCATGATTTAATTTTGAAAATAAATCCACACCAACAAGGGAAAGTGAAGTATCACTTCTACTGGGACTACTTCCGTAAGAATTTTTCATTGGGCTTCAAGATACCTCCCCAGGATATGTGTGTTATATTTATTTGGTAGGAAGTATGAATTCCTTCTTCGTAACAGCCGTGATGATAAACTGAAGAAACTTTGTGTCTCAAAAATAACACAGGAAAGCGAAATCTTTAATGCAATCATTTAATAGAGTTCAAAGTCATCATATGTCTTGCAATTTCAATAACACATACATTTTTTGAACAAATTGACAGTACAAATATTCACCCGAAACATCCAGATTAAAGTTTTTATGTATAATATATGGAAGGATGAATATGAATGAACATTACTGGGACGGAATGGACACGGGGAGAGAAGCAATCCAAGAGACGTTTTACAGGATCAGATTAGAAGCAGAAGTGATCAAATTGTTGGCTGAATACATTACACCAAACCACAGAAATTTTGATGCCAAGGACAACACCCAACTTTTTCAGTTACAGCTAATTTAGTATAACTTTTAAAAATATATTGGCGATTGATTTCTTAGCCAAAAAAACCGTTATCAGTTCGTGAGAATCTGGCAAACCAACCTTAACTCTTGACCACAAGAATTTTATCGTTAAATTTTTACTCATAGACTTTAGTCGAAAAGTATACGCTATTTCTATTTTTAAGTAGCAGATGTGATCTGTTCAACGTTCAAAAATGACATCAGGAAACATTTTATTCTGTTTTATTTAATTGAGATGAAACGAATTGTTCTCCACAGAATTAAGCGATTGAAACCTCATCTCTTGCTTTTATTTTTATTTTTTTATTAAAGAAATAGAGATATAATGGCTTGCTCTTTTGGAATAAAGGAATGAAACCGCATATATTAACTCGCTTTTTATACAGATAGAAAAGGAATTGGGAAAGAATTAAATTTATCAGAAATGTAATACATAATTTAGAATATGTGATTTTCGATATCACATATTTCTCCCCTTCGTCTGAAAAAGAAAGAGGTGTTGCCCAGGGTTATCATACACAACATATATTCTACATATAGAACAGAAAAAAAATATATATGTATAAGATATCAAAAGAAATATATATGTAAACAGTTGTAGAACTTTGTATGAAATATATAGAGTAGATACCATTACAATTCTTTTTTTTTTTTAATATATGCACATTTTCACTCATGTCCATGAGAATATCCTCCAGTCATATTATTTTTCTTAAATACATGCTTCATAATTCATTGCATATACGATTTTGTTGATATATCTATATGAATCACTACTATATCTATATATATATCATGTTGATATATCTATATGATTCACTGACAGTCACATGAAAAAGCAGTGATATTGGATATCATGTATTTTTCTAACTATTTCTTCTGCTAGATTCATATAACTATAGTTTGCAAACATAATAGTACTTTGTGGAAATAGTATTCATATTACAATAGAAAATAATATATATAAATGCAAAAATGAAATATAAAGAAGCAAAATTATCTAAAACTAAATATACAATACACCAAATGATGTGTAAGAAATATCAGAAAAAATATTGTCAAAATAAAAATATGAAAAAAATATGATGTGTGAATAACACCATAAAATATAAGCAAAAATGTGTTTTGGAAATTCCAGCCAGGAAAGCTGTTCAATTGTGTTAGGCATCCACCGTAACACGAACAACCCACCTTACTCTTGTGTGAAACACGAGTATATGACTCAGGCTTAGGGCCTTCGTCCTAGATGAATAGGGCATGTAAAAAACAGCTCCACCACGCCATTAAGAAAAATTCACGATCGGGAGCACCTCAAAAACAGGGACGGGAGATTTTCAAATGATTACTAGTTTAATAGCATACTAGAATTCTAAAAATTGGATGCTCTCAATTGAGTTGATGATTCTTGGGGCAATAATTTTGAACGAATCATCTTCTCAAGAAGGGATAATTATTTCAAAAAAAAAAAAAAAAAAAAAAAAAAAATTAAAAAAAAAGGTGTAGATTCAATGACTTGATATCTACAAAAATTATTAAAAAGTCATTCCAAGAAAATTGAGAGCATAAAAAGTCACGATCGGTAATATTCACACATTGACACATTTATGGAAATACATGTTACTGGCATTGCAAAACGTTAAAATTATTCAAAAATGGGAAAATTCAAAATTTTAAATGATATCTCATAACATTATGTGTTCAATAAAATGGCATAAGACATTATGCTTTTTCTTTTTTTTTTTATGAACTTATTTATTTATTTTTGAATACTAAAGAATGTGTAATTTAAGTTTTTGACAAGTGTCTAAGATGCAAATGTGCGTAAAGTAATTCTTATGGTCTAAAATAATTGTTAATGCTACATGGCTAGCATTATACAATGTGTGCAATGATACATGGCTAGTTCCGCCTTCATTTAAACCCAGAATCCACCCACTGTTTAATATTAAATAAAGTTTTTCTTTTCCCTCTTCAAAATCTTCCGCACAAAAATGTTCGAAACACAAAAAATAAATTGCACATGGTTTAAAATCTTCCCTTTTTAATTTTAAAATCATTTATGTTTATATATTTTATTTTGATGAAATTTAGACAATTAATATCCTTAAAAAGAGTTTTGAGAAAGCTGATATTTTTTGCTTACATTTAGTTTTATCGCTTCTATTTAAGCCGCTGACAGATGTACAAAATTTGAGAATCCTACTTGAAAATATTGCAAAACAAACAGATATAAAATATCATTTAAATACTTTGTGATAAATTTCTTATAGGCTAATATTCACATCAAAAGGTAAATACCACCAGAGGTGTTTTTATCGATCATGCCACTCCCGAACAATGTTCATTTTAAGTTTCTGGGAACAGTCTCCAAAAAGATGTGCCGTCTCAAATAGGTTGAACTAGTCCAGTCTTTTGTGAAAGTTATTTCCTGGTACAGTTCCAAGCATTCAACAAACTCATCCTCATTGTCTTGCCGTTAAAATAAGCTGTGAAATGTCTATTAGTATAGAATTTTATAAAAATCAATGCGTAATCTCTCCTGAATAGCAAAAGCGCAAACTCTCCCATTTTGGTAGGAGACATAGCGCAGCTTTTTATTAAATATTTGTTCGCTTTTAGAGAAAATCACGGGGCTCGTACCGTTAGCCTAGGTTAGTAGCTTATGAGAAATCGTTTAAATAAAAAATATTTTGTACCACTACCATTGTAATGAAATTTCTAGGAAACGTTATAAAAATTCAAGCATTAATTTTTGAAAACGAGACAAAATAATCGCTTTATATCCTAGACACTTGAAGCAATCAACATATACATTCAGGCAGGCACTTCACTATTGGTATTGTACAACCACCTGAAATGTCAATTCGCCCACTTTACCCTTTCTCACTGATCCCCTATGTGCGCAATCTCTCCTAACTTTACCTTGTATATATATATGTAGTTCTGAAAAATATTTTTTACAAATAAGTGTAAAAAAACTTTGAAATAGATTTTTTTCTAAGCGATTACTTTACAGTATTTTTTGTCTTAAAGTGCTCAATGCTACTTATATTTAGATTAAATCCTATAAAAATTGTGACGAATATTTGCTTTTACATTCATCCAAATGAATATGGGAATCCATAAGCCTATTTTTATAATAATTTTGGAGAAAACGGCAGAGAAATGTGAACGGCTATGTCGACCAGTGTGACCTGGAATTGAAACTGGGTATTGCGTCTACCAGCTACGAGAAAAGAAAATGTCAGCCGCAAAGTAATGTCAAATATAATAGATTATATTTTTTAATAATAATAATAATAATAATAATAATAATGTGAAATTAAAAAAAATAATAATAAAATAAAAATTAACATGTTATTTGAAAAAAAAAAAAAAAAATCAATGGATTTAATATTGTATGCATCAATAATTTTATAATCCTAAGACAACCTCCTCCTCCCCCCCCCCCCCTCCCCCTAAAAAAAAAAAATGAATTAAATAAAACGCTTTATAACATTTCTTTAAGATATGCAAAATATATTTTTCGTTTTTTGCGATTATAAGTCGAAAAAAATGATTAATATGAAATTGCTGGTTAAATTTTTGAGTACATTATTTGACAACCAGGGGTGCTTTTATGTGCAACTATAATGTTAGTCTCGAAATCGATCAATTTATCGGGTTCCACTCTTGACCACTTCTCTTTTATATAAATAGTTTTCGTACAGTCAACAAGAGTCATATTTTTTGATACCTTAGGGATATTAATCTTTTATTCATTTATTCATTTTTATCGATATCTTTAAAAGTAAGAAAACATAAATAAATTTCTTATAAAAATTTTTAGAATATAAGAAACTTATGAGTTTACACATTATTTATTTGGAGATATATATATTTTAATTTCAAATATGGAAATATGGAAATAACATTATATTTGAACATATGGCTTTTGAATATATTACTTTATTCACATTGCTTGTTCGGAATCGGACTATACTATAATTTTATCAAATTCGATTTCGTTAGATTAAAATGGGCTCTAAGAGTCGTCGGCTCAATCACCTGATACAGAATAACAAAGAATCGAATTCAGTTAAACATTGTTCTTAAGAACAAAAGTACTAATTTAGTATTATATAAAATAAAAGTATTGTGCATTTGTAAAAATTAGAAGAATTGTATCTGTAAGTTTAATAATAATAATAATAATAATAATAATAATAATAATAATAATAATAATAAAAACTCTTTATATGTTTATTTTCACATATGTAACAATTGGTTTTTTGTATGTTGTAGAATACTGTTACATTAACTGATCTAGCAGTAAATAAACTTGTTCTTGTGGAATGTTTATGGATTATAACTCGAAATTAATTTAAAATGCATTCAGTTAAATTTTATCGTGTGAAATAGTGTTATTAACTTAGCTACTGGCCGAAATGGCTTTATACCGTACCAAGTTGCACTGTTAATGATTTAAGTACCAAAAATAAGAGTACTTAACTTGTTCTCCCGCAACATTAATAACAAATATAAACTAAATAATGATTATAAATGTATCCAGCAAACTAAAGATGAGAAATAATGATATAAAATGGAATAAAAAATGATGATGTATAAAAACAACAACTTAGATTAAATCGGATTGATCAAAAATAAGAATAGAAAAAGCGTTATTTCAGCAATCGCTATAGATAAATATAGAAGATTTCGTCTGCTCTTGGTTGAGATGATTGCAGAAAGGTGACATGTCCAATTTTTAACGAAAATGAGTTTATGCCACCAGCGTGTTCCTAACATATAGACGCATATTTTCTATGAAAAGCGAACTCCTCCTTCAACTCTGTACAGGAGAAAAAACTTATCCGAAAAATAGTTCTGAGCAGAAAAGAGTCATGTCCTGGACATGACTCCTTTCTATTCTCAATGAAATGGAAGTGACGGGTCATTCGGGTTTTTCTTATGTCATTGTCTCTGGCTGATGTAACTGTCTTCTATCCGAAGGAGACGCCCCAGGAGTTCAACGACAGATGACCAACGTAAGCCCAAAGTTAAACTGATAATATGCCATATTCTTGTTTAGCAACAACGCCTACAAGTACGCAGAACAGCTTTTTTGAATGTGCATAACATTAGCAGGAAACGAGGTGAAACAATTGCAAACTTACTGACTAAGGTTGAATCCCTAAACGATTTAAGAGGTATGACCCATAGAGTGAATGTTATGACTCTCAAGCCTGTGATTTGATTCGTGAGCATATACACGCCTTTAATTTAAAATAGTCGGAATATTCTCCAAGGCTCACGAAGTACCTAGTCTCAAACCTCACAACCAAAATAATGAATGATTTAGTTTTGAAAATATATCCACATCTTCAAGGGAAAGTGAAGTATCACTTCTACTGGGACTACTTCCGTAAGAATTTTTCGTTGGGCTTCAAGGTACCTCCCCAGGATACGTGCACTACGTGTGAGGAGCTAAACAATGTAATTATACTCAAAAAAAAAAATAAAGAACACGCTTTTATTGAAATGCGAACCAAAAAGCAGAAATTATCTATCTTTATAGTATTAAAATGCAGGATAAGAGAAAGTCGTGTAAGTGACACACCAAAATATTTACGTACTCTTAAATATTTAATAAAATAAATAATTTAGAATTAAACAAGAACCATTTTTAAAAAATCTCCCTTGACTGGGCTCAAACGTTAGACCTTTAGGTTCGTAGTCCAGAGCTTTACCTCACAGCCACAGCGTTCACGTAGGGAAAGACTTTTTTACAATATAGATTTTTGTTTGCTCCCAGAGCGGTTACAAACATACATACAAACATATATACATGTGAAGCTAATAAAAGCGTGTTAAAAATTAAGCGTCCCTCATTAAATGAAACTGCAAAACGAGTTTCTGTGGTCGAATTAATTGTACACAAAAGAAGAAGCGAGAAATTGTTAAAGAAAGTCTCTCTTAAAGAATTTTTTTCTTCTTCCCAAACTGAGGACTGCAAAGTTTTAAGACTGTGTTTTGACTTTATGACGTTTTTTGAATTGCCTAAAATACCCGCTAAGGATCTTTATTACTAACGACAGCTTGGTGTCTACTACAACTTCAATATTCATAATTCGCGTAACAATAGAGTTATGTTTACATGAGGGAGTTGCAAGAAAATATCCTGATGATGAAATATCGTTTGTACATACTTCAAAGTTTCATCCTTCCGAAGTTGAGGAGATTTGTCTTTTTTTTTTTTCCCTTGTGAGCAAAAAAAAAAAAAAAAAAAAAAAAAAAAAAAAAAAATGCGCATTTATCCGGACAATAATGGCATTGGTGAAACTAAAAATTTTTAAGAAAATCAAAGTAATTTTTTTTTTCCAATGAGAGGACACCCCTATCTATCTTACGACCAAAAATTTGGATTAATGAAGAGGAAATTAAAAAATAATGATAGAATATATACTCCCGACGAGTACATTTAGTAACAAATGTACATAGTCAGGGTTTAATCCAGCTTTTTAAAAAAGGTACCCCATTTGTGAATTTATAAAATAATTTGTGAAAAAAATCAAGTAAGTTTGTGAAAATAATGCTTCAGAACAATTAACCAAAATGCGCAAAGACAAAGAGTTTTTTTAAATTAAAAAAAAATTTAGAAAATAAAATGGAACAGTTGTAAAATAAATATATATGTTGGCCAGTTATTTCTTATGCGTAAGATAAGAAGGTGTTTACTTAGATATTTAACATTTTCTCCAGTAAATATCCAAACTGAGGGTATTTTTATATGTTTGAAGCAGCGAAGCTTATAAAAATATTGCTGAGAAGTGAGAATTGACTTTGTGAAAGAGCTGCTTTGCTGAAAATTGATTTTGTGAAGGTACCTCATTGCAAAAAGTTGACTTTGTGAAGGTACCTCATTGCCAAAATTTGACTTTGTGAAGGTACCTCATTGCCAAACGTTGACTTTGTGAAGGTACCTCAATGGGGTACTAAATTTGTTCTGGATTAACCTCTGATAGTAACAAATGCTTCAAACATATAGCTGGCAAATTAAGAGTGATCATAAATAATTCTTCAATGGTTCTTGACTATCAGCGCTAGTTTCCCACTTATTATATTTTAATATTAATAACCAGTGCTTTTTTTTCTGAAGGAACGATAGTAGTTGATTATGTCTCGTAGGAAATTAAATTAATCATTAAAATTCATTCCTTAGTGTTTATATCTATAGAGAAAGTAAAACCACATCTTTTCTCTCCATTAAGTTTGCAGAAATAATAGTCCAAGATTTATATATACAGGGTGATCCAAAAGTCAGGACAAACTTTAAAAATGAATAATTTGAAAACGAATCAAGATACAAAGATACGGTTTGCACCAAACGGATGAAAAAGGACCCGGGTTTTGTGTGGCAAAGGAAAAGAATTAGTTCTGCTGGCGACCAACAGATGGCGCTATAGTGTTTTATTTCACCAAAAGATGAAATTTACAAATGAAAAAAAATGTTGACAACTTAGAAGTCAGCTTAATTACAGTTAATTAGTACTACTACAGTTACTGTTCAATGTCTATCATTCAGAAGTACAGCTGTGAGATGATTTACCACATTGTTCACAGCATTTAGTAGCATTTCTTGCGTTATGGCAGACACATTTTGGCGGATGGCATCTTTCAATGCTGCTAGTGATGCCGGTTGGTCGCGGTACACTTTTGACTTCCAAGAATCCCCACAGCCAAAAGTCACAGGGTGTCAGATCGGGAGATCTTGGAGGCCATGCGTGATTAAAGTAGCGACTGAGAATGCGATATTTCGATGCATATGAGCTTCGACTACCATTACCTGCTGTAGTTGTTCCTTTTTATATCGTTTGTTGCTTTGCATAATCCTACATCAGAAATACGACAGCGCCATCTGTTGGTCGCCAACAAAACTATTTTTTTTCCTTGCCACACAAAACCCGGCTTCTTTTCCATCCGTTTGGTGCAAACCGTATCTTTGTATCTTGATTCGTTTTCGAATTATTCATTTTTAAAGTTTGTCCTGACTTTTGGATCACCCGGTATATATATATTGTCTATCATGTACCATACATTTCATGTAAAAAAAAAAAAAACTAGTTGACATAGGTGAATTTGGCTCATTTCCCCATCCAATGTGTGTCCTCATAAATTTCTAGCACAGGACATACTATATTCATGTTAAGAGAAATGAATTTGGCCAATAGCTCGATACAGTGACATACTAAAAAATACTCCCACCTAATAGGCTACCCAACGAGGCATTTACCTTATACTAATTTGTTAATTTATTTTATAGAAGTCAGATTCGTGGTTTATTTTTGTGCAATTCCATACTATTTGCAATGCAACAGTCCCCATAATACAAATTTCTTTGAAATATTACTCTATTTTATTATGCTGAGAACATCTTAAAATTTTAATAACTTGCAAAACTTTTAAATTAAAATATTTGTTGTTAACGATGGTCAAGCCAGCATCATAAATGATTACTCAAAAGTAGTTTAATATCGTCACGATGAAAGTATCCCTCAAAATGGACGTTTATGTAAAATTTTGCCCTATTTTGCTATGTTAAAAAATTTGGAAGTTCAAATAACTTACGAACTTTTCAAAGTTGAATTTTCATAGTTAATTATATTTATGCCAGCATCATGACTGATATTTTAAAGCTGGCCCGACATCTTTACAGTAAAAATATTCTTTTTAAGTTTCTTTTTTAGAATGTTGCAAACCAATAGGGTTCTTGCCAGTGTCATAAGTAATAATGTATAATTGGTTCTATCTCTATGCGATCATTTTTTCTTCAGATATCATGTACACAGACTAACAATCTAACATACTAACAAACTAAAACTCTAAGAAACTATTGTTATTTTCGGATTCCTTACACCTGAAAACGTATAAAACAGTGAAAAACTCGAAAATTTTCACAATTATCTAAGTTCCCCATACCTTTATAGTATGATGAGAAACTTAAAAAAAAAAAAAAAAAACCTTAAAATTCTTGACCTTTTTTTCCCCCATTTTAAAATTATTGATTCTACTCTTATTAACTGTAACAACCTGTTTATTTATCAACCTTTATTCCAGATTTGATGCATTGCAGTGAACTTAAAAAATACACTTATTTATTATACCTTAATAATATATCTCATCTATGGTAGCCTAATGGTTAGCGTTTTGGCTTTCGCGAATCAGGTTCAAATCCCGGTTCAGGCATGAATATTAGTAGTGGTCTGGAATCTACTTTAAGATATATATCCTCGTATAATGAAATTTAATATACAAACTATAACCGTGGAGTGACACCCATCCCGAACATTTAAAAATATAATTAATTAATACAATCTAGTAATTTGATAAAAAAAAAGAAAAAAAAATGCGATTTTCAATAGAACTAACAGAATTTTTACGGACGTCATAAAAATTAAAAATGCTACAACAAAACTCTGTCTAAATTGTTACTTGTAAGGTGATATAATAGGAAATGATATAAAATCTTTTCCATAGATTTAGCAGATATATCATGACATCTGTCATCGTGAAAAATATGACAGGTGACGGTAAAATGACTTTCTCAGTTCTTGTACATCGCCAGTCTCATATATGCAGAAAGGATTTCAATTTTTCTTGGAATCGAAATGCGCGAAATCTTCGAATTTCGATATTATCACTTACGTTTGTCACATAGAAGTCTTCTTTCATTACTCGCATTTCTCGATATAAATAGATTTATCTCGATGTCATTCTCTTATTTTGTTGAGCATTTTTTAAATACGAAATAGCGTAAATAACAGTTAAAAAAAAAATGCTCAACTCATAGCAATGATAGTTTTTTATTTTCATTTTCTAAATAATATTTGTGAAAATTTAGCTTTTACTCTGTAAATTCGTGCAAGAAATCAGATATGCTTTTCCAATAAAAATGAAAACAGAACATAACGAGAGTAGTATTATTTGTTTTCTTCTCCGCAAAATTTTCGTAACTTGACTACAGTTTTTGAGCAATGTTCCCTACCGGAACCTTATTAACCCTTTAACGTTCATTGGTTTCGCATTGAAACAAATACTTATCATATTTTTATGCAACAATTTTTCATTATTTTTGCCCCCTTGTTTTAATCGATTTTTCCATTTGTTCTATAGTAGTACTACTCCAAAATTTAACAAATGTTGTTTCAGAGAAAGCCATATGCAGGTGGCACTTTAAATGTCTTAGTAAGCATAAATGCATCATCCTTCTTTGGTAATGTACTCGGGTCAAGATTTTTTTTTTTTTTTTAACCTGATGAAGAGTCGTGTTATTATTTTGACTCAAAACAGCTGTTGAAGTTTGTTTTTTTAAACAATTTATCGTGTTTACAGTTTTGTAAGTAATAATTTACAACGCCAGTTCTGTGGTGTTTTCTTATTAATTATGTGTCTAGTAGCCATCTATTAAATTGTTTAGAAATTTTCAAAAGAAAATACACTCTATAACAAAAATAAATAAATAAATAAATAAAAAAAAAATAAAAAAAAACGACTTACCAAGAAGAAGTGGGGACAAAAATTGGTAGATGGGGTGGAATGGGTGGTCTGAATGGGACAAAAATTGGTAGATGTGATGTACACATTGAGAAAAACAATTGATTACTGTTTCAGAAAATTTGAATGATTAAATCAAGAGAAAGGGCCTCACAAAGTAAACAAGTCAAAAACACGTTGGTCCACTTCTGACACTTACGCACGCAGTTATAAGGCTTGCTATTAATTGATAGATTTGGCAGATGTGCTCCTGTGAAGTATCGTGCCAAATTTTGTCCAATTGGTGCGTTAGATTGGCAAAATCCCGAGCTGGTTATAGGACCCTTTTTATGATGCTCCAAATGGGCACTGAGATCCGGGGACTGAGCTCAACCCCATTTCACTGAGCCGCCTGTTAAGGGTCTTTGAAGTCACTGAAGTACCAGTTGCACGTAGGATCGACGATAATGTTGAATTGGAGCTTGGTTCCATCGAAACCTGTATTTATGTCAATTTGTGTCCAGTTTGCATTACTCCTTCTTGATGCGTCGTTTTTTTTTTTTTTTTGTTATAGAGTATAAGTAGTGAAACTTAAAGGGATAAATCTCTGGCCAACTCTACACTATGGACCTCGCAAGGTCTTTATTGTCACCAGTAAGAGGGGAAAATTAAATTTCATAAACTTGTGGATATGTTGCCTGTAAAAGATTTACTTTTTGGAGAATTTATTTCATAATATTAAATATTTTCGTTCTAAAAAACAAAAATTGCCAAACAAGTGACATTTTATATCATATATAAATTTTCATTCTTTAATCACGTGTGAATAACACGGAAATTGAATGCAGAGTAATCGTAATTTTTTATACTCCAAAATATTTTTGTTCATAAAATTTTTCATTAACTGTGACAAAATTATAACAAAACTAAAAACAAGAACATCTTTGTTTCTTGAATTTTCCAAAAACCTAAACATTAAATTTTAGAGAAAAAATAATTCTGAAAATAAAAAATTAATTGCTATTTTAACTAATGCGAAAAACTAAGAATAATGGTGAAGAATTAAAATATTTTTTCTTTTGAACTGAATAATATGTATATATATATTTAAAAAAAAATACGTAAACATTTATTTCTCTGAAAGTTAATATAATTTTGGGTATCTTTTAAAGAAAAAATTCCCGAAGAAAAATATACGAATAACTTTTTCTCTATTCTATTAATTTCGCATTGTAACCAAATATAAGATTTAGTTCATAAGATTTTTCAATAACTGTGACAAAATTAAACATAAACATTTAAAATTTTGAGGAAAAATAAATCTTAAAAAATAAATAGATAATTGCTATTTTAACTGTTGCGAAAGGCTAAGAATAACATTAAGAAGTGAACTATTGTTCTTTTGAATTGAGTAAAAAAAAAAAAAAAAAAAAAAAAGAAAAAGAAAGAAAAAGAAAGAAAGAAATAACATAAAAATTCTTTTCACTGAAAGTTAATATAATTTTTGATAGCTTTGGAAGAAAAAGTGCCTGAAAAAAAAATATATGAAAAACCTTTTTTCCGCAGGATTAACGTAATTATTTATTATACCTTTAAAAATGTTTTATATATATGGCAATGACATTTTCTAGCAATAAATAAAAACGAAAAATTTCTTGACACAATGGAATAAATGTAAGACGTTACTTAAATAAGGAAATACGACGAAAAAATGTAAAAACTCAGAATGTAATAATACTAGTGAATATTCGTAAAATTATGGTCAATAAATATGTCGGAAGGATCACACAAAATTCACTTATTTATTGAAATAAAAGATCAAAGGTTTGAACACTGAAGGGAGAGTCTCCATTTGTATATGAAATCTGTTTTTGTGGCGCCGAAAAATTAATGTGCCCCTTTTCTTTCTTTATTCGTTTTCTGTCTTCTTTTTCAGTTATATTTCTTACATTTTCAAAAAGTTGACTTTCTACCTAGAAAAGAGAGAGGAAAAAAATAAAAATAAATAAATAAAAATAAAAAGCAATTTCCATACACATTTGTAGAAAAATGAAGATGAGTTTAAAGCGTTTAACTTCTTCCTTTTTTTGTTCTTTCTTTTCTTTTTAAAAAACTATTTTTTTTTTACTTCCTCCTACATTTATAAAAAAAAAAAGTTTCCGGTTTTTGACGGTTTGATGCATTTTAAGATGTAACGAACGCGTTTTAGACATTTTTGGAATGGTATCTGTCTGCGTGTATGTATGTATGTGTCTCTGTAAGGAGACAAAAACATTTTAGCAGTTCTGCACACAATTTTATTTAAAATGTATTTTATTGCACTTTGAGATAAATAGGTGTCTATTAGCTTTTGCTGTATTTATCGCTTGACAACTAGCGATGTTAATCTATAATTCCCTTTCTCAACAAAAAGGCTGTATCTCAGCTTCTATAAAATATAAGAGCGCCAAAGTTGACGTGTGAGAGAATTAATGTGGAAAATTATATTGATTAAATTTGGGTGAAAGATAAGTGGCACTAGTATGAACCTATTTTCCCCATTTACGGAAAAAGCTTCGATATTAATTTTTATTGTGTTTAAATGTACACAATTTGGTAGTTAATATGACTATTGAAAAAACTATGCAGATTTAATTTAGGTTCATATCGGACAAAAAGTGGCACTATTATGCTAATGCTGCACTTTTATCCTTTAACAGGAAGGCAAAATTTTAACTTCTATGATATATAGTTGCACCAAACTCAGCATATGAGATGACTTTTAGGAAAAACTATGTTGAATCAATTGGGTACGTATCAACTAATAGATGGGGCTATTATGCAGCTCTTTTTAGGTTTCATGCAGCTTTCCGCCCATCTACTATATTAAAATTACATAGATATCACAGAACATTTTGCGACGACATACTAGACTAGCTAGACATACTAGACAACATACTAGATTTTTTAAAAAATTTCAGAAAGGGTTTATTCAATCTTTAACGGTTTATTTCAGTTTTTAATAGTTTTTTATGATAATTTTGTGATAATAAAACTGAGGGTTCACATGAGAGTATATGTGCGCAAAACTGTTAATGAACTGTCGCTTACAGCGATCTCAATTTATTTTCTATAGAACGACAGAGAAGGACTTTTATGCACGTCGGAATCAAATTTTCATAGTTATCATTAGATTATTTATTTATTTATTTTATACGATTTATGCAAATTTTAATAGGAAAGAATTATTAATTAAAAATGTAACACACAAAAAGCCTTCTAATTTAAATGTTTACACTCAATATATTTACTTTTAATGAAAATATAATGGTACTTTATGGAAAACATCTATATGATCGTTAAAGATAAAAGGTTGAAGAATATCAAGCTATAGGATGTAAATTAGAAGCAAGTTTTTAAAAATACTTTTGTTTTTAGTTTATCTAATCATTATTATTCCACAACAAGTGGTTTTGACGGAGAAGAATCTGGATGGAAAAAAAAGAGCACCGATCTCAGCAACTAAAGGCAATTTTTCATAGTTACAAAAATTTCCCATATGAATTAATATAAATTTACTTCTATTAACAGCTTATGTACAATTATGCACCTCTCTTAGGCGTAAAAAAAAAAAAAATAAGTTATTACTAATATAAATAATCCCTTTTTTTGATTTTACATAGAAATGTTAAAAATAATTGTCATTATGTACATGATTTCGAAATTTTCGCATCCGAAATTTTGCACCCGAAGATCCAGTGCTGGGGCTGTAAAAGAAATGGACATGTCAATAGAAGTTGTCCAATGCGACAAAATAAGAATAACCAGATTTCAATGTTGTCGCAGGGAAACTAAAGAGAGGTAATCTCGCGGGGCGGAGGTTGCCCGAAACCTGACAGCCCAGTTTTCATGTTTCACGTTTCTTCGATGAGTAGCAGCGATAATGGACTTTACGTTTATGGTCAAGTTAATAATACTTAATGCCGTATGGTTCTTGATACTGGAAACAACAAAACCATCGTTAGAACGGATGTAGCACAAAAACTTAAGGAGAAGATCACCTGGATGTCGCCCTATGTTAAATCCCAACCCCAGACTGTAACCGGCGACAAAATTAAAATTCATGGAAAAATAAACTTGAGCATCAGATTTCGATATGCCAGTTACTAACATATGGCATACGTAGCCGACATAAGACATCCTCTAATTCTTAGATTTGATATGCTGACAAAATATATTCAAGTTCAAAAGACATTCCTGTGTTTAACACTGAAAATCCAGACATTCAACCAATTTGTCAGATAACAACCGAATCCGAAATTTCCATCCCTCCACATACTGAGACAATAATTTCTGGGACACTTCCTAAAGAGCAATGCTTCGGCTATGGACTGATTGAATATCCGAAACCAGACAGCAGCCTGAATGGAGTTCTGGTGGTTTCATCTCTGGTTGACCTTTCAAAGAGCCTTATTCCTGTAAGAGTCGCCAACATTAGCGATAAAATAAAGACACTAAAAAAAGAGGAAGTGTTAGCAACCTGCACTTCTGTTACCTTCATTAACCGCACATATAATCAACCCAGGACAAGACTTCTGAGAGTTTAACAACGGAATTAAAACAAGAATGCAGAGTTAGGAAATGAACAGAGACGTGCTGGGGAGAAGCTACTTTATGAATTTAGAGATCATTTTCTCGAACAACTGAAGACGTCGTAAGGACGAACATCACCCAGCACAGAATTGACACAGGAAATCATCCTCCAATCAAGAAGCATCCAAGAAGACTTCCATTTGCTAAGCAGGAAGAGGTGGCTGAGCTTCTAAATGAGATGCAGCGTACTGACTTCATCGAACATCAACGAGTTCCTGGGCCTCTCCTACAGTTTTGGTGTGAAAGAAGAATGGTTCTACGAGATTCTGAGTGTTTATCGTCGTTTGATTGACATCACGAAGAAAGATAGCTACCTTCTTCTTGGAATTGATGCCATTTTACACACACTTTTTGGCAATCAGTCGTTCTCGACTTTGGATCTCAAGAGTGGCTATTGGCAAGTAGATTTACATCCTGACGACCGTGAGAAGACTGCTTTAATTACATTGACACGGATTGCGAAAAATTAAAGTTATGCCATTTGGATTATGTAATACAGCTGCAACTTTGAACGCTTGATGTAGACAGTATTAAAAGGACTTTCCTATGAAGCTTGTCTTGTGTACCTAGATAATATTATCATTGTGGGGAACTTTTTTGAAGAACATTTAGGAAACATCCGTAAGGTGCTGGAAAAACTCAGAATGGCTAACCTCAAATTGATTCTTAGCAAGTGCAATATCTCCCGTCATGAAATGAGTTATCTAGGCCATATCATCTCTGCTGAAGGTGTGATAATTGATCCCGAGAAAAAGATCTCTGCAGTCAAGAACTGGAGTCGTCCTGAAAATGTCCATCAACTGCGATGTTTCCTGGGATTATGCACATACTACAGAAGGTTCTCGAAGGTTCTCTAGGGTGTTGCGAGACCTCTCTATAAATTGACGGAAGTTTAACAGAAGTTTCTGTAGACAGAAGAATGTGAAAAAGCGTTCAAGAGACTTAAAGATATTTTAACATCTTCGCCATTTTGACGTATCCACAGCCCGACAAGCAGTTCATATTGGACACTGATGCAAGCCATGAAAATGTTGGTGCCGTTCTGTTGCAGGATATGGAAGGCCAAGAACGCGTCATTTCCTATAGGAGTAAATGTTTGTCTACACAGGAGGGTAACTACTGTACGACGAGGAAAGAACAACTAGCCACCGTAAAAGCCATAGATCATTTCCATCATTATCTCTATGGCAGAAGATTTCTGCTCCGGATTGACTACATATCTTTAACATGGTTGCTTGATTTCAAGAATCCGGAAGGTCAGATTGCCAGGTGGATACAACGCCACCAGGAGTATGACTTCGAAATACGTCTTCGTAAAGGAACTTTGCATAGAAATGGAGATGTTTTGTCACAGAAACCTTGCTCTGAAAATTGCAAGTACTGCTTTAGAGTTGAAGAGAAGTACCAGCTGATAACTCCAGTTGCTTACCAAGCTACAGTTTCAATGCTGTAAACTGGTAAAGAAGTTAGACAAGCCCAGTTAGAAAGTCCTGACATAAAGCCAATACTACAATTTAAGGAGACGGCCAGCAACAGACCTAGCTAGCAGAACATTTCCACATTTAGCCTCATCACGAAAGTTACTGGGCACTCTGGGGCTCTATTCATATCATAAACGGGGAACTGTAGCACTGTAAACAGTGTACAGTGTAAAGCTGCAAGTCTTATTACCTAGATCGAAGATTCCAGACGCTCTAGTAGAGCAGCTGCATAGTATTCCTACCGGAGGCTATTTTGGAGTGATTTAGATTCTCCAGAAAGTTTAACTTCTAACGCTTCTACTAGTGCAAGGCAAGGGTGGACGTGGAGAATTGGTGTAAATCTTGTGACGTTTGCACGGCACGTAAAGGCTCGAAGAAACGTAGCTGAGAAAGATTTATTCGGTATAACGATCAAGCATCATTTGAACGGATCGCAGTCGACATCTTAGGTCCTTTGCCATGGACCTCCAGAAGAAATAAGTACATGTTCATTCTGATGGACTATTTCGCCTAGTGGCTTAAGGCGTATCCCATTCCCGTTCCAGAGGCATGAATAGTAGCAGAGGTTCTAGTGCAGGAATGGGTGTCAAGGTATGACACTCCCCTACAGCTTCATACGGACCAAGGTACGAACTCCCCCTCTGCGGTACTCAAAGACTAATCTGTGTCAACTACTTGGCATAGACAAAACTCAGACAACATCCGTACATCCACAGTCATAAGGCATGGTTCAGATTTTTAATTATCAAGGAAGATTTTGACTTGAAGTTGCCGTTGTTACTGCTGGCTCATCAAAGGGCTGTCCACGAAACCACCGGGTACAGATGCACAGATGCTGTTTGGACGTGAGCTTCGTCTTCCATGTGATCTCCTGTTTGGTTGTCCACCAGATGTATTATCATCACCCGAGGGGTTCATCCAAGATTTCCAGGTCCGATTTGAAGACATACACAACTTTGCTCGGGAGCGGATTCATATGACAATGGAAAGAATGGATACGAGATATGAACTAAAGTCCACACAACATGAATTCAAGGAAGGATACAAAGTTTGGTTGTGGAACCCTGTTCGACGCAAATGACTCTCTCTCAAACTGCAGTACAATTAGGACGGTCCCTATACAGTCCTAAAAAGACTGAATGACGTCATTGTTAGAATTTCTAAAACACTTCATAAAACCGAAGGTAGTACGTTACGACGAACTTGCTTCTTAGCATGGGTAATGGTATTTTTAATTGTATATATGTGTGATGTAAATATTTCTATATAAATATTTGTACTTATTTGCAAATTTTGTAATCAGTATTGTTATTTTATTTTTATATGCAACTTAGTTTTTTTTTTTTAATTCTGGATTTTATAATTTGTTTAGTTTTTGCCTCCTAATCAATGACTGTACTACCCGGGACGTACAGCCCTTGGAAGGGGGGCAATGTTACGAATATGTAAATAGTAATAATTATTCTTATGTAAATGCATTCAAAGATGCTTAGTCAGGTTATAAAATGTTAATTTTCTGCCTTTCTAGTTTGTTTTTGCGTTGAAATAGCGCATTTTTCCTAAAAAAAACCCGTAATAAAAAGCTTCACGAAGGCGGGTAATGGCTTTGACGCCAAATTGGAAGACTTTTTAGCTCCTAGGCGACCATTTTGACGACCTTGGCAGAAAATCTTTATCATCGATATCTTAAATATCTAAGCACTAACTTGATTGGTTCAGAAGTTGCTGGAACATTCTCAGTTTTCTACGCAGGTATAAAAGGACTCGCATCACAGCCAAATCAGTCAGTTTTTCGCGAACCGACTTACGATAAAGTGCACCCTGACTGGTCTCTTACTACAGTTTTTGAAGCCCATCGCTGTATGTTGATGCCATAATGCAGTTTATACTGCGAATTCGATGTTGTCAGCTGACATTTAAGTTGCGTTTTCTGGTTAAACTGAAATTCGTACTTGGTTTGTAGAACTGTAATCTTCCAGATAATTCTGTAAATAAACTTTTAAGACTCTGTAAGATTCGACTTTCATTCTCAGACAATGTACGAACCACGAGTAGGCAACAATATTTATAATTAACATTTTTTTTAAATTACTGAAAATAAAGTTAAAGTTTCTGTATTAATGGTGGCAGTTTCTAATAAATTAAAATAAAAGGAAAAGACTTTAATTAAAAAAAAAAAAATAATAATAATAAAATTTCTAAAAGTAAAAAAAAAAATTGTGATATAATTTTGACTATTAAAAATTTATTAAAATTATAAAAATTATATTTGAAAAATTTTATGATTCAGGAGTTACAACTTGCATAAATTCTTCAAAACTACTCAATAAAAATTAAAAAAATTGTTATCTGCATGAAGGTAATATCTTAACGAATTGAAAAGTAACATGATCTATAATGATACTTATCCATTACCTAACTAGTTGCTCACACTTGAAAAGTGAAACAACAACCAAGCAACAATCGAGAGACAGTGAGAAAAAAAAGACGTATAGAAAACTTGACTGCTAAATATGTTTAAATATATTTCTTTTTACGTCGAAAAAAAAATGAAAATGCGAATATATATATATATATTTAATTAATTAAAATAAAACTGAGGAATCTCGTGTTAAGAAATGTAATAGCTTCACTATGGAACCCCTTCGCGAAATTTGAAATTTGGAACTGAAGTAGCTCAGACGTTTCTCGCCAAGATCTTTACTTACGCAATTGCGATAGCCATTTTAATTTATCACCAAAATGACAAAAAAAGTTTAAAAGACGCCAAGGGACTCCTATGGTAAATTAACTGCTAAATTAAATTCCTGAGGGACTCCTAAGTTAAATTCTGTTTCGAGCAGAATTTTGTATCAATTTGTTAGAAAACAAAAATAAGGCTTGGTTTTCTCTTTATTATTATTTTTTTTTTTAATCGCTCCACCAGTGGGATCTACTGTTGAAAGTGGAGTCTGAACAATTACGAACATTCATGCTTCTACAGGGTATCGAATACTGAAGCTGACAACCTAAATCCGCTAACCATTTGGCCATAGACAGGTGTGTAGGTAATGAGTTTCAAATAAATTATTCCTAGATTTCTAAAGCATACATGTAGTTTTTTAAACCAGTAACAAAATAATTTTTAATTTAAATATTTATTTAACACACACACACACACATATATATATATATACACATGAATTTTAAAAGGTATATAGAAATTTTCGATCTTATAAGTAATGAAATTGAAATGCATTATACACACACACACACTTTTTCCTCATTTTGATACTGAGGAAAGAGATTTAAGTTAAAGAAAACAAATCGGAAGATTCTCTTTCGTTTCTTTGTATTTTATTTTCGAAAGATATAATATAAAAATAGTTTAGGACTTATCTGTTTCTTGAAATCTGTGTTTGGAAAGAAATAATTTTTCATATAGATGCAGGAAGAAGAAAGGATAGATTGAAAGAATCTCTCTAGAGCTTCATTTCGTTGAGAAACTGAATCAGATACGAACAAATCATATTACATTTCATTTCATTTTTTTAATAAAGAAAAACTAAATTTCATGTCCAATTTTTACAATATCATTTTCTATTATATATTTCGGATCGAACGCTTAAATTTCAAATGTAATGATTAAAATCAAACACTTCCTGAAAAACTCATTGTATTTGAAAAAATAAAAAGCCTGCAAGTTTTTAAAAATAGAAATAACTGAATTTTAAAAGAAAGAAATAAAATATATGAAATATAAATATTTTTTCAATATATTTTATACATTATTCATATAAGCATAAGCTATTAATAAAAATAAATCTATGATTCCTTAAGATATACCTTATCGTTGTTGAAGATGTTTTTTAAGTCCCACATGCGTAAACTACAATAAAAATTGTTTATTCTATCTTCAAAATTACATTAAAAATTCAAAACTCCGAAATTGAAGTGAAAAAATTGCATATTAAATAAAATAACATTGCGGACAGTATCAATAAAGCGAAACCTCCAAGAAACTTGAAATATTCTCATGTTAGCGCCATCATATGTTTTTTCCGACTCCAAAAGAGAAGAAAAAAAAAAAAAAAAATCACACGTCTTTTTTACGTAAAAATCACGCAGTTTATGTATTATCTGAGATTCCAACAAAATCAGTGCTTAACAAGGAAACAATTCACTACCACCGTTTTAATATCTATACATACATACATACAAAACATTCTTAAATAATTTAATACCTGTAGTTTTATTTATTTAACTACTAGCAGGCAACACCCGCTTCACTAGTCCCTATTTTTAAATGAATCATTATAATTACTGAATTCTCAAAATTGCATTAATTTTTATCACGTTAAAAAAAAAAAAGAGAAACAAAATCTGATTAGGAAAAATGTCGCACCGGGTTCTCACTGCCTTCGGAAAAAATTCCCAAAATGCTCTAACTCTTATTTCTATTATTTTCCCCCTTCGCTCCCTCCCCTCCCGTCTATCTTAATAATTTTACAAATTCGAAAATATCCGCAATCGATTTGTAAGTATGAAAAACCTCTATGCATCAGTTTTGAAAGATCTATCTCTATTTTTATTTTTTTGCCCCTCCGTTCCCCCCCCCTTTCCGCTCCTCCCAATAATTTTAAAAATTCGAAAACATCCGCAATCGATTTGTAGGTATCGAAAACCTCTATGTACCAATTTTGAATGATCTAATTCTATTTCTATTTGTTTTTGCAACGTAGCCCCCCCCCCCTTACTGCCCCACCTGGGGGCTGAATTTCTAAAATTCCATAAATCGGTTTTTAGATAATTGTATTAGCTATATTTTAGAGCAAAAATTACACGTATATCTGTTTTCTTGTTTGAGATATATAGGATTATACGAAATCATGTTTTACGCATATGAAATCACGTTTGCCCCCCCCCCCCACCTTCCTTGGGGACCGAATTTCGAAAATTCCAGAAATTGGTTTTTAGACGTTTTTATTAGCTGTATTTTAAAGCAAAAATTTTACACGGGTATATGTTTTTTTGTTTGAGATATGAAGGATTTTGTGAAATCACGTTTTGCCCCCCCTCCCCCCTTGGGGGGCGATTTTGTAAAATCGCTTCTAAGTGGATGCTTATGTCATAGAAAGAACATTGTTACAAAATTTCTAGGTCTAGGGGTTCGGTCTGGGCGGTGATGAATCACCCCCTCACTCACTCAGGAAGAACGATTTTATATATATAGATTACGAGTCATTTACAATATTCGCTAAAGAATTTTAATGGAGAAAACACCTTCCAATAAAAATTTTATCTGTCGAAATGCCTTGATAGCGACAGAAGTCAGTTATTTCTCGGGTTAATAATAATAATAATACTTCGCCATTTCCACTTTCATCGTTGAAGGAAAAATTCCTTTTACGCTCTATTTATATCAGTTGGAAATTCCATGCAAGTTCAGTTTACCTTAGGGACCGTCTATATATAGGGTCCCTAGTTTACCTAGCACTGCAGCGTCATTTTTGTCCTCATTGGCGAAAATACGAACTATACTTTTTACTTTCTTCTATATTCAATAGAAGAAAGTATTGGATTCGTAAAAATTTTCGACCTCGGGTTTTTGATGGATTTACACGTTTTGAGAGCTGTAGGACACGATTTGAGCATTTTTAGAAAATGTCTGTCTGTCTGTCAGTCTGTGTGTGTGTGACAAAATTTTGTGGCAACTGTATCTCAGGAACTGCTGCACAGAATTTGATACAAGTGGGTATGTAGTTGCACCTTGACATAAATTAGTGCCTATCAACTTTTGGTAAAAATTGTCTTACAGCTTGCGTTGCGATCCCGCTTTTTCTAAATTTTTAACATGGTGCTAGAGGACAAAATTTTGTATAAATGCACATAAAGAGAATAATTTTTTAGTAATCATTATAAAATTTACATGAATTATTTATAAGAGAGATAGTCAACTGGGAAAAAATTTTTGTATGTGTAGGAACCTCGCCACCCCCCCTGGGGGTGCAGTCCCCCCCTCGAGGAGAGTAAATTTTCAAGATGGGTATCTTTCGAAAGGTCTCGTCCATACCTTTAAAACGAATGGTTGAACTATAAATCTGTGATAATTTAAAACAAAGTTATCGATATTTTTACTTTTAATGAAAAAAAAAAAACTTAGAAAAAAAAACCTATTTTTTTTTTTTTTTTTTTTTTTATGAAATTTAACCAAACTTCGTATTTAGTTGCCCCCTGACATAAACTGGTGCTGATCAGATTTGGGGATCGATCGCTCAACAGGTGGCGCTGTGATCGTATTTTTTCTAAATTTTTAACATGGCAGTATAGGACAAAATGTCGTATAAATGTACATAATGAGAGTTATTCTTAACATCTGATTGTAAAATTAATATGAATTATTGATAATAGTAGTAGTTAATTAGGAAAAAAAATTGCGCACGTGGAGGCATCGCTTCCCCCCCCTGGGGGGAAGAATCCCTCCGGGGAAGGTACATTTTCAAGATGGGTATATTTCGAAAGGTCTCGTGAATACCTTGAAAACGAATGGTTGAACTATAAATATGTGATAATTTGAAACAAAGTTATCGATTTTTTTTACTTTTAACAAAAAAAAAAAAAAAAAAAAAAAAACTTTGAAAAACGTAATTCAGAGACGATGAATAAAAAATATGATTACGATTTAGCCAATTGTTTATGCATAGGTGGTACCTACATACCTTCGTTTAATTTGAATCCTTCAGTACAAGCAAGAATTAATCATTTAGCTGTCATTAATATGAGACAGGGTATTCCACGCATAACGGCATATTTCATTGAAAGTGATTTGGCGAGTTGGTGTGCTTGGAGACAATTTTAGTTCAAACTATCTTTAAATCACGGGATTTCTAAAATTGCATAGTTGGAGATCACTAAATGTTCATAAATTGAATTTTGAACCGGATGACACAAAACGAAAGCAAAAAAAAAAAAAAAAAATTTTTTTTTTGAGTTGACATTCCAAAGAGATTAATTTATAGTAAAAATGGTTTTCTGTCAGAATGATATAGTCACAGATAGATTCCTAGATACGAGGTACTCCTAATGCACTATTTTTAGGTAAATCAGTAAAAATGATTTATGCCTAAAACTTTCTAAAATAAAATGTTCGATAACAAAATTTCCTAAATGTGAAAGCCTATGACAGATCATTTTTTTTTTTAAACTAAATAAAATGCTCCTCTGTGATATTCATTCATTCGAAAGCAATTATCGAATTGTCAGGCTTTCTACACGCTGGAAAACCTTTTTAAATGAATTTTTCCAAATTTTTCCTTTAATAGTTCGAGACTCGAAAATGTTTTTTAGAAAATGGAACGCTTTAAAATGTTTGCAAATCAACTTTATCTATAACTAACTGAAATATTCGATATTTTCTGGGTTCATCTGAGAAAAGGTTATCCAAGGAAAAAGTAATAAAAAATTCATATAATGTTTCTGGCTTAAACGGTTTCCAAATAATTTAGCAGACTCGTCTTTTTATATCATGTCACATCAGTTTTAGAGAGGTAGAGGGACTTTTTAATAGTGTAGTGAATATGAATTTAAGATAGAAATTTCAACTATATAGCTCAATTCGTAAAAAAAAAAGACATATAGACACCTCTTTTTTTTTTTTTTTTTTTTAACCCCCTTTCACTCTCTTTAAAGAATGAACAGTTTTTTAATAGTATTGTGAATATGAAGTGGCATGAAGATTATCAAGCTATATATAAAGTTTCTAGCTCAAGCTGTTAACAAATTGAACAGCATACCCCTCTTTTTACTTCCATTTCCACCTCATTTAGGAAAGTATAAACTTACAAATGGCGTGGTGAAATTAAGAGTTTCTATACCACATAGGCAATTTATAGTTAAAGCAGCTCTTAAATTGCACAGAATATCCCCTCTTTTCTCCTCCTTTTCCTTCTCGAAAGAGAGAAGAAAATACTTTTTAATAACATAGTTTCTCGTTTCAGGCGCTAAGGTATATGTGCATAAATTTTCTTTGCAATCCGTCAAAAGATAGGGATTGTATTGCACACAAACAAAAGTTTTTACATAATATGGTTTAAATATATGGATTATGATCTGAGACCACGGTTTGCATAACAAAGGACATTTAATTCTTAATTTTTATTAAAATTATTACAGTATTTCGAGTTTTTCTGTAAACTATAAGGCTAATCACGAATTATCTTTAAAATGAGATCGAGAAATATCAAATACTGATACCTAAAAAATTTATTTAATTGTAATTTTTATTGAATCCTTACTAAAAACTTTAGTATATATCAACAGTACGATGAGGTCATCTGATAATGTTATATGACATAAAAATAAAAGTTTTTAACATTTTAAAATGATATTTATGATTTTATTTATTTATTCATTTGACTATTTATTTATTTGTAATTACCTCTTATAATAGAAAAAAAAATAAATAAAACTTTTGTTACTTCCAATATCTGTTTAAGGTAAGTAATGGTATAATATTATTCGGTCAAAATTTTCGATATCCTGTTGTCACCTGATTATACCGTTGATTAGTAGAGCCAGGTTCTGGTTTCAAAAAGGCCGGATCGTAAATATCACGAAAATAATATAGAAGACCTTACGTCTGAATAAACAGCACACAATCCATCTTTACTGGGTTTTTTTTATTGATGTAACGTTCAAATAATTATATTCTTAGGCACAAACAATTTTGTACTTCATCACTCTATATATGCAAAGATGATAAAAAGTTCCTCTCCAGTTATTTAGACAGAGAGGGAGGAGGAGACCAATAAAATCACGTCTTTTACTAACGGAGTCAAAAGCGAAAAACTTAATGAGATCTGCCAGTCTCAGAGTCGAAAAGTGCAATCCGAAAAGTTGGCATCCTTAAAATTCAGCCAAAAGAATGCCAAGCTGTTTCTTTGTCTTTACAATATTTTAATACAAAATTTTGAATATAAAAATGTCGTTACAAAAAAAAAGATCGACTTGGCATTAAAAAGCAGCGCCAGGTGTCAATCATATCAACGTACAAAAACAGACGGTTTTCAGAGACGCCATACAGGCGGGGAATATCCATTAGAAATCTATTTTTAGAGCTATAATGATCTGCTCGAAGTAATAATAGCTTTTAATGTAAACACAAGCATAATAAATATGAACTTCAATGACTATTTTTATTTTATTAATAGATACATATGCTAGAAATACGCTGGTAACGACTTTTGAATTACATTCTCAAAATAAATAATTATAGCTAAAATGATTTAATTCTTTCGGGGAAGAAGTATAAACAAAATTACTTTTCAAAAACCCCGATATAAAAATTGCTTTATTTTATTCAGAGAAAAATGTGCTTGTAACTATTAAAAGACAAAGAAACGCTATTAAATGAAACATTTTTGATTTGAAAAGAAAACGGGAAATTCTATCTAATTAATTAATTAAATTACATAAATTTAAAAAGATTTTTTTTATTACCTATATTAATCCCTCTTTTGTTATATATTAAATTTGAATAAATAAATAAACTTTTAAAGAACATATGTGTGAACACTCACACACTGATACACATGTTTTAAGTTTTTCTTAATTCAAAAAATTAGTTTTGAGTAATTTGGCAGTATGTAGCAGAAGAGGAGGATAAATCTTCTGACTATCATATCTGCAATACGGAAAATCACAGAAAAACGAAAATTCATGTATATGACATTTCCAGTGTGCAAATTAATTTGCCAACAATTGATGAAAATTCAAAAACTGGAAATGAGACAGACAAAACCGGGAGTATTTTAATTTACGTCGGCTTCTCAAAAATGGTTATAAGGGCAATTCTACCATAAATATGACTTTTAAATCGCTGAGGTATAACTTTTAAAATAGTTCATATTTCTATTTCTTTTTTTTTCCTCTTAAGCTGTAAAGATAATTATTACAGAATTATACAACAACATGTATTAAATAAGCTAATTAAAAAAAAAAAAAAATTATAATAGAAAATGTTGTTAAAAATTCCTTACTGTCCCTTGTCCCCAGAGTCAATGTTTCAGTTTAGAGCTCAAATTGATACATTTATTTGAGGAAAATTAGATCCATTTAAATTTATAATTGAACTGGCATTATTTTTTAACAAAATATTTAATAACTTTCAGACCTTGGGCATTTTCAGTATTAATTACTTTTTTCTAAACTTTGTCCCTGGATTTTCGTATCCTTACTGTCCCGTAAGCTAAAGTGAGGAAAAAAGACACTAGATTGAGCCACTGTGCCTGTTCAATGATAAAAACAGACTGAAAAATACCTACATTTCTGTTAGCAACAGTCAGTTTATCCTGTACTGCTGTTGTGTGAAAACTGAAAAGCAAGCTCAAACAACAAAGCGAAACCAGTTGGGTAGCTTTATTGGTGATTTTACCATCCCCAAGCATTATTATAAAACTTTAGTAGGTAAGTTGAAACTTTTTAAGTTTTATATTTCAATTTAAGTAAAAGGTGTAAAAAAATCATGTTTGTGTATTTGTAGTTAGACCTAAGATACTGAAAGCCTGGAATATATGATAATTTTCCTTACTGTCCCTAAAAATAAATTCAAAAACTGGCGTACAGACAATAGCAAGAAATAAAAAACTTCTTCACACACCATAAACTTTAAATCAGCACAACCGGTTTCGAAAGGACGTAGCCTTTCTTCATCAGGTGCAAACACGTGCAACTGCCTTGGAGGCAAAAGCAAGACTGAAAGCAGGACAAAATCCAGAGGGGGAGGAGCAACACAAACAACCAATAGGAAGCAACATGCAGGGCAGGACCAATCAGAGAGGAACACAATACACACACACCACAAAAAGAGTAGGGAGGAAAGGAGTAAACATTTTATTTATTTATTTATTTTTTTTTTTTTCCTTCCAATAATATTAAACTAATAAGTAAATTTAATAAAATTTATCCATTAATTATTATTATTATTATTATTATTATTATTATTTTAATTAGAATTGTTTTATTATAACTAATATCATGTTATAAACATAATGAAGGAAATTATTTAATTGAATTAAACAAATTTTTCCAGGCTGTAGATAGCAAAGTGGAATCAGATTTTTCATTGACAATTTTATCACGATTAAGGTAAATAGCTAAATTTTCCAAAAAATCCAGTTCGGAAACGCGTTTGGCATGAAAGATAATTTTGGCACTCTTAAAATTAAAACTATGATCAAATTCCCAACTGTGCTTCGCAATAGAAGATTTAGAAATTTCTTGATTAACAACATACCGAGAATGTTCACGTAAACGACATTCAAGATTTCTTTTAGTTTGACCAATATAAGATAAATCGCAGTTATTACAAGGGACATTATAGATACCCCATTTTTGAATCTCAGGAACAGGGGATTTGGTTGAAGGGAATTGGAATTTATTGACAGGTTTAAAAATAACGTGAAAATTGAAACGCTTCAAAACTTTGGCTAATTAGAATTGTTTTATTATAACTAATATCATGTTATAAACATAATGAAGGAAATTATTTAATTGAATTAAACAAATTTTTCCAGGCTGTAGATAGCAAAGTGGCATAAGATTTTTCATTGACAATTTTATCACGATTAAGGTAAATAGCTAAATTTTCCAAAAAATCCAGTTCGGAAACGCGTTTGGCATGAAAGATAATTTTGGCACTCTTAAAATTAAAACTATGATCAAATTCCCAACTGTGCTTCGCAATAGAAGATTTAGAAATTTCTTGATTAACAACATACCGAGAATGTTCACGTAAACGACATTCAAGATTTCTTTTAGTTTGACCAATATAAGATAAATCGCAGTTATTACAAGGGACATTATAGATACCCCATTTTTGAATCTCAGGAACATGGGATTCGGTTGAAGGGAATTGGAATTTATTGACAGGTTTAAAAATGGTTTGACATTTACTGATATTAGTTTTTGAGATATTAAACTCTATTTATTTTTTGATTGATATCTAGCTGTATCTAAAACTTAAATTTTGATTGTCATACACACCATTTTTATTTATTGTAGAAATATGTCTAAAAAGATATAAAAAATAATGCATTTCATTTTTACTTCATCACAAAAGAATCTTAAAATTTTTAGGGGAAAATATTCGTTCCATTCAGTTACTCTTATTTATTTTTCACATTAATTTTATTCTTTATCTTATTTATCTTGAAAAATTCATCCAAACATATCTATTTTTTCAAACCAGATTATATTTTTTCAGTAGAAAAATTCCTCGCTTAGATAACGGTTACAGGGCGAATCACTCCAGAGTTTCATTTCACTGATCAAATGAATCAGAAAGCAGCAGCTCACATTGCATTTATTTCTGGATTACAAAGGGAAAAAATGTAAAATTTTAGGTACAATTTTTTTTCCCTTTTGCTATTATTTTATATGAAAGTAAAATCTATGTTTGTTTAAATTTTTGCAGTGTGCTTTAAGTATTGCATCTCAGATGCACATAATGGATTTTTTAAAAAGTTATTTCCTTTATAAAGTTGTTTTATTATACGTATAACAGGCCATAGATGGAGTAATAAGACATAGATTGATCATTGAGGGGGAAAAGGTGATGTCTTTACACTGGAAAAAGTCGGCCATTTTACTGTTTTATGTATGTCTCTTCTCAAGTGAATATACACGGAAATAGACACAGATAGTTTAGAAAATAAAATTTATGAATAATTTACGTACTAAAAGAAAAGGAAAAACTCCAGATGCCCATTTTTCTTTCTTTCTTTCTTTTTTTTTTTCTTTTTTACTATACTCTAGTATACTTATGTCAACACAACTAACTTTTTTCGGCATTTATCATTAGTATACTTCTTTGAGATAAAAATCGACTGCATTCATCAGGAAAATAATTTGAATAAATTATAATTTAATAAATAATTTGTATTGCGTAAATTTGTATAGAATTATATGTAGAAGAAAGTCTTGTGGTGGCCACAACATACTAGTTATATATTAAAACTTCCACGGCTGCTAACTGCACTTAAAAGAATTTTGAAAATTCCATATTACTTACTAATATAAAATATTAATATATATATATATAAATAAGTATTCCATTAATTATAAAGAAAGTAATTATTTCATAATAATAACAAAGCAACTGACTATAAAAATTATATATTTCATAAATTCATTGAATATAACTTATTTATGAAAACTTATCTCATTTCATTTCATATATTTATTAGAACACTTAAAAGCCGCGCAATATTTCGGCATTTTCAAAGTTCATTAACATTCTATTCTGTTACTATTTCCGAGTTTTATATTCCTTAATGGCTGATGACAAAACTTTTTTTCGGCATCAAAAATTTTGCACGATAACATGGGGAGGATAAATCTATATAAATGACTATATTTATGATAACAGGCATGCCAAAATTTTAATTTATTCCGGAGCACTAATAGTATTTGACTTTTTTCAAACCGTTTTATTTGCAGTCGGTTTTTTTGTAAAAAAAAAAAAAAAAAAAAAAAAAGGTCCTTAATAAAATAAAATGGTGACATATATGATATAGTATTAGATTAATATTAAGAATTTTGGTAAATATGAAGCAAAATAAGTTAACAGTAATAACAATTTAATGAATGATAAAAGTTTATTAAACAGGAAAAAGAAAACTTTCCTCACAAACGGCAGGCATAGTATTAAGAAAAATAGTGTAACGAAAACAATTTTGGATGACTTTCATTAAAGGTAAAATAAAAAAAATGGTTGTATAGTTCTGAGTATAAATATTTGTGAAATGTTTATAAAAAAATATTCAGGTTATGATTTTTTTTTTTTTTTTTTTTTTTTTTTTTTAATAAAAATGTTCGCTTTAATGGTAAGTTAATTTACTCAAGGGCAAATATTTAAAAAAAGAAAGAAAAAAAAGAAAAAAAAAAAAAAAAAAAACATGCTTTAGGAATTATGCAAAGAATGCTACACGTTTACGTTTGTATAATAAAATTTTGAAAAGTCTGCGACAAAATAATATAGAGAAATTATTATTCGTTTACGGATGCGAGTCTTAAAACTAAGCTAAACTAAAATAAAATAAGGATGATTTCAATTCCACTCCGAAAAAGTGTTCTCACCAGGATTGCTCTATAGTTGAAAGGAGGAAGCTAATAAAACATGAAGATTCATTTTTATCCCTCATCTTTATACTGATAAAATACCAGTAAATTTCACGCACGCGCAATGGGAAATATCCGACTCCTATGCGAAAAAAAAAAAAAAAAAAAAAAAAAAAAATCTTTATGAATATTTCTTGTGAATATTTTATTGATTTTTTTTTTCAATTTATGAAGATTATTGCCAACTTTATGAATATCACAAAGAATACTTAGAAGGAATATATATATATATATATACACACACATTTTTCTTTCTTTTTTTTTTTTTTTTTTCAATTCAAAATTTAAGTATTCTTTAACTACATTTCTTGCCACCAAGGGAGCCTCTGCGCAAGTGCTGGCCCAACGAGTCCAGCGTTAAAATAGGGGTGATAAATATTGGAACACCGAATGACTGGATGTTTACCAAATCCCAGTCTGTCGGTCAGTTTGTCCCCCTTAAAACCTTTGGATTCGTCCACACTGCTAGACTTAGGAAACGTGGTTACACTATACTTCTTTATACAGCGGATAAAATGCTAGTAACAAGAAGTGTTTACAAAACTAAAAAAAAAAAAAAAAAAAATGCGTTCATCTTTTTCCATATAATACATGGTATTCTCATTTAAATTTTGAGCTATATTTTCAAAGATTTTTCTGAGAAAACAATGTTATTGCAAAGAAATATAAAGAAAAGAAAACGTGAATAGCAAAAGATTTTTTTTTTTTTTTTTTTTTTTCCGAAACTCCGCTTTCATCGAATTTCCATTTCCATTATGTGATTCTGTAAAAATGTGTCAGAGAAAGAAAATTTTCCTGGTAAATTTTCTATTCATTATATTCTTTATTATGACACTTTAGCGAAATAAAAGTTACAAAGTATATTTCCAATAAAATTTATTCTAGTTTTTTTAAAGTGAGAAACAATTTTAAAGCTTCTTAAAAATATTTGTTTTTAATGCAGAAAAAGAAGTATTATTGATGAAAAATATTATAAAAATATAAAATAAATTAAATTGGAAATGTATTCTTTAATAAAGAAAATAAATAAGATTTTAAAATTAATTTTAAGCTTCTCTTAACTTTTAAATATTTCACCGAGCAAGCAATCTTTATTCTGGACATTGTAAAATCATGAAAAAAAAAAAAAAAAAGCCAATTTTCTCAAAACACGACTTTTTTCGTGTTTTTCGTTGCAGTAGAAAAAACTGCGCTGTATTACCCAAGAAAAGAACACTTTTCTAGCAAGAATGTTATTTCAAATTTTAAATCCAGAGATTTTAAAAAGTAAAATGGGTTACACACATTGCTCTTCTAAATTCAAGTTTTAATGAAATTTATTCCATTTTAAAAATAAGAAAGATGTTTTAAAGCTTTAGAAAATGCTTTGTTCTTAGCCCTAAAAGTAAAAAATAGTATTGATAATAAATATTATGCAAAGTGTAAAATAAAATAAAAGCATTTTATGTAAGAAAAAATAGATGAAATTTCTATAGAAAGTTGTTTATGAGCTTCATTATTTTTCGATATTTTACTGAGAAAGCAATCTTATTTTGGACATTTTAAAATTATGAATAAAAGACAAAATTTCTTGAAATATGACTTTCTTTGTGTTTTTATTTACGGTAGAAAAAGGTGTAGGGCATTAACCCCCCCCCCCTCACACACACACACACAAAAAAAAAAAAAAAAAAAAAAAAAAAAAAAAATGGCAAGATTACTATTTAAAATTTTAAGTCGAGAGATTTCAAAAAACTAAAAAAGATCACACGTGTTGCTTTTCTAAATTAAGGTTTTAATTCTAATTTATATATATACATATATATATATATATAAAATAGATATATGCAAATTATTCTTCTTACTTTCTTTACTTTTCTTACTTTTCTTAAATTTCTGCAAAATGCAATTTGAAAAATTCATTCTTCAAAACATAAAAACATAACCTGAAATGAAAAAAAAAAAAAAAAAAATAGGTTTCTTAAAAAAAAAAAAAAAAAAAAGTAAAAGTAATTTATTTATCTTTTTTACTTTTACATATAATAGCGTAAAAGCAGTCTCATTGAGGATGGGGGGGGGGGGGAGATTCCTCTCTACATTAGAAAAAATTGTGACGCATTATCAAAGAAGAGAATTTTTCAGACAAGAATGTTATTACGAATTTTAAATCTAGATATATAGAAAAGTAAAATGGATCATACATTTGCTTTTTTAAAAATATTTGACTTTATTGATTTCAGAGATAAAGTAATTAAAAAAAATAAAAAATCTATACTGAACATAATTGAATTTTTTTTTTTTTCAATTTACATTCAAATTTTAAATACATTTGAGGCTTTTTATACCACTTACAATAATATAAAATGTCCACTTGTAGATTATAAGTGCAATTAATATAGGAGCTGTTCACAGGACAAATTGATTAACTCCATAAAATATGAAATAAATGAATATAGCGAAAATTTCGTTACAATCGTTTACTTTTTCTTTAAAGAGTTAATATATTTGTCCCTAACACTTTATTCACTAAACTCTTGGCAGCGTAAATCAGAAAATATACAGATAGTTACAAAATAACGTGAACATTCGGATTTGAACGTCTTGACGAATACCTTAAGGAAATAGTAATGAATTCTCTCATGCTCCTATTGCACACAAAAAATGTCGTGTAATTTTCATTTGAGCCATTTTTTTCTACAATTTCTGGAGGCCGAAATCCGTAAAAGGGTTGCAGAAGTTGAGTCAAAAATTGTCTAAAAAAATAGGTTTTTATGGTGTTCTGTGCGTGTCAAGGGCACCTATTTATCGCTCTTTTCCGGGCTTACGTGAAGTCTTCGTGTAGAATGAAGAGAGAACTATGAATGACTCCACGCCGCCGCGCCGGCCTGCCCTGTATTTTCTCGGCGCGTATAAGGAGATATCACCTCATTGAAACCCGAATAAACTACGTCAGAAACGCCAAAGAAAAATAATTGAGATGCATACAGCTGTTTCGGTTTTGCACTGAAAACGGTACGCTTAAGGCTACCGAAACAGCTGTATGCATCTCAAATATTTTTCTTTGGCGTTTCTGACGTAGTAGTTTTTTCGGGTTTTAATATTCCAACCCCAAGTCTCCTGTTATTATCACCTCATTGGTTTATCATTGGTTTATCCCAACTATACTATTACACTAGAGGTTGAGGCAAATTAACAATTGGCTCAAAAGTTGTGCGAAAAATCGTTGTGTGTAATAGAAGCATGAGGACTGTAAAGAATGTGTTATATTAAATTCATTTCAGTAAGGATTTCCCACGTTTCTGTTAGGAATGTATAATATTAATTTTAAAATCGTCACGGCCGTTGTAACTGTTTATCTCAATAACGATAGTTTGATAAAATCAAATAATTTTATCGTACATTGGACATTATATTTTTGCTCATACTTTACTACTCAAATATATTAAAGTGTGAGCAAAAATATATAGCATTCCCACACGAAAGGTATAGCAGGATTATATCATTGTTATTACTTCCATTACCCTACTACCGTAGGGTAATGGAAGTATTGTATTCGGTCCAAAAATTCGATATCGAGATTTCACCTGATTTACACGTTTTAAGGTCCCCTGAGTCCAAAAAAGTGGTTTTTGGCAATTGGTCAGTGTGTATGTATGTGTGTGTGTGTGTGTGTGTGTGTGTATGTATGTGGAGAATCTTCTGGCTATTATAGCTCATAAACTAATAAAGATAGAGCTACGAAACTTTAGAATTGAAATACGTCTGGTCTACAGATGAAATTTACAAATTTTGGTGAAAATTGAAAAACCGGAAGTGGGACATCGGAAACCGGAAGTGGGACCGTAAGTCCGTATCTCAAAAACGGCTCTAGCGATTTTCTTCAAATTTGCTATATAAACACTCTGTTAGATGTCCTTTTGAATGATATAGTTGGTTAGTTCAGGAAAATTGATAGGCGTCCTGTATAAATAGCTCAATTTCAGGCCTCGCAAAGGCGTTCCTTTAAAAACGGTTGTACGGATTTTTTTCAAACTCGCCATTTTAACTCACTTTTAAATATGCTTTTGTATGTAATTATTGTTTTCCTGTCAATAATTGAGTTTAACCGGAAGTGGGACCGTAAGTCCGTATCTCAAAAACGGCTCTAACGATTTTCTTCAAATTTGCTATATAAACACTCTATTAGATGTCCTTTCGAATGATATAGTTGGTTAGTTCAGGAAAATTGATACGCGTCCTGTATAAATAGCTCAATTTCAGGTCTCCCAAGGGCGTTCCTTTAAAAACAGCTGTACGGATTTTTCTCAAACTTGCCATTTTAACTCATGTTTAAATATGCTTTTGTATGTAATTATTGTTTTCCTGTCAATAATTGATTTTTTGTAAATGTTGGTATCTCAAAAATGGCTCTAACGATTTTCTCTTTAGGTCACTTTTATGTTTTCTGATCACATTATCTCTCAAAAATGCATATAATACGTGTAATAGTGGGTAATGGAAGTTGTGTGGTTGTTTCACACCAGATTTTTTTTAAAATTTATATTTTCAAAAATGCAACAGCTATTAGTATTATTTATTATGGTATATGTAAGGGGTGCGAAATTTTGCGTCAGTTTTCAGTAATTTGTTTCATATCAGTCACTGAGATATCAAATGTAGTCAGGAAAATCTTCAGATTCCTTTAAAATTATATAAGTTACTGGTTTGCAGTACTTTTGACGGATATTGGCAGGTAATACGCTTTCCTTCGGCATTTCTTTCAAGTGTGCATACTGCAATACCATTGCAGAAAATACATTTGATACAATATTCGCAATGATGAAATTTCATTGCAACAAGAAACGTAAATTTTTATTTATTTTTATTTTGGAAGTATCTTACTACTAGAAATGGCTTTCTACCCTCTTCCAAACTAAGCCGGATTTTACGACTATTTGCAAATTAACAGTAATAAAATAAATGCTTCAAAACAGAATTTAAATTCTTTCTCTCTCTTTTTAGAGATCATCTTCGAGAAAAAAAAAATCACAATACAGTATCCTTTTTTTTTGCATTGAAAACATCTAGAGATGGAGTTGTGGTAGGTAGAAAACGGCAAGTATGTATACGGGATGCCCAAATTTTAATGCTTTATAATTTGGTGCATATCATATTTAGTTTAGTGCATATCACATTTAATCATATCTAGTCTCCTTTTTTTTTTTATATCTAATGACAAGAATGTGTTCAAATGCCCCATATCTTACCCCTCCTCCCCCCTTTTTTTGTCTTTGCAGATTCAAAAAACTAACAGACTTCATTAAACTAATAAATTACACCAGAAAAAAAAAGAAAGTACAAGACTTATTCAAGTGTATTCCAATTCCAACTTATTCAAATTACATATACAATTAATAAATACAAAATGCAACATTTAATTCATGCATATGTTAGATTACTTTCGAAAAACCGCCAGTTACACTTTTTAATTTTCAAAAGATCATCAAGTTCGTAAAAATAACTCAGAAACGAGATCGAAAATTAACTTCATTAACGAATCTCTACATAACATGGAAGAAATACACAAAGCATCAAGCAAGTGATACAACAGGGAACGTATAAAACACAATATGCATGGAACTCAATTATAAATCTTTCAAAGATAATCAAGAATTTTCCTAAGGCGACTCAAATACTTTTTAAAAAATTTTCTGTACTTAATTAACAAATTCTCTTTCCAAAAACCTTCTTCTTAAACAAATAAATAAATAAATAAATAAAGTAATAAAAAGAGAATTAATGAAGAATAATATCTTAGGATTTTTAAAGAATTTTAAATCTGGATTCTTTTATATTCCAAAACTATTTTCGAAAATTTCTAGTGATGATTACAATTTTCATGAATAATTCTTTTAAAATTTAAACACAAAGTTTTAAGCTTATATTAAACTCGTGATTGACTTTTGAATACGTAAATGTTTGAAAAGAATATATAATTTAAATAAGTGTTTTATTAAATTGAGAAATGCAAGAAACAAATCTGCTTTGGAGGAAAAGAATTTCAATAATATCAAATTGTGATTACAAATTATTAATTTTTTTAGTTTTTTCATTTAAATTTTATGTTAGATTATTCTACAGGATGTTCCGAAAATCTTATTTAATTTGGCTTTATTTTTATCATTGTCATACATTTACAAAAAGAACATATTTCACAATGATACGTAATAGGTGATCAAAATTTAATTCAAACTTCATTTTAACTATGCAAGTTAAACACAAAACGTTTATTTTACACCTTTAACTGAAAAAAAAAAAAACGGATCGTTAAACTAATTTTTTCTTATGTATTTAGCAGGACTAGAAACAGTGTCTCAATACCTGTTCATAAACTAATCACTAATGAGATAAATTTAATGAATCAGATTTCGGATATCATATTGCTGAGAGATATTTAACCGACTTTAACGGATCCTGAAAGTTACCATTTATAATTTCTAATAAAAATGTTCCCTTATGAATAGGTTCCATAAACAAAATACAACTGCATGTCCTACAATTGGCATGTTATGATAATGCCAATCCTATTGGCATATATTTTCACATGCATGGTTTTCTCTCCGCTTTGAGTAAATTCTGAAAAATCTATTGTGCTCAGTATACGTTATTTACAGTCAAATTGACAGGTTAGATGACAAATACACATCACTGGCAGGAAAGATAATATACAATATACAAATATTACTAATGGTGCTGTAAGCATTTGTCCGATGTTGGAAAGAATTGCATTAAAAGCTTCAGAGAGGCGAGTTTGCAGAATCGACAAATTAGCCGAAATATCAGGCGAAACGATATAATAATTGCATGGTTTAAAACCAGTGGCTCAATAAAAAAAAAGAACATTAAATCGTGAACATTGTAGTGTCTCTGAACATCCCCTAGTCGCCAATACACGAGAAAATCGTGCAATAAAGGGAGAAACTCCGTTTGTGAAAATAACGATTTAATCAACAATTGATGTTATTCATCAATTAACAGAGATACAATGGTACCAAAGTGTATTATTCGTAGACGATTAACTCAAGGTGGGCTGAGAGATCGACAATCACTGCCGTGACTGTTCCTGAAGCTTCTTACTCTTTCTCTATTCACTGTGATCTGAAATGATGCAACTCACGAGAAAACTACACATCTCCCAAACAGAGGAATGTCATAGTATTTAGCGACGAATCCCACTTTTTGCTCGAGGCTGATGACGTGTCATAGCATGGAAAACGATCTCCTGGGATAAATTAGTTAGGGGATCTCTAACTGCTCGGATGTACAAAGATGATTATTTTCAGCCGGTGCAGTGCCTATGGTATCTGAATGGCCAAGTGCCCTTTTCAAACATGACAAAGCTGCATCATATATTGATCCGCTGCTGCAACAATATAGTCTATGCGTTAAAGTGCTTAAGTGGCCTGCCAGATTTTTGGTCAATCGAAGATGTTTGGGTCATATTAGATATGGGATTTTAGACGATTTGACAACATTGGAACTCGATTAATAGTAGTTGCATTCGTGGCAGGATCTATCACAGCAGTACATCGACAAATAGATCCCATTTCCACATCTGTTTTAATCCCGCCAAGGCGGCATTTACCATCTATTGAAAAGCAATTTCTTTGTGTTATTTAAAAAAGGGGCTACATGCATTGTTTAGTGTCTTGTAGTAAGGTTAAGGTGAGCTACAGTCGGCATCAAAAGTATCCGAGCACTAGCAATAATCCCTGTCTAAAAAAAAATACACTTAATACTGCTTTGTTAAATAAATCCTTGACGAGTCATATTCTTAGTCAGTCTAAGAACATGATTCGACAAACAGTTTTGAGTGTACTTTTTTGATATCGGAATTATTGGCTAGTGCTCGGATACTTTTACTGCCGACTGTATATAGATTCTATTTCTATAAATACCTTTGACATTTCTCCCAAAAAAATCGATTTTATACACTTTTTAAAAGAATGGTACTTTAAAGTACCATCGGTAGATAAAGGATTAAATCACATAATAGACAGATTGTGCAACAATGTAATATAGTTATTGCCGAAACGTCAGTGGAGGCCCTCTGTTGAGACTCAAAACGGTTTTCGACTGTGTCTGTCTGTCTGTCTGTCTGTCTGTCGCGCGATAGCGGCCGCAAAAATAGCGCTATTGACTTGAAATTTGGTACACATGTTCATGAGCCCCACGAAATCAGCTGTATAGTTTTTGGTATGTATTCCATTTGTAGTTCGTATACAGGGACACGCCAAAGTTTTTCTTATCATTACGGCCTATGGGAGGAATTTGTATGTATCACGATAGAGGCCGCAAAAATAGCGCTATTGACTTGAAATTTGGTACATATGCTTATGATCCCCACGAAATCAGCTGTATAGGTTTTGGTATGTATTCCATTTGTAGTTCGTATACAGGGACACGCCAAAGTTTCTCTTATCATTACGGCCTATGGGAGGAATTTGTATGTATCGCGGTAGCGGCCGCAAAAATAGAGCTATTGACTTGAAATTTGGTACACATGTTCATGAGCCCCACGAATTCAGTTGTATAGTTTTTGGTATGTATTCTATTTGTAGTTCGTATACAGGGACACGCCAAAGTTTTTCTTATCATTACCGCCTAAGAGAGGAATTTGTATGTATCGCGACAGCGGCCACGAAAATCACGCTATTGACTTGCAATTTGGTAGACGTATTCATGAGCCCAACGGAATTAGCTGTATAGTTTTAGGTGTGTGTTCCATTTGTAGTTCGTGTACAGGGACACGCCAAAGTTTTTCTATCATTACGGCTTATGAGAAGAATCTGTATGTACCGCGATAGCCACCGGAAAAATCAAGCTATTGACTTCCAATTTTTGCTGAAACGTCAGTGGAGGCCCTCTGTTGAGACTCAAAAGGATTTTGTGTTTCGTCTGTCCGTCTGTCTGTCTGTCTGCCCTGCGATAGCGGTCGCAAATAATACGCTATTGACTTGAAATTTGGTACACATGTCCATGATCCTCACGAAATTAGCTGTATAGTTTTGGGTGTGTATTCCAATTGTAGTTCGTGTACAGGGACACGCCAAAGTTTTTCTATCATTACGGGCTATGGGAAGAATTTGTATGTACCGCAATAGCGGCCGCAAAAGTCCTTCGATTGACTTGCAAATTGGCCCACACGTTCCAGTTTTGCATATAAGTAGCTGTATAATTTTTATTGCTATATTGTTTATAAACTGTGTATAGGGACACGTCAAAATTCTTAACATTACGGCGTATGGGATGAATTTCTTTCAAACGCATTTTAATATCATTACTTTGCAATGAAGAAAATGAAACTAGCGTACGGGAGTAAGATGCTTAAACTCATGTTGTTTGAAAAAAATATGTGCTCTTAAGCTTTCTAATTAATGTATAGGACCTTACAAAAGTGTTCTGACAATGTCACGTAGTCATCCAAATGATGTTAAATTTGGAACAATTATTAATTTTTAACGCAAAATAAACTGAATAGTTTTTACTGGTGTATACGATGTTTATGGTTTGTTTACAGAGACACAAGAAAGAATTTCATAACATTAGAGCCTATGGACAAACTTTTATTTAAGCGCGCACTTTAATGCGTTTATGCTGAATTGAACTTAATAAAATAACCATACATTATAAAGATGCTTAAAATTATGTTTACTCTTAAAAAAGGTCATGTATAGACTAAATAATTTATGGGACCACACAAAATAATCCCGAGTATGTACTTTAATCATCCAAATGATGTCAAATTAGTTTGAAAAATTAATGAGTTATAATTAATTAGGTTTATTCTTATTATTGGCGTTTATAATGACTGTGGCTACTTTTCCGGGATACATAAAGGAATTTCGTACTTTTATGGTGTGTAGTCGGTATTTCTTAAAAGTGTATTTTAACATGGTTACACCCCATCAAATATAATGCAATTTTATTAGAATTTTAAAAGCATGTTTCCCTGTTTATAACTGTGGGAAGAGAATTGGAAATTAGTTTAAAGGTTACGCAAAATATTTACGATATGCTATGTAATTTTTTTGTATGAAATTTGGTAGTTATGAAATTTGGTATTTATGAATTTCAGGGAAATAATACAAGACCGTCGTTTATTAAGAATACATATTGTTGCGTACTTGGGGGTTCGTAAGTTGTCCGAGAATGAAAGGCGAAACTTGAAAAAATTCAGTGATGTATTCACAGAAATTTCCAGAAAAATACAGGTCTATAAACCAAGTATCAGCTTCAATTCAACCATTAAACACAGCTTAAACAACAGCCGTTAACAGCAAAACAACAGTACAAAGTGTTTAGCAATAACACACAAAGAAAGTCTCATTTAAAGTGGCTCAAAGCAAAGCAAGCATTTGACGAAACTGACACAGATCTGAGACTGACCGCCTTGGCGAAAAAATGCTCCTTTTATACTTTTCTCTCGAACACAGACTGGAAAATTCTCATAATGAGATTAGATCTTCCATATTTGATGTATCCCTAATAAGGATTTTCTCGCCAAGGTCGCCAAAAAGATCGCCAAGGAGGGAAACAGTCGCCAAAGTTGGCGCCAAATCCATTTCTTCCCTTATTGGAGCTTTTTAATGCGTTTTTAAGGGAAAATTAGGCTATTTTAACGCTAAAACTACTAGAAATGCACAAAATTAGCATTTTATCGACTTACTAAGCCTCTTTGAAAGAATTTATACAAAAATAAATGCAATTATTTCAATTTCGTAACACTTTATATGATATACAAATAGGTATACAAAGAGAGATACAACAGGGGGTTAAGGGGGGCGGCAGCCCCCCTCAGGAATGTATCTGATTATGGTAATAAGTCGATCGAATCAATATATACTATTATATATAATAAGGAATAAATAAAAATGACCTATTGAATAATGCCTGATGAAAAAAGGACGTTGAGGCTCCTGATCTGCAGATCCACTAGTAGTTAACAATATATCATTTAAATGAAGGAAAAAAGGAATTGAGTATTTAATGTAAAGAACTGTACGAGTATTGTCAATATAAAAGGTATACTTCGAAGAAACACATTGCTAGAAAAAAAAAAAAAAAAAAACCTGGAGTGACTCCACTCGACATTCAGAACATTGAGTAATTAACAGTTTTGTAGATAAAGTAAAGAAAGAGGAGTTGTTAAACAAACAAATAGAGTTGATAAACAAACAAAACCATAATAGAATGTTTGAGTATTTTTCTCCATATCTCACACGATGTTTTATTTAACGCTACTGAACTTTGAACCCATACGATCACAATGATAAAGAATTTTTCGTTGTGTCCCTGTAAAAACCTATAAATGCTAGATTCACCAAAATGCTTATAGTTAGTGCAACAGTGATTCATAATATTCATATAAATTTTCAGCTCAACTGAATAAGGCGTTTAGACGCTATGGCACTTTTGGTCCCATAGGCAAATTTGGTCCCATAGGCCATAATGATAAAGAATTTTTCTTTGTGTCCCTGTATAAAAACTGTAAGTGCTAAATTCACCAAAATCTATACAATTGGTGCAACTGTGACCTATAACATGTGCACAAATTTTTTGCTCAAATTAATAAGGCGTTTAGACGCTATCACACTTTCAAAAGTTTGGCTCCATAGACCATAAAGATAAATAATTTTTATTTGTACCCCTGTAAAAACACTGTAAATGCTAAATTCACCAAAATCTATACAGTTCGTGCAACTGTGACCTACAACATGTGTAAAAATTTTTTGCTCAGATTAATAAAGCGTTCAGACGCTATCGCACTTTTAAAAATTTGGCCCCATAGGCCATAATGATAAAGAATTTTTCCTGGTGTCCCTGTAAAAAAACTATAAGTGCTAGATTCACTAAAATCTATAGGATTCGTACGGGGGTGACTTACAATATACGTACCAACTTTCAGCTTATTCGAACAAAGCGTTTAGAAGCTAGAGTGTTCACTCACAGACCTACACACATACATACACACACACATACACACACACACATACATACAAACACACACACATACATCTTCGTAAAAATAGTGGAAATGGACTCAGGGGACCTCGAAACGAAAAGAAACATCAAAATCTCAAATTCGGATTTTTGACATGATTACAATACTTTCCTCACTATAGTGTTCGGAAAGTAATAGTATGTCAATAAAGTGAATGTATAATACGCATTAACTTTTAAACTTCACAACCATTTACTTCAAACACTAGTGAATAGGATCGTTATAAAATCCCATAAAGAATGCTACTGAAGATTGGATTTTTTTCTACCTTTTTTTTAAAAGAAATTTACTTGGGGTTTCTGATGAAAAATGACACCGTAATTGGAAAACTTCCTTTAGGCAGTGACAGGTAGTGTCAGTTGAAACTCCTGTTCCAGGTGAATTAAAGGAGAATAGTTGTTCGGATTATTTGCGAAGAAACCCCTAAAGTGCATCTGATTATCTTTCGTACTGGAGAATATGACACATTAGGCTAGGGGATCTCACTATAGCATTAAGTTTTAATACCCACTTGGCGTGTAAATTTCTTCGCAGAGGGCCAGGTATTAAAATTCAAACACGTGTTTAATCTGCAGGACTTGCTCTAAAATATAGGTATGGGGTACTTATGTTGGTTTCACTGAGTTCTTTTACATTATTTCAATTAATTTTTCTCTCTTCTGTAATTTTTACTTGCACTTTGATAAGCTCTCTAGTAGAGAAAATCAATTCAAGTTATGCATTCTTCATCGCAAGTTTTCTGTATATGCATACATATAATACATATAATAGTTTTTCTTATTTTTTGTACAACATCTCAGTATTAGAAGCCAGAATTTCAAAAATTTCTTTTGCTGTATATTAAAATAAAACAGGTTATTTTTTAGCACAAAATACCTAAAATTTACCGTTGCGTGCAAAGTAACATAGAAAAGTTGTCGAGTTTTTCTTATTTAAAATGTAATTTAATGTAGCAATTCATAATTTCATTAGGTAAAATATTTACTCATTTACTTTTATCATTGAAGCAGAAGAATTATAAATGTGTAAATGTAAACTATTCTAAAAACACGGTTATAAAAACCTGAAAAATTAAAACATGTCCTTTTATTTATTTATTTATTTATTATTTTTTTTTTTCCATAGGAAAATTATTATACATTCGACGTAAATATATTTGTATCAAATAAAGTAACTATGCATCATATTTACTATTTATAAATTATTTTAACCTCTTAATTCCTAAAATTAAAAGGCAGGTGAGAAGTTCGGACCCAGATCGCATTAATCTGCAGAGATTTTCTCCGGAATTTGTAAAAATACCTAATTGGACGCTAAGGAGTCTATGTGGACCAAGTCCTGTTGACATTCCACCAAAGTCTAGGTCCGTTAAGTATACTAGTCCGTAGAGTAGTCTAGTCATCATCCCTACACCATACACCACATCTAAATACAAAAATTAGATGATTTATTCACTTCTTTATGCGTCTGTGATTAAAAATTTTAATATTTCAAACTAAAAAGAAAAAAAAAAAGATTGTGAAATTTAGAAACAACATTTTTTATCTACAATTTCTTAACGAATTTTTTTTTTTAAAAAAAAGAAAAAGTTTCGATTTTTTTATGAAGCTGTACTTATATGTGAATTGAATCGATATCAACGAATTTCCATTAGACAGGAATTATGGTGGATAATTTAAGTCATTTTCACATATCATACACAATTTGTTGTTCAAGTTTTGATACACACATATACAAAGTATCCCGAAATTACAGTGACAAATTTTATGAGGAGATGCGGATATCATAAGTATTCACAGAATTGCACAAGAACTCATGTTCGAAAATATCATCTTAATCCTTTAAGAACTAAGTGTTTTCAGATATTTTTAAAGAAATGTGGGCGTGGCTTTTACACTTCGAATTATTAACAACCATATTTTTTTTTACTTTATTTTTTTGCAAATGATTACATAAAAAGATACACATAATGAATAGAGTTGTTTCTAATCGATGTACTTAAAATACTGATTGTGTTAATACGAATAATGTGTATGTTTTTGTGAAATAATGGATTGTGCAAGATTTCAAAATTTACAAGGTAGACGGAGTTACAAAATACTAAAACGCTGTACTACACATGAGCAGTCGGTAATACTCATACATTTCGGTAAGTGTTAAAAAATACCAAAATGTATCCGCTCTTTTAAGGGTTAATATGATATTTGCGGTCATGTGTTGCTATGTATTTCTCATTCTTTCAGCTGTTATTTACATCATCTTAAAGCTTGTAGTTCTATGCTTGTACGGTTCTCATCTGGTAGAAATTACCACAAAACACCTTTTTTAAAGGGTTAAGATGACATTTACAGACATGGGTTCCTATGAAATTCTGAATGTTTATGATTTGACCTACCTCCTCTTAAAGTTTTTCGACATAATTTTGGGACACCTTGTATATTGGAAAAATGTTTTTTTTTTCTTCCCAGAGCAAACAGAATTATCATTTTGGATAGCAAAGTAAAATTAACCCAGTGTTAAACAATTTTTGATGTTCCATTAGTTCAATCATTTTTATTTGCGGTTAAGCCTTGCGCATATCTACAACAGTTTAAAAAAAAAATCTAAATGAAAATAAATATAATATTATTTTCTGTGATATTTATTTATTTTTTCTCTTAAATTTACTTTAAATTTTTAGCTGCACTCAACATGTATTCTTACTTTGGATGGTTGTTCAGAAAGGCTAAAAAATTGACGTATTTTTTCCAAATATTGAAGAAAAAAAGGGAGAATCTCTACTTCGTGATTAAATGAGTTTTTTCATGCCCACCGCAATAAACCGTCAAATAACGTTCAAACTATGTATCTATAGACAACCCTAAAAATAATTAAATGATTATAACAAATTTGAATAATAAGTAATTCAGTAATAATAAATAATTTGACAATGAAAAAAAAAAAAAAAAAACACCTAAGCCTATTTTTATTTTTTAAGTAATAGATATAAAATATTGCACACAACAGAATTTAATTTAGTACGACAGGATCAGGAATTATTTTAATCTACTCTTCCACACAAATATATGCAGTAACTGTTTTTCATTTCCTAGCATTCATTTCCTAAATTTTCTTTGGTATAAGTTCAGCATAGAAGCCCGTTATCAGGTTTTGAAATTTTGTTGTAATTTTGGCGATGAATTAAAGGGCTATCGCACTTGTATAAATAAACATTTTGTTGAGAAACTCCCAAGCTACTTCGGTGACAAATTTCAAATTTCGTCAAGGGGTTCTATACCGAAACTATTCCATTTCTTTAGCACTATTTTTCTCAATTTAATTTTAATTATAGAAAATAATAATAATAATAATAATAATAAAATATGTACACGTTCAATTTCTCCCCCCCCCCCTTTTTTTAGACATAATATATATATAAATGTATTGATTTCCTTATTTACTTTTATCACCATTTTTTTTTTCTTTTTAAAAACTTTGGGTTTTTTATTTAAGATCTCTTGAACCAATTATCCAATCGAACTATGAAATACGGCGTTAGCTAGATTTCCTCCTCATTAATAAGTGCACAAATTTTTGATAAAATCTAATAATCTGGACTAAAACTTAAGACAGATAAGACAAATTTTCAGCTTTATATATTTATATAAAAACATATATATCTGCACGTTTATTCAAGGTGATAGATAAAAATTGGGAATGACGGCAAAATCGCTGTCTGAAAAAACTAGTACGACCTGTTGTTCTAAAAATAAAAAAAAAGTATAAAGAAAGATATGAAACATATCTTTTAAAAATTTATTTAATAGCTTCATTTAATAATATGAACATACTGTCGATAATTTTCATCAAGTCTTTTCAAGTTTCATAAAACAAATCTTAAGGTATTAAAAATTGTTTCTTTCTTTTATTATAATTATTTATTATTATTATTATTATTGTTCAGAATTCTAATAACTCTGAATTTTGACAATAGATGGCAGCACTATGCAATTTTATGACTCTTTAGAATATAAAACTTTGATTTAAATTCATTCTTTTTATTGATATTTTAATGTGTTTTAAACGCTAAATTAATTCTTTTTTCTTTTATTATTATTTATTTTATTTATGTTTTCAATTAATTGTTAGTTATACTTTAAATAATTTCTTTTCAATTTGCTGTGAAGCAGTTATGTTTCTGCAGACCTATTCTAGTTTGTTCTTTTTGTTGTGAATTTTTGGTTGTGTTCTAGCGGAAAGCTAGAAGAATTCATTCTAACGTATGAGCTGAAATAAAGTCAATAATTCATGTTTGTATTCAACTCGGTTTATTTATTCAAGCTTTTATTCATTGTTTCTTAAATATGATGTTATTAATTCAATTGAAAGGAAGGTGAGTCCTTCAAATTCATTTTAAACTGATTTATGATTTAATATAATTTAAACCAGCGATTTTTAAAACCATACAGTCCACAATTCTATTCAAAATCCCTCCATATTTTTGGCCGTCTAGAGCCGAAGATATATTAAATTATAAAATCTTTTAGTAAAAATTAATATTTTACAAACTTGAAAAAAAAAAAAAAAATGTTCTAATGGCTTCGAAAATTGAAAAACTAAAAGCAAAAAGAACTATTATTCGGTCGTCAGTGACTAAATTTGAGAACAAAGCTATAAAAGTTTTGGAAGCTGATCCTTTAGACATTCTAGAAATAAAAATTTTGAAAGGTCATTTGCTTGAAAGGCAAACTCAATTAGAACAAATTAACAATGAAGTTGAGGAAGTAATTTCTGATTTAGATGAATTAAAAAAGGAAATTGAAGATAACGAAAAATGGACAGACAAACTTACTCGTATAAAATATCAGATAGAGTCAAGATTAGAACTTTCTTGTTTTCAGAACACTAAAGTTGTAACACAGGTTAATGAAAATTCTTGTTCTGTTTCGAAGCAATCTATCAACCTTCCAAAATTCGAATTGCCTGTTTTCTCTGGTAATTTGGAAGACTGGTTAAGCTTCAAGCAAATATTCGTAACCACTATTCATGAGAACAGTCAGCTTTCCGATTTGCAAAAATTACAATATTTAAAAGCGTCTGTTATTGGATCTGCCAATAAGTTAATAAAAGGCTTTCCAATAACTGAAGCAAGTTATAAGGAAGCTTGGGCAACACTAATTTCTAGATTCGATAATAAAAAAAATCTAGCTTATGCCCAGTTAAACAAATTCTTTAATTCGAAATCCTTGAAACCAAATTGTCGGAAATCTATGCTAGATTTATTAGATAACTGTAATGAAGCAACACGTAACTTGAAATGTTTAGGATTTGAATTTAATTTATTTGTGGATTTAATTCTTGTTTATAATTTGCAAACAAAATTGGATGATAATTTAAAGAAGCAATGGGAATTATCTTTAGATAGTGATTCTTTTCCCACCTATGATGAATTTATTTTGTTTCTTGAAAAACAAGCGAGAAGCTTGCAAGATATTGTTGATAGTACTTATTCTAAATCTGAAAGTAAACAAAAAGTAGTATTTAAAAAATCTGTTTCTAATGCTGTAATATCTAATTCAGATATAAAATCCAATAATTCTATCTGTTCAGAATGCTCGGAATCTCATGCACTTTTCAAGTGCCCACACTTTCTTAAAAAATCTGTTGAAGATAGATGGAATATTGTGAAGGGTAAAAAACTATGCATAAATTGTTTACGTGGTAATCATTTCGTTAATAAATGTTTGATTTCGACAAAATGTCGACAGTGTAATGCTAAGCACCATACACTTCTCCATTTCGAGAAAAATAAAGTTAATTCTCCACCTGTTATTGAAAATACTAATCTCAACATTGAAAGTCCATCCTTTGTCAACACTAGTTGTTTAACCAGTACCCAAGAGAGTTGTCAAACTTTGTTATCGACAGCTATGGTTCTTGTAAAATCAAATACTGGAAGGTTTGTGCCATGTAGAGTCATGGTGGATTCAGGAAGTCAAAAATCATTAATTTCCAGCTCTTGTGCTAAAAAATTAGGTTTACCTATGAAAACCACAAATCATAGAATCTCGGGTGTAAATAATATTGTTGCAGAAACTGCTCATTTTGAAGTTAATATTATTTTAAAGTCTTATTATAGTAATGAAATCTTTGATGTGAATGCTTTAATAGTAAATAATGTTACGGTAAATCTTCCTAATTTTGTTGTTCGAAAATCTTCATGGCCTCATTTGGAAGGTCTATCTTTAGCAGATCCTAAATTTTATGTTTCGAATCCAGTTGAAATTTTGCTTGGTGCAGATTTATTTCCCTTAATAATTTTAGGGCAATCTATTCTGGGTCCTAAAGGTACTCCAAGTGCTTTAAATTCCAAATTGGGATGGTTACTCTCGGGTGTCATACATGTAAACAATTTTCAGCATTCTAAAACTGTCCTTAGTTGCCATGCTACAGCTCAGTTAACTTATGATCTTCAGAAATTTTGGGAAATTGAGTCCCTTCCTGATGCAACACCAATTCACAGTTCTGAAGAAAAATACACTAAAACTGTTAGACGAATTCAGTCTGGAAGGTACATGGTGGATCTTCCCTTTAAAGAAGTTCCAAATTTAGGTGACTCACAATCAAATGCTTTAAAACGGTTTTATTTGTTAGAATCCAAACTTAAAAAAAATCATGAGCTTAAGGAGCAATACCATGCCTTTATGCAAGAATATATTGACTTACATCATATGGAACCAGTCCCAAATTCTGAAATTGATTCTAAAGATTATTTTTACATGCCTCATCATGGGGTTTTGAAAGAAGATAGTACAACTACTAAATTGAGGGTGGTATTTGATGCCTCGGCTAAAGGAACATCAGGCCACTCTTTAAACGACTTTCTTGAAATAGGTCCAAAGTTGCAACCAGATTTGTTTAAACTTCTTCTTAAGTTTAGAACATATTCAATAGCCTTAACCGGAGACATCGCCAAAATGTACAGACAGATATTGGTAAACCCCAAACATGTTGACTTTCAGCGAATCTTTTGGCGATTCCAGCCACATGAATCTATTGCGAGTTTCAGATTATTGACTGTAACATATGGCACAGCCTGTGCCCCATTCCTGGCTATAAGGACATTGCACGAACTAGCCAAAGATTATAGTTCAGAATTTCCTATTGCTGCGCAGTCAATTTTCGAGAACTTTTATGTGGATGATTATCTTGGTGGGTCGCATTCAATTGATGCAGCAAAACAATTGGTCAAAGACCTAAATCACGTTTTAAATCAAGGAGGCTTTACACTTAGAAAATGGGCTTCCAATGTACCCGCAGTCATTGAAAATCTACCAGAAGATCTTAAATCCACTAGGCAAAATGTAAAATTTTCCGAAGATTCCTCCCAAAAAATCTTAGGCCTAGTTTGGAATTCGGCAGAAGACTTATTGAAAATTCATTTGAATGGCGTCAAATCGGTGCATACCAAGCGAGAATTGCTATCGATGATAGCTCAAATCTTTGATCCTTTTGGGATTCTAGCTCCAACCACGATCATGTTAAAAATCATGATGCAAGAGCTTTGGAAAGATAAGTGTGCTTGGGATGATCAAATCCCAGATTCAATTTTGAAAACTTGGCAAGAATTTGATTCTCAAATTGAACTCTTAAAGTCCATTGGCATACCAAGATATCTGAACTGTGAAACATCTCCAGAGAACCACATAGAGATCCATGGTTTTTGTGATGGATCTGGCAAGGCCTACGCTGCAGTGGTATACCTTCGGACACTATCTTCTCTAGGTGAGATTTCAGTTAACTTTGTCGCTGCAAAAACCAGAGTTAATCCTTTAAAACATGTCACGCTTCCGAGAATTGAGTTATGTGCTGCATTCTTGCTTGCACAATTAAGTTCCACAATATTAGAATCTTTAACCTTTAATGTAAATAAAATTTATTTGTGGTCCGATTCACAAATTGCTTTAAATTGGATTGAATCTCCTCCAACCAAAGGAAATCAGTTCGTAACAAATCGAGCAAACAAAATCAAATCACTTGTCCCACAAGCAGTGTGGACTTATGTTGAGAGTTCGTCAAATCCGGCAGACTGTGCCTCAAGAGGCATTCTACCGAAGAGTCTTTTGCATCACAAATTGTGGTGGCTTGGGCCTGAATGGCTTAGTGCTAGGGTCAAGTTACCATTATTCCTAGTCAAATCTTCAAATGTTAAGTCAAAAAATTCTGAAGAAAATTTAAGTCACGTTGCAACATCTAGTCATAAAGCCTTTCCTGATTTTCTACTCAAATTCTCTTCTTTTTCAAAACTTTGCAGAGTCCTTGCATTGTGTTTGAGATTCATTATAACATTCGTAGTTGTAATCGTAATTCTAGACGTATTGGACTTGTCCGTACGCCTGAAGTTTCAAGTGCTATTACACATATTCTTAAATTGATTCAAGAACAAGAGTTTTCGGTAGAACTGAATTTGCTCAGGAAAAATCAACCTTTACCAACCAACAACAAATATTTATCCTTAAATATATTTCTAGATGATCAAGGTTTAATCAGAGTTGGCGGACGGTTGTCCAGACATCAGTCACTTAATCAAGATCAGAAATATCCAGTGCTTTTATCGAGAAATCACTTAATTACAAAATTAATTGTTGAGCAATATCATAAAAAACACTTTCATGCTGGTGCACAACTGATTCTTTCCCTAATTAGACAAAAGTATTGGATACTAAATGGTCGCTCTTACATTCGTCGAACTCTAAATGAATGTATTTTGTGCAAACGTTTGAAGAAACAAACTTGCCAACAAATTATGGGTGAGTTGCCAGTCGAACGTATAACTCCAACTCGACCTTTTTCAAAGGTGGGACTAGATTTTGCTGGCCCACTCATCACTAAACCAAATGTGCCTAGATCTAAAGATAAATTGAAGTCATATATTTGTGTTTTTGTCTGCATGTGCACAAAAGCGGTGCACCTAGAAGCTGTTTCAGATTTATCTTCCTCAGCTTTCTTAGCATCCCTAAAACGATTTGTTTCTAGAAGAGGATTGCCATCAGACATATTCAGTGACAACGGAAAAAATTTCAGGGGAGTTGCTAACTATCTTAAGCAACTATTTCGAATCATTCGTTCTGAAAATGTTCAAAATTTTGCTACCAGCAACTTCATCAATTGGCATTTTATCCCACCATATTCCCCCCATTTCGGTGGACTGTGGGAAGCTGCTGTTAAATTGACGAAAAGTCATCTAATTAAAGCTTGTAAGGCTACCATTCTAAATTTTGAAGAGCTTACTACTCTTTTATGTCAAATAGAAGCCTGCTTAAATTCCAGACCATTAACGCCACTTTCTTCAGATCCATCCGATGTTAGAGCCCTCACTCCCGGACATTTCCTGATAGGACTTCCACTCCTTGAGATTCCAGAAAGTGGAAATTCACCAAATCTCACTTTATCTTCTCGTTGGACTCTAATCCAGCGAATGAAGCAAGACTTCTGGAAGCGATGGTCTAGAGACTATCTACATCACCTGCAAAATCGACCTAAATGGTTCACTCCACGAACTGATCTTCAAGTTGGGGACTTGGTTGCTATTCATGATTCACAATCTATTCCTCTTCAGTGGAAGCTGGGTAGAATTATTCGTACCTATCCAGGACCTGATAATAGAGTTCGTGTAGTCAGCATTTGGACTCAGAGTGGTGAAATTCAACGCCCTATTGCTAAAGTGACACTCCTTCTCCCGGTGGGGGAGAATGTTCAGAATTCTAATAACTCTGAATTTTGACAATAGATGGCAGCACTATGCAATTTTATGACTCTTTAGAATATAAAACTTTGATTTAAATTCATTCTTTTTATTGATATTTTAATGTGTTTTAAACGCTAAATTAATTCTTTTTTCTTTTATTATTATTTATTTTATTTATGTTTTCAATTAATTGTTAGTTATACTTTAAATAATTTCTTTTCAATTTGCTGTGAAGCAGTTATGTTTCTGCAGACCTATTCTAGTTTGTTCTTTTTGTTGTGAATTTTTGGTTGTGTTCTAGCGGAAAGCTAGAAGAATTCATTCTAACGTATGAGCTGAAATAAAGTCAATAATTCATGTTTGTATTCAACTCGGTTTATTTATTCAAGCTTTTATTCATTGTTTCTTAAATATGATGTTATTAATTCAATTGAAAGGAAGGTGAGTCCTTCAAATTCATTTTAAACTGATTTATGATTTAATATAATTTAAACCAGCGATTTTTAAAACCATACAGTCCACAATTCTATTCAAAATCCCTCCAATTATTTATTATTATTATAATTATTTATTATTATTATTATTAAAAAACAATAGGGAACTTTAACGTTCATTAAATAAAGTGTTTGCATTATTTAGTTAATTACAGTCAAGACATACCAAAAATTATGCTTTTCTGTTATTCTGAAAAAAAAAAAAAAATGAATAAATAATGATTTGCTGGTATGTGTTAATCAAAATAACGAAAAGTAAATAAAAAGAAAAAAATGTTAATAAAAATATAGAAAAGTAAAAAAAAAAAAAAAAAAAAGAAAAAAAAGAAACTTTATTTGAATGGGACAGGATTAAGATCTATTACGCTTACGTCTGAAAAAAGAATTCTCCCTTCTAGTTTAAATGACATGCGAATTGTGACAATCTTCAGGGTGGCAACTGATGACACGCCACACTTTTGGAGACAGATAAGTTTCACTATCAAGGAAGAGTATCGAATTCAAATTAATCCTTGAAATGTCTCCGGTAGTTCTTTGCTATTTAACAGATGATCGTCAGTTTCCCGAAAAAAGATTACTGTCTCGGATTGTTTCTAAAATACATAGTATGATGCTTAATTTTGAAATATGCAAACATATTATATCTCAGTTAAATGCCGAATCTGTACGCAAGTCTCTACGCATTTTAAAAAATTCATAAAAATTGAAGGAATTGGTAGAATTGAACGCGGTTTTCGAAAAAGTTTTTTTTGTGAAAGGGGATTTTCTTTAGTGAAGAAAAAAATAATAGTTAAAATTTTCGTCATTAGAGGGCGTTGTACGAGAGCAAATCACATATTTCTATAAAAAACCATATTTATTAGCATGCAAATGTTTACAGGTGCATAAGTTCTATTCTATGAGTCAGCTATCACCGCTATCACCATGAGTTACAGTTTGAAAACTATTTAAACACCGTTAACTGCAGCTTCAGTCGGTGGTTCTTACCTGAGGGAAAATATCAACATTAATAGCGCTTTATCAAACAAGTTAGCATCGCAATTAAAACTTCACGTATGTGCAAGTAAGAGGCAAAATAAGAAATAAGATGCGTTAATCGTAAAACCGTTCATTTGTAGAACTTTGATTTGCATATTTCCTGCTATGCAACCGTGCAACGCCCTCTATCGATGAAAAATTTAACTTTTTTTTTTTCTTTTTTTCTCCTTTACAAAGAAAAAAAAAAAATCCACATTCATGAGAATAATGTTTTCGCAAAGCGCGTTCAATTCTAGCAATTCCTTCAAGTTTTATGGATTTTTAAAATGTCTAGAGACTAATGAGAATTCGGTATATTAAAACTTTTATTTAAAAAATATACATCAAAATCAAAGGTATTCATTCACAAGTAAAAATTACGAAATCGATTAAAAAGCACAATAAACAGACATTTCAGGACGACTTCATCGTCTCCTCTTCAGTATTAAAAGCATCTTTTGAAAAAAAAAAAAAAAAAAATCGAACATAAGTTTAGAAAGTTTAAAACAAGACCGCATATCCACATTGTAATTTTTGATGTTCTTAGTCACTGAATTTCTTTCTCTTCAGTTCTTCTCAACCATAACTTACAAGTACTGCGATTTTTTCTAGTATTTTTCCGATTAAAAATATTTACATTGTTAAATTATAATATATATATATACAAAAATTTATATAATATAAATTACTGGTGACTAAGAGACGTAATAACTCGAAGCTATGGTTTCTCATATTCAAACTGCAAATATTCTGATGCACATTTAATGCGTACTATATACTTATTTATCATTAAGTAATACAACTTTCAAGCTCTCTAGATAAAATACTATAAAATCTATTAGTATTATCCATTTTTTTATAAGAGCAAAAATGAAATAAAATGTTTGCATCAAACGTGGCATATCGAATTGAATTTTGATCCGATCAGTTTACTTTGCAACAGTCTTGAATACATTTTCTTTTCAATCCTAATCTGTTAATGTCTAATATGAAAATTGCAATCAAACGGAAAGAATCTTCTACTTCAACGGAAATTAATTGAAGTAATATGAATGAACAGAGAAGAAGGTATAATATGCTGCGTCACTCAAAAAACTGTCGTTTTTTATGATATTTATAATAATAACATATTCGTATTCTTATATTTTAAAGTCTAACGATGTTTTTAAATTGTAAAAGAAAAAGATTATCTATATATATATATATTCAGAAAATTATTTAAAGGATATATCTTTAGTATATTTGCAGTACATTGGTCATAGTAAAGCCTGTGATTAGGGAAGAATGTAAACGATATCGATATGTAACACTCATAGAAAATCAGAAAATAATAATAATTACTAATCTTTTCAACAATAATGGTTGCCAACTTTGTACAATTCATTAAAACTTCGAAGTCGCTGTAAAATTTTCGCGTTATTAAACGAGGTAGATTTTATATAATAATAACAATAATAATAATAATAAACTTTTAAGCATCAAAAGACATTGAAGCTACTATTGTGATATTAAAATCAGTTTCTTTATTTGACTGTTCTCCTGTCCTAGAGCACTTTTTATTTAAGTTTATCTTCAAGTTAATATAGCTGAGGATTTTGGATAGAAATATATTTTACTTATTATTTCCTTACAATAGAACTTTTTTTTTTTACGTTTTGGAAAGAAAAAACTGGTGTGAAACAACCACATGACTTCCGCTACACACATTACACGATTTATATGCACCTTTTGAAGATAATGTGATCAGAAGACGTAAAATTCAAACTAACAAAGTAGACACCTAAAAGTTTTAAAATAATAAGAAAGAAAGTTGATACACGTGTAAAAACATATAAAACAGATTTACATATCGAGTTAAAAAATAAGAGAAAAGAAATCGGTAGAGTAATTTTTTTAAACAAAATTTTTCGGGATTTAAAACTGATCTATCTGTTATGACAGCTTTTTATGCTCGTCTTAAACCTTTTAATTTTGCTCAGGATGACTGTTAATTTTCCTGCAATAACCACGTAATACATGAGAAACGATATCTAAAGTGGGTTTATGTAACAGTTTCGAAGAAAATCGTTAGAGTTATTTTTGAAATACCGACTTTTACCAAAATTTATCATATTCAACTGTTAACTGGAAAATAAAAACTACATACAAAACTACATAAAAACTACTACATTGCATGTTGTTGCCGGGCTTTCGCCCCATGCGACAAGGGGCAACAGGGGTTAATTTGGTAACGTTGCTGTACAAGTTTGTAGTAAGTGCTGCAGAACTGAGTGGCTTGGGATGATCACTATTGTAGGTTGCAACTTGAGCCAGTAGGAAGAAGCTTGGAGGTTAATCTGTCAAATTAGTAATATCTTTTAAAAGTGAGCAGATTTTATTTAGTATTTGGATTAGGGAGGGTCTAGTGATGATATTATCTAACCAGTTTACTGGTCTTCGGGATGGGTTTCGTAGGTGAAAACTGGAGGTAAGGGGACAGTTGAAGTAGTAATGGGAAGCAGTGCCTTCTTCACCACAAGGGCACAGGGGTGAGAGTCGTCGGTGGAGCCTATAAAGGTATGCTTGAAATGGGTCATGACCCGTTAGAAAGGCCGTGATAGGGGGAGTAAGGGTCCAAGTGTTTGAAGTAGGATTTGGGATCAGGTTATAAGTGTATCTGCCTTTGATGGAGTTATACCATAAGGATTGCCAATTAAGTTTTAATTTGTCCTTGAGTCTAGATTTTACATAGGAAGGGGGGCGGGTAAGTTAAAATCAATCGTTGCATGTTCTGTGGCAGTTTTTGCTAAATGTTATACAGGACGTCTCTGAACAGGGGGACAGTCCCCGCTCATCACTCTTGGAGCGATGTTGAGCGCTTCAGTGTCTCGGGCAACAAGTGTCCGAGACAGAGGGAATTGCTCCGAACGTTTATTGAGAATTCAACAAGCGTTTACAAAATTCGCCAGGCATTGAGCCTCAATCGACAGAGGGCGATAATTTATTTATAGTAGGTGTGCCGGGATTAAACCCCACGCGACAGAGGGCACAAGGAGAAATAAATAGCTTTGCTAAGACTTTGCAATGAGAATTTTAATTTATGATTTCATTAGCTGAGTCCATAATTAAGTATTTCAGTTCATTCGTTTTAGTCTTTGAGTTGGTTTAGGAGCACTCATAAAAGTCTTTTTGACATTTGCATGTTGTTGCCGGGCTTTTGCCGGGCTTTTGCCCCACGCGACAAGGGGCAACAGTGGTTAATTTGGTAATGTTGCTGTACTAGTTTGGAGTCGTGCTGCAGAACCGAGTGGCTTGGGATGATCACAGTTGTAGGTTGCAACCTGAGCCAGTAGAAAGAAGCTTGGAGGTTAATCTGTTAAATTAGTAATATCTTCTAAAACTGCGTAGATTTTATTTAGTTTTTGGATTAGGGAGTGTCTGGTGATGATATTATCTAACCAGTTTACTGGTCTTGGGGATGGGTTTCGTAGGTGAAAACTGGAGGTAAGGGGACAGTTGAAGTAGTAATGGGAAGCAGTGCCTTCCTCCCCACAAGGGCACAGGGGTGAACGTCGTCGGTGGAACCTCTAAAGGTATGCTTGAAATGGGCCATGACCCGTGAGAAAAGCTGTGATAGGGGGAGTAAGGGTCCAAGTGTTTGAAGTGGGATTTGGGATCAGGTTATAAGTATATCTGCCTTTGATAGAGTTATCCCATAAGGATTGCCAATTTTGTTTTAATTTGTCCTTGAGTCTAAATTTTGCACAGTAAGGGGGGGGGGGGCGGGTAAGTGAAAATCAATCGTTGCATGTTCTGTGGCAGTTTTTGCTAAATGATCTGTCATTTCGCTGTGAATTTTCCTGAACTAACGAGCTAATTTATACGAAAGGACATCTAATAGTGTTTAGATACCAAAGTCGCAAAAAATCGTTAGAGCCGTGCCGTTAACGAGATACGGAGTTCCGGTCCCACTTCCGATTTTACAATTTTCACTAAAAGTTGTAAATATCATCTGTACACCAGGTCTGTTTTAATTCTGAAGTTTCGTAGTTCTATCTTTATTAATTTCAGAGATATATATAATAGACTATCATATCTCCGAAACTAATAGAGATAGAACGACGAAACTTCAGAATTGACCCAGGTCTGGTGTACAGATGAATTTTCCAAATTTTGGTGAAAATTCGAAAAACGGAAGTCATGCGAAATTGGAAGTGGGACCGTAAGTCCGTATCTCAAAAACGGCTGTAACGATTTTCTTCAAAATTGCTATATAAACACTCTATTAGATGTCCTTTCGAAGATATAGTTGGTTAGTTCAGGAAAATAGATAGGCGTCCTGTATAAATAGCTCAATTTCAGGTCTCGCAAGTGCGTTCCGTTAAAAACGGCCGCACGAATTTTTTTCAAACTCGGCATAATATCTCTTTTTTAGATATCATTTCATATGTAATTGTTGTTTTATGGTCAACGATTGAGTTTGTCAAGTTTTGGTGAAAGCGTGTATCTCAAAAACGGTTCTAACGATTCTTGAAAATTGTTATATAAATAAATTTTAGCTATACTTTCTCATGTATTACATGGTTATTATAGGAAAATTAACAGTCATCCTGTTTAGCTAGGTTAATTTTAGATCTCAGAAATTGGTGTTTCAAAAGATAACTCAATCATTTTTTCTGTTATTTTCTAACTTGCCATGTAAACTTTGTTTTATATGTCTTTACTCGTGTATTAAGTTTCTCATACCGGAAAAATTTACTCGTGTATTAAGTTTCTCATACCGGAAAAATTTACTCGGGTATTAAGTTTCTCATACCGGAAAAATTTTAGGTTGGTTTAATTTTATATCTTCTGATCATATTATCTCAAAAGAAAAAAAAAAAAAAAGACAGGTAATACGTGTAATAGTGGGTAATGGCAGTCATGTGGTTGTTCATACCATATTTTTCTTATAGCAGTAATCTGGGTCTCATTACATTTATCCACTAAGAAATGGAGTATGTCTTTTCATAACATCAAAAATGTGGCGATAAAGCGCTATGTCCTTACACATTTTATACACAGTCGCGTCACAATAATATGTGTAATAATATATGATAACAATAATGGTAGTAATAGCAATTATAATTATAATAACACTAATTATTATTATAAAAGCCGCAATATTCTTCCACATTCACACACAAAAAAAAAAAATTCTACTAGTTTTTTTTTTTTTTTCTTTTCATTTTGAGAAATTGCAAGTGATATTTGAAAAAAAAAAAATAAAATAAATAAATAAAATAAAGGCTTTAAATTTTGATTTCTATTAGTGCGAAACTTTTAAAATGTAAGTTAAATTTGATGAAACACATGACTCGACGACTATGAATCTCATATTACAAATCTTTGAATTAGCCTATTTGTTTCAATCTAGCCTATTTGTTTAATTGCTTTCAAACTTTTAAATATGCTTAAATCTTTTTATAATGTAATCAAGCTGTTAAAGTGGAATAATATATATATATATATATATATATATATTAATTAAAAAGTAAAATTGAATAAAACTCAAAATAATAATAATAATAATAATAACAGAAGAAAATGCTTAAAAAATCAGTTCAAAAAATCAACCTGATCATTTATTAGGTTTTAGATTTCATTTCTGTTAATATTAGACTTGTCAAAAGAGAAAATAAATTTTCTGGAACACATGACCTGATGACAGTGAATTTGATAGAAAATTCCATGTATTTAATAAATAATAAAACTTGTATTTTGTCTATTTGTTCTATACTTTCCAAAGCTCCTATAAAACTATTCATACTATAAACAAATTGTTAAAGTGTATTTATTATTTTTTTTATTTATTTATTTGTTTTTTAAGAGGATTTGGCACATTTGATTTCATATTACAAAATGATTCAGCTAAATGCTTATATTTCTATTTGATATTTATAAATTGAACTATATATATTATATTTGTTGAAAAATAAAATGTATATACAGGAAAATGTTCTTATGGTTTTTAATATATTTTTTACTGATTTGAAATCTTTAAATTGCGTTTTCTTAATTAGAATTTTTTTTATGAATTCATGATCTTCAAAATGTTTAAACAATCGATAGATTTTTAAGAATATACTTAATATATATTTTAGAAATTTAATAGGACCTACTTAAAAGAATTAGGGATGAATTTTAAAATTAATTAATTAATTTCTGAGAAAAAAAAAAATTAAAAAGTGTATGCTACGTAAATATTTGCAAAAAGTTATGATTTTTATTATAATTTCTTTCTAAATATATATATTTTTAAAGATATTGCAAAATCCGTCCTTGATTTTTTAAAAGTAATATCTATTAAACGTAAGGGGGGAAAAAAAAGTCTTTTTTTAAATAGTTGAAGTTTAAGCATTTTGAAGACCATTATTTTATGGAAAAATGAAAACTGAGGAAATGCAATTTAAAGGTTTCAAATTTGTAATATATATATATATATATATATATATATATACCGGGTGATCCAAAAGTCAGGACAAACATTAAAAATGAATAATTCGAAAACGAATCAAGATACAAAGATACGGTTTGCACCAAACGGATGAAAAAGAAACCGGGTTTTGTGTGGCAAAGGAAAAAAATTAGTTCTGTTGGCGACCAACAGATGGCGCTATAGTGTTTTATTTCACCAAAAGATGATTTACAAATGAAAAAAAAAATGTTGACAACTTACAAGTCAGCTTAATTAGAGTTAATTAGTACTACTACAGTAACTGTTCAATGTCCATCATTCAGAAATACAGCTGTGAGATGATTCACCACATCGTTCACAGCATTTAGTAGCATTTCTTGCGTAATGGCAGACACATTTTGGCGGATGGCATCTTTCAGTGCTGCTAGTGATGCCGGTTGGTCGCGGTACACTTTTGAATTCCAAGAATCCCCACAGGCAAAAGTCACAGGGTGTCAGATCGGGAGATCTTGGAGGTCATGCGTGATTAAAGTAGCGACTGAGAATGCGATATTTCGATGCATATAAGCTTCGTCTATCATTACCTGCTGTAGTTGTTCCTTTTTATATCGTTTGTTGCTTTGCATAATCCTACATCAGAAATACGACAGCGCCATCTGTTGGTCGCCAACAGAACTATTTTTTTCTTTGCCACACAAAACCCGGCTTCTTTTCCATCCGTTTGGTGCAAACCGTATCTTTGTATCTTGATTCGTTTTCGAATTATTCATTTTCCAAGTTTGTCCTGACTTTTGGATCACCCGGTATATATATATATATATATATATATATCAATGACTATAAGAATTATTGTCTGAATATGTATTGTATTGAAAAAAAAAACTTAATATAGTTGAATTTATAAATATTAAATGGAAATATAAACTTCTATATGAAATATATGAAAATTTATATGTGCTGCCAAGTCCCTTTAATTTTATGTGTACACATATTGCATGCCTGTTCAAGAAATAAAATAAATCATTTTATTAAGTTCTTGAGCAAATAATGATAAAAAAAAATCTCTTGATTTAAATTAGCATGAGAAATAATTCGAAATTTTTATAAGTAGAGTATAAAAATAGTTTATTTGCTTAATATATATAAATCATTCACATAGGATTTTTTTTTTTTTTTTTTTTTACTTAAGGAAATATGTTTATGATTTTTCCGCTTTTGCTAATTCTAAATAACATATTTCAAATTCAAGCATTTTTCAAATAATTTTAGAATATTAAATATATATATATATATAGTTGAAAGAGTCTATCATATAAACACATTTGTTTAAAAAGTAAAATATTCAGGAAAAAAAAAAAAAAAAATGTTTAAAGAATGAAAAAGAAAAAAAAAAAATCCCTAAATGTGTTTGATTTATTTGTTTTATATATAAAATTTAAAATATCCAAGGTACACTTTTAAATTCTTATGCGCGTATGCAAACATGCCCTGAGATCAAATCATTGGGAAAAGAAAAATCTGTTTATCAAAAGTAAATAGTTTTAATATTTTTCTAAGTCTTTTCACGCTTTTCATATATTTGCTTCAACACTGGAATATTATTTGCATATTTTTCATAACTTCATATTTGAATCGACATTGAAATGAAAAATCTTTAGAATTCTACTTTTGGTATGGAATGTAACACCTGAAAAACTGTAAACGGTTGACTGATTTCATGAAACTTTCTTCCCTCTCAGGAATACAGATCAAATTTCTCACAATTTTGTTCTTGGCAGAAGTCAAAGAGCTTCGCATTGAAAGAAATAATCCTTTATATGATTCAATGAACAATTTTTGTAAATCGACAAGGGAAATAAAATAAAAATTAATTTCTTTTTTAAAGAATAAAGTCATTTGTTTATTTATTTATTTATTTATTTTTCAGGATTTCTTTATTTATAAATAAATAATAAAGTAATAGAATTATGTAAGTTCTTTTTTTAACAATTTCGATCAGAGTTGAAAAGTGTTTACTACGTCTGTCCGTCCGATTTCTAGATCCTAAAAACATCGATGAAATTCCTTGAAATTGATAGATGTTATTTTCACTATTAGATGTTCCGTTTTTAAAACGGGTGTAAATATCGCCACTGGCATAGAAGGGCACACAAGAAAATCAAAAACGCTACATTCTGTAAAAGGTATTTTAATAAATGCTATTTTAATAGCTTTATTTTGTACAAATCATAATCAAATTGACATTTATTATTAATATGCACAAAACATGTTTTCTACAAAATATACTATGATTAGCATTACGATTTACAGGGCAACACATAAATATTCAGATACATTAAGGACTATAATTGAAAACTGGTTATTGTATTGGTGTATTGAATCCTTGTCGAATCGTGTTCTTAGACTGACTAAGAACAGGATTCGACAAATATTTATTTAACAAAATTGTATTAACTCTACTTTTTTTTATTTAGGAATTTTTGCTAGTGTTCGGATACTTTTGTTATCGTTACCGACTGTATCTTTAAAAAACCACTTTTTATGTGTTCTTGCTGACGATGAAATAAAAATGCCAATATGTAATGCTTAATTGAAATTGACTGGAACTTTATCATTCTTCTCTTATCGCCCCTGCTTAGAGCACTCAACAATGTAGGTCTTTAAAAAACTTTATTCGTTTAGGGCACCTTCCATTCTTATTTTATGCTGCAAATCAATAAAACAACTTTGTGCACAGTATTGTGTCCATCTTTATTTATTGGTGGAATTTGCTTTTTTAACACCTCTGGAGAGAAACTTGGGTATTTTAGTAGAAGTTATATAAATCAGATACGTGGCAGCGTACAACGCAAGAAAAAGAAAACTGTTATACGGAAATGCGATCTAGTGGAAACCGTCGAAATGAAAATTTCACTATTTACATTTTGTCTACCTGCAAAACACTTCTCTACATACCTGTATTTTCCTACGGAAAATTACTTACCTGCCACTAAAAATACTTCGCTACACTAAGCAAATAATATATTTTTTAATAATTTATAAATTTATTTATTAAATTGTTGTTGAATTGATGAGCGCATTTACAAAGCGTTTCATTAATAAATTAGGACGGTTAATTATTTTTAATGTTAATTTTTTTTTTTTTTTTTTTTGTTAATGCGTCTGGTCTTGAATTATTTAAATTTAATGTGATATTTAGAGAAAATTATTTTCTATAGGTAGATAAATCTAATTTAATTTTTAAATTTATTACAAATAAATTTTGAATTAAGAAGAGATAAGGAATTATGTCAACAGATGCTATGCATTTGCATGAGTTATATTTCTTCTTCTTCTTCTTCTTTTTTTTTTTTTTAATTTTAAAATCCACGTAACAGCTGAAAGATTCTGATTCTCAATCTGAAGGATATCTTCATGCTGTAAAATTTAAATTGTCGGTCCAATATTAACCTCGTATTTAGCCATTTGTACCCTAGAGCATATGTATTACTGGTGTATTTACAAAGTGTTTCATTAATAAATTAGTAAAATTAATTATTTTTAATGTTTTCTTTTTTCTTTTTTTTCGTTTAATGCAGCTGGTCTTGAATTATTTAAATTTAATGTGGTACTTAGACGAAATTATTTTCTAGGTAGATAAATTTAATTTAGTTTTGAAATTAATTACAAATAAATTTGGAATTAAGAAGAAATACGGAATTATGTCAACAGATACTATGCCTTTGCATAAGTTATATTTCTTCTTCTTTTTTTAAAATTTTAAAACCACAAAGCAGTTGAAAGATTCTGATTCTCAATCTGAAGTATATCTTCATGCTGTAAAACTTGTCCGTCCAATATTGATCTCGTATTTGGCCACTTGTACCCTAGAACATACGTATTACTAGAGTGAGCATTCAACATCAAAGTTCCTATCCAGACGAGCAACCAACATTGAGGATGATTTTCGTCTGTCACGTGACGAGTGAAACGGTCAGATCCTTTCGGTTTGCCATACTTGACTCATTTCCAACTTTTTATTTTTCACACTTGGCTTATTATTGCTTGGCACCCTATTGCTACTGAAAAACATTCTCCCTTCCTCCTTTTCTCTTATTAAGTTGTTATATTTCAGGAAAATCCAAAGTGGATTAAACAGTTTTAAAAATTATGTGTAATTTATTAATAATTGCAATCTATATTAATAAAATCAGACTTTTGTCTGTAAATTTGTCGGAATAAAAAAAATTTGCGATATCTTCACGTTTCACACCCCATGAAAGCCGAAAATGACTTCAGAAAATTTTGCCTGTGTGTGTGTGTGTGTGTGTCATCGTGTCCGTATGTCGCTTTTTTTTGTCCGGGCATCACTTGAGAACAGCTGGACGGAATTCAACGGCGCTTGGCAGGAATTTAGGTCTTCACCCAACTTAAAATTATATCTATCAACATTTCATAAATTCCCCCCCGTTCGGCCCTGGGGGGTAAAAGACTAAAACACGTTTGTCCGGGCATCACTCGAGAACGGCTGGACGGAATTCAACGGCGCTTGGCAGAAACTTAGGTCTTCATCCAACTTAAAATTATATCTATAGAAATTTTCAAAATTATGATTAGTGTTTAAATTGTGGGTAAAAAACGCCTGCGCATGCGCCATAAATATTTTTTCACTAAAACGCTTTGAATGGAAAAATAATAATTATAAGATAAAAAGATCATTTTATATACCATGTTTTTAAATTTTCTGTTCAATCATATAAACGCTACCGAAGGCAGCGGGAACCCGGAGCAATTGGATAATTTTTTTAAAAAATTCATTGCTCTCGTGTTTTGAGATATTATAAAAGTTTCAAATGTCTAGCTAGTCGGGAAGTTAGTGAAAAATCGATTACAAGCTTTGTACTGGTAACGCTTCCGAAGGCAGCAGGAACCCGAAACATTTGGTTAAAAATATTTTAAAAATGCATTTTCACCGTATTCTGAACTATTCTGAAAGTTTCAAATGTCTAGCTAGTCAGGAAGTTAGTTAAATAAATTTTCTGTTGAATCATATAAACGCTGCTGAAGGCAGTAGGAACCTGAAACAGTTGACTAAAAGTATAAAAAAAATGTATTGTCACTGTATTCTGAGCTATCCTGAAAGTTTCAAATGTCTAGCTAGTCGAGAAGTTAGGGAAAAATCGATTGCAATCGTTGTACTGATAGCGCTGCCGAAGGCAGCAGGAACCCGAAACATTTGGCTAAAGGTATTTAAAAAATGCATTTTAACCGTATTCTGAGCTATCCTGAAAGTTTCAAATGTCTAGGTAGTCGAGAAGTTAGTGAAAAATCGATTACAAGCTTTGTACTGGTAACGCTGCCGAAGGCAGCAGGAACCCGGAGTAGTTGGTTAAAAATATTTAAAAAATGCATTTTCACCGTGTTCTGAACTATTCTGAAAGTTTCCAATGTCTAGCTAGTCGGGAAGTTAGTTAAATAAATTTTCTGTTGAATCATATAAACGCTGCCGAAGGCAGTGGGGACCTGAAACAGTTGACTAAAAGTATTAAAAAAATGTTTTGTCACCGTGTTTTGAGCTATCCTGAAAGTTTCAAATGTCTAGCTAGTCGGAAAGTTAGGAAAAAATCGATTGCAATCTATGTACTGATAACGCTGCCGAAGGCAGCGGGAACCCGAAACAGTTGGCTAAAGGTATTAAAAATATGCATTTTAACCTTATTCTGAACTATTCTGAAAGTTTCAAATGTCTAGCTAGTCGAGAAGTTAGTTAAATAAATTTTCTGCCGTATCATATAAACGCTGCCGAAGGCAGCGGAACCTGAAGCAGTTGACTAAATTTATTAGAAAAATGTATTGTCACCGTGTTGTGAGCTGTCCTGAAAATTTCAAATATCTAGCTAGTCGGGAAGTTAGTTAAAAATCGATTGCAAGATTTGTCCCTGACAAACACACAAACACACAAGAATCGAAGTTAATAAAAACATGGTAAAAAATAATCAGGCTGAATCAAACTTTTAGCTTTTCTACCAGATAGAAAAATGCCTTAAAATTTCTGCCTATACGAATCTCCATTCTGTACATGGCATCGCATGTATTGATTTACCACAAGCTGTTGGCCGAAATTTGAGTAAAAACATATTGCAATGGAATAAAACAGAAAAATTTTGCATGTCCAGAAAAGAAGGTAATTGGAAGCGCATTATTTTTACTATCCTCCCCCTCCCCAAACCCCAACACCTCATTGTCATTGCTTTTACGCTAACAAAGTGCGGCAACTCATCACAAACTGAAGAGTGAATCTATGAAATTGCTGCATTTTTTCCACGGAAAAAGAAGTTCCACTTTGAATAATAAAATTACTAAAATATTACTGCTCTTTTTTTTTTTTTTCTTTTTTTTTATTATAATTTTAATTATCCCATAATAAATTATAATTTTCATTTGTAAATTAAATCAGATGGTGACAAGAAAATTATGACGATTAACACTTTCCATCTGTACTTGCTTGTTGCAACGTTTAACCTTTAAAGTACTTTGCCTATGTGATCCCACAACAAAAAATACAAAGAGATAAACTGAGTTCATAATCACTCTCAAACACTGTTGGAAAGTGCTAAAAACACAATCCTTGACACAAACGGAAATGCAATTCCAACAATTTCCAAATGTATACTTTTTTTTTTTTTTTTTAATCTTTTTTGGATATGAAAAGTAAATGTAAATTGTAATATGATTTGCGCAGTGCAAAAATTTTAAATATGATTTTATTAGGGATGGACCGGATATACGGTATCCGGCATATCCGGCTGATTTTTTAATATCCAAAATACTGTTAGATATCCGGTTAATATGCCGAATAACCGGCTTTTGAATATTTTTTTTTTTTCTTTTCATTGAAATATGGTGGGAAATGCAAGAAACAACTTTTGCCCCTCCGTTTGTGGGGAAACTTCAAAATAATTATAAGATAAAAAGATCTTTTTATATACGCATGTTTTTAAATTTTCTGTTCAATCATATAAACGCTACCGAAGGCAGCGGGAACACGGAGCAATTGGATAATTTTTTTAAAAAATTCATTGCTCTCGTGTTTTGAGATATTATAAAAGTTTCAAATGTCTAGCTAGACGGGAAGTTAGTGAAAAATCGATTACAAGCTTTGTACTGGTAACGCTTCCGAAGACAGCAGGAACCCGAAACATTTGGTTAAAAATATTTTAAAAATGCATTTTCACGGTATTCTGAACTATTCTGAAAGTTTCAAATGTCTAGCTAGTCAGGAAGTTAGTTAAATAAATTTTCTGTTGAATCATATAAACGCTGCTGAAGGCAGTAGGGACCTGAAACAGTTGACTAAAAGTATAAAAAAAATGTATTGTCACTGTATTCTGAGCTATCCTGAAAGTTTCAAATGTCTAGCTAGTCGAGAAGTTAGGGAAAAATCGATTGCAATCGTTGTACTGATAGCGCTGCCGAAGGCAGCAGGAACCCGAAACATTTGGCTAAAGGTATTTAAAAAATGCATTTTAATCGTATTCTGAGCTATCCTGAAAGTTTCAAATGTCTAGGTAGTCGAGAAGTTAGTGAAAAATCGATTACAAGCTTTGTACTGGTAACGCTGCCGAAGGCAGCAGGAACCCGGAGTAGTTGGTTAAAAATATTTAAAAAATGCATTTTCACCGTGTTCTGAACTATTCTGAAAGTTTCCAATGTCTAGCTAGTCGGGAAGTTAGTTAAATAAATTTTCTGTTGAATCATATAAACGCTGCCGAAGGCAGTGGGGACCTGAAACAGTTGACTAAAAGTATTAAAAAAATGTTTTGTCACCGTGTTTTGAGCTATCCTGAAAGTTTCAAATGTCTAGCTAGTCGGAAAGTTAGGAAAAAATCGATCGCAATCTATGTACTGATAACGCTGCCGAAGGCAGCGGGAACCCGAAACAGTTGGCTAAAGGTATTAAAAATATGCATTTTTACCTTATTCTGAAGTACTCTGAAAGTTTCAAATGTCTAGCTAGTCGAGAAGTTAGTTAAATAAATTTTCTGCCGAATCATATAAACGCTGCCGAAGGCAGCGGAACTTGAAGCAGTTGACTAAATTTATTAGAAAAATGTATTGTCGCCGTGTTGTGAGCTGTCCTGAAAATTTCAAATATCTAGCTAGTCGGGAAGTTAGTTAAAAATCGATTGCAAGATTTGTTCCTGACAAACACACAAACACACAAGAATCGAAGTTAATAAAAACATGGTAAAAAATAATCAGGCTGAATCAAACTTTTAGCTTTTCTACCAGATAGAAAAATGCCTTAAAATTTCTGCCTATACGAATCTCCATTCTGTACATGGCATCGCATGTATTGATTTACCACAAGCTGTTGGCCGAAATTTGAGTAAAAACATATTGCAATGGAATAAAACAGAAAAATTTTGCATGTCCAGAAAAGAAGGTAATTGGAAGCGCATTATTTTTACTATCCTCCCCCTCCCCAAACCCCAACACCTCATTGTCATTGCTTTTACGCTAACAAAGTGCGGCAACTCATCACAAACTGAAGAGTGAATCTATGAAATTGCTGCATTTTTTCCACGGAAAAAGAAGTTCCACTTTGAATAATAAAATTACTAAAATATTACTGCTCTTTTTTTTTTTTTTCTTTTTTTTTATTATAATTTTAATTATCCCATAATAAATTATAATTTTCATTTGTAAATTAAATCAGATGGTGACAAGAAAATTATGACGATTAACACTTTCCATCTGTACTTGCTTGTTGCAACGTTTAACCTTTAAAGTACTTTGCCTATGTGATCCTTATTCTGAAGTATTCTTATTCTGATACCTTATTCTGATACCTTATTCAGATACCTTATTCTGAATATGATAAGAAGATATTCTGATATCTTCTTATTCTTCTTCTGATACCTTATTCAGATACCTTATTCTGAAGTATTCTGAAAGTTTCAAATGTCTAGCTAGTCGAGAAGTTAGTTAAATAAATTTTCTGCCGAATCATATAAACGCTGCCGAAGGCAGCGGAACTTGAAGCAGTTGACTAAATTTATTAGAAAAATGTATTGTCACCGTGTTGTGAGCTGTCCTGAAAATTTCAAATATCTAGCTAGTCGGGAAGTTAGTTAAAAATCGATTGCAAGATTTGTCCCTGACAAACACACAAACACACAAGAATCGAAGTTAATAAAAACATGGTAAAATATAAAAATAAATTTTTAAGATAAAGACTTTTTATTCGCGTGATTCGCACTGCAAATTATAAAAAGGTTGAAATGAAGTGTTGCTATCTAAATTCCATACTTTAGTTAATTTTAAAAAATCTAATTTTCGTATCGAAAAACTGTTTACACTCCAGGATTCAGAAAAATCACCTCTTTCATTTGGTATTGAATTTGTAATGATAGGTCTGATATTTCTAATTTAATTTTCCCTTTATCCGTTTTTCTGTTGCCACTTAAATTTCATACTTTAGTTATTTTTTAAAAATCTAATTGTCGCATCGAAAAACTGTTTGAACCCCTGGATTCAGCATAATCGCCCCTTTCTTTCATTCGGTATCAAATTTATAAATATAGGTCTGATATTTCTAATTTATTTTACCCTTTTTCCGTTTTCATCCCAGATTCGATATGGAACAGCTTTAGTATTGGATCCCTTTGGCAAAATTTGAAATTCGGCACCGAAGTAGCTCGGACGTTTCTCGCCAAGTTCTTTAATTGCACCATTGAGATAGCCAATTCAGTTCATCGCAAAAATGGCTTAAAATATTTAAAGTCACCAAAGGGTTCCGATACTTAAGCTATTTGGTGTGTAAATTGTTTGTATGCATCCGGCACTTATTGTAACTGCATTTCACCACCCTTCTCGGAGTCGGAGGGCAATAAACATGTGTAAAAACATGTTTTTCCGTTTGAATTCGCTTTGAATTATCTTAGAATGGCGAATTTTGGTGTGTGGATATTGATTAAGTGTACGCATTATGTACATTAGTGGGATTTTGCAAAACTTCGAACTCACCCGCTGAGGGTGGGGAAGTAAGAAGTGGGTAAGTTGTGTCGAAGACAGTGGAGACCCATACTCCTCACAATGGGAGCGAGAAAACCTCTACCAATCACAGCGAGAACTTAGGTTATTAATAAAGATATGGCATTTTGACAACTCATTTAAGTTTAATGTACAGCGAAGCGGGCAAAGCCTGCTAGTTTGTAATACGCTTTAAATAAATTATCAGTGTTATTTGTCGGCAATTAAATTAGCATGCACACATGTAATGAAAGAAATTTTCATTTTCTGCTTTAAATATTTCATTTATTACTATATTGTTACAAAATTGAAAATAATTGTGTTTATTTTTGTATAAATTCTTTTAAAGAGGCTTAGTAAGTTGATAAAGTGCTAATTTTGTGCATTTCTAGTCGTTTTAGCGTCGAAATAGCCTTATTTTCCCTTAAAAACGCATTAAAAAGCCCCAATAAGCCAGGTAATGGATTTGGCGCCAAATTTGGCGACTTTCCCCCACATTGGCGATTTTTTTGGCGACCTTGGCGAGAAAATACTTATTAGCGATATACCAAATATGGAAGCTCTAATCTCATTGGCTGATGAAATACGGAAATTTCTGGAACTTTCCACGCTTTTCTACAGGGGTATATAAAGGCTGTTTTCTTCGCCAAGGCTAGTTCAGTCAGTTCAGTTCAGTTCTCAGCCAGCTTCGCTAATGCTTGCATTGTTTTGAGCCTCTTTGAAAGAGACTTGCTTTAAGTGTTATTGCTATACAGTTTGTACTGTGGATTTGCTATTGACAGCTGTTGTTTAAGCAGTGTTTACTGGTTGAATTGAAGCTGATACTTGATTTATAGACCTGTATTTTTCCGGAACTTTCTGTGAATAAACTATTGAATTTTTGTAAGTTTCGCCTTTTATTCTCGGACAATTCACGAACCCCCAAGTACGCAACAATATGTTTACTTATAAAATGATAAGAGTTTTCCTTTCGCATTTTTTTTTTTCCATCCAAATGCATAGTTTGCTTCGAAATTTTTCTCGGTGCAGCTGTATGACACGACGAAAAGTCTTTGTCACCTCTTGCCCAAGGAGGAGAATAACCTCTGACCCTTAAGAGTGAAAACTTAAAAGCACTCGTCATGTGACTTTGATGTTGGTTACTTGCTTCGAAGAAGAATGCGCACTTTAGTGATATTACGCCCTAAGATGTATAACAAACATATATGTTTGACGTTCAGATTACGCAATACACACTTATACTTGAAAATATGTATCGCTTTAATATTACATATTGAACGCTTTCCTTGTTTTTTAACGATGAAGTAAGCTTTGATGTTCGTCAATTTTCATATTTTAACATAAAGTATCGAAACAGATTACCAAATATGATTTTTAAAGAAAATATTATCTGTTATCTTTCCCATAAAAAACAAATATTTCTTTAAGCTTCAAATCCTGGAAGATGAAGAGTACAAACTTAATAAAATAGAAACGAGGCAATATTTATTCATAAGAGGATTTCTCTTTTGAATTTACTTTGACAAGAATAAGCTTTTAAGAAATACCATACGCAGTGCCTTCTGTGACATTTTAAGTATAATGATTCAAAAAGAAAAACATATCAAAGTTTAATTAACTTAAGTCTAACTAACCCTATTTTTAAATTTTCCTTACTTTCAAATTTCGACATTTATTTCTTTACAAATTAAGCTGCTATTAAGCGTCGTATATTCTGGACTGAACGTTAATGCTTGAGTAAATGCTTTAAAGATAAACTGTATAAATGAATTTTCTAGTTAAAATTTTCATTTCAAGCTTTAGTTTTTATTTTCAGCATTCGGAGTAGAAATCAGTTCGTCAAAGAAAACTTTTACAAATATTTGAAAATATCCAATGAAGGTAATTAGCAGATATTAGACCGCTTTTAAAATATTAATTATTTAAATTGTTTAATTTTAAAATATACGAAGAAGAATATTTTTATTAAACATTAAAAGAGCAGATTATTTATGACGAATTCAGACACCAATTATGTAATTTAGAGTATGTTCTTGAGAAAATCGTAATATTTATGAAACGAGAAATTTAGAATATTAGAAATTTTGAAATAATAATTCAAATTTTAAACGAAAAGATTATAAGATTTAAATTAATTAATATGTAAATTGTAAAAAAAAAAAAAAAATAAGTAAAGCAGAATTAATTTGGGAAAATTTTGTAAAGATATTTTTATTCCAGATAAAGATTTATCCTCTTATCATGGGTGTGGACTCAATTTTTTATTAATTGTTTTGTCAATCTGTGGAATTTTCACAATGAATTGACAAAACACATTTTTTTATTAATAATGAATCTAATGTCTTCCCAATTAAAGTGTGACTATTTACAAACCTTTTAAATATCCTCTTACATTAGGTCGACGTATCTTTAATTATAATAATTTTTCTAAAAATACACCTTCTTCCAATATTGTTTGTTACTGTAATGACCCTAATTTTAAAAAATATGTTGACCACATATGGACGTATAATTACTGGTGATCTTAGTATAGTTAATGATCTTTATTTGTATAAACTTATGAATTATGGCACTAAATTTAGACTTTCTACAAAAAGTAACATAAACCACATATTAAGTCAGTTTTCTCTAGATTTAGATTTATCTATTTATAAAATTGCAATTCATTATAACAAACCTTTAGAATATTTAAATGTTTGGAAAATTAATACTTTAAAAATTCTAAAAAGTCAGCTTATTCTTCAATCTAGTTTTATAAAAAATGAAAAATATAAAACTTTAAATAAATCTATTAGTCTTTTACAAAATAAATTTATTATTACTTATGTAGATAAATCACCTAATAACTATGCCATTATTTGTAAAGAGTTATATAAATAGATCTTAGCCAACAATATTTTAAATTGCAATATTTTTAAGCAAACCACTTTAACAACTGAAATTAAAGATTTTAAGCTTTCATAAATTATTAAAACTCAAATGTAAAAATTTCAACTATCCATATATAGTTGCTATTCCTAAGTTTCATAAAACTCCAGTAAAATTTCGCACTGTAATTATTGGTTGTAATGCATATAATAATGTTTATATATATTAACAATTAAGATCTTTTGCTGAAATTTTAAATTCTATTTTTATTTTAATAAAAAAAAAAAACTTAAATGTAAAAAAAAAAAAAAGAGTAATAAAACAATAAGTATATAAGTAAATAAAACAAGTATTTTGAGAAGGTTTGTAAAAGAAACATATAGTAGTTTGAAACGGGTGTGCTTAAGCAATTAAAAATTTTTTTCACAGCATTCAAATATGTTTGAATTCCACAATACGCATTCTCGGTATTGTAAGTGTTGTATATATTTTTTGGTCCACTTCTACTTGACAATTAAAAAAAAAAAAAAAAAAAAAAAAACTCCTAATATTCATAGAATAAGCATATAATCCTATCTTCTGTTAGGAATTCAAATTCAAATTAAACTATCAGAATTTTAGATCGTAATCATATTGCATATAAATTTTATTGCAATTTCATGAACTTATGATACTTAGTTATAAAATATAGTTTTAAAAGTGCACTATTGCAGCACCATATTTTGAGAGATAAATACTGACGTTTATTTAGCATAGTTTTGCTAAAGCGACATATAACATCATATTTAGTGCGACTGTATGACTTCGAAGATAAGTTATATGTATCAAGCATGTATCGTAGAAAGTGTTTCCCAGAAGCACCACATACAAATCGATGTAAACTGAAATTCAATCAGAAAAGTTCCCTGCAATAAGCGGCGCAGACTTACTCCTAGAAAATACGAGTTATTATTGACCGTCTGAGAATTGGACACTCGAGACACACAAAAGCACATAATTTTAAGGAACAGGAGCCTTCATGTCCCAAATGTCATTCCAGTTCACTTTCCATTCGCCATATTCTGACTGATTGCCCCTGCTTTCGTAACTTATATCTAGATATTACTTTGAATCATCATTACTTAATATGACAAGCTTTCTGAGAACTAAACCTCAACATGAACTGGCAACTTCTTACAAGAATCAGGCTTTTACAACATCTGTGTGATATAGATTATCACATATTATAAAATTTATATTCTTCCCTTTAAAGGATAGGTAAATTCTCTAAATAAATATAATTATAAATAAAATTCTTTAATCTTAAATTAACTATTTAAAATATAACAGTATAACTGTTTTTAACCTATAAATAATAAATTTTAAAATATACGTTTTCTAACTTTTATATCTTCCCTTCCATGTCTTTTTCAATGTAACTGAAACAAAAATCTTTGATCAGTTCCCAGTATTCACGTAGCAAGCCTAACGTACTGGAAATTCTTTTCTCTCTGTAAATGAAAATGTTTTGACTTATTTCTATCCGTTTGTTTTGTGAAAGTTAAAAATAATTAATTCAGTCTCTTTTAATTGCACATCGAAATGTAACTGATACACCCTCTTGTCGCCTAATTTACATCAACGGTTAGATAGAATATTTGCTTAGCTAGTTATTTTCCCAGTGTCTAAATCTTGCCAATATTCACTAACAACGGTCAATAAATTACTCGTCACTTTTTAAAAATATACATATGAATATTCCTAACGTAATGCAACCATTCTCTATCTTAAACTTTGAACTTGGCGTGTATAATTCAACGCCAAATGCATTGTCATTTTTTTGCTTCAGTTTAGGAGTACTCACTTTCTTACTGTTTACTGACCATGTAAGATGTAAAATCTCAAGAGCGATTCGGGCCTGAGGCCCGGCCTGTTCCTCGCGATTGTTTCCCCACTCCATGTTTAAAACTTCGGACTGTTAACTCATCTATGGTCACGCCACAAAATTGCTTCATTGGAATATGTTGAATAAAACTTGCAAGAGAACAAAATATGTCTCTGAGTTAATTCCGAGCCTGGACTTTAAATGGAAATTAACTTTTAATAATGTTTTTACTTTTCAGCCAACATCATCAACGAAAATATTCTTTTACGACGGCCAAGATATCGCCTTCACAATCTGATTTTAACTCGCTTCACTCTTTAATCTTTCTTTTCTTTGGTAATCAAAATTTTATATGATGGACTGCTGGAGTACTATATGATGGACTACTATTGTTCTTACTACTGGAAAAAAAAAAAGTTTAATTTATTTTATTTGGCGCAGAACTTCCATCCTTCCTCCTTATGCCACAAAAAATCGATCAAACACCATGCCTGCAATTAATAATCCGAGTACAAAGAGTACTAATTAATACTTAGAGTATATTATTATGTCTCAATAGAATCTTTAAATCTATCATAAACCAGAAATTTGAAAATTTCACAAATTCAGTAACTTTTTTATGTATTTTCAAAAGTAATTAAAACATTTGTGAAATCTATATGTAAGTAATTATTTAAAAATTATCAATATCAGATTTGTCAAATTTTTAATTTATTATGGACAAATTTTAGGGTCTTCTCTTTATTTACACCACTTATTTCTCAGAATAATTTTCTCTCATACGTAATTGCGATTAAATAAGAAGAAGACTACTCTCTAAAAAAAAAAAAAAAAAAATCACGCGTGAAAAAAAAAAAAAAAAAAAAAAAAAAAAAAAGTGGATACTAAACATTTTATGGAATAAAGTAAAAAGATGGCAAGTCTGCAATTTTATTTTTCGCATCTGTATTAATGAATGGCATGGTACATGGATGATATTTCCAAGGATATATAATTATTCTATATACTAATTATTTTTCAGACTAAAGCTTTCTAAAGCAACACTATCCCTTATAAAAATGAAAAGTGTACCATTCACAAAATAACTTATAAAGTGAAATATTGGGTCAAGAATAACTTTTTATCTTGCTTCAAAATATCCAAGTTTCAAACAATAACAGAAAAAAAAAAAAATATCATTCTTATGAATTTAAATTTAAGCATAAAAATATTCATTTGTTAAGCTTTGATCTTTATTCGTTTGTCTTCAGATATTTTCTAATAATTACTTATTCAAGGCTACGACCCCCATAATCTCCTACAATAATCAAGATCTTAAAATTATACATTTCATTGTTGAACATTAATTCGTAAGATTAAAAAAGGAAGTCAAACACAATCATGCCTCTATTAGGTCAGAGCAAAGGTCATTGAAGAGTGAATATATTATGTTTCTTAGAAACAGGCAGAGAGAGGCATTCAAGATCAACAAATTGTTTAGTTATCAGTAAGGCACTTTGTAAATGAGCATTGCAAAATGGAAGACGTGCAGTTCTTGACCCAGAAAAACATTTCACACCACGACGAAAAGGAAATTGAACGTACTTTTACGTTTCAGGCACTTCTTTATAAAACGAAGCTACCTGAGGACCAGGTTATTAAAGTCACGAATAATGTAACATAAACTAAATAGGAAATGATAAATGAGATAAATTAAAGATTTTTCTCAGTCTACGCTTTTAAAATGAGTTATTGTATAAATATGTCTATGTAAGAGTCTATTGCTACTGGTATTAAATATTCAGTGTGGATTTTCGTGAATATACTACTTATTGAACAGAATAAATCTCATAATTGTACATTGTATATTTTAGTGTAATTTTACCATTTTTATTTTTTATTGATTTTTATTTTTTATTAAGTAGGAATTGTTTATTCTATTTAATTCGGACAATCTATAAATATTGGAGAACGTGCAAAAAATCGATGAAAATGGTTGGTTGGTTGGGTTTTACGTCGCACTATTGCTGCGCAGATGGACAATTGGCGACGGTCTGGGATTCACCCTTAGAGGTGGTCCGGAGACGTGCCATCGCAATTTTGATCCTCTACGGAAGGGATGACTCTCCCGCTTCGGTGACCCCCAGAGGTAGAATTTTTGATGGGAACATGGAGGACATTGCGGTCACGACAGATTTTTCGTGCACCAGCCACCATTAGTGTACACGACGGTCTTTGGCCGACTCGAGTACCGAACCCGCAATCTTCCAATTACGAGGCCAGCGCTCTACCGACTGGGCTACCGCGGCCCCGACGAAATTGGAAAAACTTACTGTAATCATTAAGCAATGTTTATTTCATTCATTTATATTAATCCTACTTTTACATAATTTTTATTACAACAATATTAATTTTTAATAATTTTTATAAATTCCTAAATTTATTTTTTTGGTTTTAATATAGCAATTCTAAGCCCAAACCATTTATCAGATTCGGATCTAATGAGATGATCTTTATGAACCCACAGGGGAATTTACTACTGGCAGCTGACACAGCTTATTTATTCAGTTTATTATTCAAGTTCTTCCCGATATAACACGATTCGTGTGTTATGACCCAACAAGTAAATTATATCGGGTGTCTGTTACATTTCAATAATTGTAATATATTTTGTTAACCACTCCATAGTCACATTTGTAAATTATACAATTGTTTATAAAACTATATGCTAAAAAATATAATCAGTTGTTAAAGTGCACTTAATTTTAGTGAACTACCTGATCAAATTTCCTGCAGTTTTTCAGTTTTAGGTAAACTCTCGTTTATTTAGATATTTTGTAATGTTATATATATTATAGGGATAGTATACTAGAAACTAATTAGTTCAACTCACAAAACAATATTCAAATTAAACTGCCCCGTATGATTTAAAACATAGTCATAACATTTACTGGGCCACAGTTTCGTGGCACAGGGTGTTATATTGTATTTTGATGGCCGGATATATTGACGTATGTTTGAAGCTAATTCAAAAAACACAACTTGTGAGAGTACATGCAAAGTAGTCCAATAACTCAGGAACTCTTAAAAAAAAAATAGACATTATTCAATCTGTTGTTTACTTTATTTAAATATTTTTAAAAATATTAAAATCTGTGGTGACCATATAGGTGAGTACAAAAATTAATAAATTTTCAAAGTTAATTAAGGAGTGGAGGGAAAGCCGGCAGCGCCAACAAAAACGTCTTGACGGGTTACATGGCGGTGGTGGCCTTGATTTTCTGTTGATTTCGCCAAAGCATCAATCGAAGCCACATGCAAAATCGTAGAAAAAGAAATGGTTGTAATTATGTTACGTATAAACACATACAGTTTTTGGAAAGGTTATCAGATAATTATAATTAAAACGGTCTTCAATAAAAGCCAACCTTCGCCATGGGAAGACGGAAGTTTTCAGCAAAATTAATATACCATATTTTGAGACAAGGAATGTACATAGGGCGACTAACTGCATTTATTTTGCGAGATGAAAAGAAACAGAATTAAAAAATAGTCATAAAATGCTATTGTAGATCTGCATAACGGTAAAGAAAGGGGTCTGCTGAATTCTTGAAGGACTCCACACTCTACTTAAAAGTTTTAAATAATGCAACTGATCGTAGCAACAGATTTATATTGTATTTTGATGGCCAGATATATATTGACGTATGTTTGAAGATAATTTAAAAAACACAACTTGTGAGAGTACATGCGAAATAGTCCAATAACTCAGGAACTCTTAAAAAAATAGGAATTATTCAATCTGTAGTTTATTTTATATAAATATTTTTTTAAATATTAAACATCTGTGGTGACCATATAGGTAAGTACAAAAATTAATAAATTTTCAAAATTAATTAGGGAGTGGAAGCGGAGCCGGAAGCCCCAACAAGGATGTCTTGACGGGTTGCATGACGGTGGTGAAGTGATGCCTCGATTCTCTGTTCATTTCACCAAAGCTCCAATCAAAGCCACATTCAAAAGCATAGAGAAAAAATGGTTGTAATTATGTTACGTATAAACACATACAATGTTTGAAAAGTCTACCAGATAATTTTAATTCAAATGGTCTTCAATAAAAGACAACCCTCGCTATGGGAAGACGAAAATTTTAAGCAAAATTAATGTACCATATTGTGAGACAAGAATTGCACACATGGCGAAAAACTGCATTTATTTTGCAACATGAAAAGAAACCGAATTAGAAAAAGTCATAACATGCTATTGTAGATCTCCATTACGTTAAAGAAAGAATAATACATGATCAAAGGTTTCGACAGAGTTGCAATTCGAAAAAGATACACATGTGGGAAAAGGGAGGATATAAAAATTAAGAAAATACTGTATGTGAATTTAAGTTACAATTTAGAGGTAATAAAAAATCTGTTTGTTACGTTAAAATGGTTTCTTATACGACAACATATATATATAAAATATGTGATAATTGACAACACACAGAATACAACACAATACATATATATATATATAATTTAAGATAATTGAAAAGGAAAGATAATAATTTTGAGGTTATTAAAATTAAACTAGTAGAAATTCTTGAAAAATGAATTGAATTACTTCATTGAATAAATAAATAAAAACGTATTCTATATAAAACTTCTGATAGCACTACAAAATGCATCCTACATAGATATTTTATCAAAATTAGAACAAAAGCAGTTTTTTGCTTTTGGGAAGCATAAAAGAAAAAAAAAATGTTTTAAAAAATATTGCGTTAAAAATAAGATTAATCCTCATTAAGCAAACTTTTCGTTAATTAACCCTTAAAATATGTCAATAAATCGCTCCAGTGAAATTATTGGAAATTCAGTACCCAATTCTATTTAACACAATAGATTAACGGACGAACAGCTTAATTATATTCTGATCACAGTGATCAATTTTGTGTTCTAATTAGAAATTATCTTTAAACTTCCTAGTATTCATTCTCTAATCACGGCTCAGTCTCTAACCATAGCACGGGGTTTTTGCTGATAATGAAAATGCTCTTTTCACTTATAGTTTGTGTGAATTCGTATTACTTAACTTTTTTTAAACATATTGTGATATAAACCTAAAATATATTTAAAATATTTTTATTTGGTAATTTAAGAGCAATTTTTCAAGATATAAACAATATAAAACTATACATATCACATTATCTAAATAGTCAATGATGAGCAGTTAATGAAGTAGTACTTTTACACACAGCCAGTATATAGAGTGTCGAAAACATATAAGTATTTTGAAAAATATATTATTATTATTTTTTTTATCATATTTGTATTTTTTTTAGATAATAATTGAGGTAATATGTATAAAATTATTATAACACAGGTGAAGAACATGAAAAGTTGGCAATCATAGACTGTGACAAACGCAGTATAAGATAATTATATGAACATAACCACTGAGTGTCATCTAGCAATATTGAAGTTAAATATGTTCGTTCACACTAAAACAAGATTCTTTTTTCTTTTTTCTTTTGTAAACCGCGCGAAAAAATGATTTAAAAAAATTCCCTTTTCCCTCTAAAAGAGAAATATTTACTATATATGCATATATACCAAGGCAAAAGGTATTATCTTCTCATATATCATACGATGACTCAGAAAAATGAAGCAAATAAAACTCCTACTAAGTTATTTATTTTTACATCCGTAAAAGAGTAAAATTTTGCTCTTCTGGAGTAATTTTTACTCGAATGTTTAAGAGTGTTCGATTCTTATAAGTAATTTTGACATTACTTTCGTAGATAAGGCTATAAGCCTCATATTTTTATGTTATGGCTCTTTAAAATGTTGTCGATAGATAAATAGTTTAACAATTGTTTTATTTTAAAATTAAAACTTTCCAGTTGCCTTAAGTTCTCTCTTAAAGTAAATGAGTTCATTCAATATGCCAAGGAGGAGTTTTTTTTTTTAATTGAATTTAATTAAAAATGCAATTCTTTGAGCTAATTAGTAGCTTTTATTTATACTTGAGTTATTTCTGCTCATTCAACCACTTGTAAGTTTCAACATCGCTCTCGTTCCAACGTATTTCTTCAGTAGCACACAAGTGCAACGGGCAACACCATTGTAAAGTGCTCCAGTTTATTAAAATCCTTAATAAAATAAATAAATTAATCAAATACAATAAATAACTCCAGTTTGAATGTATTATGTTAACTAATTTAATATGTTGAATTTAACTCAAGATGAAAAGACACGTTTCTTCAAGGCAAATGAATGAAAATTCACTCAAGTTATTTTCATTCTTTCATTTTAAGAGAGTATGGGTATGTTTAATCAGTTCGACCTATTATGTTTTATCAATGGAAATTACATTGAATATTGAAAGAAATTTAGACTATAATGTCAAAGGTATTTATTTATTTATAAAGGTACTGTAAATGTTATTTACACAGCTAGAAAAGCCTTGTCTGCAAGTTTAAATGTTAAACAAAAATGACATCAATATTTATTTGTATATAAAGCAAAACCAGAAAAATCTTACCTAAAACCAAATGAGTTTACCATGTCAAGATTACTTTGCACAGAAATATATTCGGAAAATTGGATACAAATTTCACATTTCATAGAAAGCCAGCATGTTAACACTAAAAATAACCAGATTCGAAATAAATTAAATCATTTATCAGTGTTTAATTTTAGAATGTTTAATTAGCTCTTGTGTGTTGTGATGTTTTGCCTTTATACTTAATTTTAGTAATTTTCAAGTATTTTTTTCCAACATCTACTAAATAGTATTTATACAAGAACTTCCTTAAATTACACGCTAAAACATTTTTTTAAGAAATCAGTTTATTTTATATTTTTGTATGTAGTGATTTTAATATTAGATCAACCGAAAAACTGTGCCATTTTGAATTAATGCAAAAATACTGAAAATTTCTGTATAATAATATTTCTAAGATGTTTGAAAAACAAATTACCTTTATTAGAAAATTGGTTTTACGTCACATAAAAATATTCTTTTTATTGTATCCAAAGGAATGGAATTTTATGGCAAAACTAATGTCAACTAAATAAGAAAAAAAAAAAACTTTAATTTACTCTATTTACGTAGATAACACAGCATTTTCTTCCATTATAAAATTCCAACACAATTATCACTTAAAATTTTATAAAACTTTAAAAGAGCATTCATGCAATAATTAATTATCCATGTTAATGCACTTAACGTCAAATAATTTGACATAAAGGGATTTAAGTTTAACTTTAAAACTCCATAAATATATTGTTTGAAATTTTCTTCCTCATTTTAGTATTATTAAAATTTGCTAAGTGGGTCGTAGAATATTTAATAATTAAATTTCCTGAATTCTTCTAAACTTTTATTGTTTTTAATATGATAGACCATTTATGATAGTCATTAAACATAATACCATTAAACTTTTTAAAAAATGTTTGAAATATGCATTGATAAGTATGCATTAAAATAGAAAATCAGTTTTCTTTTCTTTTTTCTTTTTTCTTTTTTCTCTTTTCTTTTCTTTTTCTTTTTCTTTCTCTCTCTCTCTCTCTTTTTTTTTTTTTTTTTTTTTTTTTTGGTATTTGATGTAATCATTCCAGTTCGAAAGAGAAATAAAGATGTTATTTTTCGGTACGAAATAAAAGATTTAGCAAAAAATAAAATTTATTATACTGTATTAAAATTTAGTACATGTTGAAAATGTGTCTGCTACCATTGCTCGACACTGAGTTGCGCGACAATTCAGTTTCCCGATACAATTTTGCACGACAGGTACATTTGCATTACAGCTCAATTGCCCGACAGCTACGCTTTTCACAAAACCCCTTTTCCTTATAAGAACATTCTTACGGAATTCGAGAATTCACCGAAATAAATAAATAAAAGAATAAATAAATAATATGGTACATGTAAAAGTACATTTTACTGCAGTAAAAGACAATTAAAAGAAATAAACCGTTACATTTACACAATTAAATATGCATTTTAAATCCTTAGTAAAAAGCAATTTCTTTCAGTTGTGAATTTACCAAGAACAATCAACAAAGCATGGGACTTTTTTTTTTCTAATTAAAAACTTCTTTTCTCACATTTTAGCTGAAAAATGTATGTAGAAGAGGGAAATGACAGAAGAACAGGAGCGCAGAAAATTTTATCGTTATTGATCAAACGATAGCGACCGTGTGTGTATGTTTTTTGGCGTGAACATTTTGCCACTACTTTACAATCCACAACAGCTTCAACCAAAGTAGCATCTAATTTTTTATTTAATTAGGAACATTTATATGGTTTTATTAAAAAAGATTATTGGCGAGTAAATATAGCTACGATTTCCGTTAAATATTTTTCGGAATCATGTAAATTTCTCAAAATTATCTGTAGCAAATTATTCAGAAACTTACAATGTAAAATTTATTCAACCCTTTTAATTTCGAAGAGCAATTCGTATTTTGACTTTTTCGTTAAAACAAAAATTTAAATTAATTTTTCCGATTTGAAATAGACAATGTGGTTTATAATTTTTTGAGACGAAGCAACAACTGTTGAAACTGCATTGCCATATCACATACGAAAGATTACATTATTTTTTTTCCTTAAAATGCATTTTAAACTACGTTTAATGCAATTATCATTTTATCTAAAAATAAATTTCATATCGAAGTTTTATAATTGTATTCTCCTTGAAATTCCGTCCTTAATTTTATTCTTTTATTTCATTCTTTAATTCCAAATAACGCTTCTTGAAATATCAGAAGAAACAAAGACTTCTAAGAAATTACTTGCTTTTTATTGATTTAATCTTAGTAATTAAACTCTAATACTCGTCGCAGAATAAAGCGAAAGGCCCTTTGATGCATAACTACTTACACATATAGTTTTAAAAGAAAAAGTTTTTTTTTCTTATTTCTTTAATCATGATTGGAACTGAGATTTTTTTTTCTGCGAATAAGCTGACAAAGTTCGTGCATTTAAAAATGTTTAAATTAAACATCAGATTTTATCTTAGCATTTCTCAAAAAATGAGTTTTTGTAATTAAATGGCAAAAATGTAATGTGTATCTTCTAATTTGTTATTTTTTTAAAAATGAATGAGCATTTGAGATTAAAACGGTAATTACTTTATCGATCATATTTTTCAGTTAAAAAACAACAACAACTTTATTTTGACCGTGTATTTATACCAATCTATATAAGGAATGAATATTACGGGGGAATATACATTCTTTACTATGCCGCATTAAAGTTTGGTTTATTAATAAAAGCTGCAACTGCAGATAATTCTGCATGTACATACTGTAGATATATTGTAAATAATTTTGTTCACTTGGTGATAATGTCAGTAAAAGTTATTTTTGCTATTACTGGTTAATGTATGACATAAAGTGTTTTTTAGATTAATAAATAAGTAAATAATAATATTCCCTAGCTGAATGTAAGACAAATGCTTTGTACGATAAATTTGGTTGAAATACTTTAAATATACATCCAAATTATGTTAAATCTTCATATTTTCTGTTGTAAAAATCTTATGTCAGCAAAATGGATCAACACATGGATTACAATTTTGAATGAAAAACTTCAAGTATTTCAGTTGTTCCATTGCCTATGATGTAAGTAAAGATATAAATGTATACAAAATTCTTTCTTTTAATAATTTCGAACAAACTTATATATCGTCCTATCAAGAATAAGTCTTTATTCAAGAAATAAGTATTCAAAATATAAATAAATTTAGATGTATATAATTATTTAACTGTTTTAAATATACATGATACATTTCCAGAAGATGTTCATTGAGGATCCAAGAACTATGAATCAGGAATTTACTATGAGGACGAATTCTATATAGATAAAACTTTAAAATACTAAAATATGCATGATTTAATAAATAGAAAAATGCATGATTTAATAATTACTAGATAGGGTACATGAAAAAAAGAAAATTCTGGGTATGAACTCTATACAGAAATGGACTTAAAATAACTGAATATGCTGATTGCAATATATCAAATATTAAACATAGGCTAAAAATAAGTAAAGAGAAACTAATTTAGTTAAAGTCAAATAATATTTCCTTTTTATGATCACATATTATTTATCTGTTAGTTTATATCTATTTTCATAGTAGTAGAAATTGCATAAAAGCTAGACGATTGTAGAAGTGGAAAAAAAAAATTGCTTAAAAAATGTCCATCACGCAATATACATCATTTTAAAAAAATTACCCGAACATATAATGTACCCAAGCAGCACCGAAACGTTCTCTGAACGTTCAAAAATTGTTCTACAAACACGTTCTAAGAACGTTCACTTTGAACGTGTTATAGACGTCTATTTGTCCATCTTGAAGCCGTACAATAGTACGGTTCAGAGAACGTTCAATGAACGTGTAACTATCACCATCGGTGTTATAGAAACGTTCTGAGAACGTTCTACGTATACGGTCTCAGAACGTTCTAAACGTCTTTAGAACGTTTTCAAAACGTTATACACATTTTCAGAACGTTCTAGAAAACGTACTGTAAACGTTCTAAAATAGTGTAGAAAAAAAAAAAAAAAAAAAAAAAAAACTGTGACGTCATTATAAAAAAAAAACACCACAGTACGGGCGTTTAAAAGTAAAAAGTACATATTATTACTTACAAACTTTGAATAAACACCATAAAATGCAATAAACTCGCAACAATTGTTTCGAGTCGAAAATACACACGACCCTTCATCAGGCGAATAAAGTAAGCACGAGTGCTGCAGTCAAAGCGGCAACGCAATTGGTGCGTTGCCGCTTTGACTGCAGCACTCGTGCTTACTTTATTCCCCTGATGAAGGGTCGTTTGTTTTTTCGACCCGAAACAATTGTTGCGAGTTTATTTCATCTTATGGTGTTTATTCAAAGTCTGTAAGTAATAATTTTTACAACGCCAGTTTTGTGGTGCTTTTTTATTAAAAATTACATAGCTGATGATGCAACACATGAACAGGATTATAAACTACTTTTTTTTTTATTATTCATATAATGTTTGAGAAATTTTAACATACTTACTATTCCTTTAATTTCAACGTAATATGCATCAAAAATTCGATATTATATGAGAGTTTTCCGAAAATAGTGCCATTACGTCTCTTTATCCCTTAAAAAATTTCTTAAATTTTTTCATTTTTTTCATTTTTTTTTTTTTTTTAATTTCTTTTTTTCCCCTGATTTGAAGATAATGAAGTTATAGTATTAATTACAAAACTTTGAATAAACACCATAAAATGCAAGAACTCGAAACAATTGTTTCGGGTTAAAAGAAGACACAACCCTTCATCAGGCGAACAATGTAAGCGCGAGAGCTGCAAACAAGCACGTTGAGTGTGTTGAATGCGTTGCCGGTTTTTTTTTTTTTCTTTTGTAGCAGCTGCGAGTTCTTGCCTTTTATGGTGTTTATTAAAGTTTCGTTATTAATACTATAACGCCATTATCTTCAGATTAGGGGAAAAAAAGAATTTTTTTTTTTTTTTTTAAATGCAAAAATTTAAGGAAATTTTTAAGGGATATAGTGTTGACTTTCACGTTATGACAATTTTTGGGAATTACTGTCGTAGAATATGGAATTTCTCATGCATATACGTCTAAATTAAGTATGTTCAAATTTCTCCAACATTATTTGAATTAAAAAAAAAGTAATTCATATCCCTGTTGCTGTGTTGTATCATTCTTCATCTGCTATGTACAACTAAACTCTTGAATTATTTTGCTTGTTTTAATCCTTGGGATTCCGGATGCATCATCCTGTGAGTAATGTTTGTTTTTTATAGTTGTTTTCTGTTTGATTCTCTGTGTTCTTGAATTAATAGTTTATTCCAGGGGTGCAGAAAATGTTCAAACCTCGGAAATTTCCCCCAAACACAGTATAAATTTCCCTCAATAATGCAAAAATCTACTTTGCTATTCAAAGTCATTTGTTCTATGTAATAAATCTTTAAGAGAATAAACATACAGTGTAACATAAAAATGTCGCTGTTAGTGTATAAGCACTTCAAAGTAGCAAATTGTTATTTTTGATTTACATTTTTATTTTCTCTTAAAAAAATATTCAAAATTTCACCCGAACCTCGTTCGGACGTTCGGACATGTTCTGCACCCCTGGTTTATTCCACTTTATTCTTCATTTTTAACTTCAATTAATTTCTTGTACGATTGGGTGTCCGCTGGTATAGCTGCTAACGAACGAAATCGTACATTGGTGCTCAACGGTGAAAAAGGTCACCCCTGACGAGTTTTTTTTTTTTTTTTTTTTTTCTTCTTTTTCACCGTTCTGAGCTTTTCCTTTAAAAAAAAAATGCTGTTTTTTTTTTTTTTTTCCTTCTCGTTGCTTGTTTGTATCTTTTGATTTGAGTTTCATGTCGTTTTTACGCACCGGCAAAATTATTAAAATTGCAACGAATAATCTAGGAATAAATGTATGATTAGATTGAAGTTAAATAAAATAAAAATAAATAAACAAAAATAAATGTTTCAATAAATCACAATCAGTCTCCACATGTTATTTAAATTTGTTGTAATTTCCTTCTCATTGTTCTATGTGGTTTCAGTGATCTTATATCGGTTGCCTGGTTTTAACTACGATTAAAAATTCATTTATACATACATATATATATATATATTAATTTTTTTTAATACAGGGTACAAAGATAATCACGAGAATGTCTTTATCTCCGCAACTATTGGTCGCAAACATATAGTTTCAGTTACAAAATTTTTTTTATAAAAATATGAGCGGTATGACAAGTTTAAATTTAAAATATCTATTTTTTCAAAATTACAAAAACTAAATTTTTATACAGTTCCAGATCCCTATAGTGATATTTAAAAAAATTGACACTCATCCTAACAAAAAGTTTCATTTATATTCTCCCAAAATGGAACAAGATATTTAAAGTTTAGATTTTCTAACATATTTAGGCCTTCAATAAGGGATCGGTTTAAATATCCTATTTGGAATTTGTTTGCTTTTTCCCGGGCTTTATTAAAGAATTTTTCATTGTCTTTTTAATAAATCCCGAGAAAATGCGAAATAATCCTAAATTTTGAAACTAACTATCTCAGACAATTTTGGGCGCACAAAAGTGAAACTTTTCGTGTTATATTTTTTAAGTTGAAAGTCAACTTTTACTATTAGCGTCCTGAAAACCGTATAAAAATTACCAATTTTTGTGATTTTGAATAAATTGATTTTTTTAATTTAAACATGTCATATAATGAATGCTTACATTTTTTTAAAAAATACATTTTGTAATTGGAGAACGTCTGAGACCAATTGTTGTGCAAATAAAGGCCTGCTCTCGACTTTGCACCCTGTATATTCTAAACATTTCTGGGTACTACTTTGTAAGTCCATGGATAGTTTAAAAATATATTTGAATGCTGAAGTTCATAGAAAGTTTTAATATTCCAACATAAAAAATATTTTCGAAAATTAATGTACCAATACACCGCTAAAATTATATGCAATTGAGTTTAGAATATATTGTTAATTTATAATAATAAGAAATTGAAACGAAAATTTAAAAATTAGTTAGAAGGAAGAAATTTTAAAAATTTCCAAATACTTAAATATAATTTTTTTAATCAAAATATTTAACATACTTCATATTTTTAAATTTCAGTGCATGTGTGTATTCATATTTTCAGTTTACAGCAGCAGTTTACAAAAATTATGTTTACAGATATTTAAACTTATTCCACATGGCAATGTAATTGGTAATCATTAAATGTTTAAATTTCTTTAAAATGAGTCAACGCAATTTTTACTCATTTTATGTAATTATGCTATCATGGCATATTAAATAATAAACAAATGTAATTATTATTTTTTTTTTCATAAAAAATATAGTAAGTATATTATTTATAATTAATATATCATTTCTTAGTATATTATTTATTTACTTATTAAATATATTATTTATTGTTTTGATAACGTTTTCCCTTTTCCGTTTTTATATTATGTTAGACATAAGTAAAAGGAAAGAAAGCCGTCCTCACCCAATCTCTGTCTATGATTATGCTAAAAACATAATTTTTACTTATTGGACGCCATTATTTTCTGGTTCAGAAGGTTAGTATAAAAAAAAAAGAAAGAAAGAAAAATTAAAGAAAGAAAACATATAGAAATAGCTTTTGTATAAATACTTTATAAATAAAACTATTGTTCTTTCGTATATATATATATATATATATATATATAATTATATTTCACAACAATTTTATCGTGTTGTATCCATTAATATAAATAGTTTTTATTCCAGAGAATGCTTGAATTCCAAACTTTAAAAGTCAATTTTTAGCCATTTTCATGATATACAGACGAGTGGCAAAATAATGTGTAATTTTCCGATATAGCCTTTTTGTCAAATACATAGAGAAATCTTGATAAAGTGCATAGAACTTCATGGGTATAAAAAACATGTTATTCCACATATATTTATGTAAAGATTTTGTCCAGAAAGAAAAGAAGGGATCTTAACGGGGGGGGGGGGGGGGGTGTAAATTTTTATTTATAAAAATTTGCACTTGAAATGCGTTGTAGCTGTAGCATTTATTCTTATGTGGCTTCTTTAATTTATGTGTATTCATAATTTTGTCAGTATCACGCGCATTCATTGAGAATATTTTTTTTTTTTTTTTTTTTTTTTTTATATCTTTATTGAAAATTTGCGAAACATTTTTTGCTTATATAACATAAAGGGTTTTCAGATCAATTTAATGCCATTTCTAGAAAATTTGACATAGTGCATTAGACATAACATAATACAAATATAATATAAAAATATTAATATAAGATGAAATATGAGTATTTTTTCTAAATAAGTTTTAACTTTGCATCCACAAATGGTGACAAAGTTTTTTTTTTTTTTTTTTTTACAAAATTTATTATCCAAATACATAAATACTCTGAAAAAATAACCAAAGCAATATCAGGGAAATTTAGAAACATATCATCGATAGAATTAGTTAAATTTAAAGCAATATGAAAGAGAAGCGAACGATAAGTGGTTTTATAAAGATTTCAATTTAATTAACTTACAGTGTATTCCCAAGGACTTATTAAAAATAAAAATATGCATTACATACTTATACTTTTGCTTGTCTTTCATAGTGCTTAAATTTCAACTAATTCTGTTGACGATATCTTTTTGATTTTTCACAATGTTTGCATGAGTTCTATACATTTCACTAAATAATACCCAAAAATTTTTTTTCGTTAAATCTTGTGCATGCGCAGATAAATATCTTTTAGTAAAAATGCTCATTTTTTTGCATAAATTTAATGTTCTTAATCTCAGATTACAGAATGTTGTGTCTAATGTACTATGTCAAGTTTTCTAAAAATGACTTATAATAAATTAAAAACCGTGCTTATTATAAATAAAAAACACTTGAAAGTCTTTAATTTCGTTAAAGAAATTTTCTGTGATGGTGAATTATAAATGATAATTAAAAAGAGCGCCATAAAAACATGCTAAAACTACAATAAATTTCAAGCATTATTAATTACAAGATGGTGCCAAATATGTAAAAATATAATTTTATTAGTGGTTTTTTTCTTATCTTTGGGGTATTTTTTTTAAACATATGTGATATAACATGTTATTTACACCCACAAAGTATCCATCAAATGTTTCTCAAAATTTCCGACAAAATGTTTAAATTCGAAAGTATCGCTTTTTTTCTTATTTGGTCCCCCATCATCTGTATACGTATATAAAGATGCACAATAATTATTCTGTGGATTACATATGTGCTTACACTTGTGTGTATTCAGACTAGCTTTATCTGAATTACTATTTGATTATTAATCATAAAATTGACAGATTCATTAATTACATACAGTACAATATACTCTTAATAAATATACGGCATTGTAGTTCTTAGATACTGTACAACGTATGTCTACTATGTACATATTTAATATTTATGAGTTTTGTACGTTATACACCAAAAATGATAAATTCGGAACAACAGTTTAAATTTTTCAAAAATATATATCTTAATAATGCGAAATGCATACGAAAATAAAACTTTAAAAGATTAAATTAAAACAATATTGTGCATTGTGATTTTACATAATGCCCAATGTTACATAATGTTTTTACGCAACCAGATACCAAAAAAAAAAAAAAAAAAAAAAAAAGGATTATATTAACCAGAGTATTGTTTGTAACATTAATGTTCAGGTTCACTTAATTATATTTTTGTAGATCTCTATATAATTCAGATGAAAGAAAAATATAAAGCTACGCAGACTTATACATTTTTATTTATTTAAATTCGTTTAACCCTTTCAAAGGCTTTGGAATACATTATATCAAACCTAATTTTAATTCCCAACTGTAAAAACTTGTCCAAGAATTTTTTTTACAAAGTTTTACTTTAATAATATAGAAGAAAAACTCCATTTTTCTTTTTAATCACTTATATTTGTTTGTACGTACTGGTGGCAGATAATTTTAAATGATCAAAATTATCTTGTCCCTCAAAGGGTTAAGTGAGAATAACTTTTACACATTTAACATAAATATATTTGGTTACAAGAAGAAATATTTTTAGAAATTTCTTTATTAGCTATATATTGAAGAATGTTAAATATTGAATATAGCAGACATATTTTCGTAATCAATTAATTAAAGAGGTATAATAAAAACGCTTTAAAGATTAAATTGAAATACATGTATGCAAACATTCAGATGCATTAAACTTGTCTATCAGAGTTGACTTAAGCAAATTATTACAGTAAAATTCACGTCTGAAAAAGATGCATTAAATCTGAAAATGGAATATGAGAAAAATAAAGGGAAAAAAATATGAAACTCTATTCCATATTTTGTGTTGTGATTTTATTCCAAACTTTATAACAATACTCTGTACTTTGAGAGTTTAAATTTGTAAATTTTTTACTTTTTTTTTCTGATACAATATATATATATATATATATATAGTCGAATCTAATTAACGTAAACCGCTTATCGTGAATAGTTTCCACAATCCCCGCTAAAACAAAGGTCAGTTTCTCAGTTACTGACAATATAAACTACTGATAACATGAACAATTTTTTTTTATTCCCCATGAGATTCCCGTAAACGAGGTTCGACTGATATATATATATATATATATATATATATATATATATATATATTATATATAATGTATGTTGCTTGGTAAAAAATCAGTAAGTAAGCTAAAAAAAAAAAAAAAAAAAAAAAAAAAAAAAAAAAATTCATCTAAATATCTCATGATAAAATGAGTATTTATCAACAACAGGTGGATCTGTTATTATTTAAGAACTACAATGTTAAAGTCAACTGTACCTCTTTAGATTTTGAAGCATGTATTTTATAGCCCCTGCTCTTTCCATTATATTACCATTTGATTTCGATGAATATAATAAAACGAAAAAGTACATTTTCCTTTAAAAAGAAATGAATGAATAAAAAAAAACAAATTAATTTTAATTAAATTTTAATTTTAATAAGTTTAATCTTTTCAGCTATATACTACCATTGTTTCCAATAAATACTACAAATAAATAAATAAATAAATAATAAAGATTTCTCTTTTAAAGAAATTATTTAAAATAAACAAAAGTAAAAAGCTGTTATACTATGAAATTTATACATTATGCATAAACATAATGGTTATAAATAAGATTTTATTTAAATTTTAATGCACTTTTTTTTTCTTTTACTTCATTACCATTTGATATGAAGGTGACAAATAGGTTATAAATTGAAAATAAAAGAAACGCAATAGCTGTTTCAGGTCAAATTATCAGTCCGACTCTTCTTCAAGTGAAAAAAGAAAGCACCGAAATATTATTAAAGCAACTACGCATTCGTAAATTTTAAGTGAATTTCGGAGTAGTGCTGCTATCTATTAGTATTTTACAAGAAAGATATCTTACGAACTGCTATATAGTAAAACGCAACTCACAAATTATCTTAATTTCAAACTCTCTCTCTCTATATATATATGTATATTTTGTCAAAAATATAAAAACATGAAACTTAATACAATATTTTAAATATCTAAATGTAAAATAAACTTTTTTACTTTAAAAAATATACGAATTTAAAATGAATGTTGGATAAGAAATTAATAATCTCAAGAAATTCTGCCATAAAACGGAAATTTTAGAAACTGTTGTTATAAAAATTTCTTGTAAAATTTCTGTTTTTATTTCTTAATAAATTTCTGTTTTTAAACATGTTCTCTTAATATTAACCGTAACTGACTGTAAACATTTACAACATTAAATTAAATTAGCATTTTTATAAGCAGGCTTTTACTCACATGTCTTGAGAAAATCGATGTTATTGAATTTAAGAAAACTAATACATAATCTCTTTTTTAGCATTTATTACATGGATATTGAAACTGAAATATAATTTTCTGTCTGACCAGTAGAATCACACGTACATGGTCATAAACGGTTATAAAAATTAAAAGAATAAAATTCATAATATATAAAAAAAAAATTATCCACGTTATTTAATTTTTGAAAATTCTCCTTGATTTTGCACTAATATTGTTTATTAGTATAATCTGAATACATTTGTGCTTTACTTTGTGGATCGATTGATGAGTTAATTTTTATTTTTGTAATATTTTTAACTGTGGAATTTTCATGCAATTATTTTTTTTCTAATTCAAAAATTATATATATATATATATATATATATATATATATTTATAAATAAATCCACAAAATAAATGTACAGATGCATTTAGAGTATATTTATAAACTATAATATTATAAGATCGAAGTAAAAACTTAAGACTAAAGCATTTTAAACAATTTAAAAAAAGATTAAAATTTGTAATTTTAATTTTTTAAACTTTGGTAGTATTCAGGAAATTTTAATATATTTAATATTCATACATTTCAATGCATATACAGACACTGTGAAACATACGCTGTGAAACCGGTGTAAACTCCACATTTTTAAAATATGAATATTTTTGCTTAATTTTACCACATTTAGTTACATCTTTCATTATAAAAGTGAAAAACCTCTAATTATTGCATTAAAATCCCATAAATGGCCTTACATTGTTTTTTCAGAAAACTAAAACTTCTAAATAATTATAAAAATGAAACTTCTAAGTTATTTTTCTTATAATTTATAAATTCTTACTACTCTGATTTGTTTTAAACGCTAAAAATAGGTAATGCTTACAAAATCTTAAATTGTTTTCCTACATATAAATTTGCAAAAAGTTCGTTATTTCAAAATCTATTTAGAAGGAAACAATTCACTTTACATTGAACGACCCATTATATGCAATACAAACAATTGTAAGACAATAATTTCAAAGAAAGATTTTCAACGTCCACCATACCCTTATTAAGACTGACAAAATGACACAAGCACACATACCTTAAAATTAGATTTATAAGAAATTAATATATGTTTTTTTCTCTTGATGAGAAATTTAAATTATGTTTATTTTTTACACAAAAATCCCGCTTATTTATAACAGAAAAAATATTTGATGTCATAATACTATTATGTGACAAGTTTTGCTTGTAAAATTTATTCATTGGTAATACTAATATTCAAATGCTGTTAGAAAACAAATTAGTAGTTAGATTTACATTAACAGCATTTTTCAATTTCTCGAGATAAAAAAAAAAAAAAAAAAACTTAAAAATAACAAGTCAAACTTTTTAGCATCTGATTAATAATTATATACAAACTTTTATTATAAGTATGAATAAAGTATTAATAATGTATCAAAATATATGTATGTAAGATATATAAAGTAAATTCACTCTTACGTCTCTCTTTGATAATCAGAAAGTCATCAACATGAGAAAATTGATATGAAATAATTTGGTTTTCGCGGCTGAAAATTATGGAACTGGCAACCCTTGTTGGTAATTTGGCGGCCTAGTCAAATTTGGCAGCTTTCTATTTTGAGATAAAACAACACAAGTAGTCCTTTTCATTTTGTGGCATAGTCATTATTTAATTATTAGGGGTTAAAAAAACTATTTTTGTTTTATGTAGTTACTTTAATGAAAAATGCAGAACTCAACAATTGTATTAAAAAAATGTTATTTAAATATTATGTTACAGAGTTTGTATTTAACAATATTTTGTTAAATAGTTTATTTTTATGATGAGGCAAGATATAAAAATTCGTGGTGTATTTAAAATGTTGCATGCTTGTTTTATTGAATTACATAAAATGCCACTTCAAGGAAAGCTTATCTAACTAAACAGGATGATAATTACAAAATCAAGCTAGTACGTCGTGGCCATTACAAAACTGTATTTTATATTTTCTTAAACAAATCCACGTTGTTCAATTAAAAGTAGTTATTTCTGCATTTTACATTTATGAAAAAAATGAGAGAAAGGAAAAAAACCAATAATGGAAAAAAATATTATTTATTTATTTGTTTATATATATATATATATATATATATATATATATATATAAATTCAATTATTTCAAATTATTACAGAAGCTTGATTCAACTATTCATTTTAAAAATTGTGAGCTATTTCAAAAAATATTAAAATCATTTTGCCGGCACGAAAGAGCGGTTGTGAATGATGCTACTCCATATACTGTCGGCAGAAATATTATTGAAGCTCTAGTAAATCAAAATATTTGCACCTAAACTGTTTTGTTGAGTAAATATTTATCGAGTCATAATCTTAGTCTTAAGCTGTTTATAAAAAAGTAGATTGATGATAAAAATTAGTGATCAAACTAATATCTATATAATATTTCTCTAACGTGGACCAATTTCAATTAATATTTTTTGAAATGATACGACAGTGGTAAAATTAATAAAATACGTGAGGATAAAAAATAGTATTTAAAAATGAACAATATTTAAGCACGTGGATTCAGTTCAATGATCTAATAAAGAAAACATGACGATATTTGTTTGAGGACATTATTTTATGAGAAATGTATTTTTGAAAGTTAATTCTGCAAAATCTTTGCAAGAGTCAGTATAAACCTAGCAATATTTCAAAGATATAAACAGAACATGATATATTATCATAAATTGGCTACAAAACGCAATCATAAAAAAATATTATCAATTTAAGTCTAGGATTTTTTTTTTCTTTTTTACAAAAAATTACGCTAAAATAAATAAAATGCCATTGCATACATTAAAATTTAAAAGGCGTCACAGGGGTCCTTTACTAAAACCGTACTGCCTGCGGAAGTATGAAAACTGAGTCATAAACCATGAATTTTATTTTGAAGCTTTTCTTTGAATAATTCTGGTTTCACTATTGCACAATATTTATTTGTATCTAATAATAATTTGGCTTCTGGTAAATTAAAATTTTAATTAAGGGGTGAAATTGATATAATATTTATAAGTTTCAAATTTTAAAGGTAAATAAGAAAAGAAATAAAGTGCGAAAATGCCGCACGGGTTTGCTAGTATATATGAAACGTGGATGTGTGCTTCAGTAATTTTTCTGCCGAATGTACAAAAAGTTTTTTTGAATAATTATCAGTATTGTGTATATATATATATATATATATATATATAATCATTTCACAACCATTAGTTAAAAATAATCTGTGTATTTTTATACTAAACGTTATTCTAGATGACTGCACGGATCGAAATTTTATCCTTTAAACCTTTAATTTAATCCTTTGCCGGTCCTATTGAATTTCCCTCTCCTTTTTTGAATGTTGCCAAATTTCAGGATTTTTGTTGTTCAATATCCACCAATAAATTTCTACTGCATCGATTGTCTAATCACTTCGAAGTTTATTCGTCCATTATATATATCAAATATCACTCCTCAAAATTATTGGTGTTCGTTAAATAAAAGAGTCCCTCAATTTGGCAATACTATGTATAGCGGTTTAGAGCACTAGGGCCGGCAAAGGGTTAATATAGGAGAAAATAAATAAATTAATAAATAAATAAAACATTTTTTTTAGCTGTTTTTAATTATTTCAACCTCAAGATTGGATCAAGCGTATGATTACCGTTTATTATTATTATTATTATTTTACTTACATCTGTCAAGAAGAAAGTATTGGATTCGTGAAAATTTCCGACTTTCGATTTTCGATAAATTCACACAGTTTGTGATTTTTGGAATATGATTCGACTATTGTTAGAAAATGTCTTTGTATGTGTGTCAGAAAGAAAATTTTGGACTCTGTTTCTCACGAGCCAGTGGACAGCATTTAACCAAACTTAATATTTGGCTAGACTTAAATTACTGCTAATTAGATTTTAATATGTGGCTTTCATAACATGTTGCTTCTATATTGCAATTCTACTGGACAGGCTCCATCTAATCATCTATAGTTATAAATACACTAAGCTTGTACATGTGATGGAAATCATGTAAATCTGTACTGATTTTATTTGGGTACAAAAAGCTAACAGACGACAATTTAATTTCGTTTCTGATAAGGTAAAACCTTGCTTCTCAGAGTAGTTAGTTCTTCTAAGGTATATATATATCGTATGTTATTTATTGTTATTTAAATCCACCAAAATTGGTATATGATATTTATATTATTAAAATGTATGCTGATTCAATTCGGATGTAATCTATCCACAATGTGGCGTTGCTGTTAGTGTCTGGGATTTCCAGTTGCCTATACAGCAGCACCTATTGGTGAAAATTGTACGAAATTATATGTATAGAAAGTTAATTGTGAGAAGCTAAGTTTCTTGAAATTTTGTGCGAATAAATCGTTGGTGACGCTATTATATAGAATGGAATAAAAAAAAAACTTTTAAAGCCGTCACAGTATAACTAGTTTGTTTTTTTTTTTTTTTTTACTAATGCGCAAGATATTTATATTTTTATTGAAATATTACAGAAATTGCTACATTTTTACTATATTTAGTAATAAACAAAAAAGAAAAATCATGCGGACCACTTAGTTTATAAAACACCTGCACCCTACACCTAAACATACACTTTTGTACGTTTAAAATTTTAGTGAGTCCCCATATCAAACCGCTTACGGTATACACATACTTTCAATAAAAAATGAGCACGGTTACGATGTAACTGAGGAATTATAAAATATATTTTTGAAATTAGAGAACGAATAGACAGACAATGGTGTTGACAAACTTAAATTTTAAGCATATTTTTAACTCGTTGGAAAGTTGAAAACGTTTAACAAAATTTAAAACACACTTCGATCAATTTTCGCTTATTATCCTCTAATATATCTAAATATTTCTATATGGCCTTATGGTTGGTTGGTTGGTTGGAGGATTAAGGCCGATTGACTCCTTATGTGTCCTAGGCCTATAGGGGGAATGCCCTCCGTGGGGGTCTTTCTAAGGGGTCCTAGCCCGTATTTACGCGAGTTTCGGAGGAAACCACGGAAAACTCCGAACGGCTAGGTCGATGAGCGCAACCTGGGATCGAACCCGGCACCTCCCATCTACCAGCTTTGAGCGCAGAACCGCTCGGCCGCTGGTGGGCTATGGCCTTATGAATCATAAGCTAACAATAAAATATTTTATAGGAAACATGTTTTATGTGCATACGAACAGTATTTCATAATTTTATTACGTTTCGTTTAGCATATCTAAGTATGCTTTAAATAAACATTAGCAGGCTTTGCCCGCTTTGCTGCATAGTATATTTAAATAAATTCTCAAAATTCCATGTCATTATTAACAAAATCTCAAAAGAAAAAAAAATCGCTGAAATCAATCGAAACTTAAGTTGATGTTCCAGCTGCGTTTGGTAATGGTTCTTCCGCTCGCAACATGATTAGTCTGGGTTTCCATTGCTTTCGGCAGCGTCTTACCCACTTTTTACTCTCCCTCTTGGCGGGTAAGTTAGAAGTTTCGCGAAATACCACCGAAGTGCCTATTACATACAGTCAATCAATACCCACCAACCAAAATTCGCCATTCCAAGATAATTTGAAGCAAAATTTTGGATTTTATAATGTGTGAAATTTGAAGGTATCGCTATTTTTTTTAATAACGACCGTCATCATGAATGTAGACCATCAATTAAATCTCTTCTTTCATTTGACAGACACATCACTTCTCAACCCAAATAAATAAATAGATAAAAATAAAATAAAAATTACTACTTAATTATGCATTATCAGTATTTAAAAAAGACTGTTTTTATTTAAATATTAATAATAATTTCGTGGGACACTCACATGGCTGTCTCTTACTCTTACCTAGCATTTGAATACTATAAATGCAGATTGCAGATTAAAGTGTAAGATAACAAATACTATATATAAATCTACGTTTTAAAAATTTCAAACTAGTTTTAGGAACAGATATTATTTGACGAATAACTCTCTCAATGAGGAGGGGGGGGGGGGACCCCGTTTAAATATATTGCATAATGCCTACTATAAAAAATTCTTGGCTATTATTAAATTTAAAAGTTCATTCCAAATTTTTCAGTCAACTTTCTTTCTCACCACTCTTTCAAGCTTATTAATCTTGAACAAACATTTTTAGCAACCTCAAAATAAACTTCAAAATACAAAATTTGAATTATCTGCAAATATTTGTTTTAAAATTAGCTGATAACAGGCATACACAAAGATTAACCATTAAAAATTTGATTTTAGTATTCAGGGAACCTCAAAACGTGTAATTATAGGGAAAAAAAAGCGTTAAAATTTCCACTTAAAAAATTTCTTTGTTTACTCTGTAGGTTTGAAGTATTAATTATCATTCCTAGGTAGCCCTGTAGATGAATGGGGAATGATTTTCATGCCATATTTTACACTAAACATACTTTTATGCATATAAAAAAATATATGTTAACTTATTTTTGTTTAGTACAGGCTACAGATATTAAACTGTAAATAGCAAAAAAATTTCGCTCACATACCTAATGTATTTGAATTATCTTGGACGTCCCTGTACACGAAGCATTTGCTTGATCTCAAGGAAAAGCTAAGTGCAGCATCCCCTTACATGATTCAAATGTAGAATACTAAGTTTTCATATTCTGGAATTATTTGTTTTTGAAATGTGCTGATAACTGGCATACACGTACAGGCATACACAAAGACACACACACACACACACACAGATCAAATACAAAAACCTGATTTTTGGATTCAGGGGACCTCAAAATGTGCAAAAATATTGCAAAAAATCAGTTTCAAAATTTGACCCAAAAACAATACTTTCGGGTCAAATTTTGGATTTTTCTTATCCATATCTGTGGATGAGAGAAAGAAAAGAAAGAAAAATATAAGCAATAATTAAAGAGAGGAAAAAAATAGCCAAATTAGCGATAAAACTGCCAAACCGTTTGACTTCCTGTAATAGCAGATGCTTGCTTATCGTTAAGTTAAAGCGCGAAAATTTTTGTCACATTCTTCAATTATGTTGATGCTATGCAGACCGAACCTTGTGCAGTTTGCTGATCAAGCAGTAGATTATTTATTCAATAACATCCTTGATTAGCAGATTTTCATGACAGAAGACAATCATTTTTATGCTATGTAGAAGATCTTAGAAAATTTATTTTTCTAAGGGTTTATTATTATTATGACAAATGAAAAAAAAAAAAAAAACGGTAAATTTGTTTTAAATCATCAGAAAACGATGGTTCAATTATTCGTTTTAAAGGTGATATCGAATTCTTTTGAAAGATAATCATTGTGAAAAATTTTATCCACCCCTCCCCCATCCCCGTATACTTATTCCTAGGGGAAAAAACAATGTCCTATGAATAATAATAATAAAAAAAAACTGTTTGACTATTTCTCGTTATACAGTCAAATTGAATCAATAATGTATATCAAATGTATGTCACACAGAAGGTTTGGTGAGTATATATATTACAGAAGCTGATAGATAGCCTTTCTGTGAATGGAAAATATTGGAACGTGGCAGTGCCACCTGTCGTCCAATATGCACCCAAAGGCAATCTGTAGAGTTTTACGTAATATTAATTTCACGTACCAAATTTACAACATTTATAAATCACAGAAGTTGAGATTTTTCGTTTCCGTTATGAGATTACATTGCAACATAGCACCTGTTGGCCGATGTGCATCCAAAATGGACCAGTAAAGCTTTACATAAAATCGATTTCACTTATAACTTCAGTGTATCACAAAATTTAAGTGTTAAATCACAAGAGTTAAAATATTGCCTTTCCGTTAAAATGATTAAATTGCAGATTACAACGCCACCTGTTGGACAATGTATACATCCAAATTGTATTAGCAGAGGTTATCATGATATATACCAATATATTAAGTTTAATGCATTTGTACACTATAGAAGCTGAGATATAGCCGTCCCATAAATGGAGGGTTTCATTACATAGCACCGCAATCTATCGGACGATATATCCTAAATGAAATTTAAATAACCTCCAATTTAGGGCAAGATCTAATTATGTAACAAGTTTGGTTGAATTCCATACATTGATTCATGAAATACAAAATTCACAAAATTTTTCCATGAGTTTAAAATTTTGTAATTTTTTTTCACCTCACCGCTACTGATTCTTGAAAAGCATTCTTTACTGACGTGCTAACAAAACGTTAAACTGAAAATGTAAAAAATGCTCTATTCTCTATCAAGCTAAAAATTATAAATTTCGAATAACTTACGAAGTTTTTAAATTAGAATGTTACAAATCTCTCAATAGGATTCTTATCAATATCATAAGCGATATTTTAAAACTGGTCCGATCTCTCTGCAATCATTTGATCTTGAGATATCGTGTACATGGACTAACGGGCTATCACGCTAATAGGTGCCGATACCATACCAACCTTTTGACTTCCGGATTCCTCACGCCAGAAAACGTGTAAAAAAATCAAAAACTGAAGTCAAAAATTTTCATGATTAACCTAGTTTCTCAACCAATAGTACTAAAAAGTCATTTTGTCATATTCGTTATAATTACACTGTTACAGAACGTGTTATGACGGTGTTACACTTGAACGTTCTATATAGAACTAGAATTGTACGTTTTATAGATGGTACAAATCAAACATTTTCAGAACGTTCTAAATAATACCATTTCTGAACGTGTTTTAGAACGTTCTTTTGACACGAAACACGGTGTTTGAACTATTGAAACCGTTATTAGACGTTCACAGAACGTTCCTGTGCTACTTGGGTAGTATCATTTATGTGTAAATCCATAGGGGGAACATTACTACAATATTTTAAAATGTCGTTAAGATGTAAGAATACATTCTTTTCTATCCAAAAATTGCTTTAATAACAACAATCTGAAAGTACATTTTTAAAAATACACTTAGACCTTTCACCAAAAATATGGTGCCAACGTAAGCTAATTTAGCTGCAACTAATACTTTTAGAAATTGTGTACTATCTTTTACACAATTGTATTTGATGTTAGGTTTTACTAAATTGGAGAAACATAGATCCAAATTCTAAAAATATCGGCTGCAATTGTGGTGACCTAAATTGGCATCCCTTATTTTTTTGGTCGAAACATTGAACTGTATGTTACATTGCTCGTTGATCTGTTTAAATAAATGATTTTGAATGCAGAAATATTATTCAGTCAGACATTCAGTTTGATGATTAAAAATTCAGTTAGTTAATGAAGAGATATATTACCATAATAGATTGAGAAACTCTCAATATCCATTCAACCAAATGGACGGAATTTGCGCTGTGGTGACAATAAACACAATGAATCTTGCTGGCTTCAAATATGTTTATTTACTTTAATTTGTGACAATAATTCTTGATAAAGTATTCCGTTATTATATGGTTACAGCAGGACTAAGAAAACTCTTTGAAAACATCAAGATTAAAAGTTATTCAAAAGAGTGAGAACGAGGACACGGGGAGTACAGAGCAAACACGAAGTGTCTTTACATCTTGACAGTGAATGAAAAAGCGAAGTAAGTTTGGCTCAGTTACTTCTATCAAAAAACCTTAATATGCACGCCAAATATCAATCAGAAAGTAACCAAGAGCAACACCCATTTTTTTCAGTTGCGCTTAAATCAATGTACTTTTTAAAATATATTGGCGACCCTAAATTTTAGCCAAAATTATTGTTACAAGATCACGAGAAAGTTAAAGATGTACGTTATAAATTTAATCGCAAGAATTTTATTCACTTTTAGTTGTTATGGTTTCACACACCCTTGCGCCGATACGAACTACTTGATTTCTCTTCAAAAGGATATCTGTTCTTTGCTTTAAAAGTGACACATCAGCTATCAACGATAACTTATTTTGTTTTACTTTACTGAGATGAAAAGATTGACTATTGACTAGCACATTGAAAGAGAATCGCTTCTTCGTCTTCTTCTTCTTCTTTTTTTTTTTTTTTTTTAATTAATATCAAGAAAAAGCGAGAATTAATTAGATATATTTGCCAGCAAAGAAACCGCAAGTGACTTGATTTTTAAATGCTATACTGTTTTTCGAATAGCTTTTTATAAAAATGGGAATTAAATTTAAGAGGTAATATGTAATTTTGAATATGTGATTTTCGATATCACATTGTATTTTTAAGAAGATATTAGCTACGTCAAGAATTTTTTAGAGTGTTTTTGCCGTTTTCAATGTATTGTAATAGAGTATATTCAGACTAATATAATAAATAGAGTATACATATTCATAGAGTACAATGACCTAAATTGGCATTTTTATTTTGTAAAACATTGAACTTGATTTTTAGCATTTTCCATGACTTTTTTTGTAATTTTTTTGCCTTGTATATAAGACTGTAACAGAGTATACATAAAGATGGTATCATCGTTAGTGATCAGTTTTTTCTGCAATGCTGAATTTTGTTTTTAACATTTCAAGTATATAACATGCTGAAAGCTTATCATCTAGAAATATATTATCACCTGTTAATGATTACTGAACAAAGAAGATATTTAACCATTTGAAATTTCAATTTTTCTAGCTCGAGAAAGTAATCTTTTGGAACTCAAATGCTGTAATAATACAAAATATTAATCGCTTATCAATTATAGTAAATATTCCGACATCGTATTCATGTTCATACATAGAATAATAATAAGAAGAAGGAGCACGGCAATACTCTTAATGCTTACAAACCCCTTCTAGTGAAATGCCAGCAAATGCTACTTTTGCTACTCAAAACTTTAAAGTAGGGCCATAGAATAATAATAATATCGCTGTTTGTTGTGGCAACACAACAGCTTATGTAGAAACACTTATGCTCCTTCTTCCTTTATTATTATTCTATGTGTTCATAGCATGAGTTGAAACAGTATTTGAAATCAGTTACAGTCATTTATCTGTATATATATATAAATTACGTGTCACGATGTTTGTCCGGGGTAAACTCCTAAACTAAGGAACCGATTTTAATGAAATTTTGCACACTGTGTACAGTTTGGTCCAACTTGAGAGATAGGATAGTTTTTATCTCAATTTATTGTCACAATATTGTTTTATTGCAATTATTTGTTAATTATAGACCTTTATTAAAGTTGCTCCAAAATATCTGTGAGTTCCATTAATTTAATTGTTGCCAAAAAAAAAAAAAAATACGAGTTCATTTTCTTTCGACATAAAAATAAATACATTTAATCAAACGTGAACGTTAAAAAATTATAAAAAGTTAAATTATGCATCTCACGAAAATTGACGTCATAATCAATTTAAAGATTTTATACACATTGATAAAGTGCTAATGTAGTTCTGTCATAGATATAGTAATATATATATATAGATCTATCATCTCCATGTTATACGCAAGCGAAGTGATGACGTCACTGGCCGTTCATGGATGCAAGAAAAATAATTCCAATGTTAAAAGCCCATTGGATTTTTTGTAAAAAATTATTAAAAATCGAGGAAAATTATTTCCCGATTTTAATCCCCATATTTAGGTATAGATATGTATTAGTTATCATCTGCATGCGTTAAATTAAGTTGTTTTTGTTGTAAAATTGATAAAATTTGAATTTTAAATTTCAAAACTCTAGAAAAAAAAAAAATAAATAAAATAAAATGGCAAACTTCCATATTCGATTGAAAACATAAACATTTTATTTCAAAAGGTGATATTTACACAATAAATATCCAACTAATATACTATTTAAAAGGAAAATGGTAAATATTCTATCATAATTTGAAGTCAAATTTGTTTTCAAATGTCTAAATAAAGTATCTGGTATAGGATACTAATATGTTGCAGCGGAATAGATTTGATATCGGTCATCCTTGGTAGAAAAAAAAATCGCCAAATTATCTGGCGAATTTATTTCCTTTCAAAAATCATGGTTATTTTAACAACTTATATCAAGAGAGTAATGAATAATATGAAACAATATTTCGTACAATGCATATTAATAAAATATACATCTGGCATGTATATTTTCGTATACATTTTTGATCGCCGAATACAAAAACGCCAAGGAAAACAGAGTTTTGAAGTTTAAAATTAAAATTTTGTCAATTTGACAGCAAAATAACTCAATCTAAAACATGCACATGATAACTAATACATATATATACGCAAATATGGTGATTAAAATTGGGAAATAATTTTCCTGAATTTTTAATATTTTTTTACAAAAAAATCAATGGGGAACATAGGAAATAATTTTAGGAATTTTAACATAGGAAATAATTTTTTTGCATCCACGGACGGTCAGTGGCGTCACACTTCGCTTGCGTATCGTACAAAGATTTTTGATGCCGAAAAAAAAGCTTTGGAATCAGCCTTTAAGAGGTATTGGAAGAAAAAAATATGAATTTGAAATTGTATCTGGAGTTTTTCATTCACCTTTAGTAAATAAATTATTCATAAATTTTATTTGCTAAAATATTCGTATGTACTCCCGTGTGTATTCACTCGGGAAAAGGCGGCCATATTTTGGCAAAAACGTCGTCTTTTCCCAAGTGAAAAGGAATCACTTTTTTCTCCCCAATGATCACTCTATATATGCTACACTATATCTATGAGTTCTATACGCAAGTGACGTGTGACTGACTGACCGTCTGTGCAGGCAAGAAAAAGATATCCTATGTTAATCGCCCATTGGATTTTTTGAAAAAAATTATTAAAAATCGAGAAAATTTATTTCCCGATTTCAATCCTTATATTTGAATATAGATATGTATTAGTTATCGTGTGAGTTAGATAGAGTTATTTTGCTGTCAAATTGACAAAATTTTAATTTTAAAATTCAAAACTCCGTCGTCCTTGGCGTTTTTTTTTTTTTTTTTTTGTATTTGGTGATCAAAAGCGTAACACGACAATATACATGCCAGATATATGTATTGTACGAAATGTAATATGTATTATTCATTGTACGTATGTATGACATGTAATATGTATTGTACGAAATATTGTTTCATATTATTCATTACTCTTTTAATATAAGTTGTTGAAATAACCATGATTTTTGAAAGGAATTTAATGTTCGCTAGATAATTTGGCGATATCCTTTTTTTTCGCCAAGGATGACAGAAATGAAATCTATTCCGCTACAACATCTTAGTATCTTATATCAGATATTTTATTAAGACATCTGAAAACAAATTTGACTTCAAAATATGATAGAATATTTATCATTTTCCTTTTAATTAGTATATTATTACTATATTAAGGTTTAAAAGCATGGTATATAAAAAGTTTTTTTTTTTTTTTTTTTTTTTAATCTTATAATTATTCTTATCTTAATCCTCAATGTTTTCCATCTCTATTAACTTGAATTTACTATTAAAACTTTAACATACTCAAAACCTTCTCATCAGTTCGTTAAAATATACTAAACTTTTCCAAAATCTTTTTCTATTTAAAGTGATACATGTATTTACTTTAAATGTCTAATATTTCATAAGATGTCCTATTTTAAAGTTTTAAAATATTTATCAAATTTACTTATTTTTCTGGTTTAGCCATATTGTTTTCCTTTTTATAACTATAGCTGTTGCCATCTTTAAAATATTTAAAATGATGAGGTCATTTTATAGTAAAATTATCCATTATGGCGTATATTAAATTTCACTCCTCCATAAAAATTTATTTTAAAATCGTCTGCTTCTTTTGTACTTTTATTGTAATAGAATTTTAATAAAAATAAAATTACATATTAGTCTTTTTACCATTTTAATCTAAAATAGCTTTAGACATATTATAATTCACTCATCCATAAAAACTGATTTTTAAAATCGTCTGCTTCTTTTATGCTTTTATTTTAATAGAATTTTAATATAATATAATTTATATATTAGTCATTTTAGCATTTTTATCCTAAGTAGCAAAATAAATAATATATATCACTTCTCCATTAAAATTTATAAGAGCCTACAATAAAATTAATTTGTGCTTAATATCAACTGTACGAAAATTTGTATCAATCGCTTTCAAATTTTGACCTTAGCTTCAAATCTCAATCCTGTGGGTTTTTAAATCGGCTACAACGTTTGCGTCTTTATTCGTAAATAGTAATTTGACTGTATTAATTAGCTTGCTGCAATATAATTCAACGTATAACTTAGCCACAGCAACGCGTGGCCGGGTCTGCTAGTAAATAATATTTGTTTTTATTACTTTGTAAACGAAATTGTAACAAGTAGCGTATTATTTATCAGATGCGCAATAAATATATACAGAAATATTAATGAAATAAATTTATTATACGGGCTATCCCAGAAGTCTCTCCCTGATAAGACAATGTTATAATACACAAAGTATGGCAGATAGAATAACACCTTCTATTGCTAAACCCGGGTATAATTTTAAAGTTTTTACCACGTTATAAATAAAATTCCAACATGCACCCCTCTCGTTTCTCGGAGCCCGTTGAGTCGATCCAGTTAAGACTATGTATTGGTCAACGTTACGTGAGAAATCGATGCAATGACTTCATATATCCTGCAATTTAGTGTCACGATGTGGCCAACATTTGAAATTCCCTCATTGTCCATTGCATAAACTCGAAGGATGAAACCAAGTAGCACTATAGAGGCCATTTTGTAGAACTATCGAGATCTATCCACCCTGCCAGTTTCCTTGAAATTTTCGTAGAACATCTTTATTTTTTTCTGCATTCAAAAGTGTTTACCTTACGTAATTTAGAAATGAAACTCAGCCGTTTTTGGTTAATATGCCTCGTAAGACAGGTTGTGATTTTTTTCTTCTTTGAACACATTTGTTATTCCACTGATACTATGTTGTTAAGACTTATAAGAAATGTGTATATCTGCAATACACAGGATTTATTAACAGTTTTTAATCAAAGAGAGACTCTTGGAACACCATACAAATTACAGCACTTTAGAATTATAACCTTATATTTTTATAGTTTTTTTTTTCTTTTTTAGGAACAATAAACCTTTTTAAATAATGTCTGAAACTGCAGCAGGCCTCGCATATTTTAAGCTAAGGTTTTTGACATTCGTTTGAAGTTCTTTTGGACCAGTTTGTTAGAAAAAAAAATGATTAAAAACACAAAAGATAGTAATTGTAAGAAAAGCACATTATCTAACCAAATAAATGTAAAAGAAAAACATCATAAGCATTCTTTTCTTTCTTTTTTCTTTTTTTACGCAGACGCTTTCTATTCGTCTTTTTCTTTACTATGCACATAAAAGACATATTTCTACGACATTTAAAAACAAAGCCCTTTAGAAAATATTTTCTTTCCATTTTCTTTATGCTGGTGATTAAAGTTAAATTCTGATGCTAACTGTAGAATAAATTCAAAAGCCTTTTATGCAGAACAATTTGTTCATGCAATTGGATGAGAACAAAATTTTCCTTTTACAGGATGATTATGTATAAATATATATTTTTTTCTTCTTCTAAGAAGTTAGATTCTTTCAGTTATTTTTATTTTATATTATTTTATTTATTTACTTACTTTTTGCCATGTATACTTTTTCTACGAATTCAGTTATTTTTATTATAGTTGTTGGTCAGTGATTTTTTTTTCTTTTTTAGATTTTACAATATATTGAAATAAATTTAATTTTCGTTTATTTATAGTTCTGTTTTTTTCTGCAAGTTTCGTATTTTGTTTAATTCATAATAAAATTTTCAGAAGTATTCGGTTGTTCGGAAAATAATTTCGTTTTTTTCCCAACAGAGTATTTAATTGCATTCTTTCACATTAACTTCACAATTAGGCCGCAATGTCATTATGTATTTAGACAGCTGTTATAGGAAAGGTTTTTTTTATTTCTGTACAGTAGTTTTATTCAGTGTCTTAACAAATATTTAGTGCTTTATTTTATTTAGTGCCTTATGCAAATTCAAAAGCAAGATTTTCGGCATATTTTCATTTTTTTTTTACTATTAAAAAAAGCAAAAAATGCTGTTTAAACAAGAAAAAAAAGTGGAGAAGTTATATTGTCAAAACTCTAGTGCCGAAACTGTTTTTCAAAACTTCGTCCCAGTAATTTTGATGCAGAAGTTGTACTACGTTCTGGAAGGTCAGCTTTAGCTTATGAGGACAAAATAAAGGCATTTATTGACGAAGACAACCTCGGAATAATAAATAACTCGTGAGACCGCTAAGAGATTAAATTTATCGTATTTGACCGTTCAGGAACGCATGAAACGTCTTGGTGTAATTTCTAAACTCGATATGTATAGATGCCACATATTCTTGCAGAAAGCAGTATGCTTCGTCGCATTGGCCTCTGTAATTTGCTTCTCAAACATCAATAAAATGATCCACTTTTAAACCCTAACAGCCCAAAATGTTCCTGAAACGTAACAATCATATAACATTGAAACATTATAAATATTTCAAAAACGTTTAAAAACTTTCAGATTGCTTTCCGATTAGTTTCAAAAACGTAGAAATGTCCGCGATCGTAACAAAAAATGAGATACGTAACAGAAACGTTACAATCACTTAACAGATAGAAAATCAAAAAGGGCGAATATTTCAGAAAGGTATCAGAGAGCATACTTAAATGTGTTACGTTTTTGAAAGATTGTAAGCTTTTTGCAACATAACTGGAACATTCTATGCTGTATGGGAAGAGAATCATCGCTGAGGATGAGAAATGTGTCCCGTGGTCGGTATCAGGTCGATTTCCCGACACTCAGTTTCCCGACAAGTCAGTTTCCCGACGCCACTTTCCCGACAGGTAAGGTTTCCCGACAGCTCACTTTCCCGACAGGTACGGTTTCCCGACAACTCACTTTCCCGACAGGTACAGTTTCCCGACAACTCACTTTCCCGACAGCTCACTTTCCCAACAGGTACGGTTTCCCGACAACTCACTTTCCCGATAGGTACAGTTTCCCGACAGGTACGTTTTCCTGACAGCTCACTTTCCCGACATGTACGTTTTCCCGACAGCTCACTTTCCCGACAGATCAATTTCCCGACAACTCACTTTCCCGAAAGCTCACTTTCCCGACACCTCACTTTCCCGACACCTCACTTTCCCGACAACTCACATTCACGGCAGCTCACTTTCCCGACAGATTCGTTTTCCAGAGAGTTTTCTCTCCCGACTGCTTCTTTCCTGACAGCTTACTTTCCTGACAACTCATTTGCCGGAAACCCACTTTTTCATTATTTTATTTTTTATTTTATTTTTTTCTCTTTTCAACTATGAATTCTACTACAATGTATATATTAGCATCTTAAGAAACTTTAGTCTGTAGTAGGTGTGTGTGTGAGTGTGTTTGTATCTCACATAACTCAAAAACGGTTGGACGTAAAACGTTGCAACTTGGTATATAGGTTTGTTATAGCATCTAGTTGTGCACCTCCTTTTTTGGTCTTTCTGTGATTATCCGTTTTGGAGATATTTACAAAAATTATATTCAAAATGGCAAATATACAAAGGTTTTGGCCATTATATATGACCTACCAACATAGAGATTTCAAAATAAGCTAATGATAAAGCCAGTAATGCCCGTAATGATATTATTATGAAAGTTGTCGACACGCATGCGTGTAGAAAGTAATTTGTAAAGAAATAAGCAGGTTCTAGTCGACGAATGCTTTTTATTTTAAATAGTTTTGTGACTCATTTATAGAACTTTCGAAGAATTTAGTTCTGCTCAATAAACCAATTGATTTTTCCAGAATATACCAGAATTCTCTTATTATTGCTGTTAGAGCTTCCAAACTTTGGCAACCCTAAACTACAAGTTTTCGTCAAATTTGTTGGCCAACTCGCCAAATTCGATGCCAAGACCAAAAATCTACGCTGTATACTAATTTGCAGTATGGCGAGATTAGCCATAAAATTTTGCGTCAGATTTGTTTTAGGATAGCTAGAAACCCTTTCTCTATTTTAACAGAGTGAATTTTTTTTTTGGTAAAATTTATCTTTTCTTGATACTAATTTTTGCCAGAGAACAAAACTGGGCTGTCTATACTCGAACGATTTTCGTTGAACTCCAAGTTGCGCATTTTCCAATGAGAGATTCTGTAATAAGCCGTGGAGTACTATTCCTGAAGAAACTACTATATTTGTCTCGGTGGTATGTGTAATCGTATTATCGTGCCTTTTTTGATTGGAGTAGAAGTTTTTTTTCTTGTTTTGTTTTTATTTTAAAGAATGTCCGTGGACTGGAACCTGCCACCTGCCTGTTTATTTATAAATCAGTTACCTCACACAAACTGGGAATGTTTTCATAAAAATATGTATATATATTCCTATGGTTTTACAAGGAAGTCATGTGGTGGCTACATCAGAATTTTTCTACTGCATTACCGTTTTATTGTCAATAAATATAACAATAATAAAAAAATAAATAAAAAATAAAAAGATTTCGCCTTCAAATGAATGTGTTAAATAAAAAAATAAATAGAATAACAGCCGTTGCTAAGATTCGCAGACGATTACAATGGAAAAAAAAATTATGAAAAATGAAACATGGAAACCAACATTTAAAATCGAAATAAATAAATAAATAAATAAATTTAAAAAAATCTTATTTGAAATTCGAAAAAATCTCGATAAGATGCACACCTGCAGGGTCGCAGGTACCCACATGCCAAGTTTTGTAGCTCTGCGATTGGTAGTATGAGTAAAAGCACAACTTAATTTTAATATATATATTTTATAACTTGTTACCAAAAGCAAAACCGCTTTCTAGTAATCTATTTTTTCTTAAAGCAATAATCTCATCGTCCTTAAAATAAATAAATAAATTGTATCTGGAAAAGATATCAATATTGTCTATGTGAGAAATATACAGAAATTGCATAACAATTTGTAACATCTTCAGAAAACTGTAGTAATATTCTATATATATATATATATTTGCGTTTGGGATGTGTGCGTAAAAATTACATATTGTATTATACCTATTATACGTTTTTTTTTTTTTTTTTTTTTTTTTTCCGAGTTAATATAATCGAAAGACAATAAATTGGCATAATGAAGTAGAAACCTTTTTTTTTTTTTTTTTTTTTTTTTTTCGGAATGAGAAACTTAATACACGTGTTAAGATTTGTAAAGTATTATATCATTCAAAGAATGGTAGTTATTTTTTAAAACACTTTACAAGATATAAAATTAGCCTAGCTAAGCTGGATGACAGTTAATTTTCTTCTAATAACCACACAGTGCATGAGAAAAGATATCTAAAATTCATTTATGTAACAATCTTCAAAAAAATATTCGTATTACTATAATTAAGCCGTTTTTGAGATACGGACTTTCAGTCTTATTTCCGGTTTCCAGTCACCCCCTTCCGGTCTTCTAATGTTCACCAAAACTTGGAAAATTCATTTGTGCACTAGACCTGTATCAATTCTGAAGTATTGTACTTCTATCTTTATTAGTTTCGGAGATATGATAGTTAGAAGATTCACACGCACTGACCAATTGCTAAAAACTACTAATATAATTCTAATACTATGCAGAATAGTTCTACAGACTTAAATACTTTACAGGTGTGTCACTCACACGACTTTCTCTTACCCTGAAATTTAATACTATAAATACCAGTTGGAAATTAAGAGGTAACATAACGAGTACTGTTATGAAAACCTATGTTAAAACAATTCAAATTAGGATTCGGAAGAGTTTTATATGATAATTAGTTGTTCTCTGTGAGGGGAGCTACTGCCAATCCTCAACCCCCCATTTCATTACTGCACTTACATTTATATAAAATTTAAATCTGTTACTAAAATTAACAGTTCACTTAAAATCATTCAGACAACTTTCACACGCAACATTCCTTGGTACTTATAAATCTTGATCAAACTTTTCCAGCAACAAACATATATTAATTTGAAAATACAACTTTTGGACCTCCTGAAATTATTCATTTTTAATTTTCTATAAAAGACACAGACAATGTTCAAACTTTAAAAAACTTGACTTTGGTAATCAGAAAACCTCAAAACGTGTAACTACACAAAAAAAAGATGAATATTTAGCTTAAAAACAAACATTATTTATCATATGTCTATGAAGAATTCATTTCCATTCCTGAGCAGCTTTCCTGCACATGGTAAAATATTATAGTAAAGCACTTCCGTTTACAATAAAAAAGAATGTTATCGCTTAAATATTTTCAGCCCTATATATATTTTGAAGATTATGTACAAACCACATGGTGCACCTAAACACAATTTTATAGTAATAATACACGGCACAACCTAAATTACGCTTCCACCAATTTTCAACTATTGTCGCATTATAATATAGTTCTCTTGTGTAGCCCTGTAAACGAACAGTGAATGATATCCCTACCATATCCTGCATGGGACATGATTTTACGTCTATAAAAAATATATATTAATTTGATTCGGTTTAGTGCAGCCTATAGACGTTAAACTCTACTTACCTGCAAATTCCCACATAGACGTAATGTATATGAATTCTCTTGGATGTCCCTGTACACGAACCATTCGCTTCCTCTCAACGAAAAGCTTAGTGTAGCATCCCTATATGATACACACTTAAAATACCAAGTTTGGACTTTCTGCTACTATTAGTTCTTGAGATATGCTGATAACAGACACAAAGACAGACACACATACAGACCAACCACTAAAAACATGATTTTCGGATTCAGGGCACCTCAAAACTGGAAAATATAACAAAAACTCACGTTCAAAAATTTTACCCTAAAACAAAATACTTTCTCTACCTTATTGGTAAGAGAAAGTAAAACTAATTATAAGATTTAAAAAAGAAAAAAAAAAAAAAAAAAAAACTTTTTATATACCACGTTTTTAAATTTTCTGATGAATCATTTATAAAATAAGCGGGGATAAAAAATAATATTTAAGCAATAATTAAGCAAGAGGACTCAGTTCAGTAAAATAATGATAATAATAGTGAAAAAAAAAAGTTGGTTTTAAAAATAAAATATTACTTTTTTTAGAACAACGTACATATATTAGCAACATGAAAAAAGAGACATTAGCACTTATCAATGTGTATAAAATTTTTAAAGTGATAATGACGTCAATTTTTGTGAGATGCATAATTTAACTTTTTATAATCTTTTAACGTTCATTTTGAATTAATGTATTTTATTTTTTTTTATGTCGAAAGAAAATGAACTCGTACTTTTTTTTTGGAACCAATTACATTATAGCTAATATTTTAATGGCTATTTTATTGCTATTAAGAGCTTATTATTTTCATATTATAATTAAGTAAAAGAAAACTATTCGGAAATTCGAAAATCTGTCTTCGACTCCGTTGTCTCCGGGTTTTGAGCTACTGTGAAAGTTCCAAATGTCTAGGTAGTAGGAAAGTTAGTTAAAAATAGATTGCAAGATTTGTACCGAAAAAACAAGAATGGAAGTTAATAAAAACATGAAAATAATAAATCACACATTTAGCACCATTTTTCTGAGCAAATAAATAATTAAATAAAAATATAACACCTTTCAAATTTTTATATTTGACTACGAAAATCTCTTAATTTCATGCAATAAGAAATAAATACTGGTTCAGAAATATGTTACAAAAGTACGCACTTTTGATTAAAATACGGAAACTAATGTTTCTTTTTTTTTCTTTAGAAAAACTGATTTCCATATGTCTGACATATATTTAAGAGTGGAAGTTTTGTTTTAAAAAGAAAGAAATTGGAAGAGTAATATTTTTATTTATTTATTTTTATTTATTCTTTGCATTTTCAATAAAAAAGTAAAGCATTATTTAAAATTCATTTTCAATAATAATTAAATAGAATTACGTATTCAGCATTATTTTTATTATTTTTTAATCCGTCTTATTTCTTATTAAGAAAAATCTGTAAACAAGCGAAATACCGAGAAATGTCATTGGATAAAGTCAGCTGTTGGGAAAGTCAGCTGTGGGGAAACCGTACCTGTCGGGAAAACGTACCTGTCGGGAAAATGAGTTGTCGGGAAAGTGAGTTATCGGGAAAGTGAGCTGTAGGGAAAACGCACCTGTCGGGAAAGTGAGTTGTCGGGAAAGTGAGCTGTCGGGGAAGCGAGATGTCGGGAAAACGTACCTGTCGGGAAAGTAAGTTGTCGGGAAATGAGTTGTCGGGAAAGTGAGTTGTCGGGAAAACGTACCTGTCGGGAAAGTGAGTTGTCGGGAAAACGTACCTGTCGGGAAAGTGAGTTGTCGGGAAAACGTACCTGTCGGGAAAGTGAGTTGTCGGGAAAACGTACCTGTCGGGAAAGTGAGTTGTCGGGAAAACGTACCTGTCGGGAAAGTGAGCTGTCGGGAAAACGTACCTGTCGGGCAACTGGGTTGTCGGGAATGTGAGCTGTCGGGAAAACGTACCTGTCGGGAAAGTGGCGTCGGGAAACTGAGTTGTCGGGAAACTGAGCGTCGGGAAATCGTACCAGACCCGTGTGGTCTATAACAATGATAATCGCAAGAACTCAGGGAATAGAAAAGATGAATTTGTTTAAAGCATTTAGAAACCTAATATTCACAAAAAAGTGATATTGTCTTTTTGGTGGAATTTCATAGGAATCGTTTTTTATGAGCTTCTACTGGACAATACCACTATCAGTTCTGAAGTACACTGTCATCAACTGGACAAATTGAATGATTCACTCAAAGAAAAATAAGGCCATATTTGATTAATAGAAAGAGTGTAGTTTTCCAAGATAAAGCGTATTCAAATACAAGTTTGACACATCACCAAAAACTTGCAGTTTGGATGGGATTTAGTACTACACCCACCATATTCTCCGAATTTGGAACCTTTAGTTTATTATTTGTTCAGATTTCCACAAAATGTTTTAGGCGGCAAAACTTTTACTTTAAATGAGGACGTCAAAAACGCCTTGGATCAGTTTTTTGCTAGCTAAGATTAGACGTTTTATAAACGTGAAATCATGCTATTACCTGAAAGATAGAAAAGGTATTGAACCAAGTGGACAATGCATAATTCAATAAAATATTTATACACTATGAGAAAAATGTCTTTCATTTTCTTAAATAAATAAATAAATATACAAATAAACAAATAAATAATAAATAAATAAATAAAGCACAAAATTACTTTTCGAAATACCTAATATAAGTGAAAAATAAAATATTGCCATGAACCCAATTCAAAGTGAAAACAAATTTAATAACGCAACGTTAACCATAATACACTTGACTAGAGAATTGGCCAAAATGTTTGTACTCTTTAGGTACGTTACAAAATAGCTGAAAATATTCTAGAAATCCTCCAGCAAAAATAAACTTTTAATAACGTTTAATCTAAAATTCCATTGTATTTATTAAACAATGTATGTCTCGACCATAGATCAACGCTTTCCCGAATGATCCACGGTTGCCTATAACACACCTTTGTGAAATAATATATTAAAATCTGCCAGTGATCAACAGCATTTAGTTCGTTTATATATCTTTTTAATAATTTTTAAATTATAGTCCATTCAAAAATAATTCACACTTCTACTATCATTTTGTAAATAGAGAAAATTTTAAAAGCATGCTATGTGTACGGGGAAAGCTAAACTGTAAAACTGCGTATTACTTCGAGATCAAATTTAACTTCGTTCACTTGGTGGAGTGGTGCTAGGTTTCAGGCCGATTATTTATTCAAAGGACCCAAGAAGTGAGGGGTTGCTCTTTGTGGGGTCTTCAAAACGGATTCTAATAAGTATTCGAAGAAAACCTCGGGAAAATCTGAACGGCTAGATCGATATTCAGGGGTGTTCCAGCATGGCACCACTTATCTACAATTTTTCAGAATTAGAACTCTCTTTGATCGGATGGATCAATATTGAAATATTCATACCCGAATGTACCACAGCATTGATTCTAACAACGATAAATGGTAAAGGCATGTGTTACTGTGATATGAGAGAAGTTTTACTTTAATGACACACCCACCAGAAATTGTGCATCTGTAATAGATAAATGAAGGTGAAAAAAAAAAAAAAAAGCGAAATTTGTTATTTATTTGATTTACAACATTTAACAACAAATTATAAAGAGTATATATCTTCAAACTCAATTTTTGAAAAAAAAAAAAAAAACTTTTATGTTTAAAAATATTATTAGCTGCAACTTTCAAGGGAAAAAAACTACGGTCCGAGTCTCAAGCAGATTATGCTGAGTGTTTTTAACCCCTTATAGAATTATGCATTAAATTTCTCAATTTTATGTAATTGAATATTAGGCTTTTTATAAGACAAGAAATATTTAAATAATATCTAAACATAAATTAGCATAATTTTTTTTTTCTTTTTATTACGAATAATAAGTTTGATGTTAAAAAACTTGATTTAATAGACTTTGCTTTTTCCTGTTTAGGTTTTTTTTAAATTTTTAAAAACTTAATCAGATTTGTTTTCTAATTATTTCTTAATTCAAATCTATTTTAACGCTTTATATGATACTTTACTCGCGTATTCAATATAAATCTTTAATAACCACCGAGTTGTTTATTCATCAATAAAATAATAATAATAATAAAGAAATGTAAAAGAAACTCATTCTGTAAGCAAAATCTCATATCATTTCGTTTTATAAATGATAAAAAAGCGTTTGAAGTTACTATTAATTAAATCTTATAGAGATAATTAAATAAATAAATTCAAAACATGTTTCTTGGAAGGTAAGACTTATAATAATAATAAATTCTTCACTTACCTTCTATGCAGCAGTTTCAGCACGAGTCTTCTAAAACCAGACGAATATCCACAAGCTTTCGGATCTGTAGATGAACCTATCTAAAATGTGTGATACCAGAAGCGGTTGAATGATCCACTCTAAATACTAAAGGAGTATTTTCATATGTATTAGGAATGAAATAATTTGAGAATTAAGTTAATCTTAGTATTTATTTTTAGTTTGGGATGCATCTTGTTGTGCATCCTTTCACTATGGAATCAGAGAGAGAAGTGAAAAAGATTACAAACTGAAAAATATAATTGGATATAATAAAATAATAAAAAGTTAATGAATGTTTATAAAAAGCGTAGACAGTCAATATGTATTTCTAATACAAGTCCTTGAGGAACAGCGAACTATCCTCATTAGTTTTAGTCATGAGATGATCAGAATCACGAGCATAGAAGAAAATGCAATCCAGATTTTTATTCAGGCGTAATTGATAGCTCGTGAAAAAGTGAAGAATGATTTCAGTTTTTGGAATGTCTTAATTAGATGAAGTGTTCATCGATGATAGTATGTCATTTCCCCCTTCATCGGGATACACTTCTTTATCCTCTATGGTTAAGTTCAATTTCCTTCGGTGAATTTCAAAAATGGGTCTTGCTAGAGGCTTGGTGAGGACGTCGGCGGAAATTTCTTCACTCGGGCAATATTGCATATCAAGTATTTCTTTCTCTTTCAAGTCTTTTAAATAATTATACTTAATGTCGATATGTTTTAACTTGGCAGAAAATTCGCAATTTAGTAACTTAATGCAGCTGATGTTATCTTCGAACAGCGTGATGGGTGTATCTTGCTGTAGATGCAAATCACTTAATAATTTGATTAACCAAGTGATTTCCTTAGCAGCATTAGTTGCAGAAATGAACCCCGCTTCTGCAGAAGACAATGCCACGGAAGTTTGCCTTTTAGTTGTCCATAGAATGGGATTATTTCCTAGCATAAAAATATTTCCCGAAGTTGACTTCCTATTTGTTTTATCGCCTGCCCAATCGGCATCAGCGAAGGCTGTTAGTTTGGTGTCTTGGTTTGCGCTAATTATGAAATTTAAGTCTTTTGTGGTGTTTAGGTAACGCACAACCCTTTTTGCTGCTTCCCAATCTTTTTTCTGTGGATTCGAATTTCTCCTGTTAAAAATATTTACAGCTGCCAAAATATCTGGCCGACTAACTGTACCCAAATATAATAAACCTCGAATTACTTGTTGATATTTAATGTTATTTTCTAGCGGATTATCGTTATCATCAAACTTGAGATAATTAGGCTCCATTGGAATGTTTGTAGGTTTGGAGCACTCAAGATTTAATTTTTTTACTAACTCTGCTATTTTTAATTTTTGGTTTATTACAAAATCACCTTTTTTATTTCTGGTTATTTGCATACCTAGATAAAAGCTTACTTCTCCTAAATCCTTTATTTCAAATTGTTTGTTTAATTCCTTTGTGATTTTGTTTATTTGGTTTTCGTCTCCGGCGACTAAAATGTCGTCGACATACACGATAATGAATGAAGTTATGTTTGGATCATTGTGAATGTATAAACACGAGTCTGCTGAGCTTTCTTTATAATTTAAGGTTTTTAGGAAATCTCCTATTCTCATGTGCCAGGCTCTTGCGGCCTGTTTCAATCCATAGATGGATTTATTTAATTTACATACTTTGTTTTCATTGGCCTTATCTATGAACCCTTCAGGTTGTTGCATATAGATATCCTCATCTAAATTTTCGTACAAGAACGCGGTCTTAATATCTATATGTTTTACATTCAGTTTGTGATGTGCTGCGGAATTTAGAAAAGCTCTGATTGTTGTGTATGAAACTACTGGCGCAAAAGTTGCATCGTAATCTTCTCCAAATTCTTGGAGAAAACCTTGGGCAACTAAACGCGCTTTGTATTTTTGTAGTTTACCCGTATCATCGTATTTAGTTTTGAAAGTCCATTTAGAACCGATAACTTTTTTCCCTTCTGGAGGATCGATTAATATGCTCATTTAACGACCGTATTTCATCTTCCGCGGCTTTAATCCAGTTATTCTTTTCAACAGGATGTGTCATATTTTGTATCTCGGACCAACGTTTTGGTTCATGTACTAAATCGTGTGTAGCTAAATAGATTAAACGGTCTGGAGGAACACCTAGGTTAGATCTCGACGATCTTCTGAGTCGAATTTCTGAATCATGTGTTTGCTCAGAATCGTTCTTGTGTTTGCTCAGAGGTATCGTTAAATTCAAAATTTACAGTTTGCGTTTGATTATTATCATTAGTCGGTTCCTTTTGCGATGAATGTTCACAATTTTGATTTTCTAAGAACTTTACTGTTCGCGCGATAATGATATTTTTTCCCCCTGTATAGATTCTATATCCTTTGGACCGGTAATCATAGCCAACAAAAATTCCCTCTTGAGCCTTGTTATCAAGTTTTTTTCTATTATGTTTATCAATGTAAGCGAAAGCTTTAGATCCGAATACTCTCAAATGCGAGAGGTTAAGTTTAACTTTGTTCCAAAGCTCATAGGGAGTCTTGTCATTAGATTTTGTGGGGAGCCTATTTAGTAAATAGTTCGCGGTATGGATTGCTTCCCCCCAAAATTTATGAATTAATTTCGCTTCAGATAACATACTTTTGGCCATTTCTACAAGGGTTCTATTCTTTCTTTCGGCAACCCCGTTTTGAGGTGGACAATAAGGAACAGTGAGTTCATGTCTGATTCCGTTTTGTTCAAGAAAATTCTCTATGTCGTTGCCTACATATTCTCTACCATTATCTGATCTAATTCTTTTAGGTAGCCTGCCAAATTTATTCTTGACTAACGCTATGTAAGTTTTTAATTTTTGCAATACTTCACTTTTATGTGTTACGAGGTAAATAATTGTAAACCTGCTGTAGTCGTCTATAAAGGTAAGGAAATAGGTTTTTTCCCCTATAGAAGGTGTCTGAAACGGTCCGCAGATATCAGTATGAATTAGTTCAAGTACCCTATTTGCACGGTACTTAGATTGCTTAGGATACGGCATATCTGTTAATTTAGTTTTTATGCACGTTTCACACGTTTTATCGTGTTTACAAAAATTTATGTCAAGTCCTAAAGCTAGTTGCTTATGTATGATTTCTTTAATATCTGCGAAATTTCTATGACCTAGACGTTTGTGCCATAACGTAATACATTTCTTATTATTACAATTAGATATTAATCTAACTTGTTCATTTGCATCATATTTCGGTTGTATTACTTCATAAAGATTTCCTTTTATTTCCCCCTCAAGGAAAGTTTTCCCATGTTTTTGCAACTGACATTTATTTTTCTCGAAGATCAGTGTGCAACCACTTTTAGTGGCTTTACTAACAGAGAGTAATTTTGTTTCAATATGTGGTACGAAAAGGACATCTAATAACTTTATTTCATTTACTTCCCCGATTTCAGTTTCAGTTTTAATTATTATGTCACCCGAACCTTTCGAGGTTAAGACATTTCCATTAGCGATAACTACGTTTGAAACACCAGTGTCTTTAATTTATACAAATAAATTCTTATTATTCGTGATATGTGCTGAACAGCCACTGTCGACTATCCAACTAGATTTGTGTTCGTCACTTGCATAAAACGCTAAGTTTTTTAATTTTGTTTACAGTTGTCCCGACCTCTTCATCAGAATTATTTAACTCTCTGGTGGAGTGCTCCCCATTTATACGTTGGGATTTGGTCTCAAAACATAATGAGGAATTAAATTTTCTATTTTTGAAACACTTATCATAATTTACTGACGCGTTGTTCGTTTTTTTATTTTTTTGATACCAACATTCACTGGTATTGTGACTTTTTGAGTTACAATATGTACAACATTTGTTAGGGCGTTTTTTGAAATTGTATTTATTTTTGTTAACCCTGTACGCCGTGGCATTATCTTCCGAATGGGAGTTTGATTTTTTATTACAGGATCTTCGATTATACTCGTCGATAATTTTATTTTGAATATATGTAGGATTAAGATCTTGTTCAACCCTGCCTTCTAACGCAGTAATTAAAGGATCATAACAGGGAGGCAGAGAACATAAAAGCAGTGCCGACAGGTGAGCATCATCTATGTTTTCACCAATTGCAGACAGTTTTTGTTTAAGTTCCAGTATTTTTGTGATGTGAGTGTTTACATTTTCTCTCTCGGACAATTTGCAACTGTATAATTTTTTCAGTAAATACAGTTTGTTTGAGAGATTTGGGCGTTCGTGAATACTCTTTAATTTCTGCCAAATCTCTCTAGCACTAGTTAAATCTTTAATATGGGGAATTTGGAAGTCAGTTATTGATAAGTTTATCAGGGCTTTTGCCTTATTATTCTTTTTCGACCAATCGGTAGTAACTTGTTCTGGTGGATCTTCAGTAATTACTTCAAATAAATATTTGTTGGTCAAAAGCATTTCAGCTTTAAATGACCAAGTAGAATAATTTGAACCATCGAGTTTATCGATGGTTATATTTTCTTTTAATGCCATTTTGGCTGTTTATTTATTATAATGCTTAATTATAAACTTATGGATAGATTCGTTTTATTTTTGTTAGAGACTTTCGTTCAGTCTCACAATCATGATAAAAAAGCGTTTGAAGTTACTATTAATTAAATCTTATAGAGATAATTAAATAAATAAATTCAAAACATGTTTCTTGGAAGGTAAGACTTATAATAATAATAAATTCTTCACTTACCTTCTATGCAGCAGTTTCAGCACGAGTCTTCTAAAACCAGACGAATATCCACAAGCTTTCGGATCTGTAGATGAATCTATCTAAAAGGTGTGATACCAGAAGCGGTTGAATGATCCACTCTAAATACTAAAGGAGTATTTTCATATGTATTAGGAATGAAATAATTTGAGAATTAAGTTAATCTTAGTATTTATTTTTAGTTTGGGATGCATCTTGTTGTGCATCCTTTCACTATGGAATCAGAGAGAGAAGTGAAAAAGATTACAAACTGAAAAATATAATTGGATATAATAAAATAATAAAAAGTTAATGAATGTTTATAAAAAGCGTAGACAGTCGATATGTATTTCTAATACAAGTCCTTGAGGAACAGCGAACTATCCTCATTAGTTTTAGTCACGAGATGATCAGAATCGCGAGCATAGAAGAAAATGCAATCCAGATTTTTGTTCAGGCGTTATTGATAGCTCGTGAGTAAGTGAAGAATGATTTCAGTTTTTGGAATATGTCTTAATTAGATGAAGTGTTCATCGATGATAGTATGTCAATAAAGAATAACCCATGCCTTCGTTCATTTATGTTCCTCCTAAATCATATTCTAATTCACTAACGTACTGTTAATCAGTTAGTCAAAATTATCCTTGAACAGAATTAAATTATAGTTATATTTTATGTATCTGACCGTTGTTGTTTCTTATTTCTCGTAACGACTATTTGGTGAAATTTAAGGGTTGTCATGTGGCAATCCTGCTCTGGGTATTCAAAATTATTAGCTTGAGTAGAGTATATAACATATTGTAAAAAAAAAAAAAAAAAAAAAAAAACTCTTTTTATGTGTTCTTGCTGGCGAAGAAATTAAATGCCAATATGTAATTATAATTTGGCTGGAACTTTATCATTCTTCTCTGATCGCTCCTGCACCGAACATCTATGAATGTAGATCGTAAAAAGAATTATCCGTTAGGGCACTTTCCCTTCCTATTTTATGGTGCAAGTCAATAAAAAACTTTGTGCACATGTTTGTGTCGATATTTATTGATTTCTGGATTTTGCCTTTTTTAACATCATTGGATAGAATCTTGGGTTTTTCAATCGAAGAGATATAATTCAGATGTCTGGCAGCAAACAACGCAAGAAAAAGAAAAATTTTCACTATACGAAAATATGACTAGTGGAAACCGTCGAATGGTAACTTCGCTATCTAACGGAGAATTATTATACCTGTACTGGAAAATTCTTTCACACAGTCTAGCACCAAATTTCTAAAAATATTGGCTGCAGCTAAGTGACCTGAACTAATGCTACGTTTTAGGTGTAATGATAAACTGGTGTAGCTGACTTTGATTTAAAGGAAAATCTTACCTTTTTAACAAAATTTATCAGTTATTTTTCATGAATATAGGTTTTAAAATGAAATCAGAGAGGACGAAAAAAAAAAAAAAGTGTTTTTTTTTTCAATCGCTGAAAACAATATGAAACTATAAACAGAAAAACGAATTTTCAACATTTTTATAAATTATTACTGAGCACGTATTATTCTGAGCAAAAAATATACAATGTATAGTTAATATTTATTTATGAAAAGAAACCTCATATGAGAAAATAAATTAAAGGTCTTAAAGTATTTAATAATTTAAAATTTTTGAAACTTTTTTTTAAGTTTTAAACTACACTGATTTTAGTATTTTTTAAGATTTTGTTATTTCAAAGTATTCAAAAAATCAAAATAATAATAAATGCATAGCCAAAAATTATTATACGTTATTATATTTATACAGCAAGATGAAATAGAATTATTAAAATTTTCTCTAAAAGAATTGTTTTGAATAAACTGGCAAATTACATAGGTATATGACGTTATTATTACAACAAATCTTTCTTTTATTCATTATGTTTCTCTTTTTCGTCCGCAGAACAAAGAAAAAAGAAACCAAATGGAAACAGGTGATGAAACAAAATGCTGGTACTCCTTATATATACATATATATATATATATATATACAGAGAGAGAGAAATATATCTAGAACGGCCTTCAAGAGTCACAGCAGCCGGGTGAACAAAGTAAACAATCATTCCACAAAACCAGTCTGTCATATAGCAAGCATATTTTCTCTCTGACACTATTATTTCACCTCCTTACCAGCATCAAACAAAAAGGAATAAGCTAGTTATAACGTCATACATGCAAGTGACGTTTCATATCACCATCAAGGACATTGGCATTTTATTATTGACGTCACACCTGAATATCGGAAGCACAAACGCTCAGTTTCATTGGAGGTCGAGAAGAGTAAATGACTAATAATAATAATTAAATATGGAGACATCCATCTTATGCGTGGGTTTCAAAGAAAAATCGGCTCATGCTATGATGCGTGTGTTCGCATTTAAGACTGTAAATTAGTATAGTAATAAGGAGCGATTACTATGACTGATGCCAATGCAGCGTGAAAATGAAACAGGATATTTCTATGTTTTTTTGCAGAATGATTTAAAAGGTTTCAGTTGTTTTGAAATAGAAAATAAAAGAAAAGCTCTATTTTGTTCATTATTTTGATATGATTCATGTAAGTTAAACAGGGTTTTTCAACAAAGGAACGTGACGGTGCGAGTATTACATATGTAAATGTACTATCATCGTATATGGTTTGGTTTCTCTAAAGTTATTCATGTAAGTTAAACAGCGTTTTTCAACAAAGGAACGTGACGGTTCGAGTGTTACATATGTAAATGCATCATCGAATATGATTTTTTGGTTTCTCTAAAGTTAAATTATTCTAAAACATAGAGAAATTCAGAGATCATTTTAATTATATTTTCTCCTTTCAAATGAATTTGAATTACTCATTTCCTTCTTCAGGTTTTATAGATTTCACAAAGAAGGAAAGGGAATATTCAACTGAAACCTTTTTAAAATAATAATGGTTTTTTCTCGGAAATAATTTATTGCTGTGCTTAATTTTAAAAGAATCACAGTATAGTCTTCAATTTATTTATTTTAATTTTATTTGACATTCAGATTAACAGGTTGTTTAAGCGACTTGCGATTGTGAGATTGATCCAGAAAGTCCAATAATAATAGAGAAGAGACATGTTAAGTTACAGCTACAATGTTTGATTCGTCTCGATGTTTTTAAAAAAAAAAATCTTTTTTTTTTTTTTTTTTTTTTTTTTTTACATTCTAATTAGTTTTCTGCCACAACACAGTTTTGTACATGACGTAGCTGAAAATGCATATGTAATTATTTGGCTAAATTTAGTGTTCCAAATTTTTACTGGATATCATTTGAGTCAGATGTCTAGAATCAAGACAGATGTCTAGAATCAATCTGGTGATGTATTTGTGACAAATTGATGCCACAAAAAAGATAATCTTTTAAATACAAAGAACCTTTATACAAATTACATTCTTATAATACAGGAATGATTTAATGACAAAGATTAAAATAATGTAATGTACAACTTAGACCTATAGTCGATGCAGGTTTAAGCTGTTAAGACAATCTTTTATGAAGTTACACATACATGTCGATTTTAGTTAAAAAAAATATATTTTACTGCATTTAGAATTTATTTTTATTTTTCTTACCTTTAATTGATAAAACTAAAAATTTCATGTAGACAAGAAGAAAAAAGGGGAAATATATGTTTATATATTTGTGCTCTACTGTACGCTGCATCTGTTTTTATTTCGTTTGTGTAGGAAAATATAGAAGAAAGTCATGTGGTGGCCACAACGTACTAGTTTTAAATAGTTGTAATAATTAAAATGCTATAAAAGAAAAAGAAAAACATGGCTAATTTATTTGCTTATTTATTCAATAAGAAAAGTCGGTTAAAGTAAAGAAAGCCTCAAAATTTTTTTTAATAGTAAACAGTTAAAAATAAAAAGCAGCTGAATCTTCAGATACAGGTGAGTAATAGTTTTTTAAAAGCTTTTAAGTGAGTCTTTGAACAATATATACGTACATATATTTACTTTTGCGGGAAAAAGATGACGATTAACATCATGTGGAAGATAGCACATGAAGGTGCAGAACAGACAAGCAAATTCACTCTTCGAAGTTTTTTTTTTTTTTTTTTTTTTTTTAAAGTTTGAAAAAAAAAAAAAAATCAATTACAGCTACATGCTATCTTCTTACTTTTTAACACATTATTTTGTTTAAAAATATTCCACCATAAAAAATCACAAATCTCCAAACTTTCACATTAAATATTTTCACAACGGACAAAGAATTTTTTAAGTAGTAAATAAATACCCAACTATTAAAGACTGATACAATCTGAATAATAGAAGAATACTCAAGAAAAACTCATTATGAAGCTAATGGGTAAAATTGAGATTCTACGCATGTTAGTTGGTAAAGCCTATGACCATAGAGTTGGTCATAGACTGACTCTCTGTATCATCTACTGAGAATAAGTAGCTACATCTAAAAAAAATCTGGAGTGACTTCACTCGACTGTCCGAACATTGAGTAATTAACAGTTTTGTAGATAAAGTAAAGAAAGAGGAGTTGTTAAACAAACAAAAGAGAGAAAACCATAATAGAGTGTTTGAGTATTTTTCTCCATCTATTACACGATGTTTTATTTAACGCTACTGAACTTTGAGCCCATAGATCATAATGATAAAAAATTTTTCGTTGTGTCCCTGTAAAAACCTATAAATGCAAAATTCACCAAAATGCTTATAGTTAGTGCAACAGTGATTTATAATACTCATATAAATTTTCAGCTCAATTCAATAAGGCGTTTAGATGCTATCGTACTTTTAAAAATTTAGCCCCATAGGCCATAATGATAAAGAATTTTTCTTTGTGTCCCTGTTAAAAAACTGTAAGTGCTAGATTCACCAAAGTCTATACAGTTAGTTCAACTGTGATCTATAACATGTGTACAAATTTTTTGCTCAGTTTAATAAGGCGTTTAGGCGCTATCACACATTTAAAAATTTGGCCCCATAGGCATAATGATAAAGAATTTTTCTTTGTGTCCCTGTAAAAAAACTATAAGTGCTAGATTCTCCAAAATCTATACAGATTGAGTATTTGTGACCTATAATATGTGTATAAATTTTTTGCTCAATTGAATAAGGCGTTTAGATGCTATCGTACTTTTAAGATTTTGCTCCCATAGGCCATAATGATAAAGAATTTTTCTTTGTGTCCCTGTAAATAACTATAAGTGCTAGATTCACCAAAATCTATAGGGTTCGTAGTATGGTGACTTACAATATGCGTACCAACTTTCAGGTTAATTGAACAAAGCGTTTAGACGCTAGCATGTTCACTCACACACATACACACATACACACATACACACACATACATACATACATCATCGTAAAAATAGTGAAAACGGACTCAGGGGACCTCAAAACGTATAGAAACATCAAAATCTCGAATTCGGATTTTTGACATGATTTCAATACTTTCCTCACTATAGTGTTCGGAAAGTAAAAATTATGGAACTAATTTTTACTTTCTCTTACCCATAGGTACGAGAAAGTATTGTTTTAGGGTCAAATTTTCGAACGTTAGTTTTTGTTATATTTACATGTTCTAAGGTCCCCTGAATACGAAAATCATGTTTTTAGCGAATGGAATGTGTGTCTGTCTGTCTGTGTGTGTGTTAGCAGCATATCTCAAGAACAAATTGTAGCGGAAATTCCAAACTCGGTATGCTAAATGTGTATCATATAGGGATGCTACACTAACCTTTTCGTTCAGATGAAGCAAATGGTTCGTGTACAGGGACACTCAAAAGTATTCAAATACATTACGTCTATGTGGGAAATTGCAGGTAAGTAGAGTTTAACATTTATAGACTGCACTAAAGAAAATGAAACGAATATATATTTTTTGTAATAGAGATAGTCAACTGGTAAAATAATTTTGTGTATGTAGGAGCTTCGCCTCCCCCACTGGGGGGAAGTCCCCATCGAGGGGAGTAAATTTTCATGATGGGTGTCTTTCAAAAGAGTTCGCCAATACCTTTAAAACGAATGGTTGAATCGTCGATATGCGATAATTTAAAATAAAGTTACCATTTTTTTTTCATTTTTAGGGATTTTTTTTTTTTTTTTGTAATGAGAATAAATTCAACTTTTTTTGAATATTTAGTGTTATACTACTTCTATAATATGGAAATCGTCTGCATTATCATGTAAGATATTTTTTTTAAATAATAATTTAAATAATTTATTTTTACTGAATGAATTTATAGGAAAGAATAGAAGAAAGGTTCGGGAATTGAAATAAATTCCTCATACAGATATGGTAAATAATGTATGTTTTACGCTAAATATTCATCGCTTGTTTTTTGTATATTTACATGATTTGAGGCTTCCTGATTACCGTAGTCAAGTTTTTTAACGTTTGATCTTTGTCTGTGTCTCTTAGAGTAACCTAAAAACGAATAATTTTAGGAGATCCAAATGTTGTATTTTGAAGTTAATATAAGTTTGTTGCTGGAAATGTTTGATCAAGTTTGAAAAGTTTCAATGAATGTTGCGTGTGAAAATTGTTTGTATAATATTAAGTAAACTTTTAATTTTAATAACAGAAATAAATTTTATATAAATGTCGGTGCATTAATGAAACGGGGGGTTGAGGGGAGCGGTAGCCCGCCCCCCCTCACACAGAACTAATTACCATATAAAACTTTTCCGAAGTCTAATTTGAATTGTTTAACATAGGTTTACATAACAGTATTCGTTATCTTACCTCTTAATCTCCAACCTGTATTTATAGTATTAACTTTTCGGGTAAGAGAAAGTCGTGTGAGTAACACACCAGATTATTTTTATATATTTTTAAACTAAACTTTACACCGTAACAACCACTGTAGTGCAAACTGCATTCTTGTACCCCACTCACTTGAGTTTTTATTAAAGTTTAAAATATGTCCTATATTTCTGGACCATATTAAGAAATACCAAAAAAAAAAAAAAAAAAAAAACAGTGATTTTTTTTATTATTTTGATTGGTGTTTAAATTTCAAAGTGAATTAATTGTAACCGGTATTGTTTTTAATAAACATCGGAGTAATTTTGTTTGGCGCTACGTATCGCGGCAGAAAATCCATTTCTCTTGTGGAATTGATTCGTGATACAAGAATATCATTAATCAGATTTACCTATAGTGAATTCCTCCTATGCTGACATCAAAGGCAACGAAATTTTTGGCATCCTGGCCAAGGCCGCTGCTGGGGATGCTTTGATGTCTTCTATGCCTCTCACCTTTATGGAGTTTTTTTTCATGGTCAAAGGATAACACCTCTTGGCGTGTTCCACCAGTGCACCACTGATATCTTATTAACTGGCCGGGTGGCTCTTTGGTACTTGATTATAAGAGGCAAGATCAAACTACTGTCACTTGCTTCTTCAACCATCTTCTTAGATCTCAGACATATTTTGGTGGTTCCAAGTGTTTTGAGGATTGTGCCAAGTGCTCTGCTGAGCAGGTTTCCGCTGATTATATCCGTGCTTGCCTGGGTAGATCTTACTGACAATCTTTCATTGGTTCTCGATTTCTTTAGGATGCACAGCAACAAGATAATACCATTAAAGACACATAAGGAAAAAAAAGTATGAAAAAACTGATTTACATCCCCCCCCCCCATTGAATGACACAGATATAAATATGTTAAATAGTAATAACCGGGGCTCGTGAAATTCAGTAATCTGGTCCCCACTGGCGACCAATGTATTTTAGCTGGTGACTATGTTTTCAACGAAAATTCAACAATTTTTAATTTTTTTTATATTTTGGTGAAAACAGTGGGCCCACAGTCGAGTGCCGAAACCTACGCTAAGCTGCCGTGTCATTCATATTATTTCGTATAAGAAACAAGTACAAGGAAAACAGCGGTTTATTGTTATCTGTGGGTGTTTCGCACACCGTCATATTGCATTGAGACAGAGTGTGTAATCAATATACCAATAGGGAATTTACATCGCGTTCCACCATGCATGTTTAACAACCTGGTGTTAAATCGATGTAGTTATATCACTCACTTTGCGATCCGGTGCTGGATAGTTGTGCTGGTGTAATGATTGTCGATGTCAACGAGGTATCGGTTTAGAAGAAATAATAAATTCAGATTGAGGCTGTTAGATTTAAACACGTGTTTTCTGATGTATAATCAAATCCTAGTTAATATTTGATTTTTATACACAGGATTTTATTGTCTATCTAAAAGAAAATTAAAAAATAAAAATAAAAATAAAAATAAATAAATTCAGGGAGAGGTATTTTTTACTGGCTACCTAAGAACTTTCCTGGCGACCATTTTTTTCCTCCCAAATTTCTGGAGCCCCGGTAATAACAATCATAAAAACATAATAGATCTTAGAAATTGTCATTTTTATGAATTTTCAAATTAATACTTTTTATATTATTTGTATTTCATGAAAAAAAAAGTGGTTTATTTGAAATAATATTATACCTAGTTTTATTCAATATATATTCAATATAAATCTATTAAATATAATACTTTCCCGTATATATTTTGAAATATATTAAGTATAGATATCTATACAATGTATATATGTATATATAATAAAACGATAGACGTATCAGGGAGTGAATTTCCAATATTACGTAATGGAAGAAAAAGCAAAATAACATAATATTTGGATTCCTCTAAAGTTAAAAGATAAACATTCAGAGCAAATATTTGCTAGAAAATTTTTGAAATGAAAATAAGGCTCAAAATATCAAAAAATCTTAAAAAAAAAAAAAAAAAAAAAAAAGAAATATTAAACAGCACATATTTGAAAATTTACATTCGACAAATATCGAAACTAAAATATCCATAACGTATTTCTAAAAGTTTACATTTAGAAATAAAAAGTAAAAGAATGTGAAAAACTTCAATAAATTGTGAAATCCCTTAAATATATATATGCCTTTCTGTGATTTAAAAGAAGTGAAAAAATTCTTTGGTTTTTAAATATCTTCTGCAATAAAACTAAACACTATGTATCTCTGTAAAATAAAACCCAATGAAAAAAAAAAGTACATATATATGTTACCATAAACGAAAGATGATATATGTAGAAAAATCATATTATTATTATTTTTATTATTTTTAATTGATACATTCGTTTTCACAAATATATGAGAAATACTCATAGAACGGAATTTTACTGTTGTAATGTTTGTAAACTGTAAAATAAAATATTTAAAGCGTTAGTATCTTTATAATCATTAGTCACAAGCCCTATATTTCAACTACGTTTCAAGTACGGTAAATATGTTTTATGAATTTTAATATGTTAAACACCGCTCCAGTTTTGTAAGATATGTATCTGACGAATTCTCGTTAAACAGGAATCATTTCACTCGATTAGTATATTGTACCCTCTGACAAACATTAAAAGGAGTAATATGTGAAAAAATTCCTAAAAGTGCAGATCTCTTAAATTATTTTTAAATTCTTAATACATAATAACAAAAGAAAAGAAAAAAAAGTCTGCACTTTAATGTTATGCCCCACAAAGACATTTTTTGAATTTACTAATATCTTTTAGTCCTTACCGACACTTAAAGAGGTTTTATATGCATAAATAAATTTACCGAAAATAAAGGTTTTTCTTTATATTTATAGAATACGTATTAAGTTTTTTCAGATACCTAATCCTCGACAATCTAAAATATTTTACATATACATAAAGCAAACACCTTTATAAAATATTTTTCAATGGTTTCATATTTTTCACCCTCTACCACTTCTAACAGAAAGGTAAAATAGAAGGAGGGGAATTAAAGCCCCAAAAATACAGATTATTATTATTATTATTTTTATTTTATTTACAGATTCTTACCAAGTAATAACTAGAAAAATTGTCTTTAATATGAATAAAACATTTTACATCAGTAAAGATGTTTCCCCCACATTAAAAAAAAAAAAAAAAAAAAAAAAAAAAGCTATGTGTTTTTTCTTAGGACTGCGCTAGAAAGCTGCAAAAATAAAAATAGATGTTTAAAAGGTTTAGGTACGGAAGTAAATTTTTTGCAGCATTACAGATTCAATTTCAATAAATAAATAAATAAAATAAAATAAAATAAAATACATACATACGGAAATCAAAATGTTAAAACAAAATTACGCATTACATAAAATTTAAATTTCATTTTCTGTTTATTAAGACTCAAGATTTATATTAATAAAATATTTTCAATCCGTGATTTAAAGCTATTGAGCTAGCTTTTTCAGCTCTGTTAATTAAATAAAAGATTTTCTTTATCTAGTTTGCTCTGAGCTTTGTTTTCAGCGAAAGACAGAAAGAAAATTCTGTAGCTTCACTTCGTATCTCCACTTCGGAGCTCCAGAAGGAAGTCTTCAAGACTTCTTAACTCAAATAACTGTCATTTTTCTTTTGATAGGAAATGATAAAAAATATCAGCTAAATCACTTTGTTTCGGAATTCAGCTTCAACTAACTGTAAAAACAAAGCCGAAAAGAAATACTGGATAGCACTCAAGCTTTATTTAATAAATAACCCTTATATCCTCTCAAACATATTAAGGAAACATGTGCAGAATGTCACAGATTTTTATTGGTGAGAATATATCATCCGTTATTTCATTTTTTACGTTTTGTTCTCTTCGTTAAACGATTCGATTCCTTTTATACGTATTTTTTCATCTTAATCGTTCTTTATTGCCATAGGGACATTTCTTCCATAAACAACATAAAGGAATTATGTATGGAATGAAAAAGCAGTTTTTGTTTTTCACTCTTGTCTTTCATTCTACAGTCAGGTCGTTTCTGTTCCAAGCTTTTTCTTACTAAAGTATAGCTTTGAAGTCAAACGAAAGATTTGCGAATTGAATGTTTATTTCATTGTTAAAGTGTTAAAAAATAGCGAAAAAATAAACGAAAGAAAAAGCTTTGAATATTTTGTAACACAATTTTATCTTTCATTTATATACAAAACACATAAGAAGAAAGTATTGGATGCATAAAATTTTCCAACCTCCGCTTTTTGATGAAATTACACGTTTTCAGATGCCTTGAACATGATTTGACCAGAAACTGTTTGTCTGTCCCACTTTGTGTGTATGTGTTAGTGTGAGTATATCATAAATTTTGTGGACGCTGTTTCGGACGAGCCAACGAACGAATTAAATTAAATCAAATTTAGTATTCTGTTGGACATTGACCTAAAATGGTGCTTGTTACATTTTGGGATTATTTTTAACGGATGATTGTGAAATTAACATGAATTATTGAGCGTCGTTCCCCTCTCGTGGGGATGGGGGGGGGGGTAGGAGTAGCTCACCGGGGCGGGATATGTGAATTTTCAATATGGTTACCTTTCAATAGAACTTATCAATACTTTTAAAAAGAATGATTGAACCATAGATCTATGATAACTTGGAACAGAGTTATCCGTATTTTTCATTTCTCTGTATATTAAAAAATAAACAAATAAAATAAAATAAATAAATAAATAAAATAAATAAACAATAAATAAATAACAAATAAATAATATATTTAAAAATAATAAATAATAATATATTTAAAAATAAATAAATAATAATTAAATAAATAATAATTAAAAATAAATAAATAAAATAAAAATTCTGTGAAAGACAGAATTTAGTTTACCTATGAAGATTTTTTGTTAATTATTAAAACAATTGATTTTACTTTTTGATTTTTGAAATGATACATACATTTTACTTATTGATTTTTTATTTTAATTCAATTTAACTACAAACTTATCTTAAGTTTGTAAGATTGAATTACACGTCAAACTAAACTTTATCTAAATCTATTTTAGATTATTTTAAAAGTACATTGAAATTTATTATCTTACGCTGTTGTTCTTAAGACATAATATGCAATCTACCTTTATAGGATTGAGATGCAGGATAAGAGAAAGTCGTGTGAGTGACACACCAGATTCTTTCTTTCTTTCTTTTTTTTTTTTTTTTTTTAATTTAAATTATATTTTCGGTCTCATAGTTCTACTGTTATAGGATTTGCAGAAAACACACACAAACTAATAAAATATACACAAGTACAAGTTTGCTAGCTCGCGTAACATATATGGCTTTTTCATAAAAGAAACTTGGAAAATTCATCAATTTTTATTTATACATGACAAAAATAATAATTAACAATAAAATATTTATTAAACTATAACTATGCAGCTATCTCACGTTTAATTAAATACGTATTGATAATTCACTGTGTTAACCTACTGTATATATTGCACAGAAATGTTTTTAAATGTCTCAGAATATCTTTCTAGGCAAATTTCTTTAAATATACAATAAATGAATAAATGATTAAGTGAACTATAGCGAGCATGTTTCTCTTTAAGCTTTCTGTTCATTTTAATGAAAGTAAATAAAAAATTTGACGCAAATTCTACAAAAATAAAAGTACGATAATTCTTTTTTTCAACTAATGCTTCTAGGGAAAATTGTAGTCATTTTGAAGGCAATTGTTTTAGTTTTTCCTTCCAAAAAGCTTTCAGACCCAATTACTCGAATTACTCTTTTCTTCCGTACCAAAAAAAAAAAAAAAGAAAGAAAGTCCAATTTTTTTTTTTTTTTTTTTTTTTTTTTTTGATAATTTAACTACAGCCTTTCACAAGAAATATCATTTCTAGGACTTTTTTTATTATTATTATTTTTTTAATTCCGTAAAAGATGTTTATTATTGTCAATTGCGAGAGGTTATTTTTCACGTGATTCAATCTTACCTTTAGTGAAAAATTTATTTGAAATAATACAAGGACTTGGATGTATTTGAAATAGTATGATACATTTGCATTATTGTTTAGATTTAAAGACATTCTTTATGCAAACTTTATTCCGCCTCTTAATATTATTCTGATTATTCTACTATATATTAACAGACAGTCATATTTCGCACAATCATAATGTTATTTACTGCTCTTGCCTATAAGTGACTTTTACAAAAATGTAGTTTGTAATACTCACCAAACTTTTTTTTAAAAATGAAATATTAACCCTTTGGGTGCTGAATACTCGCGGCCTATGCGGTCCATACGGACGGCACGCGGTTGGCGCTGCCGAGTTGTCTCATTCTTATCGCGGACGCGCTTTATGCGAGTGTTGCATAGTACACTGATCATTTTTGCCGGGCGCGTATTTGCGTTCATATTCCATACTGATAACATCTGCTAAGCGGGTATTTGCGTCCATAGTCTATATTAATGACTTTCGCTGGAAGCATATGTGCGTCCATAGCACTCAAAGGGTTAATAATTGAATAAAATAATGCATTAATTATATGAATAAAATAAAGCATTAAAATTAATGGTATTAAAAATCACGTAGCTACTAAATGCCTTATTTACATATGCATTGAGAATTCATTAAGGTACATTATAAGCAAATAAATTTATTTCACATCGGACAAAAACATTTTTTTTATGTCTAAAAAAGAAGGAAATTTTATTTCGAGATCCATGTAAATATACATATTAAAATACCTGGTGTGAAACAACCACACGACTTCCAATACCCACTATTACACGTATTATATGCATTTTTTGGATATAATGTGATCAGAAAGCATATAATTGACCTAATGAAACAGACACCTAAACATTTTCCATAAGAGAAAGTTAATACATGTGTAAAGACATGTAAAACAGAGTTTACATAACGAGTTAAAAAATAAAGAGGAAATTTTTTTTTTTTTTTTTTTTTGAAACACCAATTTCCGATATCTAAAACTGATCTGTCTGATTAGGATGACTAATAATTTTCCTGTGAAAACCGCGTAAAGCATAAGAAAGGATATCTAAAATGGGTTTGCGTAACAATTTTCAAGAAAATCGTTAGAGCCGTTGTTGAGATAATGACTTTTACCAAAACTTATCATAATCAATTATTGACCAGAAAACAACAATTACATACAAAAGGATATTTAAAAGAGGGTTAATATGGCAGGTTTAAAATTCATATAGCCGTTTTGAAAGGAACGCACTTGCAGGACCTGAAATTCAGCTATTTATACAGGCTATTCAACTATTATACTATTTATATATCAATTTTCCTGAATTAACGAATTATATTATTCGAAAGAACATATAATAGACTGCTTATGCAGTAATTTTGAAGAAAATCGTTAGGCCATTTTTGAGATACGGACTTACAGTTTCGCACTTCTGGTTTCGGATGTCCCACTTACGGTTTTCCAATTTTCACCAAAATTCGGAAATTCATCTGTATATCAGACCTGCTTCAATTCTAAAGTTTCGTAGTTCTATCTTTATTAGTTTTGGAGATTTAATAGTCAGAATATTCTTCAGATACATACACACACGCACACACACACACACACTGACCAACTGCCAAAAACCATTTTTTTCGACTCAGGAGACCTCGAAACATATAAATCAGGTGAAATTTCAACATCGAATTTTTGAACCGAATACAATACTTCCATTACCTACAGTAGTTGGGTAATGGAAATAAAAAGTAAGCATATTTCTCTTCAAGCTTTCTTCACGTTTCAGTGAAAGTAATCTAAAAAAAGTCACGCAAATGTTTTTAAAAATAGAAATGCATTATTAATATTTCTTTTAAGATAATGCTTTTTAGCAAATCTGTAAGTTATTTTGAAGGTAATTGTTTTAGTTTTCCCTTCATAAAAGCTCTTAGATGCAATTGCTTCAATTATTACTTTTTTTTCCACCAATAAAGAAAAAGCTTTTCTTGCTTATTTAACCATTTTTTCATTGAACAGAAATTATATTGCTGGGGAAATTGTTTTATTAATTTCATGAAGGACGTTTATTATTGTCACTTAAAACATATTATTTTTCACACGATTTCTTGGAACGTTTTGAGAGAATTATGTTTCGAGAAAAATAGTATACTAGCATGATTATTTAGACTTAAATGCATTTTCTTAACAGACTCCAAATGATGTTTTCTTAATTTTCTTTTGCTATAGTCTAATAAACGATCTCATTCAATGAAATCATATACATACTAACTATTGCGCATGCTCATAAATGTCTTCTACATAAATTTAGTTCAAAACACTCGTACTTTTTTACTTTAAAACGGAAAAATAATACAGCACCTGGGTGACCCAGTTTACTTGGTCTCATTGTAGAAGTCATTCCTAGTGTAAATATGTGTTTTATTTTGCGGAAATATACTATAGCACTGAAAAAAGTGCGGTTTACCAGTGAAAGCTAATTTTTTTTTTTTCTTTTTTTTAATGATAAGGAAAATTCAAATGCATTTATGGCCTGAAATCCACAATTCTAAATTTTTATCAAAATAGTTCGAGCGATATATCAAAGGAACATATTTCTGTTGTATTTTGTTTCAGACGAAGCAGTGGCTGATTATTTTATTGAGGAAAATCAGTCAAATCAGTTTTACATCGCAAAAAATCTCTCTCTCTCTATATATATATTTTAATCGTGCCAACAGCCAAGAAAACCAAATTTTTACCGTGTTCTTCTCGAGTGAATTATCACTGAACGATAATTATGTTGAAGATTGAGTATTTCAGAACGAACTATCATCTGAAAAACACACTAACTTTAAATTCTTATTAAAATCATTCGATTGCTTTAGAAGAAAATGAAGTTTCTGCAATTTTTTCCCCGGACGAAGTAAGGGTTATCGGTGAATGGTAATTGTAATGAAGATAAGGTAATTTAGATTGAATTGCAAACTCCAAAAGCCAATAACTCTAAATTTTTATCAAAATCGTCAGATACGTTTCTGAGTTTTTGCCATAGTTTGCATATGCGCACTGAAGGTTAACTGTGAACGCTAATTTTTCTGAAATTCAGGATTATTTATATCGATTTGTTCTGAAAAAATCCAAATTCTTATATTTATTAAAATCGTTAGAGCAATTTTCAAGAAAAACCAAGTTTCTGCCATGTTTTGCCATTGGTGGAGTGAGGGTGATGAACGCTAATTTTCCTGAAAACGAGAATAATTCAGATAGAAAAAGACTTTAGAAAGACTCTTTAGAAAAGACAAAAATAACCCTACGACTTTATCAAAATAATTAGATCCATTTCGGAGGAAACAAAGTTTCTTTAATACTTATCAACGGGCTATGTGAGGGTTATCAACGCTTGTTAATTTTATTAAGGGTAAGAGAGATGGATTTGTAGTCTAAAGAAATCTTTAAAAATCTTTGATGTTTATCAAAATCATTAGATACATTTCCGAGATAACCGAAATTCTGTCATAGTTAGCACTTGCGGAGTTAGGTGAATAACTTTGAATCCTAACTTTCTTGAAGAATGAGGGCAATTTAAATCGCATTGCTATCTCAAAATCACCCAAATTTTAAATATTTATCAAAATTGTTCGAGCAGTTTTCATGAAAATCAGGTTTCTGCCATTTTTTCTACAGGCGGAGTGAGGGTTAACACAACAATAGAGATGCTAATTTTCATGAAAATTAAGGGATAAGTTAGATGGGTTTTACATTGCGAAAAATCCTTAATACTAAGTTTATTTCAAAATCGTCATAGCCATTTAGCAGAAAACCAAACTTCTTCCCTATTTTGAAGCGAGGAGAGGGTTAAATGTGAACTCTGAACGCTGAGATTCCTAAAGATAAATCAAATTGCCATCTAAAAATATCCTCAACCCTAAGGCACACATACTAGGCGAGACGTATTAATCCTGGTCGTTATATGTAACGCCTCAGCCCGCCCGTTCCCACTCCTCGGTGTCTTTTTCTAGTCAATTTTGTCCTTTTACTACTTCCGGTGTGAGCCTGTTTTTTTTTTTTTTTTTTCCTTTTTTTTTTTTTTTAACACATTGTGAGTTTTTTTGGTTTTCTTCCCATGCTATTTCTATGGGTTTTTTAGCTTTTTCTCCCCTCTTTTTCAACATTCTAGAGTGCGGCGTTTTTTTTTCTTTTTTTTTTAAACACACTTGACATTGTGAGTTTTTTTGGTTTTCTTCCCATGCTATTTCTATGGGGTTTTTAGCTTTTTTCCCTTCTTTTCCTACATTCAAAAGTGGCGGTGGTAAGACCACTGCCCCCACGACCACTGCCACTGAGACCACGGTCAAGACCATTAGGTTCCTTTCTGTGAAGACAAAGTTTCTCGCATGTTTTGCCAATGGTTGGTAGAGCGTGGGTTAACATCGAACATTAATTTTCCTACAAGCAACGCTCTCCATTTTACAATTTCCCACCTCTGGTCAGCAAATTCATGTAACTCTAGGGAGAAATTTGTCTATAGATTTACTCATTACCTAATTTTTTTTTTTAATTCCGTTTTTATATTCAGAACATTTACAGCCGTTAAAATAGTACTTGTTTTAATTTTAATTTTTTTTTTTTTTTAAATATTTGTTCATTCCATTGTATTTATTTTATGCTTTAAATCTGGGACATGTCTATCTGGATCTCTATTTGCTAATATGGCGAGAAACAGTCAAACTTTGGTAAAGAATGTGGTTAAGAAACTACCTCCTTTCAATATGATTATGTTCTTGTAAAAACACATATATTTGCTTAACTCAACAATGACATCAACCCCCCCCCTCTTTCCCCTTACATGAATCATTAACTGGCTAAAATAAAATAATCTTGGGAAAAAAAATCTCTTGACGTTTTTTTGAAAATACTACTTCATATTTTTTTTTTTCTGTTTGAACAGCATGTCGTCTTTCAACAGAATTATGATTTATATCGTACCTGAAATAAATTAAACGAAATTCTTTTTTTTTTTTTTTTTTTAATAGAATGTTCATGATGGTATTAATAAACTATATTACACTTTGAATGGTTTTTAACACTTTACATCTTATAATATTTATTTTTCCCGACCAATTACAGTATAAATGACTACTTAAAATCTGCAGTTAAAAAACTGTTTTCTTAAGCACAGTTAAAATACATAAAAAAGATACTACCTATTATTTTTTTTCTTTGTATCTATTTAAATAAGAAAATAAAAACACCTAAAAACAGCAGCAGTATAAATTATATATGCATTTGTAAGGGCGTAAGGGTATCCTTAGCCGCCATCTTTTTTTTTTTTTTTTTTTTAGAAGGCAATCGTGGAAGCAGTCTTCATTAAAACACACTGGACTCATTTTTACCCAAAATATTTATTACACTACTGCAAGGATTTCCAGTATAGGCGAGGCCAGTACACAATTAATATTTAAAATGTTCAACATCGTGAAGTTTGTTTAATAATGACATGAAGAAAAAAGACACTTTATCTAGGGATGTATGCATTTTTTATATTAGGGAAATTCAAAAGAGAGTACAGGACTTTTCCCAAACGTGACGATATGTCACGTGATTAAAAAGGCGTAGCGATGTAATTTTCATTTAGAAATTGGTCTTTCATTCTGAGACAGGGTTGGCCTATTGTCTAGCGGAAACATTTCTGTCTGGAGGGAAAAGAAGTAATTTGAAAGAAATACTTTATATTATATATATATATATATATATATGTGTGTGTATATATATATACGCGGTTTGTGAAAAAGTTATTCTCATGAAGGGGGATTTTTTTTGGTAAAGAAAAAATAATAGTTAAAATTTTCGTCGATAGAGGACGCTGTAAATGAGAAAAGCAAAAAAATTTCGTGAAAAACTATATTTATTTTCATGCAGCTATTTACAGGCATATAAATTCTATACTCACCACAAATTGTAGTTTTCAAACGAGTTATAACACAACTAATCACAGTTTCAGTCGGCGATTCTTAGCTCAGAGAAAACTTCACCAATATAACTTTATCCACCAAGTCTACATAGCAATTAAAACTTCATGTATGCACAAGTAGAAAACGAAATAAGAAATAAGCTGGGTTAATGGTAAAATCGTGTAATTTATAGAACACTGATTTGCACATTCCTCGTTACGCCTCCGTGAAGCGCTCTCTATTGACGAAAAATTTAATTTATATCTACCATTTTATAATAATATGCTTATTTGGTCACCTATAGCTGCGTTCAATAAGTCAACAATTCATAAATAATAAATTCATCATTATATCTACAAAAATTGCCTGTATAATTGGATCTTTCCTGTGTTATTAGCGTTTCATATCGCAAGAATTATAAAGCTGTTTTTCTAATTTCAAGTTCAATGATCGGCGGCCATCTAAATAAATATTACATTATCCAACTTAATATCGATCAACTTTTCAGAAAATAACCCCCGTCCCCCCTGGTGGGCAAAAGATAAAAACACGTTTGTCCAGACATCACTTGAGAACGGCTGAACTGAATTCAACAGCGCTTGGCAGAAACTTAGATCTTTACCCGACTTAAAATTATATCTATCAACTTTTCAGAAATCCCCCCGTTCCTCCCTGGGGGGCAAAAGACAAAAACACGTTTGTCCGGGCATCACTTGAGAACGGCTGGACTGAAATCAACAGCGCTTGGCAGAAACTTAGATCTTTATCCAACTTAAAATTATATCTATGAACTTTTCTGAAATTCCCCCCCGTTCCTCCTTGGAGGGCAAAAGACAAAAACGCGTTTGTCCGGGCTCACTTGAGAATTGTTGGACTGAATTCAACAGCGTTTGTAGAAACTTAGATCTTTATCCAACTTAAAATTATACCTATCAACTTTTCAGAAATTCCCCCCGTTTCCCCTTGGGGGGCAAAAGACAAAAACACGTTTGTCCGGGTATCACTTGAGAATGGCTGGACTAAATTCAGCAGCGCTTGGCAGAAACTTACATCTTTACCCAACATAAAATTATATCTATCAACTTTTCCGAAATTCCCCCCTCCGTTCCTCCCTGCGGGCCAAAAAGTCAAAAACACGTTTGTAAGCATAACTTGGCTCCTAATTACTTCACAATAAAGAAATTTCACATGGAGAGACTAGACATTCGTAAAAATAAAACAATATCTGCGATTTAGGAATTTTCGATTTTTAAAAGAAGGACGGGAGAAAATCGATTTTTGGCGGGAAATTTTGAAAATTCCTGATTTGAGTCGAACTCTACCAAAAATGGAATAAAGATGTTGAAAAAAGGCTGTGCGACTTTTTTAGGATATTTCCTAAAACACATTTTTGATTTTTTGTGATCTGCCATTCTTTTTTTTTCTTTTGGAGGGAGGGGGGATGTGTTATAAAGGGCAAATTCGAGACACCCTTTTTAGCGCTAAATTTGTCCTGGGAAATTTATGAGAGCTGCAGTCACGAAGTATGGAAGTTTGGTGCTTGGATTTTTTATATGCAATCGGCACCTAAAGAAACGGGATTTATCGAAATACCCCCTTCCCCTCAGCGGGACAGGAAGCAAAAAAAAAACGTTTGTAAGCATAACTTGGCCCCAAATTACATCACGGTGAAGAAATTGCACATGATGAGACCAGACTTGAGTATAAATAAAACATTATGTACGATTTTAGAATTCTTGATATTTAAAGGAGGGGGGGGAATCGTTTTTGAGGGGGAAATTTAATAAATTCCAGATTTTTTAGTAGAGTTCTACTAAAGATTTTACAAAGGTATTGAAAATAGCCACGTGCCTTCTTTAGAATATTTTCAAAAACACATTTTCGTTTTTTGTGATTTTCGATTTTTTTTTTTTTTTTTTCCCCATGGGGTGGGGTTGCAAACTAAAGACCCACCCCCCTTTAGCGCTAAATTTGTCTTGGGAAAGCTATGGGATCTGCGGTCACGAAATTTGGTGCGCAAATTGTTTATATGTATCTGACACTTATTGTAACCAGATTTTACAAAATTCACCCACTTACCCCCTTGGGGTCGGAGGGGGGGCAATAAACACGCGTAAAAACACGTTATTCTGTTTGAATTCGCTTTACATTATCTTAAAATGATGCGTTTTGGTGTGTGGATGTTGATTAGGTGTACGCATTATGTACTTTGGTGAGATTTTGCAAAACTTGTAACTTAGCCGCTGGAGAAGGGGAAGTAAGAAGCGGGTAAGTTGCTGCCGAAGGCAGTGTGGACGCGGAATCCTCACGAGACGAGCGGAAAACCTCTACGGAATACAGAGGAAGCTTTAACTTAGATTATTAATAATGTAATGGACTTTTGACAACTCATTTAAGTATAGTGCTCAGCGAAGCGGGCAAAGCCTGCTAGTGTTAAAATAAACTAATAAAAAAGTATCATACTAACATTTACAAGTTTTAATGAAATATAACGCAATTTATTTCTATATCTAAAACGTTTTATCTTTTTTTTTATACATAAAAAAAGGCTATTGAGTAAAATCTATTTTTAAACATTACAAATGTTTTAGTATACACTGAAAAAGAAATATTAAGTTCCATATTTCTATAAATTAAAAAGCAGCCTGTATACAATAATTCTGATTCAAGTCTTCTAAAAATAGCAGAGGATTTCTTTGAGCCATTTTTGTTTCTCTTTCATTTATAAAAGAAAATGTGTTATTTCTCAGATATGGCGTCAGCGTTATTGGTGGAGAAATGAATTGACATGTTTTTCCATTATTACTTACCATTGATATAAAGGGGATTGTCATAAAATCAGTTTTACTGTTGAAATGTTACAAAAGACGAAACAATATAAAAAGGATGAGTGTATGTTATATATATATATATATATATATATATATATATATTACAGTGCAATATTAAAAATAAAATGAAATTAGTCTTGTTTTAATTTCATAGGTAATCACTGGAAATCGAAGATTTATGTAGTTAAAACAAAACTCCAGATTTTTTACAACGGGAAATAACAGTTCAATTGTAATCATGATACTTGTACATTTATATAAAGGGTGATTACAAGTAAAGCTTTGCTGGAAAAACGTCCTGTAGTTGAATTAAAAGGGCAGATTGCCGCCGAAAATTCGTATCTGCAAAAAAAAAAAAAAAAAAAAAAACTTTCAAAAAATAACTAAAATATGGAAAATTTTCATGGAAACTTTAGTTTATTTATTATTATTATTATTATTATTATTACAGTAAAACACCGTTTATACGTCTCTCGTTTATACACCTTTTACATTTACACGTCTTTTTAGTGAAGTCCCGATTCATTCCTATTCATTTTAATTCAAAATTCTTCGTTTATACGCAGCTAATATGGGTTATACGTCTTTTCCACTCTACTAAAATTCGCAAAATTTCTCGACCTATCATTATATTTCATTCTAAATAAGACGGATTTTTCCTATAAAGCATCTTAAATGGTCAGTCATCATGAATACAGGAAAGGTTAAAGAATACTGATCAAAGAATCAATTGAATTCACAGCACAATTTTTAATACTGATAGACAAGCAGCAAATGAGACGAATATTAAGGATTTTTAATGTTATTAAATAACTATCTGTATGGACATAAATCGTATGCTTGTTATTAAAAATACGCAATATATATAATTAATGTCCAAAATGTGTTCATATAGTTCTTAAGAAATGTAATATAATACTGAATAAATGGTATATGTAATTAGTACCCACTGATGCATTAATAGTATGATTTTTCTGACTTTTTATAATAAATCTTTTTTATTATTATTAATTATTGTCTTAAAAGAAGTATATGCATTTACTAACTTAAGAAATTTAATTAATTAGTATTTCATGCAAATTTTGCTTAAGTATAATTAAATTTGTAGTAATCAAAGTGATATCATTAAAATTTCGATTATACGTCTTTTTACGTTAGTCCATTGAAAGACGTATAAACGATGCTTTACTGTATTATTATTATTACTTTTTTTTTTTTGGGGGGGGGGGAGGAGGTTTTCTTTATGCTTTTTCTTACATAATTTGTTTCAATTTCACTCTTTGAGTTACTGTTAGATGTTGTTCTATTTAGATAAGGTCATTAACAGATTAAAATTAAAACAAGAAAGAAAAATCATGCAGTACGCATTGATTAGTAACACTTTCCAACTGTACACAATTGTATCGAATAACTTTTAATATTCTTTGCCTACTTTATCACACAACAGACAGAACGACTGAAAAACATGCAGACTAATTGATTTTAAAATTACTCTTAGGCATTTTGGAAAGTGTTAAAAAGGCTTAACGCAAAATAAAACGCAGCCATTAGATTATAATTACAGCTTTTAATCTCTCTGAATATATTAGTGTAGCCCTGTAAATCTGAAAGTTAATCATATCATGTTCTATAAAAAACAATATTTTAGAATATTAATAATGCATGTCAATGTTTCTATGATTTTTATAGTAGAAATATTTTTAAATATAACTTTTCAAAAATTCTTCTAAAACGTAATACATTGTTTGTTTTTTTATTGTTGTTGTTGTTGTTGTCCCTGTAAACAAACTAGTTGTACAGGACCTATTAATGGTATTTTAAATAGAGAACATTCCATAAGGAACTTGAGTGTATAATTTTTTAAAAATTCGCAAAGTATTCACGGATGATAGGAGCCAGAGACAAACAGATAGAAAGGTAGACAATCGGATAGACAGATGCACAGATTGAAATCATATTCCCACTAAAATTATAAGAAAGTTTTAAAACGCTCATGTAAAAAAAAGTGCAATTCCAGAAATTTTTTATTTATAGCTCTTAATGTAACTGATTATTTTTGTGTGGCCCTGTAAATCTAATGTTAACCATACTATATTACAGAGAAGGCACTCTTTTGTGCATACGAACAATGTATTTCAATTGCGGAGAAAAAAATTATTAAAACTTGGTTTATAAAAATAACTCTCATGCAACACACAATGCTTTGGAATACTTTCAAGTGCCCCTGTACACAAACCAATAAGAAATGGGCTCTATTTTACATAGGAAACATCCGATAAGGAATTGAATAATATATTCAAATTTTATTGAAGTTTCTACACATTAAAGGTATTAAAATATGGTTTATAAAAACTCCTCCCATAGAACACAGTGCTTTCGAATATTTTTGGGTGTCCCTGTACACAAACCAGAAGAGGTATTCACTCCATTTTCAATAGGGAACATCCGATAGTCAACTTGAGTAAAATATATCGGTTAAGGAAATTCCATAAATATTTACGGAATTTGAGCGCAGTAAAACAGACAGACGGACAGAGACCGACAGACGGTCAGAAAAACAGTCAGACAGATACAGAGATTGAAATTATATTCACACTAAACAAATGATAGAAAGTTTCAAAAACGCATAAAGTAAACGAAAGTACGATTCTAGCAATTTTTTAATAGCTCTTAATATAACTGAATATTTTTGTGTCACCCTGTAAATCTAATGATAATCATGCTATATTCTATGCAAAGCATTCTTTTGTGCATATAAATAACATATTTTAATTTCCTAAAACTTCGTGGAAAGTAAAGTTATTAAAATTAGATTTATAGAAATATCTCGCATAGAACGCAATGCTTTGGAATACTTTTAAGTGTCCCTGTACATAAATCAGTAGTGGTATTTGCTCCATTTTATACAGAAAATATCCAATAGGGAATCTGAATAACATATTTCAATTTAATTGAGATATGTCTGCAGTAAAAGTAAGAAAATATGGTTTATCGAAATACCTCTCATAGAACATAATGTTTTGAAATACTTTCGGGTGTACCTGTACTCAAACCAGTAGAGGTACAAACTCCATTTTCAATAGGGAACATCCGATCGTAAACTTCAATAACATATATCAGTTTCAAGAAATTCCATAAATATTTACGGGAGTTAGAGCTCGGACAGACAGACAGGCAGACAGACAGACGGACAGGCATATACACAAAACTGAAATCATATTCACACTTAAAAAATGTTAAAAAGTGTTAAAAACGCTTAACGTAAACGAAAGTACAATTCTAGCAATTGTTTATTAATAGCTCTTAATGTAACTGGATATTTTTGTGCCACCCTGTAAATCTAATGCTAATCATGCTATATTCTGTGCAAAGCATTCTTTTGTGCATATAAATAACATATTTCAATTTCCAAAATCTTCGTGGAAAGTAAAGTTATTAAAATTTGATTTATAGAAATATCTCTCATAGAACGCAATGCTTTGGATTACTTTTGAGTATCCCTGTACATAAACCGATGGTGGTAATTTCTCCATTTTATACAGGAAACATCCAATAGTGAACTTGAATAACATATTTCAATTTCATTCAGATATGTCTACAGTAAAGGTATGAAAATATGCTTTATAGAAATACCTCTCATAGAACACAATGCTTTGAAATACTTTCGGGTGTCCCTGTACACAAACTAGTAGAGGTATAAACTCCATTTTCAATAGGGAACGTCCGATAGTGAACTTGAATAACATATATCAGTTTCAAGAAATTCCATAAATATTTACGGGAGTTAGAGCGGACAGACAGACAGACAAACCGAAGTCATAAATACTTTTCAACCTTGTTGGAAAGTGTTAAAAATGTTAGATAGCGTTAAAAACGCTTAACGTAAACGAAAGTACACATCTAGCAATTTTCTTATTAATAGCTCTTAATTTATCTGGATATTTTTGTGCCACCATGTAAATATAATGCTTATCATGCTATATTCTATTTAAAGCATTCTTTTGTGCATAAAAATAACATATTTCAATTCCCTAAAATTTCGTGGAAACTAAAGTTATTAAAATTTAATTTATAGTAATATCTCTCATAGTACGCAATGCTTTGGAAAACTTTTGAGTGTCCCTGTGTATAACCCGGTGGTGGCATTCCCTCCATTTTATACAGAATACATCCAATAGTGAACTTCAATAACATATTTCAATTTCATTATGATATGTCTGCAGTGAAGCTATTAACATATGATTTATAGAAATACCTCTCATAGAACACAATGCTTTGAAATTCTTTTGGGTGTCCCTGTACACAAACCAGTAGAGGTACAAACTCCATTGTCAATAGGGAACGTCCGATAGTGAACGTGAATAACATATTTCAATTTTATTAGGATATGACTACACAAAAGGTATGAAAATATGGTTTATAGAAATACCTCTCATAGAACACAATGCTTTGAAATACTTTCGGGTGTCCCTGTACACAAACCAGGAGAGGAATAAACTCCATTTTCAATAGGGACCGTCCGATAGTGAACTTGAATAACATATGTCAGTTTCAAGAAATTCCATAAATATTTACGGGAGTTAGAGCGCGGACAGGCAGACACACAGACGGACAGACGGACAGACGGACAGACAGACAGACAGACAAACCGAAGTCATAAACACTTTTCAACCTTGTTGGAAAGTGTTAAAAACGAGAATTTAATAATGTATACATATTTCTATTTTAAACACAACATACTTACAATATAGCAAATTTTCCGACCAATTTGATGATAGGTGTGTGAATAAACAGTGCACAAACCAAGAGTTATCCATTAGTAGAATGTTTTCTTGCATTAATTGAAAAAGCATAAAAAGAAGAAGAAGAAGAAGAAAAATCTTTTTTACCTTGTTTTAATTTACAAGAAGCCGGGTAAAGCTAGAAAAAACGGTCATTGAAAAAAAAAAAAAAAAAAAAAAAACACATTTTATATTATACGATTATCCATTTTACACATTTAAAAGTAAAATGTTTTTACAAAGCGTACGAATTTGTTTATTAATATATATATATATATATATATTCTCAGTAATTCAGTGGTTTTATTTATATATATTTTTTAAATATTAATTACTCAATATTTATTATAATAAAAATAAAACCATGAAAAAAAAAACTATTGAAAGAAGAACTTTCAAAAATAAAATCAAATTTAACATAAAAGGAAAAACACTATTAAAAAATATTTTTTGTAAGCTCTTTACAACTTTCAGAATTGTTTTTTTAATTAAAGGAATATTTTTTTTAAGTAAAAGTATCCACTTAATAAAAAACAAATAAACAAAAAAAAAGTATTTTTTTATCCGTTTTTTTTTCTTTTCTTTTGTCAGTACCATTACCTTTGTCTGATATTAAATATGTACTATGCTGAAAATATGAAAAAGAAAAACTAAATAAAAAGTCTCTCTATATTTTTTTCTTTTTTTGAAGTGCACCCTTTTTAAAGAGAAGCTAAAATACATAAATTTTCTTTATAGATGTATATATAGATATTAAAAACTAGAATAAAAAAATATAATTTAAAATGTAATAAAATAAAGAATAACAGACGTTTAAATGTCCCCGAAATCCAAAATAACCAATAAGAAGTAATTAATAACTAAATTACATAACTTGAGAAATAAAATACTACTTTAATGAAAACAGTTAATTTAATTTATTTTATTAATTAAGCAAAACTGAATTCAATCACAACAAACTTAACGTAAGTTTATTCCAAGATTTTTATCTGCAAATAGTATAGCAAGACGAGATGTTGAAATGAAAGCTAACCAAGATAATTTTGAAAGAAAATATTGAAACAGGATATAAAAAAACCACATATGCTGTTCACACTATAGGAAAAAGTTAAACAGTGCATCACACACACAAACACACACACACACACACACACACAAAAAAAAAAAAAAAAAAACCTACGTTATTAAATAAAATTAAGTATTAGGAATTGGATACCTCTGAAGATGACGAAAATTGCTTATTTTTAGTTTGCTAGGAGCAATACAAATTTTCTAGATCCGGAGAAAACTGGATGATGGGCTAAAAGATGGGCTCATGCTAAATGTACCGAAAATGAACCTTATTATATTTATATTAACTGCAAACTGCAAATCAGACGCTGAAATATGCGATAACAATGAATGATTAAAAATATAGGTAGGCCTATAGGATAGAGATCTCCACGTTGTAGTAAGCTACCGAGTCAAACATCAATATGGCCAAACATTTTTGTTAGCCTACTTTTTAATTTTTTCCTGATTAACACAGTTTTTTTTTTTTTTTTTTTTTTTTTTTTCGTTTATTTCTATTGTTAAGTTTCTCTAAATGTAGCTTTAAAAAGACTAAGAGTTTACAAGTGTTAGTAATTTAACTCTTTTTTTTTTTTTTCATTTGGTTTACAGAGTTATTAAAAAAAATTAAAGTGTTTTTATTGTGTTAAGAACGATATAAGTGAATAACATTTTCGTTGCTGATTTAAAATATCGCATTTTAATAACTTTTTCACATAATTTATACATGTTACGACGTGTTTGTATGTGTAATTTGTATGTCACAATGTGCCCCAAGCTTGTCACTGTTAGCCCCGCTACTGAGCAATTTGTGACAAATTTGAACGTTACGCAGAATTTATTGTATGGTATGAAAAACGTCAATAATATTAATGATAGTTTTATAAATATATTAAACAAGGTTTACTCTATGGTATGATACATTAAATATTTCACTTCAGCTCAAATCTTCGAGCTAATAACAAAAATGACGAAAACGTCACTACTAGCTCCGGTTTCCCTTATCAACATTCAGCTCATTCGAACAAAACGTTTAGACTCTATTGTGTTCACTCGCATACATACAAACCTATAGACACACTTTCATACATACATCACCTTAAAAATAGCAAAAACGGACTCAGGGGACCTAAAAACGTGTAACACCAAAATCTCAACGTCGAATTTTTGTCATGATTACAATAATTTCTTTACATATATAAGGTTCAGAAAGTAAAAGAACGATGAAAATCCTTGAATATTATTGAATATTAATATCTTAAAAAAAAACTTTTCTGTTTGGGGAATTTGAATTTGTTTGTTTTTTTACTAATTTATTGTGGAAAAATCTTTGCTATAGAATTTACCATAATTGATTTTTTATATGCTATAAAATAACCGCCCATACTTCCTTCTTTAGTTGCCAGGTGAACATAAAAAGGAAAATTCTTTATTGGTTTCTAGAAAATTACAATATAGTATGGTCAAGTTAAAAAAAAAAAGACATAGAAAAAGTACGTGGACGCAATAGAAAGTTTGACACAATTCGTCGTTGGGGGTCTTTTTAACTGCTTTTATTTAAACGGTGATATTCATTGCGTAAAATAGGGGAGGATTGAATTTCGATTATTTATTACAAGAAATGTTATCTTTTATAGGGAATTCCATTTTTTTTTCAGGAAATGAACATTTAATCTTGTGTAACGCAAAAAGCACGACAAAATATTATTAAAATTGAAGAATGTAATTATTGTTTTTAATCTGTTTAATTTCAATATTTGTTTAAGAAAGCAGAATGTTTCATGATAAGTTTCTGAGACAGAATCAACGTTGTGTGGTCTAGTGTTTGCTGAAACGTGAAGTTATTTTCTATGAAAATAAATATTTGTTTCAAGAGTTAGATATTTTTAATGGTTATTATATATATATTAAATTCTTGCTTTTTCTTTTTAACGATAGAATATTATTATTATTATTATTAATTTATGTGAAGGTTAGTAGTTGATATTCCGAAAGTCATGAACAAAATAATAGCAAATTGGAAAAAAATTCGTTAGTGTTTTATTATTGTTATTATTATTATTATTATTTTTTTATTCCTGATACAGTGTAGTATTTCTTTAAAATTGATTATAAATAAAATATAGGCCGTTGTAAAAGATATTCTAGCTAAAAAATTTTATTTTAAAAACACAGCAGCATTCACTGATATTGCTTTTCTAACTACTTCTCCTTTTTTACTTTCAAAATATATACAGTGTAAGAAAAACATTGTAATCATGAAGAAATTAAAAAAAAAAAAAAATCTGACCACGGCACTACGGTGTGTGTTTTTGTGTGAATGAACACGATGGTGTCTAAACACTTCATTGCATTTAGCTAAATGTTAGTAGATATGTTATAGGTTCCCGTATTATGAACTATACAGGGTGATTTAAAAAAACGTGGGCAAAATGACATGGTAGATCAGCCATACAACAATGATAAAAAATCGCATAGGAACAGAGGGTCGCAACAGCGATCCAGAGCCGCCACAGGGCGTCTTAAATAATACGTAATACAAAAAGAGAAGAAACAAAACCGTTAGAGATCATTGTATTGATAATTACTCATTTACATATGATTAATGCAAGCCAAATGTTGAGCCTACAGGAGATGCTCAAAGTTTCTGCCAGATGCATCGAGACACGCCTGGCATCTACGTTGCATAGAACGCTTTCCCAAAAATATCAGGTGTACCTCGAACACATTCTGCTGCCACAACGACTCTTCCTACCAAGTCCTACGGCTTTGCAACAGGTGTTTCATACACAAGTCCTTTTAAAAATCCCCGTTAGAAAAAATCCAAGGGAAACAGGTCTGGCGATCGTGGTGGTCATGCGATTGGTCCACCGCGACCAATCCAGCCGCCAAGAAAAGTAGCCTGCAGATGTGCTCTGACGTTTGTGCTGAAATGTACAGGAGCTCCGTCGTGTTGAAATCGAATGCGTTGACGAATAGGCATGGGAACATCATTCAGCATTTCTGGCAGAACCTTTTGCAAGAATGTTAGATAAATGGGACCGTTAAGTCTTTCAGGGAGAATGTACGGCCCAAGTAAACAGTCTCCTACAATGCCAGCCCACACGTTAGCGGAAAATTTTCGTTGTGCGCCGTGCGGACGTGTAGCATGCGGGTTTTCATCCGCCGACGTATGCAGGTTGTGAAAGTTCATCACTCCCTCTAATGCAAACGCAGCCTCCTCCGTGAAGCGAACACTTGCTGCAAAGTTTCTGTCCGCAGCACAAAAATCACCGCGCAAAATCCATACGATTGTTGTAGTCTCCTGGTTTCAATGCCTGGACGTGTTGTAAATGATAAGGATGTAGTCCTACGTCGTGTACAAAGCGCCAGACGGTAGCTTGGGGGATATGGGTCTTTCGGGATACAACTCGTGTACTCGTTGAAGGATTACGCTGGAGTTTTTGGACAACTATTTCTTAAGCATCCACTGTTCAAGTTATTCGTTGGCGACCAGCATTACGCTTGTGCATGTCGAACAAGCCGGTTTCACACAATCGTCGATGAAGTGGCAAAGAATGAGCGGCTAGGCACCTTTCTACCAGGATATATCTCACGATACATTCGCAAGGCTTCTCGTCCATTTAGTTGGTCATGGCGTAAATTAAATGCATGTCAGCCATTTCGCGGTGTGTGTAACTAGCCATGTTACGCCCAACGGATCCACGGCTCGAATGAAGACAATCTCCATTTGCTCAGCTCGTGTTTGTATCGCAATGCCCTCTCGTGCCTCTAGCGCCCTCTACAGGCGTTTGCGAACCCCTGTTCCTATGCATTTTTTGATCCATGTTGTATGACTAATCTGCCATATCATTTTGTCCACGTTTTTTTGAATCACCCTGTATAGGTTTTGAATGCGTATAGAGTATATAATTCTTCTACAGTATCAAGCAGAATATACCTTTATCATTTCAGTCTATGAACTTATTAGATTTGAATTTCGCTAGCGTCTTATCTCTACATTTAATCAACATAAAATTGGATACGAAAATTATAGGTCATCGTTGCAAGAAATATGCAGAATTACATGAATATTTAGTACTTATAGTTTTTCTACGCGCATAGAAAGCAAAATTCTTACACATTGTGTCAATAAGATTAGATTATGTAAGTTTGGTTTAATAACTTTAAATTGTTCAAAAGAGCTATGAACTGATGTATGTTAAATTGTTTTGTTAACATATGATCTTAATAGGAAATAATTTTGCGTTATTTTACAAAGAAACGTGAAAACTTTTTACATATCACTTTATATTGTGATATGTAATATAAAGTGATATTACATATCACTTTATATTGCACAAATCTTCATCTAAAATTTTCATTTGATAATTTTTGCTGATCTTTATGTTTTTTGGTGTGCTGAAACCGAAATAGAAGCGAAATTTTTCTGATCACATATACTTTTTTTTAAAATACAAGGTGTTTGTTCACCGGCACAGTTTTTTCCCTGCCACTTTCACCAGTATAATTATATTGTAACTTTTATAGTATGTTTGGAAACGTACTAGAAACTACCGAAAATTAAGAAATTGTGTCTGTAGACACTCTGTACTGAAAAAAATCTATACTTTATAGAGAAAAACTGGCTTCATTTTTGGTTTCAGCTCACCAAAAAAACATATGTATCAGCTAAAATTATCACAAACAGGTTTCTCTAACATTATATTTTGTAGACCTGTGTTATCTGAAATCCATTAATCTATTTAAAAAAATTAAACTATTTGTTAATATTTACAGCCAATAATCTTCATTGCAAATTACGTGCCTACAATTCTTAATATTTTACAGGGGCACACAGGGCCTGATTATCCAAAAGGCTCAGGAAGCCCAAGCTTCCCCTCTAAAATTTAATAGGGGGCCCCATAAGGATTAAAAACATGGTCTGGAAATTTTTGTTTCATATTTGCACACTGAAATAGAATTTTTTCTGAGAAAGGTTACCTAAAACAAGACAAAACATTCACTATTTCGGGAAAAATCTATTATTTAACCTCAAAAATCTGAATGTTCTTAGTTAAAAAGTTGATGATTTTAATGTTCTGTGTAGAAACCACCCAGATGTAGGGAAAAAAAAATAAAAATAAGCACACACACTATTTTTTGGTCTATAGTATTTTTATATTACAATATGTAACAGGAAAACAAGATTTTCCGAAATGAAAGGGGGCCCCGAAATGATGCTGAGCTTCCCCTAGCTTCAAAGCTTAATCTGGCCTTGGGGGCACACGAAAAAATTTGAATACATTACGTAATATTGTACAAATGTATGAACTTGGGGTGAAACACCCAAATCCTTTATTATGACTTGAACTTTATTTATTTACTGAAATATTCAGAAATTCAAATTTGTTTAAACGTATTTTTTATAAAGATTATTACAAAATGTTTCAAAAGTCGAGTGCAGTCATTCTAGATTTGATTTTTTATTTCCTAATTAATACTGAAGTATTATTCAAGCAGTTTAAAATTATTGTTGTTCAAAAGAGAATAATTATCTTTCATAATAATCATTATTTTATTTTAGTGAGCCAGATTTGATATTTGTCTTTTAGGGTTCATAGTTAAAATTTTCTTTTTTGCAAATTATTGTTTACGTTATTTAAACAACAATAATAATACTTTAAGGTAAGAGGTCTTTTAAATAAAAATTGCGAATCATATAATACATCATATAGATAGAAAAATATTTTCCTCATCTTACATTTATCAATTCATTAATTTATGAGATGTATTTAATGCTAATTTTTTTTATTTTTATTTCACTTTAGTTACTTTTATTACTTTCCGTGCTTACTATGTGAGGAATACACTGTAATCATGACAAATTTGACTTTGGGACTTTGATGTATCTATACGTTTTCAGGTCCTTCGACTTCATTATTGCAATTTTACTGTGATGTATGTATGTGTGTATGTACGTATGCGTGGGAGTGAACACAATAGCACCTAAACGCTTTGTTTGAATGAGCTGAAAGTTGGTACGCAAGTTGTAAATCACCGTAATACGAACCTTATTGACTTTGGTAAATCCGGCACTTATAGTTTTTTTTTTTTTTTTTTTTTTTTTAAACAGAGACATAAAAATAAATTCTTTATCATTGCGGTCGATGGGCTTAAATTATTTAAAGTACGATAGTGTCTAAACGCCTTAGTCAAAGAAACTGAAAATTTATACACATAGCTACTGTCACACGGATTGTATGGATCTTGATGACTCTATCATTTATAGATTTTCACATGGTCTCAAATGAAATTTCTTTATCATTATGGCGTATAGGCTCAAATTATTTAAATAACGATAGCGTCTAAACGCCTTATTGAAGTGAATTGGAAATTTCTATACGTGTTATTAGTCATCTTCATGCGAATTGTATGCATTTTAGAGAATTTAGCATTTATAGTTCTTTTTACAGGGAAACAGTGAAAATGTCCTTATCATTATCGCTTATGGACTCAATTTTTCTAAATTGCGGTAGCATCTATCTGCCTTATCCGATTAAGCTGAAAATTTACATACACATTAAAAGTCACTGTCGCGTGAACTATATGGATATTGGTGTATCTAGCACTTATAGATTTTTACAGGGATACAACGGAAAATTCTTTATCATTATGATCTACGGGATCAAATTATTTGAAGTAAATTATCGTTAATTAGACATCATGCTATCCGAAAAAAACGGAAAATTCTTTATAATTGTGATCTACGGGATCAAATTCTTTGAAGTAATTTATCGTTAATTAGACATCATGCTATATGAAGAAAACGGAAAATTCTTTATCATTATGATCTACGGGATCAAATTATTTGAAGTAATTTATCGTTAATTAGACATCATGCTATATGAAGAAAACGGAAAATTCTTTATCATTATGATCTACGGGATCAAATTATTTGAAGTAATTTATCGTTAATTAGACATCATGCTGTATGAAGAAAACGGAAAATTCTTTATCATTATGATCTACGGGATCAAATTATTTGAAGTAAGTTATCGTTAATTAGACATCAAGCTATATGAAGAAAAATATTGATACACCTTATTATAGTTTTGTTTATTTAACGGCTTTTCTTACTTTACTTTATTTATACAACCGTTAATTAATGAATGTTCCGAAAGTCGAGTGGATTTACACCAGATTTTTTTTTCCATCTTATTTTAATTTTAATTTTACTTTACTTTTAATTTTAGTTTAATTTGTAATTCAATTATCTTGCCTCTTCTTTTATTATTATTGATGAAGAGTTTTAATGAACTCAAAATGTAATAATAAATGTTATTAAATTATTCAATTATTTGTTGTATTTGCAATTTTTTTTTTTTTTTTTTTTTGTTAAAAATTTTCATAAACGGAATAGCATTTTTTAATTTTTAACATTTAATTTTAACATACGTTGCAAAAATACAACAGCGTACATTAATATTGGCTTTTATCTTTTCTTTCGAATAAAAACTGAAGTATTATTTAAATATTTGGAAACCTTTTTTGTGAAATTACAGTTCAATGGAGAATTGTTATTGCTTATTAAAATGACTATTTTATATTAGGAAGTCATGTTTGTCTTCTATGTCAGCCCTCTCCTTTTTTAGACTATTGTTTGCTTTATATATATAAAAAAAGAATGGAATGAATTATAACTTTTATCAGATGAAATGAATCAGAAAATACTTTGCTTAGAAGTAGGAATATTTTACATTTTATTTATATACATTTTAAGTTCATCTAGTCATATTTATTCAACCATCGGCTTAATTAAATGTTCTTAATTCTAAAATGTTACATTTTAATTAAATATCTTTATTGTCTTTCTAATTATTGTTATTGAGGGATTTAAACATCGAAAAATAACGCTATTTATTTTAAGAATCGCTATAAATTTAATTTTTTTTTTTTTAAGTTATATTATCTTGTTGATATGATGAAATTTTATTGAATTAAAAATACAATAATTATATTTTTTCAAAAATTCAATTAATTGTTAATTATGTATTTCAAATTTTTTAAATTTTTCTGCCTTTACATTTTTAAGCAGCAACGTGTTTTCATGCATAAGTGTTAAATAACTATTTTAATTCATTAAAATATTTATAAAAATAAACTTTTAATAAAGATACAGGAAATAATTTTTTTCTCCCGATTGCTTTTACTAGTACTTTTCTTACGATATTTTTAGTAGTAAGTTTTTCCGATAAATTATGTAAATAATTACCATATAAATATATATATACTAGGGAAAGAATCAGGGGAAAAAGGCGAGTATTTAACCGCCCTGTAATATATTCTCTTTCGTATTTTGTTAGAACTACTTATTTATTTATTTTAGCGAGTGGAAATATTAGATTCTTACTAAATTTCATAAATTTCGTCATACGTTAAACGAAAAACATATGCATAATAAATATGTAAAATTGCAGCAAACTGAATACTCATTCAACACATATTTATAGGTGGTAGTTGATCTAACTGCATTACAGTGCTAAGAAGCGTTTCCTTTGGTCAAGACATAAAATTACAATTAAGTCAGGAGATTCTTTAAAATTTGCAGAATGATAAGTTAATTTTTATTAATCATTAGTTAAATGAATTATCTGCAAATAAACTGTCCTTTTATCATTATCATAATAGTAAGGTAAGTGTAAAAATTTTGCTCACTGTTATATAGGTTTACATCAGCTTTTTTTCAGATTATATAATAATGTTGCACTATGCCAAATTTAAGAGTTGTTTTGTCCCATTTAGGTTCATAAAATTTGTTTATCCCCAAGCCAAAAAAAAAAAAAAAAAAAAAAAAAAAAAAATCAGCTGCATGAAACATTTTTGGTAAGCTTTTTGTTTTCGAGGATCTTGAAACCAAAAGGCTTCCGTCACGCCCCGTTATATTTTTTAATAGGTAGGTAGGTTGGTTGTTTGGTTGCATGGGTTTAACGTCGCACTAGTACTGCTTTGTTTTTTAAATAGGATATTGCTATAAAATATCACTAATTTTATTACAGGGAATTAAACATATTCTTTCTTATGATTAAGCAAACAATTCTTCCATAATACAATTGACTCACATTTTTCTCCTCTGAAACTCTTTCTACCTTTTATTTATTTATTTTTATTTTTTTAAAAGTCCTCCATATATGCTTTCGCTTTCACCTCTTCCACAGTCCCTCTATCACTCCAGACTTCAAGTATCCACGTAAAAGTAATCTAAATGTATGTATTTGAAAATATCATGCGATATACATATACATATACACACACGCACACACACACACATATATATATATATATATATATATATATATATTTACTATATTTTTTGGTTTTAGTGAGTAAAAATCTATAGGAAATAGTAAACCTATCCTATGTAATTTTTTGGTTGCAGGTCGTGTAAACTATCTTTCTAGTAAATTAAAAAGATAAGAAGAAAGAAAGAAAAGAATGTAGCTAATGTACAAGTTCTGGAATTTTTAATTTATCTTTATTAAACGAATTTATTTAAAAATAACAAAACATGGTAACAGACCCCCTCCCCCCCAATATATATATATATTTCTCCCCTTGTTTCATTTTTATCTATTTTTCTGGAGATATTTCTCCCTGAAAGGAATTTTTATTTTGCTAAGTTATTTCAAGTACCATATTCCATCTCTGTCACAAAATCTTTTGATACCTTTTTTTTCTTTATATTGTGGTTTGTACTATATGTTTAACACGTTTGAGGTATCGTGCTAAACCAATTCATAGATTGTCAGAGTATGAGGGTTGGCGAAGTCATCTTTTGTAGATCGCAGCAGGAAGAAGGCTTGAACAAATGCTTGCTGTCCTCTTCGACACTTCAGTACAGTTTTCTTTTTCATTGTTAAAGATAAACTATTGATCTGAAAGAGGACATGCTTTTTGAACAAATTTAACACAAAACACTATCGGAACTCAAGTGTTTATCCGATTATATGGATGATGGGGGGGGGGGGGAGGGTAGCCTTCCCTAGAAGTAAAATAAAAAAAATGTCTTTCGCCTGTTCTTCAATGCAATTTGATTCTTTGAGACACATTTTTAAAAATCTTCAATGCGTAAAATTTATTTATTATGTAACTATGATACTTTTATAAGGAATAATGTCCCTCTTATTCTTCTTTCTGACAAACTAAATTGAAAAAAAAAAAAAAAAAAAAAAAAAAGAATGTCTTTAAGAGGAAAAAAGTATTTCTTATTTAGTTTTGTTTTGTTTTCATTCTCTCCCTTTCTTTCTTTTAGATTTTAAAAGAAATCTATCAATATAGAGAAAATTGTAAAGCGTTATTAAATATTTAAATAAATTTGTAAGGTTTAGAAAGTACGTTAAATTTCCTTACACTTTACTTTCTCTTGCCTTCCTTTCATTTTAGTTTATTTTATTTAGTCAATGAAAGGGATATATATATATATATATATATATATATATATATATATATATATATATATGTGTATATAAGAAGTGCATAGATTTTTTTTTTTTTTTTTTCAGGTTATTTTAAAAATTAACGTACATTCTAAACTTTATAAGATGTATGTTCTAGTAATGTTTAATTTAAAGTTTAAAATGAACTAAAAAAAAGAAAGAACGAAAGAACGAAAGAAAAGAACTCTAGACACTATATCTATATATATTCTTTTTACTGACTAAATAAAATACAGGGAAATGAAAGGAAGGAAGTAATAAATTCTTTATGTTAGAGAAAAAGTTAAGCTCGATACGCCCTACATAATTAACTTCGGATGTTTTCTACGGATAATAAAAATAAGGTGGCAATTATTTTACCATTTTTAACGCCCTGTACTGATAGTCTGTGATGAGTTTCTTCATTAATTTTGCAAATCATTTTTCTTATCTTCATAATGGTAGGAAAAAAGGATATGTATGTGATTATAATAAAAGAGTAATATTTCATTTAGATATAAAAATGAATGCATATTTAAAACTTCCAAACTTTTAAAGTTGTTGTGAAAATCAGACATCTTACAACTTAAAACAATTTGGAATGCACTTTTAATCGAAGATATTCAAAACTTTCAGTAATTCTAAGCTAGATATTCCAAACTTTAAAGAATCTCTCTTTTTTCCTTTAAAGGTAAATAGAAAGATATCATATAAAATCAGAATTTGGGATGTCAGTTAACACATGTTCTAAAAAATCATATAATCGTATAAAAATCATTAAATGTAACTAAATATTTTTATGACCTCGAAAATATAACTTAAATTCACACAAAATTTGTTCTCTAGATTTTTATATCCCCCCTCTTCCCATGTAAAAATCGATTTAAAGTTGCAACATTCCCAAATCTTTTATCATGTATTATTCTTTCTTTAACGTGATGCATCATGTTATGCATTTTTGCTAATTCGGTTTCCATTCATCTTGCAAATAAATGTATGGTATGACACCCTTTTGTCGCATTCTTAATTTTAAAATATGGTACAATAGTTTGCTTAACTTCCTCTTTAACACAGAATCATTTGGCAAAAGTTGGCAATTATTAAGAACTGTTTGAATTATAATTGTCTGGTGTCTTAGTATAAAAAATTGTTTAGACATGTTGCGCTTTGTTTCCATATTCAAAGGCGTATAAAACTGACAACAATTGACATATCGTAACTAATTTTTTTTTTCGAAATATATCTCAAGTACCGCTTTTTAGAATATATACGCATGTTGTTTGTTTCAATCATTCTGATATATTCAGACCTGTCGTTTTCCATCTAACGAAATTCGACACGAACCTTCCGGACGATCCAATACCCTAACAGCACACTTATTCATAGTATATCCTACGGATGTCCCTAGAATGCCCTTTCATCCATAGGATATCCTAAGGCTGTTATATGGAGAAGATGTGCTGTTAGGGTTCTTAGATTTGTATAAGAAATTGTGTGTGCATATCGTTGTATAGATGCATTTAAAGTCTAAAAAACAATTTTTAAAAATATTTCAGTCTCTTAACTGATACTAATTTATAAAGTTTTATGGAAAAGAAATCATTTGATCATAGGTAATTATTTTTAACCATAAAATTAAACTGGTAGTGCAAATTGGGAATGCTCCGAACACCAAGAACTATTATAAAGGCAGAAAATGTATTTTTACTCAGTGTTACTTTTATTACAAAATTTAGAATTTGTACCTTTCCATAATAATTATTTATAAACTGAAAGATGTAAGTACAAGAATGTAGAATACAATAACAGTAAAGTGGAGCATATAAATAGTGAAGAGTATGGCATAAAGGACAACGAGAGACCGAGTCGTTACTTGACATCAGTTATTAAATTGTTTCCACAATTATGCATTAAAATTTTGCCAAAGAAACATCTATTTCTTCTTTACGTTTAATTTATTTTAATGCTTAAATTTAAAATCTGTTGGAGACCCGAACACGCCATAAATATCCATTAAAGGTTTCATGAAAATAAGGCACTGCTCTCTAAATTTTTTTCGACAAACATTCAGAAAGGTACTATATAGAAAATATTCATCTCTCTAGATTTGAAGAACAATATATGTTCATCAAATCTGTAAGAACATATATTTTGAAAGAAGAAACATGATTTTACAAGAAGTTCACTTTTCGTGCAAAAATCGCTTTTTAGATAATAATTGTTGACATTTTTCAATGTATCGAATCGGAACTAGACAATTATCTAGAAAGAAACGCCGTGTATTAATAACACAAACGATGCCGGTTTCATATACGTATAAACTGAAATACTTGCATAATTATTTGGACTCAAATAAGATTTAATATAGCAATTAGTAATCTGTTACAGTAGAGTCGCGATTATCCGAGTGTCCCGACTAAAAGAGTTCCGGTTAAACCGAAGTAGTCTTAAAAAAGTCACGCTCAGGAGGAGGCATGGATTTTGACAAACTGAGTAGATAACTTTGACAAATTTTACTATACAGTACTGTATTTTATAATTTACTTATGTATGTATTGTATTGCATTTTTAACTGTGTGCGTGTATTGACTACATTTAAATATGCAATATATGCATTATTCTACTCTTCATTGACTATGTTTTCATCTATTTTAAGCATTGCAATATGTTTTTCCGCGATTTAAGACAGAGTCCATGCTATCTGAGTCTTCGATTATCCGAGGTACCTTCGGTTCACATTACCTCGGATAAGCGAAGTTCTACTGTATTTATTTCTCCCAATTTTCAAATGAATATTAATGTGCATATTTAGTTATTTATTTTAATATAATAGTAATCCCCCCCCCCTTTTTCTGTACGAGCGTAAACATACACACACACCTATTATGTGTACGCGTGACTTTCATTATCACATATTTCACCATTAAAAAAATAAAAAAAAAAGTAAAGAAAACAAGAAAATTACTTATTAAAACTCTATAGTTTAGATTATACTGTTATTTATTTATTTATATTTCTTTTAAATGTTTAAAATGAAAAATTTAATGTTTTTCGACATAGGTTTTTGTTTTTAAATATAATAATGAGGATTTATGGAAACTACTCGCGCTCTTTTTACGGCCATCGAAACATTATTTGACAGAAACTTGAGTTAGCTAAGCAATTTAGTAGATCATTTTTCACATTATCTTACTGCGTCGTTTTTCTTTGCGAAAGATTATCCTTCTCTGCTGTTTAGATGGCACCATAATGTCAAAGAAATCGATAAAAAATATTTCAGACGCATCGAATATTTTTGCATTTACTAAACAAGAATGATGAATTATCCATTATAGCTTAGCCTTATAAGTACATTTAAAATATTTGCATTTATTTAGCGAAACGTAAAAGAATATATTAAAATATATTTTAAAGGAACATTATAGGCCTAAGAAAAATGTACTGTAATATTGGTTTAGAAGTTGAACGGTGATCTGCAAAAAAAAAAAAAAAAAAAAAACCTTTGTGAGCAAATACGGTGTGTTTATGTTATTTGTTTGTAAAGTTTTCTATTGATCATTGTCCTAAGTATTTTTGTAATCTGCGACAATGAACGGAGTTTTATTAAATAATGTGACAATTATTAAGTGTTAACATTAAATTCATTTTATGGTTCACATCAAGAATATTTGTTATAAAAAACTGCCAAAATTTTTTATATTCTTCAAAAGTTTAAATTTTAGAAAACTATTTTGTTTCGCCATAAACATAATTAAATTTAAGGCATCCATCATCCCTAACATCACGAAATATTTCAGAAAAGCAGCAATTCAATAACACTGAAACATTATCACTTGCTTTTAGATTAGGTTAAAAAAACCATAGAAATGTTCGCTAGAGGTCTGCACGGGCTGGGCTTACGGGCCGAGTGGGTTCGGGCCGAAATTTTCAGTCTGCTCTCCGGCCGGGATCGGGCTTAAAATTTTTTTGCAGGCTCGGACCGGGCTGGGCTCGGGCTCAATTATTTTGTGTATACTCGTGCCGGGCCGGGGCTGAATGAAACTTTTCAGGGCCGTGTCGGCACGAATCTTTTTTTAGTTTCCTTGTTAATAAACGAAAAACGAATATGATAAAATATTTCTTCAGTCATTTATTTTACATAATCTTACAGGCTGGTATATAACATAAAGTTTTATTTTGTTAAAAAATATCTGTAACTTCAATTTAATTGTCTATCAATCTGTCTGTTCGTGATTTAATTTTTCGCAAATATTTTTAGCATGTCTCGAAATGATTATATTTTATTTAAAGTAATATTAGGTGTTTTCTAATCAAAATAGTATGCATGTCACTACTAATTTGCGCACAGGTACAAATAAATAAATAAATAAATAAAAAATAGATACGTTACGGTGTATAAGGTTTGTGTGCTATAGTCTGTAGAGTTTAGGTGGTATGAAGGCAATAAAATTCCTTCCACTGTTAACTTTCTGGCGAAAGCCCCTTTTCCTTTACTCCAGTGCACTAGATGAAAGTAGCATTATTTTTAGCATGTGCAAAAGCAAATTTTCTATTGAATATGGTTGGATTAGAATTAAAGTTTTGTTTACTGGATCACATGAAAGATTAGGATACATTACCGTATATAAGAGGAAATGGTTGAAAGAGCATGTTTAGTAGTATTAATCATTTTAAATACCTTCCTATATTGTTTGATGAATGCTAATATTTTCGATTTGAATTTCTGTCTGTCTTTGTGCTTTCTGTACGCCTGTAATAAAGAATTTCTGCTTATATATAATTACCTTGTAAAAGTTTAGCAGTTTTGTTAAAGAACTTTCTATTGATTGGCTATATAAAACCGCTGTAAAACACATACTAAAAATCTTTTTCATAGGAAAGCATTCTTTTTTTTGTTGTTGTTATTTTACATATTTTTGGATCGGGCCGGGCCGGGTCGGGCCTGATATTATCGTTTTTTGTCCGGGGTGGGCCGGGTTATACACTGGTAAAAAACAAACGGGCCGGGCTTTAAAATTGCGGCCCGTACAGACCTCTAATGTTCGCTATCGTAACAAAAAGAGGAAACAAAGTAACAGTTATATTTAGAAAACTATTTAGTTTCGCCATAAACATAATTAAATTTAGGGCATCCATCATCCATAACATTACGAAATACTTCTGAAAATCAGCAGTTAAACGAGATTGAAGCAATATCACTTACTTTTAGATTCGTTAAAAAAAAAAAAAAAAAAAAAAAAAAAATAAAGAAATGTTCGTTATTGTAACAAAAAAGAAAAAAAAAAGAAACATTTATATTTTAGTTAAATTTTTTGTGACAGAGAAAATTTTTTGAAACGTATCAGAAATGTGTCTGCACGTCATTAATTTTTTTTAATAGCACAAAATGTTTAAGAAACGTAACTGTCATGTCTATGATATAAGTTTGTAGTCAAGATAGGTGAATTATTAAATTATGACAAACATATAAGATGAAAAAGAAAAAGATTAAACACAAAATACTGTACATGAAAATTTAATGTAGTACAATGGTTTATTAGATTAAAACAATGTTAAATTTCAAAAACGTATAAATGTTCGTGATCACAATGTGATGTCAATTATCACATATTCTAAGAAAATATACAATCGCATAAAAACTACTATTTTAATGCAACGAAAGATTCTTATGACCTCTAAAATATAACTTAAATTCACATACTTCTTTCTTACTTCTGTGTTCTTTAAATTTTTATATCCTCCCACTTCCCACATATACATATGTTGTTAATTTCAATTGTCGAAATCTTTGATCATGTATTATTCCTTCTTTAATGTAATGCAGATCTACAATAGCATGTTATGTCTTTGTGATAATTCAGTTTCCTTTCATCTTGCAAATAAATGCAGTTCACCGCCATCTGTTGCATTCCTAGTTTCACAGTATGGTACATTAGTTTGCTTAAAAATTCCTTGTTTTCAGAAAAATCATTTTGGCGTGGGTTGGCTTTCAGTAGGAACCACTTGAATTATAACTGTCTAGAAACCATTTAAAAAAAATTACATGTGTTTATATGTAACATAATTACAATTATTTTTTCTCGAAAATTTTGAATTTGGTGTCGATTGGAGCTTTGACAAAATTAACGAAGAATTGGGGAATGACTTCATCAGCATAATAAAACCAGTGAAGACGATTGTTTTTGAAGCTCCCGGATCCCCTTCCACTCCGTAAGAACTTTGATAATGTTAGTTTTTTTAACTACTACATGGTCACTTATAGTAATTTTAAATGTGTAAAAAATTCATCAAATAAAGTTCATCATATATCGCTACAATTATGCTTATTTTTTGAAGTATACCTGTGTTATTATTGGACTACGTCGCAAGTACTGTGATAATATTTTTTTAAATTATCTGCAACTTATCCGGACAAGAAAATTATTAATACTACACACAGTAACAAAAAATAAAATAAAATAAATAAAAATAAAAACAAACTTTGTTTTATTGGAACTGCTTCGTGATAGACAAACATTTCTGTAATGTTTCAGAAACGAGACTGTACACACATTGATATTTCTTTAACGTCTCTCAAACAATACTTACAGTCGTAATAAAACACCGCAATACATTTTGGTATTTATTTTTTTTATTTTTATTTTTTTTTATTTCATACAAAAATTTCTCGAATATTTTCTTTAGTAATGCTTGAACCTTTTCCATAGCTACATTTTCTTATAGTATTTTTTAATATTAAATGGGCCTTTTTTTTCATTAAGTACTTTTACTACTATCTTGAAAAAACAAACACCTTTAACAAGTTTTTTTTTCCTGGCATAATTAGTATGAAAACGACCTGTTTAACAAAGAAACAGCCGAGTGAGGATTGTTTAAAAATTTTCACTTCATTTTAAATATTAAAAAACAGATTCATAACACTATATTTATATATATTTTTTTTTCTTCTCAATTAACAACAGAAATTATACTGAGAAAATTTTTCTTTTGTTGAATTAAATTTCAAAACTGTCATATTAAAAAATATATATATTTCGTATCAAAAAATTGAAATTATGTTGTTTAGAATAAGTTTCACGCATTTAAAATAGAATATCTAAATTAGAACATCAACATTCTTACATTTTTGAAGATATTTAAAAAGAAAAAATAGAATATGTAGTATTATTGTTGAAAAAGAGTTTTCAAATTATCAGAATTAAATAATTGGTTAAATGTGGAATTGAAATTCTCCCTTTTTTTACTTCTCTCTCTCTCTCTCTCTGTATATATATATATATATATATATATATATATATATATATATATATATGTGTGTGTGTGTGTGTGTGTGTGTGTGTGTGTGTGTTTTATTACTAGAATTTTCTTAAAAAATGATTTATATTATTAGCAAAATAAACTAAAAAAAAAAAAAAATGCTTAAGAAATACTTCACTCCAAGAAAATTTAATGAATAGTGCTGTACAATGTTTATCCTAAAAAAGAAAAAAAAAAAAATAGTATTTAATTTTCTCTTCAACAGCTACATTTTATCAGAGTTATATGAGTCTTTCACTGATTTATTTGCTGGTATCTTCTTCTTAATTAAAGAAGTATCCAGCTGAAAACAAAACAATGAGAAATTCAACTAAGGAACAACAAGCGAATGTTTAGTTAATTTCCTTTCGAATACTTTATTTTTCTGCTATTTTGTTTGTGATAAAGACACAAAGTAAGCAATCACTAAGCTATTTTATTATTAATCCAAGTAATTTACGCATCGCATTAACCTCATATGTAAGCTTATTTCACTTAAATTAGCAGTATCAATTAACACATTAATTTTTACAAAATTATTTTTAAAAGAGAATTTCAAGATATATTTAGTGAAGAAATATAAAATTAGTATTGTTTATTTAATGTATATATTTTGATTTTGTACTAGTTTACAAATCAGCAAAATCTGAAATTATTAAAAATAAAAATTGTGTGATAAAATTCGATATTTTATATCAGAATTCTTACCATAAGGAAATAAAATTATCATAAAACCGTGATTGTAAATGCTCACATTTAAGATAAATTTAGGATGTATTTAGAAATATAGAAAATATAAGGTTCTGTATAGCTCTGTTAAAATTATAGATATCTATAAAATGCCACATAATTAGCATTTATTATATTCAGTTGTTGTGTGTACATTTTCTATATGTAACATATTTTAATTATTTACAATAGCATTTCGAAATTGTTTAAGGTTCCAGACAAATATTATATAGAAATATTAAAGACAAAAATGTTAAAATATTATTGTATGAGACAATATATGATTTATATATAAGAATTAAATATTTGGTTACATATGGAGTCCTATGACTTTTATAATTCTTATAATGACTTATACTGAAGAAACAACTAATTGAATAAATGTAGAATTATATTCCTCTTTTTTTCCTATTTTCTCAATACCTAACACATTTTCTAATTAGAATCATCTTAAAATAGTTCCCATTACTACAGAAATAAACAAAAAGAATGTTTTGTAAGAACTTGACTCCGCGAATATTTAATTAATTCTACGAGTAGAATGTTTACCGTGGAAAGAATGGTATTTCAGAAGCGTCTTTCCCTGATTTATTTACTGGTATCTTCTGCTTCATTAAGAAGTATTCGGCTGAAAACAAAAGCAAGAAAAAATTGAACTAAGGACTAATACAAGTGAATGTTTGGTTAATTCCCTTTCGATTATTTTATTTTTCTACTATATTAATTGTGACAAAGGCACAAAGTAAACAAGTGTTTCAGTATATGGATGTTCATCAGATTAATTTTTTTGCATTACCTTTCATTAACCACATTTTTATGCTTGTTTAGTTTGAACTAGCAGGATTAATTAGCTTACAGAATTATTTCCTGAATAATAAGGATTTTGAAGACTGTTTAGTAAAATAAAATAACGTAAAGTCGGAATTGTTCATTTAAAAACATATTTTTTTGTTTGTTTCAGTTAATAAATCAGTAAAACTTTAGAGACATTGATATAAAAATTATCAGTTAAAATTTGATATTAATATGAGTATAAACTCTGATGCTAAATATACCACTATTCATTTAAAAATTGTATGGTTTTGTACAGTTGTTGATAATAATCGGGTGTTGTATGTAACAATTTTAACAAGTAGTACTTTTTATTTATTTTCAATAACATATATAGATTGTCTAAAAATTCAGTCGAATGATTCATACAGAATTATCAAAGAAAATAAATCCCAACATACCTAGATTAAAGTGTGGGGATATTATGAATCAGAATTAAAAAGTTGGTTATATGTGGAATTAAATTCCTCTTTTTCCACTTTTCACTATACACAACAACTTTACTGAATTAAACTAAAAGACCGTTTTGGAAGAAGAAAATTTAATTTATAATATAGTAGAAAGTTTATTATATGAAAAAAATGGTATTTAATTTTCTCTTCAACCGTTACATTATATCAGAATTAGAGGAGTTTTTTTTTTATTTACTTATTGGTATCTACTGCTTAGATAAGAAGTATATGTGACTCAAAAGAAAAACAAGGAAAAATTGAGCTAACCTAGAGACTATCTCAATAGTTTAATAATACAAATCAATTAAACGATGTTCATTCGAGAATAATCTAACGTGATTTTCGACGCATAAACTATTTGCCCTGGTGAGCCCGTTCTCGAGAAATTTACCTTTACGTTTATGTAAAAATATAGTAACGAGTAGGGAGTGGGGGGAGGCCCGATAAAACCTGTTCAGAACCATGACTTTCATTAATTTTTAGATTCGGCATTAAGAAATTTTAGACGTTATATCTCGATAGAATTTATCTAAAAGCTTAAATGGCCAACTGATTTATGCATCAAATAGCACGTTTCTCTATGCTATTTCGATTTCTGCCTGTTTAGATTTCATTTATTATTTCAGTAAGGGACGTGGTTTTATTAATTCAGGCATGGTTGCACCGATCATTTAGCGAAATTTTAGAATTTATAAATCGAAAATGAACTGATGAAGGATCAGGTTGATTAGGTGTAAAAAAATTGCTATATTCCTCATTCGTCAAAACGCCACTAAACCAGGAATACTCAAGAAATTTCTTTCCCATGGGAGTGTAAATGGATTCTGTTAAAGTGACGTAAAGAACGTAAAAAAAGTCTTCGTACATGACCACTGTAAAGGAAAGTGCAACATTCTCATGTTTATATTTGTAATCTATCCGAAAAAGTCTGTATACTATAAGAAAATGTTTACATTCTATGGGGAAATTCAAAACGAAATGAATAATGAGGCATCACTTGGTCTGAAAATCAATTGATGATATCGCCTCAAACTAAAAAAAAGTCTTTTTTATAGGTTTATTGTAAGTCTATAGGGTCCATTGTTTAGGTCCAAGGATTTTAGTTTTACGATGAATTCTATTTGTAAAATATTTTGGCCTACTAAGAAACGGTTTTACTACCACATTCATATGAAGGGGACCTAACTACTAATTATCAAAAAAACTTTCTTTCTCTTTTCTTTTTTTTTTTTTTTTTTTCTACAAAACCTTTAATTTATTGAAAAGCTATTTCAACTAATTATAAAATAATACATATTGAGAAATCTAAAGGACAGAAAAATTTCTTTCTACTTTAATGTGGACTTAAAAAATTACATACTTAAATTTGAAAAACAATATAAAGGCTATATATTAGAAATTATACTTAAATGCAATTCCCAAACTATCAAGTTATTTCTAACTGAACTAGGACAAGAAATTTCTAATGGAAATAAAGACTGGTAAAAAATCGATGCTTCTTTTCATTTCAGAGACCTAAATCGATCTATACGCAGTGACACAAATTTCGATAAGTAATGTATCTTATTTGTTTTACCATTTCCTGAAACAGACAGATCAATTTTTTCCCGAGATAGTTTCATTGAATTTTCGATTTAACTTGAATCATTTATAATATATTTGTTGAAAGAAACTGACATAAATTACAAGTTTATATTTAAATAAATTTATTTTGTATGAAAATTTTAGCTGTTTAATTTTTTGTATCGTCGAATATTTTGTACTGATTTGAGTTAATTATTTTTTTTAAGAGCATAACTGCTACAGATAAACTGAACTCGAGTCTTCTTTACTGAAGACATAATTTTTACAATTTAAATTTAATTGCTCTAAAAATTTTACATTTTATTAGGTCTGAGGACTATTAGTCTCAATCTGGGATTTTTGCGGTGTCATTTTTCGATAGTTGGACATTTATCGAAAATATAATTGAATAATTTAAAAGCGATGTTATAATTCGAAAATATATATATATATATATATATATAAACCAATAGTCCTCCGTCCTAAACTAAATTCTTCTCTTGCCAGAATTTCATCAAAATCTTTTTTTTTTTTTTTTTGGTGGTGGTGGGGGGGGGGGGGAGAAAAAGAGAAGAAAATTATTAATAATCAGTATCGAAACAAACAGTATCGAAATTTATTTTTAAAAATAATTTTGAATTAGGAAATAAAAAGTGCGCGTGCAAAATGGAATAAAAATAAGTAAAAAAAAAAAATGAATTTAATGATTTAATTTTTATACAAAACATGATCGAGTGCTATCTTAAAAAAGTAGATGTAAAATTTGAAATTTATGTGATGCGTGTGGCACCTATAAAAATTGTTTTAAGAAATAGAATAGAATAAAGAAAGCAACGATGTTGGTTGCATTTTGTTATAATAGTTCGGATTTTTGAAATATATAGAAGTAATATCTACCGTAGGAATAATTTCTTATGTTAAAACTGTAGTGAATTGTTATGCGAGCACAAGCGATGCTACTTTATTCATTTATTTTTTCCTTTTAACTTCATTTAGAATTTTCATCAATAATGTCTGCGAAATCAGCAACAATCAACATAAAATAATGCATTGATTTACTTGTAATTGCAATGGAATTATATTTTAGTTCAAGTAAAGTAACTGCTAACTGTTGGAAAGAAAGATGTGTCTAGCAAAACTGCACATAGTAGAAAAAGACTTTAGGAATCTGTCAACAAACATTATTGATACCCATAGCAACGAAAACCAAAACTTTGATGGAACAATTCCTGCTTTGTCTGTTAGCAATTACATATTTTTAATAATTCTTGCTTATATTATTACTAATGTTATTGGAAGAATTAATCTTTCCTTTTTATCTGTAAATAGTAAATATATATATATATATATATATATATATTATAATTTGGAGTCGTACTTATATAAAAAACACGAAATCATAGATGTCCTAAATATAGTGCTACTGCAGCACATAGAAAAGGTCACTGATTTAAGTGAAATGGATAAAAATCGTAAAAAAGGTGTAATTCACATCTGTCTATAATGCATGCCTAAATATAATCTCTCTCACTTCTGAAGACTCATAATTTAGTTAAAGTTAGAACTTTAGAACAAATTTCTTTATTGCCTACCTTCATTAACTTAGTCTCATCGGTTTGTTCACAAGTCTACACCCCGGAACAAAAAGGTAGGTAAAAAGGGTTTTTTCTTTGATTTTTCATAAAATAACATTATCTAAATTGTGCTTATCATTTATTATTATCATAAAATAACACTATTCCCGGACTAATTTTTGTTTTAAGACTAATTTAGAAAAATTTTAAGACTAAAATTTTCCTAATTGAAGGCTACACACCGCGACAAAAAGATAGGAACAAAGGTTTTTTTTTTTTTTTTTTTTTTATCTGATTATTTTGAATATTAATATTTTGAATAGCATTCAAATATTTAATATGTTTTTGATATGATAATATTTTGTTATGATAATGAATGATCAGCACAATTTAAATAATGTTATTTTATGAAAAAAAAAAAAAAAATCTTTGTTCCTATCTTTTTGTCGCGGAGTGTAGTCTTAAATTAGAAAAATTTTAGTCTTAAAACTTTTCTAAATTAGTCTTAAAACAAAAATTAGTCCGGGAATAGTGTTATTTTATGATAATAATAAATGATAAGCACAATTTAAATAATGCTATTTCATGAAAAATCACATAAAAAAACCCCTTTGTATCTACCTTTTTGTCGCAGGGTGTAGTTGATGCGTGAATACTGGGAATGGACCCTGCAATAAAAAAGCAAATAGCTACGATTAAACATTGGAATTCGTTTGTATAATTAAATGTAAATAATGTAAATAGACGAATTTTGCTGTATTCTGAATTTTTTATGATGGATGAGGAAATAATATTACATAGACTTTTTTTTAATTAACGTATTTTGAATTTCATTTTCACATTGAGAGTGGTTACAGACTCGCCTTTTTTCTCTGATTCTTCTACCAGAAATTTTAAATGATAATTTGTACTTAATTAATATTGCAAACATACTACAAAAAATTCCGAAAGATAAATACTTGTGGATGAATCAGGGAATAAATGGGGTCTGTGATCACCCTGATATTCACAAAATTAATGGCTAATAAATCAGTCCCTGATTTCCAAAATGTTATTTTATTTTATTTTATTTTTTTAATTTCTTTCAGTAAAATTTCACATTTAGCTTAAAAAAAAAAAAAAAAAAAAAAAAAAAATCTGTAAACAAGGACCACTAACATGATCCTATCTCACTGCTGAAGACACATAATTTATAGTTAAAGTTGGAACTTTGGGACAAACTTCTTTCTTGCCTACCCTACCTTCACCAAATTAGCATCATCAGTCGTTCACAAGTCTAGTTGGTGCGTGAATACTGGGAATGGACCCTGCAATAAAAAAGCAAATACCTACGATTAAATATTGGAATTCAATTGTATACTTAAATGTAAATAATGTAAATAGATAAGTTTTGCTGTATTCAGATTTTTATTTTATTTTTTATTTTAGACGAGGAAATGATATTGCGTAGACTTTATTTTATATAGTCGTATTTTTAATTTCGTTTTCATATTCAGGGTGGTACAGACCCGCCTTTTTTCAATTTATATAATAATTTGCATTTAATTAATAGTGCAAACATACTACTAAAAATTCCGAAAGAAAAATACTGGTGGAAGAATCAGGGGAAAAATGGGGTCGGTGACCACCCTGATATTCACAAAATTAAAGACAAATAAATCAGTTCCTATTTTCCAAAAAAAAAATATATATATATATATATGTATATATATTTTATTTTTTAATTTCTCTTAGTAAAATTTCACATTTATCTTAAAGAAAAAGAAAACAGTAAACAAGGACCACTAACATAGCTACTGATTTTAATTACAATTTTAAATATATGCCTCATTTTGTTATAATACTTTTTTTTTTTTTTTTTTTTTAAATCGTTCTTATCTAACTTAACAGAACAAAATTTTCTTATGAATATACTTGTATTCAATAATTTTTTAAACGACTAGATTAAAAGAAAATCATATGAATAAAACAGAAGAAGTATGATTTCACGTAAATGACCTCCGCAAATTCGTAGAATTTCTTCAATTTTCAAGTTAGAATGCTTTCTGACTTTTATTGAATTATCGATTTTTCCAAGCAATTATGAATGTGCCAATAACTGAAAGCAGTGAATTCTTTCTTTATTTTTTTCTTCTGTCTAGGACATAACATAATTTGTAATGGTGTCACAGACTTTTCCCATTTCCATTTACAACTCGATGATTTAGTGAAACAGAATTCTTAATGAGTATCATGGGGATAGATAAATATATATCTTTCTTTCTATTCACGCTTTCAAAAAGTAATTATCATGAATGGAATAGTTTTTTTTTCTCTCAAAAACATTTCAAATTGTAAAATACCAAATTTAATAAAATTTAACATTTACAGAACGAAAAGATTTATGGATTATTTTCGTAGTTTAGTACACATAAATATATATTTGGCAATTGATTAAAAAATATATGTAAATATTTGAAATGGCGTGAAGATAAATAGTATTCTGATGGAAAGTCAATTAATTCTAATCAAAATTTTAAGACCACTATTATTTATTTAAATTGTACCTGTTATGTAGTTTATATACAGTTGATTATTTAACGTAAAATAGACAGAAAAAAAAATTGCAGGGTAACATAGCTGCTAACTTTTACGATTTTTGGATATCAGAAATTTGTAATAAAAATCCTGTAAAAATTTTCATTGATAAAATGAGATAAAAACTTCTACTCTGTTAAAATGGTGCTAAAAAAGAGTGAAAGTTGGCACTGATGGAGTATGTTATTTTTAAGTTTCTTGTGCTTTACGTATGCACGATATTATTCTAAAATACTTTTTACTTCATATACAGACAATAAACCCAAACTTATTCACCAATAAAAGTTAATAATTCACCATTAGACAGACTATTCTAGACATACTCATATGAAACCACGTCTTCATAGTGAATTTTGCTATTCTGAACAAATAATAGTTAAAAACATATATGATAAAGTAGCTTTAGAGAGAATTTTTCTTTGATTGAAAATCTATCTAAAAGAAGGAGAAAAATCATTGAATGGTAACACGTGTTTCTCGCGATATGGAATTTGTATAAAGCGCAATCTGTATGATTATGTATTAGTAATATACTTTATTGCTGTCTACATCCTGTAGTCCTGCAAACTCCTTTCTATTGAACGAATTTTCCTACTCCAGATATCACATGGCTACAGGACAATTTCAACTAATGCCCTCATCGTGATCACTGGCGTCCTCGTATTCCTCTCATTCTCAATTATAAAAAGCTCAAAACAAATATACTTCAACTTAAAAAACTAAAAATCCAGGCAAAACGCTTCCCAAATTTTGAAATTCAGCACATTTTTAACAGCTGGATGACTTCACTAAGCACAGGATGCTTCAACAGATTTAATAAATACAAATATTAGTTGTTTTATACTCCTTCTGCCTCTGTGGTGGTTTACACCAATGGGTCAAAGACAGACCGAGGAGTGGCCGCAGCATTCTGCGTCCTCTTAGAAGGGATCGTGACACATCGATGGGCATGCAGACTGGGGAACTCTAATTCAGTTTCTCAGGCTTAGCTTTATGCCATTAAAGAGGCATTCACCTGGATAAATGAAAATAGCTACAAATACAAGCGGTTTTCAACCTTCAGCGACAGTCTCTCTAGCCTGCAGACAATAAGTCGACACAGGAACAGATTTTCTCTGGTACTAAATATTAAACGCCTCGTAATAGTTCTTAAGAATCAAATATTTCTAGCACACGTTTGTAGAATTGGGCAATGAAACTGCTGATGAATTAGCAAAATCAACTACTGAACTCAATGAAGCAGACCAAATTCTTCCACTTACCCCTTATTACATAAAAAATCGCCTCAAACTTCTAATATACCAAGAATGGTAAGAGACATGGGACTTCTTTACTAAAGCCAGACTTACATATAACCTAATTCCCAGGTTGTCACTGACACTGTGGGAACTAGCGCCATCCATTACAGCTTTTTTTTTTTTTTTTTTTTTTTTTTTTTGACCACCATCCCTTCAGAGACTTTTTTTTTTTTTTCAGTTTTCACTGTTTGCGCACCCCTCTAGGTCCCTAAGATGAAGAGGGGACACCGGCTCACGCCTATTTCTCCTGCCATCTAACCTTACAATGACCCATTATAAATCCCTGTCCAAGTCTTAATAACATAATTGGCTTAAAAACATTCTTTACGTCCTCCTCGTCGGTTAAAACTTTTAAAAATCTACGAATTGCTTTTGGAAAATTTTAACTAAATCAATTAATAACTCCTTAAAATTTATAAAATAGACTGCTAAAATATAAATTAAAATAGACTGCTTCTACCTACCATACTGTGCTCCTTTTTTACTTCCATTACCCGATTACCGCAGGTAATGAAGTATTGTTTTCGATTCAAAAATTCGATATCGATATTTCACCTGACTTACATGTTTTAAGTGGTTTTTGGCAATTGGAAAAATAGTTTTTGGCAATTGGAAAAGGTGGTTTTTGGCAATTGGACAACGTGTGTTTGTATGTATGTATGTGGGGAATCTTCTGACTGTTATATCTCTCAAACTAAAAAAGGTAGAACTACTAAACTTCAAAACTGAGACAGGTCCGGTGTGCAGATGAATTTTCCAGATTTTGGTGAAAATTGGAAAACCGGAAGTGAGGTACCGGAAGTGAGTGTCCATATCTCAAAAAAGGCACGAACGATTTTCTTTAATATTACTGTATAAACACCCTGTTAGATGTCCTTCCTAATGATATAGTTGGTTAGTTCAGGAAAATTGATAGGCGTCCTTTATAAATAGCTGAATTTCAGTTCCTGCAAGTGCGTTCCTTTCAAAACGGTTTTATGGATTTTTTTCAAGCTTGTCATATTAACCCTCTTTTAAATATCCTTTTCTCTGTATGTTTTCTATGTTACCTTTCCTATTATTGTTGTTTTCCGGTCAACAATTCAGTATGTCAAGTTTTGGTAAAAGTCGATATCTCAAAAACGGCTTTAACGGTGCTCTTGAAAATTGTTACATAAACCCATTTTAGATATCCTTTCTCATGCTTTACGTGGTTATGGCAAAAAAATTAGCAAGAATTTTGATTAGGTGGGCCAGTTTTAAATCTCGAAAATTGGTGTTTCAAAGGGAAAAAAAAAAAAAAAAAAAAAAAAAAAAACTCTACCATATATATACATATATATATATACATATATATTAACTCGCTATGTAAACTCTGTTTTATATGTCTTAACGCTTATACATATCTTACATACTCTCTCTTACTGGAAGATTTTTAGATGTCTATTTCATTAGGTCAGTTCTAAAGTGCATGTTGTGCGTGAAATAGTGGGTAATGGAAGTTGTGTGGTTGTTTCACACCAGATTTTTTTAATTAACCGTTTGTTGCGAGGGATCCAAGCTCTGTCGCTTATCATCTTCATCGTCATAAGTCACTATATCGCCCTTTGTTGCGTGAGAGCTCTGCTATGGCGACCTCTGTAAAAAAGATTTTTTTTATGTTTATCATAATCTGGGGGGGGGGGGGGGAGGGAGGATATGTAATACTTTGTTTTTGTTCTCCGATAGAAAATAATCCTCTCGTCTTACGTAGATCTGCTTTTTACAGAATTTAATTTACTGACAAAACTTTCCAATATATTCGTAAAAATGCTTAAAATATTTTCAAAAGCCAGAAAAAGAACTCAAAATTTACACTGAAGATATATAAATTTATTCCACATGGCTACAAAATTGCTATTCATCCATGGGTTAAGTTTCTCTACAATTGCGTCAAATAACGTAATTTTAGTTATTTGATGTAAATATTCTACCGCGTTGAAAGTAAATAATAAAAATCCGATTGAAATAATCTATTTTTATTTTCTGTTAGTTTGTGTGTTTTAATTTACTTGAAATTAAATAATAAAAATAAAAATCTAGCAACCTGGTACTCTTAAATTGATAACATATTTTTCTCCTTATTTCTTCCGTTTATTATTATTATTATTATTATTATTATTTTGTTAGATATAACTGAAAGGAAAATATTTCCTCGTCCATACTTTTTCTATGATTGTATTAAAATGACTTAATTTTCGCAAAGTTGGTATTATTATATTCTAGTTAAAAAGAGAAACATAAAAGTAAACTGTATAAAACGCATTGTGTAAAATTTTCTTTTTATAATCAGTTATAAATTATTCATTTTAACTTAATGCCAAATGAAAAAGAAAAGAAAAGAAAAAGGAAAAATCGTTCTTATTTTGTCGATTTTGTCTGATGAAATATCCCTCTCGTATTAATAAGCTACAATGCGTAACTTGTCCATTCGCAAGCATTATTTATTTCATTTTACTTTTTTATTTTCTTATACATTCAATAGAAGAAAAGTATTGAATTCGTAAAAAATTGCGACATCGGGTTTTTGATGGATTTACACGTTTTGAGTGGTCTAGAACACGATTTGACCATTTTTAGAAAATGTGTGTCTGTCTCTGCGACAAAATTTTGTTGCAAATGCATCTTACAAATTACTGCGCATAATTTCATAAAAGTTTACATGTAGTTGCATTTTCGCATAAATTTGTGCCTACCAACTTTTGGTGAAAATCATTCAACAGGTGGCTTCGTCATCTCGTTTTATTTCTAAATATTTAACCTGGCGATATAGGACAAAATTTTGTATAAATGTCCATAAAGAGAATTATTTTTTAGGAATTATTATGAAATTAAAAAGATATTCATAAAAGATCATTATTCATAATAACGATAGTCAACCTTGAAAAAAATTGTGCATTTAAGGACCTATAACATGTAAGTTGTGCACCCCCCCCCCCCCCACTGGTCGAATGTTGGACCCCCGAGGGGGGATTTCATTATGGGTATCTCTCAAGAGTTCGTGAATACCTTCAAAATGAATGGTTGAACCATCGACCTGTGATAATTTAAAAGAAAGTTATTTTATTTTATTTTATTTTATTTTATTTTTTTTTTTTTAAATTTTTTAAGATATAGAGAATAAAATTAACTTTCTTTGGATATTTAGTGTTCTATATACTTCTCTAGATTGAAAATCGACTGCATTTATCTTAGAAGATAATTTTGATAAATAATAATTTTAATAAATTATTCGTACCGAGTGAATTTATATAGGAAAATATAGAAGAAATTCCTGTGGTAGCTCCAACATAGTAGTTTTTATTTAGGTGAAGGGTACGTAAATATGCATCTTGCAAATCGCGTATTAATGTTGAATATCAATGAAGATTATTTATGCTTTTATAGAATTTTAAAGTAAGGAATAATGTAAAGAAAGAAAAAAATTAGTCAGGAAGAAATATAGGAAGTGATAGAATACCCGACAAATCCAAAGAAAGTAAAAATTTTCCCATTAACCAGGAGAAAAAGAAACTAAGTACTTGTGGAGGAATTTCACGAGTTCAAATCAATGGCAGCGAAATATTTGACTGCATATATTACATAAAATAAGATCATAATATTTGTACAATGCAGACATTTTTATAATCTTTGGAAAAAGTTAGAGATAAATACTTGTTATGAATTTATTTCAAACTGTTAAATAAAACTTTGGTTTCTTTAGTTCTTTAACTTCGTATAAGGAGTTATAACATTAGATCTTTAAAGGAAAAAGAAAAAAAAAAAAAAGAAGAAGAAATATTTTTCTTAAAAGAAAAAATCCATTAAATGTGATCGAAAGGCAGAACTCTTATTCTGGAATATGTAAGAATGGCATAAGATAAACTTTTCGTAGGAAAACAAATCAATGAAATAAGAAACGGATGCTGCTTCTTATCATTTATGTGACTTAAGTCATAAGTCATCCATGATAAAAGAAAAGTCATTTTATTGGACATGTCGTAGAGTTCTCTGAAGTTACTGATGCAGTTGGTTTTGATAATACACACATAAAATGTTTTCTCGAGAAATTTATTTAATTTTCTCGTCACGTGATGAAAGGTTATTAGAATCAGTCATTTGCAATCATCTGTAATAAAATAAATGTATTTCTTGCTACTTATTTATTCAAGTGATATTACAGATCGCTTTCACAAGAATTTTTTGAAAGTGTATGAGAATGTACAAGATATAAAATTTTTATGCAAAATTGAGATAGACCTTACAGCTTTATCAAGAGTTGTACAATGATTGTTTTTATAAAAAATTTCAGTATGAGATTTTTTTAAATTGATATTGCGATACAAATAAGGAAAAAATTAGCGTTAACATTAATCACATTCGCAACCTGTTTTATTTTAATTAATAAATTAACTGACGTAATTTTATAATTGTAATGTCCCACGTGGGGCTTTTCAAGACTTTGTAGTATTTATTATAACCTCTTTAAAAATTTATAATCAAAACAACAATAATCAGTAATATACATATTTTTTAATTTAATTAGATAAATATTTGCTATTGAAGAATAATTTAACAATTTTTTAAGAATTCTTCTATCATTTCTTAGAAGTTAATTTAACTAAAAATACATATAAAAATATTATTCCTTCAATTATACAGGGTGCTACAAAAAGAACGTACCGATTCGGAACGTTAATAAAAGAAGTACAATAAAAGTAAGTTTTATACTGGTTATGTACATTGTAGGGCTATTGTCATCCATTAAGTTTTGTAGTGTACATTAGTCACATGGCAACCGTCAATGTCGATAAAATTTTTCAAGTCTCTATCGAAAATTTTGCATTGATCTGCGGACGTCCCACGGAATCACCGTGTGTTGTAATAAATTGTTGTTACAGTGATCGTAAAACTTGAAACTCCTAAACAAAATCTAGTTCAATGCAGTCATCAAGATATATTTAATAAAGATGCTTTTCCAAAATTATCAAGTATGAATATTTCCAGATAATAATTAAAAAGTGTTGTTTTCACTAAGAAAAAAATATATACCGCCTTCATCTAGAATGAATAAGTGGTCATTTTCTAAATCTCTTAACTAGAAATATAGATCTCCAAGCTATGCTTTTTGCATCAACATTGATGGTCGTCTTTTAACTGATATACACTTCAAAACTTAATGGATGACAAAGCATACTGTGTACTTCTTAGGTATAAAATATTTCTTTCTCTATCTTGCTTTGTATTTTTGTTATTGAATTTGCGAACTGGTGCGCCTTTTTTGCCACACCCTGTATTGTTTAGATTTTGTTACACATAAAATACCGTTATTAAAGAAGCCCTTTTTAATAAGACAAATATAATAATTGTCTGTTGACAGCATGTTTTTAAGGTTTATAAAATGAATTCATAATTTTGTAAACAAATGTTCCAAACGTCTTTAAAATGAACTAATAATAATAGTAATAATAAAGACGAATAATAAACTGAAAATTTCCTAGATTTTTCAAAAATATTAGAGCCTTGATCCATCGTTTTTTACGGGGTGCGTGAAAAAAAAAAAAAAAAAAAAAGAAAAAAAAAAAAGAAAAAACGATGAAAGTAGAAGAACGACGAATGTGGGTTAAAACCAAAACACGAAGAAAACCAAGTTTATGAATTACCAAACACAGTGTACACAGTATACTAATACTAAAAACCAATTTTTTACTTTCCAAACTGTCAAAGTAAAAAATCAATGTTGCAGAACATTAAGTAAAATTTATTTTTTTTAAATCAGTAATTTTATGTTGGGCTTTTCATTCATTGCATAAATTAAACAAGAATTTTTCCAGATTTATAACATTTTTCTGGTTCTTTTCTGTAATTTCATATGCTTATATAAAATTCGTGCATTGTCAAGCGCAATAATTACGTCATCGGCGAAAAAATTATCCTCTGTTTCTTTGTCAATATTTTTATTTTTTATAATCATACATTTCTTTTATGCTTTAGGAAACTGCATGTCGCAACGTCTTGATTGATGCAAATTATCACTAAATTTTGCACCAGACACATCGTCTGCTACACACATCCACTCTTCATCTTCATTATCGGGCCGCGGTAGCCCAGTCGGTAGAGAGCCGGCAAAAAACCGCCGTGTACACTAATGGTGGCTGGTGCACGTAAAATCTGTCATTGCCGCAATGTCCTCCATGTTCCCATCAAAAACTATACCTCTGGGGGTCACCGAAGCGGGAGAGCCATCCCTTCCGTGGAGGATCAAAATTGTGATGGCATGTCTCCGGACCACCTCTAGGTGTGTGTCCCAGACCGTCGCCAATTGCCCATCTGCGCAGCACTAGTACGACGTAAATCCCAACCAACCATCATCTGCATTATCAGCATCACCATCATCGCCTTCATTTTCTTGCCCTTCAACCCTCCCCCTCGCCCGAATTTCTTTTTCCAGTCACGGACGGGACAGAATATTCCTAAGAATTTATTCCTAAGATCGCAGATCGTCGCCAATATTCCTGTTGACAGTTTTAGCTCGATTTTAATCGGTAACCGATCTCAACCCTCTTTGTTTTAATGTAATTACGGTCAAAACCGAGGAACACGCTTTGTATTATTATAATTTTAAATGTTTCTAATTTTTCTCAGTTTTTAACATTATTATAAATAGCTGCTTGCTACCAAAATTTTTGAGAAAAAAAAAAAAAAAAAAAAAAAGTAATAATTTTGTTAATACATTCTCCCATTTAACTACGAAAAAGCAATTATTTTAATGACTAATATTATCCTTAACACTATTCACGTGGAATAATTTTTATGCTCAAATGGAATGTAAAAAGTAATACAAACCTAATTTGTAACGTTCAAATACCTTTTCCCCCTTCTTTCTTAAGCAAAGAATCGGTCAAGTAACACGTGCCTTCGCTTTCTTTAAGTTGTTACACCTATGCATATTACAATAATTTTTGAGTATTTCCAATTCTTCTTCAGTCACGCCTCAGTTCTCAAAAGTAATTTTCGTAAATTATTTCATTTTTCTTCTAAAGAAATCCTTTTACTTTTTGCATCTAGCTTTGAATAATAATTTATGTCAAAAGGAAATGCCAACTCTATCACATAGATATTCGCTCACTCCTCTATGTGCACAAAAGTCTAATTGAACTCTGTGACCGTGATGAATTGTGAGCCTTTTGTTGATTCTCAATAACGGGGGAACTCACTCGTTAGTGTTCAGGAAACGCAAATGGTGTCAATGTCCTCCTTAACGCCTGCACACATTCTACAAAAAAGCTGCTCATTATAATCGGATAAGTTTCCATATTCCACTACTGTTCTGAATAGGAGAAGCCCATTTGCTTTGCTTTGTATTTGAATATTAGAGATTGTAAAAGTTTATTGTCTCAATTACGATAAGATGTATATATGCCGGAAAAGTTAACAAAATGATAGTCTTAGAAAATTGCAACACCGAACAAAATTAACGCTTTTAAAAAGAAAGCACCACAGAACTGTCTTTTTAAAATAATTACAAAATTTTGAATAAACACCATAAAATGCAATAAACTCGAAACAATTGTTTCTACTCGAAAGAACACACGACCTTTCTTCAGGCGAACAAAGTGCTGCAATCACCGCCGCTTTGATTGCAGCATTCGTGCCTACATTGTTCACCTGGCGAAAGGTCGTGTGTTCTTTCAAACCGAAACAATTGTTGTGAGTTTATTGAATTTTACTGTGTTTATTCAAAGTTTTGTACTTATAAAACTAACGCTTATCTTGTTAATTAAACTAAGTGATACTATCATTTGATTGCATGTTAGAAGATACACTATATACACAAATCTCTTGATGCAATTTTCAAAGTAATGCTAGAAAAATTAATTTTTATTAAAAATTCTTGCAGTATAAAAGCTCTAAAGTAATAAACTGTTTTAAAAACACCTTTAAATGCTTTCTGTTTGAAAATAGTAAAATTGAACAAATTATTGAATAAATTATTTTTGTATTTATATGCTTTAACTTTCTCTGACATAAATATTGCTGTCACTAATAATTCATTGAAGAAATTTAACAAAACCTAACAATTTTACATGCTGAGAATTTTTATTGTTCTCTTTTACATCAATTGTTTCGAAATGTAAAAGGACTTGAACAATTACTTAATTTGTTACTTTAAGTTACAACAATGTTAATAACAACAATAACAACAGCGACAAATATAGTATATATAGGGGATATCGGGGCACAATGGACCACATTTACACTCTTAATTTTTTTTCACAAAAGACAGAAAAGCAATGTACTTAAAAAAAATAGCAAACAATCTCTAAACCCTTTTTGACATGTCTAAATTTTCTTATAACAATATTTCCTATACTTCATGAATGAAAAAATAAATTGTGAGCGCTCACAAAGTGGACCACTGTGCCCCATCACCGGGATAGAGTGGACCAGGCTCTTTTGTTTATATTAAATTAATATAAATTACTTTTCTTTTTCTTTCTAAAATTAGTTTCTTATACTATACTAGTCTTAAGAACATAATTCAAGCATTTTCGCGAAATAAAATAACCAAAATGAAATTAAAATAAACAAATAAGAAATCAAATCTCAGTAAGAAAATTTATTAAGTTAAAATAGATATTTTGATACTTTTATTAATATTATATAAATCAAATATTTTTTTAATTCAAATATTAATCAATATTATATTAATGCTATATAAAACAAAAATAGTTAATATATGTAGATATTGATAACTATTATGTTACTATTCAAATATTTATTATTTTCAAAAATTTATTATTATTTTCATTTATTTTAGTATAACATTAAGATATTTATTATTTTGAGATATTAATACTCTACATTATATTTGTAGCTATAAATTTAACTAAAACAAATATAAGAATTAAATCTCATTTGTACTTTTAGGCACATTGGAAGGTGGGCCATTGTGCCCCATATAGAGGCGGTCCACTGTGCCCCGGGCCAGAATAAAACAAATAATAATAATAATATAGAATACAAATATGCTAATAATTTTTAGGAATTTTAACAGCAATATATTGCCTTCCTTTAACAGCCATATAGTATTTATAGTCACTATTTCAATCTTTATAAAATTAAAAAAACTTCAATGTGGAAAAATTACTTTGAGTAGCTCAAAACATAAAAATTGCTCAAAATGGTTATCTTACTGTTTCCCATGTGGTTTTATTGGCTACAAACAACAAGTACCATACAGTGGCGGATTTAAGGGGGGGGGGGGCTAGGGGGCTGAAGCCCCCCCCCAAAAAAAAAACACTGACATTCATAATTGAATATTGCAATTGTAAATTTTTTATTGGTCTAGAATAACACTTTGAAAAATCTTAGCCCCCCCCCCCAAAAGCCGCCACTGGTACCATACTGCCATACATGAGTATCCATATGAACTATAAGAGTTGAATATTAAGAGTTGAATATTAATAGATTTAAATAAGGGTGGTCCACTGTGCCCCGTCCGCCCTTATATATTAATCGTTACTTTTTTCTCAAAAAATTATATGATTTTGTTTTTCTAATGGGAGTGAAATTTCCATCAATTTTTCTTTAATGTGTTATGAAAGTGATTTATGTGTATCAGAAAAACGTGAAAAGGTATTGAAACTAAAATTGTCTTAATTTGATAGTTTTATTAAGGAATATTTGAAATATTTAATTTTTATCGTATATTGTGTAATTAACACATCTACAAACGAATAAATCAAGCTAAATTAACATTGCCATGAAACATTATTGAGATATTTTTTCGAAAAATCAATATAATTACCTCATTAAAAAATAATATCTTCAGTTTCTTCAAATAATAATAATAATAATAATAAACTTATTTTTTTTTTTAAATATAGTTGAGACATTTAAAGGAGAGCAGATAAGCATATCATAATGAGTCCGATTCATTTTACAATGGAAGGAGCTTTATAGAAAAAACAGATAATATGAAACAAACTGCGATAAAAATGATTGTGTTTTTCAACAAAGGTTATTTCATTTCTTTCTTTTCTTTTCTTTTTTTTTTTCTTTCTTTTTTTTTTTTTTTTTTTTTTTTTAAAGCTGATGAAGACATTATAACATGTGTAGATGCGACCTTAGACTAGAAAATATAACTGTTTTTATTATTATTATTATTTATTTAAAAAGTTATTAATAACAATCTTTCATGTTTTTTCAAATTTATTAGAAATTTTCTTAGGCTAAATATTAATAAAATAATCTGATATGATATTAAAATTACTTTCTCTTTATCCTGAATTACTATATACATATTATTACGTTTAAAATGGAAGATAAAAAGTAACAGTTGAAAATAATTGTCATATATTTCTCATATATGAAGAACTTATATATGTTCGTCTTGGCACATATAAGCTATTTAGCATATATTTCTCTGTGATCAACTCTTTGTTTGAATATGCTGCATTCATAAAACATTTAATGATGTTATTAAATTCAAAATTTTCTTAAATTATTCAGAAAATTTCCATTTGCATCACTCTTGAAGCTTGTTCGTCTAATTTTGAGTATCCATGTATATTATATGTAACTGTACGTTATATGCAAACAAAACAGTGTATTTAAATTTAGCGCAGAAAAAAAAATCTTGACACAACTAGAAATGTGCTTGGAACTTCTTCTAAGCGTAGCATTAATTTATCAGAAATGTTTTGACTGGTCTTGTATAGTGTACACGATAAATATTTTTCATAGAATATTCTATGTGAAATTCGCTTTTATGCGTATAAAATAGTATGATTACTTGATTTTGTTTAGTGCACTCTAAAATTATAAAAATGCACTTGCCTGAAATAATAGCTTTACATATACCATTTGAACCGATTTGTACACGAAACATTTGTCTGATTTCAGTGTCAAGGTTCATGCAGCGTCCTATATAGTACAAATCTAGAATACCGATTTGTACTTCCTGCTAAAGAGACTCCCATTCAGGCGGGCAGATACACAGACAGGCAGACAAACAGACCACTAATAAAAGTCTAGTTTTCGATTTCGGGAAGTCTGAATACATGTAGATTTATCCAAAGATTGAAAATTTAACCAAACAGTGATACCATAGATGCCAATATTTTAATTTATTCCGGAGTATTTTTAGCCCCGCTTTTATTTCATACCACTTATTATTTAAAAGTATTTTTTTTTTCTTATTTTATCGAAGTTATATATTGGAGAAAATTTCTCTATAAATAAAGTGGTGCGAAATAAAGGCGGAGTTAAAAGTACTCCGGAATAAATCAAAATGTCGGCATCTATGCATTATATGCGGAAGAGAAATTTTATATCCTAAAGTTTTTTTTTTTTTTTTTTTAAACTAATTTTTTAAGATAAACATTTCAAGATCATTTTTCGACCTTTACTATATTGCACACGTCTTTTCTTTTTTCTAAAATATTTCATATTTCATTTTTGTTAAATAAATGAAAATAACGCGACAATGTGTTGCGGGAGTAAAATTTTCAGCATAAGACGTGACATTGGCGCTGTCGGTAGTACATTTAAATATCTCACACTTTACTGCACTTTTATCTTTACACTTTAACTTATTTTTTATTGGAAACACTATTATCACAGCATTAACTCACTCAAGAAATAATTTTTTTCTTCTCTTCTACTACAGCAGATGGTTTTCATCGCGATGTCTCGCGAAATTTGTAACCAATTTTAAGCTACATATTTATGAAAATTTATTACTTTTCTAATAATAATGCAGCAAGCAAAACATTTCTATCTCAAAGCGTGGTTTTATTAATTACGTTTGAAATGTGTCGGGCATTTATTGGTTATTTTTATTATTAACGTTTCAAATGGGCCAGTCATTTATTGGGCATACGACAAGTCCTACCTTTTAAATAAATATATATGTTGCACTAACCTGTTTTGATAACAGATTTTAAAAGTTATTTTTGTCCCTTGAAAAAGAAGAAAAAGAAGAAATATCGTTATATGATAACATAAATGCTGAGTTTTGCTTTTCAAAAAGATGAACGAGACTTTTCCATCAGCATATAATTTAGACATCTTCACGATATGCTTACACGATTGCTCTTCGTTTTAAAAGTCTCTGTTGAATAATCTATCACTTACGAAATCGGGTCTCTAAAATAAATTCTTTCTTTTTTAAAGAAAGAGCGGGAAATTTTGTTAATGGAAAATATTGTACAGATTCAGTTATTATGTCGATGAACACAAACAACTTACAAGGTTATTTTGTTAATAGAGCCTGTTTCTCAAATGGCACTATTAAAATGAAAGTGTAGAACAAATTTCTACTAAAAATAAATTTATTGAAAATTGTAATTCAACATTTCATCTAAAAATTGCGCCAATTTAGCATATTTAGCTGCAACCCGCAATATGATCTTAAATTTCATCCTTTTAACAATGCTTACCAATAACCTCTTCGCGCCAGAGGTCCACATATGTGAACCTCTATTCTTTCCTTTATAAATTATATGCCATTTAATATTTTTATATTTTGACTAAACTAATAAAAAACTGAATAAATTGGCCTTAAAAAGATACCGGTATATGGCAGCATGAAACTAAATTTATTTCTGAAATATAATGTTATTTTGCCGACTTTCGTAAAACGACTTCATTACAGTAGTCGACTACACGGTCGAAGAAAAGTACGCAATTTTCATAATTATTTATTAAGTACTTAGACATTTGCCAGAATAAAAAGAAAACTAATATTGATTGATTTATTTAAGGGAATCAAATTTTTAATTGTGTTACAGTTAGGAAGATTTATGTAACTTATAATTTAGAGCTCAATTGTTTAAAGCCATACATTTGTATCGTACATTACTAACCCCCTAAATTACAAATGTAAGACAATTATACTTTTTTGTAATGTACAATGTGAACGCATATGTCTAAAAGCCTTCAAGTGTAACTTATATTGTTATTATAGCTTCGGGTCCGAAAAGGTTAAAACAGTCTTTTTTTTTATGGGGGGGGGGGGGGTGAAAATTGAATTTTATTTATCAATTGAATGTTAAATTTTGTTGACTAAAGCTGATTACTTACAAAATAGCGTTTTTTATCGGTCATTATATTTCCTTATTATTTACTGTTATTAGTTGTTACCGTGATGCGTTAGCTTTTTTAGAGAGGTCAAAAAAGAAAACAAAATACAGTAGGTCAACAATTTTGAGATTGTTCCTGTTTTATTAGATCAGATTTTCAGAAATGTGATAATAATAGTATATGGTGTTAGAGACAGTTATGACGATCCCTGATCGAATAAGAGCTCCTCGTCCTCATACAAAGTATTTTTATAATATTTGATGTCAAAGATAAACTTTTATCTTAATTTCAAAAGTGATAATGTGCAAGCTTCTATATTTTACAACAATATGTAGAGAACCAAAAAGCAGAAGTAAAAACTTTGTGTGTTAATTAATTTATTTTATATCGATGATTAATTTAAGTGTATTACTTCTGTTTCTGAGGCAGAGTTCTTTCATATATTTTTTCCCCTCATTTATAAGACGATACAAGAATAAGTATATATAAAATATTACTATTTTTTTTTCCATGTATGTTAACAACACCATTAGAGAATATATTTAGACTTAGACATTTCGGGCAAAATGGTCATATCACTAATTGTTTTAATAATAATAAATAAATGAAAAAATCATTATATTTTAAAACTTTTTATGTGTAATCTATTGTCTCTATAATCTATAGCCTAAGAAAATGTAAGTTAAGGCTATATTTGTCATATTATCAAATTAATTCTATTTTTATTTTATTTTATTATTATTATTATTTTAGTTCTACTATTTATTTTTCTCTCTGTCTCATACTTTTTTTTTAATATATGATTTGGATGTACTTTTTTTAGCACCTTATAGACTTATAGTAATATAAACTTATAGTAATTTTCCAAATAATAAATAAAACTATGAAAGTAAAAAAAAAAAAAAGGTCTACAATGCAAATTCTGAACATAACCAAAGATCATAGGCATACAATAGTAATAACACTGTAATAATAAATGCCCATTTGAATGCACTGAAATTAACAACAACAACAAAAAAGTTTAAATAATGTTTTTCTTCGATGAAAAAGTTTATTTCTTTTGCGTAAAAATAACGCTTTTAGATGACGATAAAGCAAAATTTGACAGTTATTGCTAACAGGGGATTCGATGAAAAAGAAATAAATACTAGATGAAGAATGATAGTTTTCATAAGTTCCCCATTTCATATAAGATTAAATTTATCATTTTAATGCGACCATATTTCATAATTTGCTTACAGTATATTTGCATCTAAAGAAAATAAAAAGGGTTTCGCATCATCAATAATAGATAAAGATTTTATAAGAAACTGAAAGAACGTTTAAGTGACAGTCTTTTTATCCTTTATAAGGAGCTGTCCCTAGGACTGTAATTTAACCAAAGATTCATTGCCAAATTTTTCCCTAAAGATAGACATTTAGTGAATTCTTTTTTTTTTTTTTTTTTTTTTTTTTTGATAAGAATCGAAATATACTGGTCTTACAAAGTATGCAAATAATTCAGAAATATTCTCTTTGTGTATTTATTTTCCTTTTTGTATTATTTTGTTTCGAAATAATAAAGGTTAAATTGCTAAAATTGTGGAAAGAAATAGATATTTTTTCAATATAGTTTTTATTATGTAACAAGTTTTCATGGTTTTCAATTTAATTATTTCTGAAGATTAAAAAATATTTATTTCTAATTAAAAAAGTTAAGTTAAGTAGAAATTTGTAAGAAATATTTAAATAGAGAGATAAGGTCCAAGTTAACCCGTTAGTAGTCGCTAGTTGGTCGATACGTCGCCCTTCCCTTCAGTGTCGCGACTTTTGTATTCAATAGCCACCAAAAAATTTCAAAAGTGGCATTTGATATACATAAAAGGCGAATCGACTCGAATAATCGTCGATTATGTATATCAAATGCCACTTCTAAACATTTTTGGTGGCTATTGAATAAAAATGTCGCAACACTGTAGGGATGGGCGGAGAATCGACCAACTAGCGATTACTAACGGGTTAATTATTTATACTAAAGTAGGGTAATGTCTTCTGTTATGGGCATTCTTCGGTTAGAGGCACCTCACCATATCTTTTAACAAAAAGCAAATATGGTGAATTTAACTACTGTCAAATATGCATTGGGACAGTAGGCAGCTTTTGTGATAACAAAGTAAGTGCAAGCATCGGGGTAGTAGTAGTTTTCTTACTAAGTGCAAGCATCGGGAAAAAAAAAAAAAAAAGAGGAAAAGCAACACAAAAGTGATTTGTGAATATTTTCAGAATGCGATAAATCGAATCAAATTAACTCAGAAATGTAAATGGAAGGCATATTTATGCAGTATATTCGCTATATTTTGTGATGTAATATCGAATTCAGCCAAAATGCGGACCGAAAATTGCTTTTTCTGCCGTTATAAAAATGGTTGCTATTACCGGTTGTGGGCAGCAATGTCAATCCTGAAAAAGTCAACCAATCCAAAAGAAATGGTTTTAATGCGTTGGTTAAAGCCATTTAGGATTGCTTAGTGAATAAGAAAGCTATAAAATCGGCCTCCCGAGAAAACTGCAGCAAACAGGACTTCTTTTTACAGCATACCTTTAAAAGTGCTGGTCAAATGCGCTAAAAATTGAAGTCAACAATCTGATGATGTCAACTTCTGTGTCATCTGTTTGAAGCAACCGTCACTATGCCTTACAAGAGCTCTCTCAATCAAATGCAACGAGTGTAATCGTCTGGTGCATTTGAACTGTACCAATATACATGCAAATTGTTTTACTTGCAATCATTGCACTTCTGATTTGGAGGACGTAGAAGATGACGAATAAAACTGGAAAAATGCCATTTTATGTTATTATTTCGGCCAATGAATCCTTACAAAAAGAAGAAATTTTGTTGTTATCTGTATCTATGGTAGTTTATCTTATTATTTTCCAACTTTTAGTGGATTTTTCAAGTGTGCCCACAACCGGGTACAATTTGTTTTTTGGCCAAAAAGTACCACTTAACAAAATTGGTAATAATTTTTTTCTGGTTGACGGAATCAATACAGTTACTTTATCAAACGTTAGCTAAGTGTTCTAGCTTTCTATTGGTATTCATATGTTTGCATAATATTTACGCTATAAAAATTTTTAAGCCAAAATAATAACTGTGCCCACAACTGCAGAAATTCACTGGTTAGTAGCGATGATAATTGGATTTTTTTTTTCTTTTTTTTTACAAAAGTTAATTAATCCCTAGATCTATCTGTAAAACATGTTAAGTTGTCACAAATTTTTGATGTGGTATTACAAAAAAAAAAAAAAAAAAAAAATACATAGGTTTTATAATATATAGATATTTTACCGTACCAGATAAAATTAAATTTATTGTTTTAATGCAGGCATATTTCACAATTTATTTACAATATATTTGCATTTAAAAGAAAAATTCCGCATCATCAACAGTGGTTTAAATATTTTAAAAGTGACTAAAATAACTTTAATGTAACGGGATTTTTATTCATTTTTATTCCTCATTGAAAGCTGTCAGTAGGACGGTAATTTAACCAAAGATATATTCCGGAATAGGTGGATATTGGAAGAAGGATATAAGGGGAGATGACATGTTCGAAAAACAGGAATCCAAAATCGTAACCGCAGAAGGCATTAAGTAACACTGTCATATAAGAAATTGTGCACTGTTATTGTGAAATTTTGTAATATGGATCATTCGAGACAAATTCATTGTAACTATGGGCCTCAAAGCTGTCAAATAAATAAAACAACACAGTACTAGCCAATGCTGTGGTAGACTCAATATGGCTCTTGTGTTAGCCTTGACTGCTATTGCGGCAACCAACTTGGGAAGACAACAGTTAACTTCATTTGCCCTGCATGCTGACACGCAGTATGCAGGCATTCTAATATCATTCCTCCAATAGGTAGATCGAAAAAAAAAAAAAAAAAATCTCGTTTTATCGAAAATCAGTACTTGCCAATAATTTTGGTTGGCGCTATGACGACTTTTTTAAAATTTTATTTTTGGGGGATATCATCTTCAACCTGCGCAAGAGGCCTAAATTTTAAAATAACTGCGATTTATTTATTTATTTATTTATTTTATTTTTTTTTTTTTGTATATTTTCCGCAATGCATATTGACGACATAATTTGGGGATTATCTTAATATAACAGAAATATATTTTAACAATAATGTATTTTTTTTTCTTGTAACTTATTTAATATTTCCAGCCTGCGAATGCGGCTTAACCTTTGGCAGTCCGATTTAATTTCACTCCTTGTGGTCAGTGTTGCCACATTTAGGGTATTTTATTCAATATCAACCACTAATTTTTAATTGCAATGGTTGCATAAATCACTTCATAGGTTATTCGTCCATTAAGTATATCAAATACCACGCTTCAAAATTATTGGTGATAGTTGAATAAAAGAGTCCCTAAATTTGCCAACACTTTTTAGAGCGCTTTAGAGCGTTAGGGCCGACAAAGTGTTAAATAATGAAACTTTTTGTGATTTTCATGTTATTTTCGAAAATTTTATATTTTTCAGAAACGATTAAAATAACTTTTTAAATATTTTTTTTAAATATTAACATCATCAAAAATTTATTTTATGAATATAAAGGGCGAAAATAATAATTTATAATAATAATAATAATAATAATAATAATAAAAAGTAAAAAATAAATAAAAATAAAAATAAATATAAATAAATAAATAATAATAATAATAAATAATAAATAAAATAAAATAAAATAAGATTTATAAATGGATTAATAAAAAATAAATTGCTCTAATTTTGAAAATTAAGCCTCCTGCTCAGGCTGAAGATGATATCCATAATATGCAATATTTTGAAAAAATGATCATAGAGCTAAGCCACAACTTTTGATAGATATTCGCTTTTGATAAGACGAGTTTTGTTTTTCGATTCAACCTATTGTGGAAGTTTTCCCTGAAAACAGACATTTAGTGATTTCAAATATGCAGATCTTATAAAATATGAAATGATTCATCTTTTATTATGTTTTGCAATGAGTAGTGTTTGACTGTTAAAAGTGTGGAAAGAATATGGTAATTCATTCTTTTTTTCTACAATGAACTACACTACTATTTAAGAGCTATCTATTTAAGCATCTGCAAAATAATAACGTATGAAGTTGAAAGAACTCAATTGAAGCGAAAAAGAAAGGAATTAAGTTGTTGAACATAGCAATTTTTTATCCTGCATTATCATTTTCAAAAGCAGTTACATCTAAGGATACACTCGCTCTCTGTGTTTTATATATCATGTCGTTGTGTCTGTTCTTTCGGTCGTATCTGTGTTTTTATCTCGGAATTAGGTTCCATTAAGAACTGCATGGTTATTCGTTACGATGAGAGCCGCTATTACGATAATGTTTAATCTGCGGCTGTAATCTTATTCTCCTCTTAAGGGATTCCTTAACATGATTCTCCGCTTGTTTTAATATTAAGATTTGATGAGGGATTTTTTTTCCCCTTTCCCAATCTATTTTTCTTTTCCTTTTTTTATTATCAACGCCGATGTGTTAGCGTTACCTTTTAAAAGGATAAATAGATCGTTGACTGAATTCTTGCTGTATTTGGGTATTTCATATATACGCATATCGTGATGTATAAATTTAGAGTAGTATTTTGTTAAAATAATAATTTATAATATAAAATAACGTTTGTATCTACTAAAACTTTTCAGCACTAAAAGAGTTATTATTTCTGTTTCTTTAAAAAGGGTTATAAAAAAACTAACAGAAAGTCTCACTAAAATTTCACCAGTCTTTTTTTTTTTTTTTTTTTTTCTTTTTTTATCGACAATAGTTGTTGTTTTAGTGGCTTAGAATTTTGAATGTATAATATTTCGATGACGTAAATTTCTATAAATACAGTCGAACCTCTTTAACGTGAACACTGTTAACGTGAATTACTTTTAACATCAACTGCTTCCACAATCCCCGTCAAAATGAAGATGAGTTTAGTTATATGAGTATTAGTTTCTAATAGCATGAACTACGGATAACATGAACAAATTTTTTATCCCCCTTGATATTCACGTTAACGAGGTTCGACTGTATTTGCATAAATACGAATTATTCACAATAAGAAAAAACTGAAACAATATCTTTTATATTCCTGACACGGTCTTATATTAACCACAGGATATATTTCAGTTTTATCAGAACTCTAGTTTATGTATTCTGTATGAATATATTGCATGTAAGTATCTAGATATATTTATTGCTTCTTCTATATTTGTCTATGTATTTATATATTTATTCTTATCATTGGACTTGTATTTTTTTCTCTTATCATTTAAATTGTCATCTTTGAAATAAAAAATAATTTGTTTATTAGGAAATTTACTGACACTAGTATACATAAAGCATTCAATTTTCAATTAAATCAGAGTTCAAACCTCCTACTTAAGCCAAGTACTACTTATTAGCAAATAGTATAACACTACATAAAAGGTAAAAATTATGTATATAAATCTTGTAAATGTTACCCCCTCTCTCATTTTAATAACATGTTAGTGAATTAAGAACATAATTACCTTTCGCATTTGAAAAGATACAATTATTACTGTGAAAATGCGTTGATAGAAATAAACAAATGAAATTTAACAAAATTCAGTTTTTTAGACAATTTAATTTATGTTTCTCTTCTGAAAGTACTTCTTATCCAATGATTACAGTTATAAGGAATATACAATCATTATGAACTCCTAGTCAAAACTTAATGGAGTAACAGAACACATCAAAACATCTGATATTCCTCATATATTCCATTCGCTTAAATCAAATGGTGAACTGCCAGGTGAAGCAATTAAAAAATCAATACAGTGAAGTTAAAAACAATATTGGTGATTTGTGTCTATGAATGGTCACGGTTACAGAAACTGCTTAAACTGGCGACCGTCAGCCGTAAGGCAAGAGTTACACTTACGCACTGGTCGCACACTTTGCCGAAGACGCTAGTTAGTTCTGGACTTCGTTGGAATTAACAGCTATCCCCTCAACAAGGTACTCATATAAGTCGATGAGGCAGTCGTAGATCAGACTTTTCATATGGATACATAAGGATAAACTCTAACAGAAGAGAACAAGCAATCGAACCTGCCAGGGTATCACACTCCCCATACCATCGCCTTATGTAGGTAGACTAACTAAAGTATTCTACACACTCGCGTTTAAAAGGTGGCGATGCTCGGTCTTGTTAGAACCACATACGTGCTTTAATGTCAGCTGCCAGAAATATCAATAATTTCAGAAAATCTTCTTCTAAAAACAGAAAATATTTTCTGCGTCTAGTCTAACTTATAGGTTAATCAGCGCAACTATTCTCACAACGTATTTTCGCTGATGCATTACTGATAGAAATGAAGATGTTCTGTATGTGATCTCAGGATATCTCAACATGATTGTTGTGACTCTTAAATGTGCGTAAATATCTTCCCGTGTAAATGAACTCCTGGACGTGAATAATACATCTGAATTGAAATCAGGGTGCACTGTCACCTTTTGCAGCAACTAACTGTGATATCGAAAATTACATAGACTTAATTACATATTATATTTCAAAAATTAATTCTTTTCCAATTCATTTCCCACATTTTTAAAGCGATCTAAAAAAGTTTGTGGTTTTTTATTTCTAGCAAAATTTCAGATTTATTATCTCTCTGTTTCTTCCAATAAATAAAACAAAAAGTAAGAGATGTGGAGATGCTTGCAAAATGAGCGCTGAAGTTGAATCTTTTCATCTCACAAGGAAACATTCAAAAGGTGTCATCTTAAAAAAATATTGAAAAAAAATATATGTGATTTTAAACTTCATAAAATACCAGAAAGTGAAAAAATTATCGGCTGAAATGAATTACAGCGACCACAAAAAATTATTAAAATTAAGCATATTAGGCGATTTCACATTGTTAGGGGAATGATTATGAGTACTTGGCGGAGAAGCAGAACACGGTTGTGTTCGTACTCGGCAATCTCGGTGCTAGCAAACTTATCGCCTAACAGCGCTAAATCGCCAAATATGCTTAATTTTGATAATATTTTGTGGTCGCTGTAATTCATTTCAGCCGATAATTTTTTCACTTTCTGGTGTTTTATGAAGAGTAGGATCACATATATTTTTTTCAATATTTTTTGAAGACGACACCTTTTGAATGTTTCCTTGTCAGTAAAGTAAAGTTCTGATAGGTCACTTTTGTAACATTGAACAGATGCATCCGCTCATTAAATAGAAATTATGCATTTTGTATCAGATAAAAGACTAATGCAATCATAAATTCTTGTGGTTAAAATGCTAACGTACATTTTTTATTCTCATGACATTTTGTAACGGTATTTTGGCTAAAATTAGATTCGCCAATATATTTTAACAAAGTATACTGATTTATGTGCAACTGAAAAAATTGGGTGTTGTTCTGGTTTCTGTCAGAATGAAGTTTGGCGATATATCTTGTGGTTTTGATGCGAAGTAAATGAGCCAAACTTTGATGACTTTTACCTCTGCTCTTGCTTTGTTAACACATGTGTTGTTTCCTCTGAAACTCCCAGTGTCCATAGATTTGTAAATGAATAATTTTTATCTTGATGCTTTCAAAAAGCCTTTATGCTGCTGTAATCCTATTGTATTGGAATACTTCACAGAGAATATTTTTGTTACCAATTTAAAGTAAATAAAATTACTTGAAGTCAGCTACTGCTTCCTGGGTGAATCGTGTCCTCAGCTCATAACTACGGTCATCTCTTTAAATTAGATTGAACATTGTCCTCCCTTTTTGCAATAGACCTATTCATCAAAATAAATATTAGATTTTAGCATCGTCGAGATTGTATCTATGTCTTATCCCTATATCAGAGCAATTTCAACAAACGATTTAACACTAACCAATGAATTGGACATTGAAATTATAATTTGCAAGTGTCAAGACTTGCATCTTATGAGCATGATACGGGTGTAAGCGTTTCTTCCGTACCTTTTACCACAACATTATTCGAAAGACTTGTACATTTCGGTAAACCGCTCCCCTAGTACTTATACTAGTACTACACTGTTAAAAAGATACAACATGGCTGACAGAAATTCTCTGTAATTACAGAAAAATACGTTTTGTCAACGTAATTTTTCCGTAATTTACGACTTTTTTTTCTCAAATTACAGAGAATTTCTAGCAGCAAAGTTGCATTTTTTTAACAGTGTATACTTCCTTCAACCATCTTCAAAACCACCTCTGTAACTTGTAATGTAATCGCGGTCTTTCCATACCCTGTATCCTGTATGAGGCCAATAGCAGAATCCACTTACCTTATATGCGGTTGAAAGAGAACCTCGTGTATTACAGAAACTGAAATTGTAAAGCTTGCAGAGAATTCAAGTCCACAGCATCGTATGTGAAATATTGTGCAGGGGAATGAAACTAAATGCGATTATCGTGTGTTTATGCTGTCAATGGTACAGCCTTTTAGCTGCCTCCCTTTTGCACTAAGTCAATACATTGTATAGTAAATACTGTATATTTCGATTTGTTCTATGTTTTCTTAAAGTTTTGAATATATGTTCAGAATTACCGTATCTCAATGAATATTCAACAAATACAAGTTTAGTTGAAAATCCTCTGATTCACGCAATAAAAATGTAAAGGAATAAGTGGAATAAACTTATGAACAAATAAATGAAATAAGCGAAAAAACAATCTGAAAATCAAGTATAAAAGTTCAAGGAAAATGTACAATTAAAAATAAATAAGTAATATCGTTTTCTCAGGGAACAATTTTTAAAGAAAAAGAAATATATTATTAACAGCGAAAGTTAATTTAGTCTAATGTGAATTTAAAAACAAAAACAAAATAAGACTTAAAATTTAGAAAATAATCGTACAACGTGTTAGATAAAAGTATGTTTAATATAATATCTTATTTTGTGCCTATGTTGTTTATTGATTTACTTTTTTGCCTTTCATAAAAAGAGTACCATTGTCTTTTTGACCGGAAGTAATTGAAAAGAAAGTAAATGCCAAAGAGATAAAATTGTAATAAGTTTTCAAACTTACTTAAAAAAAAAAAAAAGATAAAACTGCTACTTTTGAAAGATATTTCTTACTGAAATAGCTCATTATTATGAAAAGTTGCTTTTAATTTAATTGCCTGCTTTATTTCTAAACAATTTTATTTTGCAAAAGAATTTCCTGCTAAGGAGAATATTTTCTATACCAGATAAAAATATTAAGTAAGAAGAATAAAGTAAAGATTTGATATTAAGCCTTTATACAGCATTATGAATTAAACAAAAATCTATTTCAAGTATTTTTTTTTTTCTGATTACTCAAAAGCAAAATTAAAGATATAGTGTAATCACGTTTCCTATGTCTATCAGTGAAGACGAGTCCAAAGGTTTGGAGGGGTGCCAAATTGACCGACAGATTGGGATTTGGTAAACATCCAGTCATTCGGTGTTCCTTATCGCTTATTTTCTCTCTGACAACGGCTATCACCCCTATTTTAACACTGGATTCGTTCAGTCCGCACTTGCGCAGAGGTACCCATGATCGCAAGAAGTGTGGTTAAAGAATATAAGCAATAAAATTTGTGATTATCACATTATTATAGTAATTAATAGCAATTAAAAGAGATGTTACTAAGTTTTTTTTTATGTAATTTACTTTTAATCTTAATCAAAGCTTATTTAAGATTCATAATATTGCTAAAAGAAACATTTTTTTCATTGCAACACAAAATCGCATTACACACAGTACATTTAGACATACATATTTTGCCTAGAATGCCATTTTTGGAGAAATATTTTCTCTGACGCCGAGAACTTACAAATGTTAGCTATTGACATCTTCTGTTTTGGAGGCAAACTTCATTTGAATAAGTTCTATCCGCTCTTTTTATTGCTTCAAAGTAGTAGTGAGCGATTATGTCCATTAGAGGTTTGAGTCGCCTTGTTTTTTTAAGGATCTGGTCTGGAGAGTGGGAGCGAAACTTGAGTCATTCTCCTTTTCCATTTCAATACAGATACTGGTTCAATTATCACTTTATACGCAACATAGGAGTTGATTGGAAGTCTTTCTGTCATTGCATAAAACACTCAGTGCCATCACTTTTTTATTTTTTATTTTAATCGTATAACGAACGCAGCATATAAGAGTTATCTGTGACTCCTTTTGGCTCATTATATTCTTTTACAATGTTAACAGTGGAGATATTCAACTTAGTGCTATACTTCAGTGTTTTTTTTTTAGTTGTGCAGGTTTCATTTCCGTTGTAATTAGATAATAGATAGATACACCAGTTATCCTTCCATTTGAAGTAGGAAATTCCTTGATTATTTATTCGATAATCAGTCTTCCCGCTGCAAAAAATGATAGACATTCTTTAAAATCGAAATCTAAGTCTATAAAAGAAATTTTACTTATAAATAAACATTTTCGAAATAAAATCGTAAAAATCAGTCATAAAAATTTACAAAACAAAATTTTGCCTTCATTCATCATTCACTGTGACCCAACGGTACTTAATAGTGAATAAAATAGGTAGTAGAGATTATACAAATATACATAAAAGCATTTTAGTTGAAACATTATTATTAATACATTATTATCAATCGATAAAAAATATATTTGTGACTTATTTTTAATTTTCGATATGATTTATAAATAACTTCAAACACAGGTGATGAACTCAGACAATGCCGTTTGAAAATTGTACGAATACAACTTTATGGAATCACTACGTCACCACCATCGTAAGTGCTTCAAACTAGGTTTGCCTTAACTCGTAATTCATTATGACCCAAAGGTACTTATAAGTACAGTCGGAAACAAAAGTGCCCAAAAATTCCTACGTAAAAAAAGTACACTTCATACGGTTTTGTTAAATAAATCCTCGTCGAATCCTGTTCTTAGTCAGTGTAACAACAAGATTCGATAAGGATTTATTTAACAAAACCGTATGAAGTGTACTTTTTTTACATAGGAATTTTTGCTAGTGTTCGGACACTTTTGTTACCGACTGTACAAATGAATAAAATAAGTAGTAGAGATTATACAGGTGCGACTTGCTTCGAAAATGTAAAAAATATAAAACTAAACTTTCAGATAATTAAAAAAAGAGCCAAAAGGTATTTAATTTAGAATTTTGTCTCTGAAAAAATCCCCGCGTGAGTAGAGGTTATTCAAAGTGAAGTACTAAAAGTTGAAAAAAAAAATCTCCTAGAGAAATCTTGGTGCAAACAGAAAATGTGTGGCGTACGTTGACGAGACGAGTCATGGACGGCGAAAAGGAATTAAGACTTTAGGCAGGGCGTTTCAAAAATCACAGGAAATACTAAGAGCCGTAATTATTAAAAAAAAGGGATCATATATTTAAACTATATATATATTATTTATATATATAAATTAAGAAATCCTAATAAAAAAATACACCAAACTCTAAAGAGGATCTCCAAGAACAAATCAGAAGCTAGTATGGAAAGTTACAATCCTGACTAAAAAGTGTTCCACGTTCCACCAAAATCTGGAAAGGATCTCGAACGCATCTAAGACACGCTTTACGACCAATCAGAATTCGAGTAGGGAATATTCAATGAAAATCTAAGTCCTGAGCACAGAAAATGATAAAAAAATTAATCGAACATTAAAAAATATGCCAAATAATAAAAAATAACCCGGCAGTTGGGAGAATTTGAAAAATATTTGCATTAAAAATAAGTAGTAGTTAGGTTGGGCATACTAAACTGAAGCTAAAGTTCAGATGATCGCCTTATACTCGAGTTAGCCAACTCTAGATGAACTTTCGTTCAACCTAGGAAAAAAATATCATGTTCTCAGGAAATTCTGTTTTAAGTAACTCCTGAAATAATACTTCTACGTTTCTTCGAGATGGGTAGAAAGTCATCTTCTCTAGTTAAAATAATCAGAGATCTTTCCACAACCGATTTTTGGATCGTAATAGTGTACTGAGTCTAACAGAGGATTTCCAAGACAGCGTAAATTGGCTTAATTCGGAAATCTTGGTGAATAGTATCATTACGAACGTAACGAGTACCTTGAACCTACGTAATAGCCTGTTTTGGAATCACTGAATTTTTTCTCATTGAGTCTTAGCAGCCGATCCGTAGATCATAGAACCATAGAGTATGATCGGATGAATCATGGATTTGTACGATAATAATTTATTTTTAATAGACAAGCGGCTATTCCAAGCCAATAAAGAATATAGGGCCTTCGCGGTTCGATCATCTTTTTTCAGAGACCTTGAAATGTGTCGAGCCCACGTGTATTTTGAATCGATATGAACTCCTAAGTACATAAAAAATTGTTTTCGGGGTACTGACTGATTATTTAAAAAAAAGTTTGTAGAGGTGTCGTAGTTTCTATTGGTGAAGGAAACGCACCTTTTGAATTTAATTTTACATTTCCTATTGAATGTCGTCTAGTGAAGATAAAGAAGACTATATAGATTTGATGCGTATAAGTACAAATGGCATTCCAATGTAAAATTGTATTTTATTCAATTTTGAATCTAATGGTACTTTAAAGTAACCCTCGGTAGATAAATGGTTAAGACAAAATATCCACACTTTAAAAATAAATACGCGATTAAGCCAATTTTATCGATTCATTATCTTCTGTTAAGGATTCAAGCATGAGTTCGTAAACTAAAGCTCTAAAACATTTTTAGGACTGAGGGCCTATTAGTCTCAATCTGGGATTTTTGCGTTGTCGATTTCGATAGTTGGACATTTGTCGAAATCTAAAATTTATCGAAAATATAATTGAATAATTTGAAAGCGATGTTATAATTTGAAAAAAGAAAGAAAAAAAAAAAAAAACTAATAGTCCTCCGTCCTAAACTAAATTCTGCTTTTGCCAGAATTTCATCAAAATCTTTTTTTTTATTATTATTATTATCGAAAGAAAAAGAAAAGAAAATTAATAATAATCAGTATCGTTACAAGCGATATCGAAAAAGTTTTTTTTAATAATTTTGAATTAGGAAATAAAAAGTGCGCGTGAAATAATATGAAATAAAAATAAGTAAATAAATGAATTTAATGATTTAATGTTTTTGTTTTTCGGGGGCTGCTCATGCGTATAAAAAATGCGTATTAAAACGAGTCGAAGAAGGAAGCGAAATAAGTATTGAGTTATAAGTATTGAGTCGTTCGGTGCAACTTGCACATTAGTCCCGTGAGGTACAACTTCCACATTAGTCCCTTGAGGTACAACTTTCACCTTTCACTTTAGTCCCGTCAGGTACAACTTGCACATTAGTCCCCCCCCCCTTTTTTTTAAGTATTTTTATAATTATTCATAATTTATTTCGATATCATATGCGCAAAATATTTAATATCTCAACGTAGGAAAAATTACTTTTCTTTTTCTTTCTTTCTAGTAATATGACATAAAAAGATTAAGTACTTTAAGTCCATTAATTATTATTATTATTTTTTTTTTTTAGTATTCAGTTATTTGATGGTTATTAAAAAGTTTTCGGAAAGGTTGTGATATCTATCGTTCTTGGCGAAAAATAAATAAAGAAATAAATAAAATAATAATAATAATGATTGCCAGGTTATCTCACGAATACATTTAATTTCTTCCAAAATTGATGGTTATTTTAATAATGTATATTAAGAGAGCAATCAATAATATGAAACAATATTAGTACAATATATACTACAAAAACATAGATCTGATACTTAATACGAAAATAGATTATTCAATTTTTATTCACCATATTTTTTTATATTTACACATTTTTATAAGAATAAATTGTATAGCGCATTTAAACTATAATCGTAAGGAAATATCTGTACTGATAAGTATAAAGGTCCAAAAATGTCGATTTTGAGTGAAGTACATAGTCAGACTCAGAAAAAAATTCTCTATCGATTGGTATAAAGGATTTAATTCTATGTCATTTAGTCTTTGAGAAAAGCCATTGGTAAAAAAAGGACCAATTTAGAAATTTACCATTCATGTAAGGTATAAAATATTTAATTCAATTTTTCCCGTTATTAAATGAAGGTTGACAACCACTGAATGGTATAAAGGGTAAAAATCAACGAAATACCTTTTCCCTAATCCATTCTTCTGATTTGTGTTTAGCTAGTTAAACTTTATTTTTCGTCTCCTGAAAAATCAAGAATATGGACTTAAATCCTTTATACTTATCACTACAGATATATTAACTTTAATGTGTAAAAATTTTCGACATTATATATTTGTGGGTGTTTTAAGTTATGTTAACCAGCATTTAATTTCTAGAACCAGCATTTAACTTCTTCTTTTGTGAATCTAAAAGTAATCATATGATGATTAGTTTTACTGCCTACGTGTAAGTAAATTTTAAATTTATCTTTTAAGGGCTTATCAGACACGACAATTTTACAAGCAATGTTAGAGGCAACCACCGTTTAGAGCTGATTTTTCAGGTAAAATTCCTCTAATCCCAGTTGATAACACACACTGAATTTTACCAACTTTTTCTAGTGCTGTCACTCAATTTTTCTTCAGATTCATCCAATCAGGGAGAGATATTTGTTACAAAAAAATTTCTAAGATGGCGAAACTTGGAAATAGTTTTAAATGGGTATTTGAGTGACAAATATTACCGCTAAGATTTTTGTTCTTCTATCATTCAATGATACAAGCTTTGAATGAAAAATTTTTATGTTTGCATGGTGATATAACAAGAGCTGTAACAAAGGTCAAAGTAGAAATAATAGGGCGATATTATACAAGCGAAAGCGAATGTTAACACTAATCATCGCGCATTTTATCTGCGCCAAGAAAAGTGATAAGTGTCAAAAGTTAGCCTTCTTCCATTTAATTTTTGACCTGCCTGTTGTAACCCCTATGGTATTTTAGTCAAAAAAAAAAATCGGCTCTAACATTGGGTATTTCAAAAGTTGCCGTGTCTGTAATCCCTTACAGATTTTAGCAGTGTCGCCAAAAATTTTTTACCTGTAAATATATTTAATAAATTTTGAGTGATACATAATTCTTTACGTGCGCGTGTGTTTAAGTAAAATTTAAATCTGTCTCTTACATGTTTCAGTAATTTCTCCAACAACTCTTTCTCTGTGAGTATGGGGAAGTTTTCCATGATTTCTGAATTATCCGTGATGCTGTTTTTATTATAATATGTATTTCTCTTACAGTTGTATATAAATACGGATTAATTAAATTATATTCTTCATTTTACTTTCCACGATTTGCAACTATATCACACAATACAGTAATAGTTTCATCTTAATTTATTCCAAGTGGCACATTAAAAAGATGATAACGCTTTTATCGCAGATCGAAAGCAATAGCATTTGTGGGCTTATGTTTTCTCCTATACAAATACATATTTTAAAGATAATTAGAACAACTTGTAGCGGCGCCATTCTTGGATAGATTATCCCAACTTACCGATGGACAAGGGGTTAGCATTTTGTCCAGAGGTATGACGCTGGATTTCTATTACAATGGTCCCTTGTTCAAATGCAACCTATCGCCACACGCACATCCTTCATTAGTGACCCGGACGTGCGAATAAACGGCACAAATAAATCACATCTGGGACAACAGATGGCAGCACCAGACACTGTGAAACGCTCACAGCATAAGCCTGTCCCACCGCGCATCAACAGCGGCATCAACTTTACACGCGGATATCTGACAGCAACCGCTACCGTCCAAACGAGTAACATCGCTCGTACGATTTCGTAGTCACGAGGGCGGGGAGTACTGTAGCGGCGCCATTCCCATTCTTGGATAGATTATCCAAACATCGATGGACAAGGGATTAACCTTTTGTACAGAGGCACGACGCTGGATTTCTATCACGATGGTCAAAGGTTGAAATACAACCTATCGCGACACGTACATCCTTCAAACTCTTTGACAAAAATGCCAATTTCAGTATATGTTTAGAACTACTCAGTAGCATTTTTTTGATTGGATTTACCATTGCTTTTTAAAAATCGCCAGTATTGCCACACTAAATATAGAGATACATTTCCTCTATCAAATTTTATAATTTGGAACTAGAAATCAAAAATATTTATATTAATGTTATTGCATGAAATATTTTCATAACAGTAATTTAGCAGTTGCACAGTGAGGAAAAGTGACTTCCTCTGTGCCAACTTTTTTTGTTCACGTAACAACGCTGAACAGCTCTAGAAGAATAACTCCATCGCCTTAAAAATTTATGAACAAAATGATACTAATAAAAAGAAAAATAAATAAATAATAGCACATTTTCGTCAATTATTCTTTACGCATGTTGATTTGGATGTTGGTTGGTAGATTTGGTTTTTCGTTGAACTAGCACAACTCTATTGAAAAATCTGGAGTGACTCCACTCGACTTTCCGAACATTGAGTAACTAACAGTTCTGTAGATAAAATAAAGAAAGAGGAGTTGCTAAACAAACAAAAAAGAGAAAACCATAACAGAGTGTTTGAGTATTTTTTTCCATATATCACACGAGGTTTTATTTAACGCTACTGAACTTTGAGCCCTTAGATCATAATGATAAAGAATTTTTCGTTGTGTCCCTGTAAAAATCTATAAATGCTAGATTCACCAAAATGCTTATAGTTAGTGCAACAGTGATTTATAATATTCATACAAATTTTCAGCTCAATTGAAACAGGCGTTTAGATGCTATCGCTGGTCTCATAGGCCATAAAGATAAAGAATTTTTCTTTGTGTCCCTGTAAAAAAACTGCAAGTGCTAGATTCACCAAAATCTATACAGTTGGTTCAAATGTGACCTATAACATGTGTACAAATTCTTTGCTGAGATTAATAAGGCGTTTAGACGATATCACACTTTTAAAAATTTGGCAAAGAATTTTTCTTTGTGTCCCTGTAAAAATCTATAAATGCTAGATTCACCAAAATGCTTATAGTTAGTGCAACAGTGACTTATAATATTCATACAAATTTTCAGCTCAATTGAAACAGGCGTTTAGATGCTATCGCTGGTCTCATAGGCCATAAAGATAAAGAATTTTTCTTTGTGTCCCTGTAAAAAAACTGCAAGTGCTAGATTCACCAAAATCTATACAGTTGGTTCAAATGTGACCTATAACATGTGTACAAATTCTTTGCTGAGATTAATAAGGCGTTTAGACGCTATCACACTTTTAAAAATTTGGCAAAGAATTTTACTTTGTGTCCCTGTAAAAATCTATAAATGCTAGATTCACCAAAATGCTTATAGTTAGTGCAACAGTGATTTATAATATTCATACAAATTTTCAGCTCAATTGAAACAGGCGTTTAGATGCTATCGCTGGTCTCATAGGCCATAAAGATAAAGAATTTTTCTTTGTGTCCCTGTAAAAAAACTGCAAGTGCTAGATTCACCAAAATCTATACAGTTGGTTCAAATGTGACCTATAACATGTGTACAAATTCTTTGCTGAGATTAATAAGGCGTTTAGACGCTATCACACTTTTAAAAATTTGGCAAAGAATTTTTCTTTGTGTCCCTGTAAAAAAACTATAAGTGCTAGATTCTCCAAAATCTATACAGATTGAGTATCTGTGACCTATAATATGTGTATAAAGTTTTTGCTCAATTGAATAAGGCGTTTAGATGCTATCGCACTTTTAAGATTTTGGTCCCTTGGCCATAATGATAAAGAATTTTTCTTTGTGTCCCTGTAAAAAAACTATAAGTGCTAGATTCACCAAAATCTATAGGGTTCGTACTATGGTGACTTACAATATACATACCAACTTTCAGCTTATTCGAACAAAGCGTTTAGACGCTAGCGTGTTCACTCACAGACATACACACATACATACACACATACATACACACATACATACACACATACATACATACATCATCGTAAAAATAGTGAAAACGGACTCGTTGGACCTCGAAACGTATAGAAACATCAAAATCTCGAATTCGGATTTTTGACATGATTACAATACTTTCCTCACTATAGTGTTCGGAAAGTAAAAATGGTGACGTCGATTTGGATATCAAAATACTTAATAATTCTGATATAAATATCTCTATTCAAGTTTCGGTCAGAATGTTTTACAATTTCGTTTTTAGAAAGTTTGACAATAGGATAAGCCATCTTTTTAAAGCACTTTTAAATATACATTTTTGAATTCATTTCATAAGAAGTTTTTTATTTAAAAAAATTTTAACCAGTTCTACGTTGAATAACTACCTATACAGCAAAAATGTTTGAATTAGTCAAAGTAAATGTGGATAAAGATAAAAAAAAAAAAAAATGTAAGAACTAAATAAAGACATCATTTCCGGAACCTAAAAAGAATAAAAATTTGTTTCATATCTATTATCACAATATTCAAATTTCTTTTATACTTTCATTCTGTTTGTATTATATGCTTTTTTTTTTCTTTGATTCGCTCTTCGTCGAGTAAGATATTCAACATAAACGTAAGAATTATGGTAATGTACACTCAAATATTTCTTAGAATAAATCACGAAATGTTGAAGAATACCCAGATAAAATGGTTTCCCGTTTCAAACTGGCAACATGAAAAGGAAGATTTGGTTAAGAAATATGCGAGTTTGAAAAGAATGGTATTGAATTATTCATTTTGCATACTTCCCCAATGATTTACTTTTGCCGAGGAAATGATTCCCATGGAATTTATGATAGGCCTTTTATTTGTGTTTGTATAATAATACATTGTAAACTGTACCTTTTATAAGCTAAGTTAGGTAAAATAATTTTTACTTTCTTCTATATGTAATATAGAGAAAGTATTGGATTCGCGAAAATTTTCGAAGTCCACTTTTTGATGGATTTACATGTTTTGGGATATGGAGAACACGAATTAATAGTTTTTAGAAAATGTCTGTCTGTCTGTCTGTCTGTCTGTATCATTTTTTTGTGGACGCTGTATCTCACGAACCAATGAATGAAATTTAACCAAACTTGGTATTTAGTTGCACCCTGACATAAACTGGTGCTGATTAGATTTTAGGATCACTCGCTCAATAGGTGGCGTTGTGATCGCATTTTATGCAAATTTTTAACATGGCAGCATAGGACAAAATTCCGTATAAATGGGCATAAAGAGAGTTATTTTACACTTGTGATTGTAAAATTAATAGGAATTATTGATAATAGTAGTAGTTAGCTAGGAAAAAAATTTTGTGCATGGGGGGGCATCGGTTCCCCCCTGGGGGGGAAAATCCCCCCCCGGGGAAGTGAATTTTCAAGATGGGTATCTTTCGAAAGGTCTCGTTGATAATAGTAATAGTTAACTTGGAAAAAATTTTTGTGCATGTGGGGGCATCGGTTGCCCCCCCACCGGGGGGGCAAAATTTCAAGATGGGTATCTTTCGAAAGATCTCGTCAATACCTTTAAAACGAATGGTTGAACGATAAATCTGTGATAATTTAAACCAAAGTTATCGATTTTTTTAACTTTTAACAAAAAAAAAAACTTAGAAAAATATCGCAATTTTTTTTTTTTTTTTTTTAACGAAATTTAACCAAACTTGGTATTTAGTTGGTCCCCGACATAAACTGGTGCTGATTATGTTTGGGGATCAATAGCTCAACAGGTGGCGCTGTGATAGCATTTTATCTAAATTTTTAACATGGCAGCATAGGACAAAAATTCGTATAAATGTGCATAATTAGAGTTGTTTTAAACTTGTGATTGTAAAATTAATATGAATTATTGATAATAGTAGTATGTAACTAGGAAAAAAATTTTCTGCATGGGGGGGCATCGCTTCCCCCCCCCTAGGGGAAAAATACCCCCCCAGGGGGGGTAAATTTTCACATTGGGTATCTTTCGAAAGATCAGGTTGATAATAGTAGTAGTTAAATAGGAAAAAATTTTTGTGCATGTGGGGGCATCGGTTGCCCCCCCACCGAAGGGGGGGGAAGTTCCCACCCGGGGGGGCAAAATTTCAAGATGGGTATCTTTCGAAAGATCTCGTCAATACCTTTAAAACGAATGGTTGAACGATAAATCTGTGATAATTTAAACCAAAGTTATCGATTTTTTTTACTTTTAACAAAAAAAACTTTGAAAAATATCGCAATTTTTTTTTTTTTTTTTTTTTTTTTTTTTTTTTTTTTAACGAAATTTAACCAAACTTGGTATTTAGTTGGTCCCCGACATAAACTGGTGCTGACTATGTTTGGGGATCAATAGCTCAACAGGTGGCGCTGTGATAGCATTTTATCTAAATTTTTAACATGGCAGCATAGGACAAAAATTCGTATAAATGTGCATAATTAGAGTTGTTTTAAACTTGTGATTGTAAAATTAATATGAATTATTGATAATAGTAGTATGTAACTAGGAAAAAATTTTTCTGCATGGGGGGGCATCGCTTCCCCCCCTGGGGGGCAAGTACCCCCCCGGGGGGGATAAATTTTCAAGATGGGTATCTTTCGAAAGGTCTCGTCAATACCTTTAAAACGAATGGTTGAACTATAAATCTGTGATAATTTAAAACAAAGTTATCGATTTTTTTCACTTTTAACAAAAAAAAAAAAAAAAAAAAACTTAGAAAAAAAAAATCGTACTTTTTTTTTTTTTTTTTTTTTTTTAAATATTGTTACTGATTGAATATGTATAGGTAAATATAGATGAAAGTCTTGTGGTGGCCACAACATACTAGTTTTTTATTGTAGAAATGATGATTTATATGGAACCGATGACTTGAGAGAAAACATTCTACAATATTGTCTGCAATAGTTTTAAAAATATATGTTTTTAAGACCTCTTTAGGGAAAAATTGAGTGGTATTATTTATGCAAGTTATGCGAACGTATGCTTGGTTGAATAAACTATTTTTTTGTTGTTGTTTTGGCAAAATAGTGAATAAGTACCTTAAAATATTTGTATAAGTTTTGTAAATTATCTATTGATCTAAGTTAGGTAAAATCATTTTTTTTTTTTTTTTTTTTTTTTTTTTTGGTAGAAATGATGATTTATATGAAACCAACGACTCGAGAGAAAACGTTCTGCAATATTGTCTGCAATAGTTTTAAAAAGATATGTTTTTAAGACCTCTTTAGGGAAAAATTGAGTGGTGTAATTTATGCAAGTTATGCGAACGTATGCTTGGTTGAATAAACTATTTTTTTGTTGTTGTTGTTTTGGCAAAATAGTGAATAAGTACCTTAAAATATTTGTATAAGTTTTGTAAATTATCTATTGATCTAAGTTAGGTAAAATCATTTTTCTTTCTTTTTTGTAGAAATGATGATTTATATGGAACCAATGACTTGAGAGAAAACGTTCTACAATATTGTCTGCAATAGTTTTAAAAAGGTATGTTTTAAAAACCTCTTTAGGGAAGAATTGAGTGGTATAATTTATGAAAGTTATGCGAACGGATGCTTGGTTGAATAAACTTTTTTTTTTTTTTTTTTTTTTTTTTTTTTGGCAAAATAGTGAATAAGTACCTTAAAAGATTTGTATAAGTTTTGTAAAATATCTATTGATTATGCGGTATAAGTTGTTTAAGTTTTGCGAACGTATGCTTGGTTGATTAAACTTTTTATTAGCAAAACAATTATATTACAAAGATTGGTATACATTTTATTCAATATCTATTGACTGTGTGGTGTAAGTTATACAAGTTTTGTGAACGTACGCTTGATTGAATAAAGTTTTTTTTTTTTTTTTTTTGGGGGGGGGGGGGAAATGATAAGCAAGTATCCGAAAAAGATTGTTATAAGCTTTATTAAATATAATATTTTGTAACATTAGAAATACATATATCTATTTGGAATAACCTAAAACGGTATCATTTTAATAAAAAAAAAAAAAAAAAAAAAAAAAAAGAAAGGAAAAGAAAGAAAGAAACAGATATTATATCAAAATACTATTCGAATTATAGTAAAGTCTTGATTATCCGTGGACCTGAGTGTGAGATCAAAAAGGTGCAGGATCAAGAAAAAAAAAATGTTTTCTCATAAAGGAATAAGAAAGAGTGATTATTTTTTTTTCAAAAAACGAATATATAGGGTTTGTTGTTGAAATAAATTATAAAAAAAAAAAAAAAAAAAAGAAGAAGAAGGGATTATTGCCATTGCAAGTTACATTATTATTTTTTTCTGGTTGATAGTATAAATTATGAACTCTTTATTCGTCAGATTTAATTGAGTGCATTTGCCTATTAGCAGCTTCCTACGTTTAATTTGTACAAAATATCCAATTGAATAGAAAAAAAGGAAAAAAATAATAATTATTATAAAAATAATAATTCAAATTATTTAAACAAATAAAATAAACTTTAATCATTGAAGATTGCTTTGCACTGCTTCTCCTTACACGTGTGCTTTTTAGGTGTATTTTTGTGAATGTGTCTTTTTAAAACTTAACATTTAATTCTTATTAATAACTTTAAGATTAAGCTTTATTAATCTAGGTTTAACTTTACTAAAATCAAAACTAATTAACTAAATGGTGCCACATAATCACTTATATCATTAAGCTAAACATCTTCTATAATAATACACCTTATAACAATTGCTTGTTTAAACCTGAATTAATTTAACTGACTTATTAATGCTTATCTAGCTACACGATAGATGGCGCTTGCTCACTGCTGAATTAATATTAGCTGACATTAATTTCTTTTCCATGAAAGTTTTAAAGTTCATTGATTTAACTAAAATTAAAAATTATAATTTAACTAACTTAATCAACAATTACACTGTGAATTTTATCTTTAAGGAAAAAGCTCAGTTGTTAATTCTTTATCGATTAATCGAAATTTCCAAAGAATTTATTTTTAACTTCATTAATATGATGGCAACTTCCTTTTCTCCATGTTGAGTTGATAGCTTTACATGTGGTTACTCCGATTTTTTTTCTGTTTTTCTCACTGGTTTCCTTGATGATTTGATTTAATATTTTATTTCATTTCCAATTCAAAATGGTTTTGCTGCTCGATTGGGGCCGGAACAATAAAAATTTGCTATTGTTAGCTATATTGTTTTACGAAATCGTTGCAGCTTCCACTGCTTTATGAAGTACTTGCCCCCTGATGTGTTAATACTTCTACTTTTAAGCATTTTTTATTCCAATTATTAATCCATTTTTTATTCCAATTATTATTCTGAAGTCCTTTAATTACTTTCTCCGCCATTATGCTTAATGATCCTTTTTTTGTTTGTTTGTTTGTTCAAGTGGGCGTAAGTAATTTAAATTGCTTTCGTCTCTTATTGGATCTTAACATATATCACAACCTTTTTGTGATAGTTTCGCAATTTGTTATTATCAGTTTTATTTTTGTTGTGTTGGTATTGACATGTATATATTAAATGTTAAAAATTAAGGTTAAAGCTTATTAAGATATCTATCATTTATATATATGTATATATATATATATATATCACCATGTTATTTTTGTTTTATTTTTTTTAATAGAACTGCTTAATTTACGCATAAATTAGCTTACAGATTATATGTTGGGTTCGTCATAACTCCAGTTTTTGCTTATTGTTTTTAGATCCTTTAGCATATAAATACAAGTATTTTTACTATACTGTGAATACATTCATTGTTTGTATTATGTTTTATACACAATAGAATCAGGTTTTACAACTAGAATAATTTTAGCGAAAATGAGTTAAGGCCATATCACCGTGTTCCTAACGTACAGACGCATACTTCATGTAAAAAGGAAACACATCCTTCAGCTCTGTACAGGAGAAAGAAAATTATCCGAAAAATAGTTTTGGGAAGAAGAGAGTCATGCCCTGGGCATGACTCCTGTCTGTTCTCAAGGAAATAGAATGACGGGTCATTCAGGTTTTACTTACGTCATTCTATCTAGCTGACAGAACTGTCTTCTGTTCAATGGCGACGCACCAGAAGTTCAACACCAGATGACCAACGCAAGCCCAAAGTTGATTTGATAATATGTCATATTCTTGTTTAGCAACAACGCCGACAAATATGCAGAACATTTTTCTCAAATGTGCATAACATTAACAGGAAACGAGGTGAGCGAATTGCAAACTTACTGACAAAGAGTGAATTACCAAAAGATTTAAGAGGTGTGACTGTAGTGTGTATGCTATGACTCTCAAGCCTGTGCTTTGATTCGTGAGCACATTCAGTTCTTCCCTTTAAAATAGTCTCAATATTCTTCAAATTTCACGAAGTACCTAGTGTCAAACCTCACAGCCAAAACAATGTATGACTAATTTTTGAAAATATATCGACATCTTCAAAGGGAAAGTGAAGTATCACTTCTACCGGGACTACTTCCGTAAGAATTTTTCATTGGGCTTCAAGGTACCTCCCTAGGATACATGTGCTACTTGTGAGGAGCTAAACAATAAAATTAAGCGTCCCTCATTAAATGAAACTGCCAAACGAGTTGCTTCGGTCAAATTAATTGTACACAAAAGAAGAAGCCAGATGTTTTACACTCCCTTAAAGAAACTGCTGTTTCTTCCCAAATTGAAGGCAACAAAGTTTTGATACTGTGTTTTGAATTTATAGCGTTTTTTGATTTGCTTAAAATACATGTTCTGGCTCTTTATTACTATCGACAGCTTGGTGTCAATAACTTTAGTATTCGTAATTCGCGAGACAATGCCATGACTAGTTATGTTTATCATGAGGGAATTGAAAAAAATGTAATTTGCACTAACTTCAAAGTTTCGCCTTTCCAAAGTTGAGGAGTGTGATAATCTATATCACATATTTTATCCGTTCCCAGTATTCATTTAGCAAGCCTAACGTACTGGAACTTCTTTTTGCTCTGTGAATGATAATGTTTTGACTTATTTCTATCCTTTTGTTTTGGGAAACCAGAAAATAATTAATTCGGTCTCGTTTAATCTTACATCGAAATGTACCTCCTGCAACCTCTTGTCACCAATTTTACATCAACGGTTAAATAGAATATTTGCTTAGCTAGTTATTTTTCCCAGGGTCTAAAGCTTGGCGAAATAATGCCAACATTCACTAACAACGGTCAATGAATTGCTCGTCACTTTTTGAAAATATACATATGAATATTCCTAAAGTAAAGCAACCATTCTCTATCTTCACACTTTGAACTTGGCGTGTAATTAAACGCCAAATGCATTGTCATTTGTTTTGCTTCAGTTTGGGAGCGAACACTTTCTTACTGTTTACTGACCACATAAGACATGTAAGAGCTCAAGAGAGATTCGGGCCTAGGGCCCGGCATGATTCTCGCGATTGTTTCCCCACTCCATGCTGTATGCTTTGTACTGATATTTCATCTATGGTCACGCTCAAAATTAGATGTTTTGGAATACTAAATAAATTTGCTTTAACCAATATTCTGCCTCGTGGATGCGTTCTTGGGTAATCAGTTATCATCTGTAATTAATTAAACTTAACTTTTTTTCAGCTCTATCTGAAGTGCCAAAATCAACACTAATAATTCGTGAACTGCAAATATTCATCGTCAGATATCAATTATCAATACAACAAGGAGATCTGTCTTTTTTGTGACAACTGAGGGGCAGAACAAATCTAAGCATTCATTTAGATCATAATGGCACTGATTGGACTCAAGAGTTTTAGGAAAATCAAAGTATGTTTTTTTTTTCAATGAGAGCAGGTCACTTTTACTGACCTTGTGACCGAAAATTAGGATTAATCAAGAGGAAAATAAAAAATATTGATAGGATGTATACCCCGTCGAGTATATTAATATAGTGGCAAATGCCTTAAACGTAGCTGGCAAATTCAGAGTGATAAAAGTCAATTTTACAATGGTTGTTGACCATCATCACTCGTTTTCCACTTACTACATCAATAACACTACGTCACTTTAATTAAGAAGCTTGCCCATCGAAAGCAGTAAAAAAATTTTTATTTCTTTGTATCAATATTTTGAATGTTCATCAAAAAATCCCGGTACTATTGTAAAGTCTGAGTTTATTGGTGGATTCATCTTCAACCTTTTTTGTTTGAGAAAGTATAATGATTCTCATCCTCCCAAAATGCCGTCCACGAAATTATTGTAGAAAAGTCTTATAAATATTAATTAAATGAAAGACCTTAAAAGTCTAAAACAGTTCATTTCACAAGAGAAATTACTCGCCTTTTGATGGAATTTTATGAATGGCCAACTCATTAAGAATTTTACCAACCACATGTAATTAAGTGTAATTTAGTGTTTTTTATGTTACTTCTACTTACACCTTTGTGATGTAGAAATCACATATATTTATAATATTTTTATTTAATTTTAATTCAGATCTATTTTAATGCTTTATGTAATAATTCATTCGTGTATTCATTATTAAGCTGCAATAACTGCCGAATTGTTGCTTCATCGATAACATAATTATAATAATAAAAAAAAAATGTGAAAGATAATCACTCTTCAAGTAAATCTCATGATATATTTTCGTCTTATAAAGAATAACACATAGCTCATTTTATTTATGTTCCTCCTAAATCGCAGTAGCCTTATTTCTAACGTAATTTATTCAGTTAGTCAAAATTATCCTTGAACACAATTAAATTATAGCCATATTTTATATATCTGTCCGTTGCGGTTTTCTTTTCGCATTATTGAATGTCTGGCGAAATTTTGGGGTTATCATAGGGTTATCATGTTATGGTAATCCTACTCTGTATTCAAAATTGTTAGCCTAATTTGAGTATAACGTATCTTAAAAAAAAAACACTTTTTATGTGTTCTTGCTGGCGATGAAATAAAAATGCCAATATGTAATGATTATTTGAAATTGGCTGGAACTTTATCATTCTTCGCTGATTGCTCCTGCTTAGCTGATCTCAAAATATATACGTTAGGGGCACCTTCCCTTCTTGTCATTTTATGCTGCAAATCAATAAAAAAAACTTTGTGCACAGTTTTGTGTCCATCTTTATTGATTGGTGGAATTTCCTTTTTTTAGCACCTTTGGTTATTTTAATAGATGCGTTATAAATCAGATGTCTGGAGGCGTACAATGCAAGAAAAAGAAAACTGATTCAGTTATACGAAAATATGGCCTTGTGGAAATCGTCAAAATGGAAACTTCACTACCTACATTTTATCTACCTGCCACTAACTAGAAAAACTTCGTAACAACCATGTTGTGTTTTTAATGAAGAGATTAGAAATAGAGCTATGATTTTTGTGACTTACTAGATTACAGTAAAAACACTGCTAAAAACATTATGTGTCTCCTGAAAATTAGGCTTTTGTGAAATGTCTCTTTTCTGCAATCTGTAATTTATATACAGAGCTGGCAAAAAAAAAAAAAAAAAAATCTTTACGCTTGAGAGAAATGAATCTCTGTGATTTATGTAGCCAGAGAACTGGCAGACCATTCTAGATGTAGCCAGTTCTAGCCATCTGGCAAATGTGGCCAGAGATCCATGCCTGAACGGCTGCAGTTGGTAATAAAATGTAAAGATGATCTGACAAAATACTGACTGCAATGTGATATTTACAATAAACGACCAGAATTGGCTACACCTAGAATGGTCTTCGAGATCTCTGGTTACATAAATCACAGAGATTCCTTTCTCTAGCAGAGTCAAGGCATGACATTTCTCTTCCATTTTCAGCTTAATGAGACCCATTGGGTGGAGTGAGAATACCAATGTAGGTTCTCAAACTTTTGATAAAATAAGCGAATTATTCGCCGGCAGGAGCAAAGAGCATACAGCGTTACTCTAAAAGTCCACGAGGCGAACTAAGTGTTGATAGGATAGGGAAAGGTTGTGTGTGATCGACTAATGCCACGCGTCGGATTCGACACACTTTTATGGGGGTAACGGCAATTGACATGTAAATATTTTATTATTTTATTTATTTATTTATTTTGCCAGCACTGTACACTGTAAAAAGTAACAGTAGTTTTTACATCAGAATGTGCTCGTACCCATTTTTGGCAGTATATTCTGCGGCAAAATGAGTTCTTTACTGCAAAAAACATTTGTAAAGTGAGACTATTTTGCAGATGTATCTATTGTAAAATACTTGTTTTTAACACCAGAATGTGCTGGGCCCAAATTTACCAGCAAATTCTACTATGAAAACTAACACTATTTTGTACACGTGGGACAAGAGGAAGAGATTTTCTAAAAAGAAGAAAAAAAAAGTTTGTGATAATTAAAATCGCATATAAGAATTATGCGGATGTTAAAAGCACACATACACTTAGGTTTAAGTAAGAGTATTTTCTAAGAATGAATCTCAAATATTCATATAATAATGCAAAAATACAATAATAATACTCTAGCTCGGATCCCTATTCCTGAGATCGTAAGATTAAAAAAAAAAAAATCTTTATTTTGTTTTAGCTCATTGTTATTTTCTATTTCTTATTACTTTACATAGTTTTAAATGCACTGTCACATATTGCAAAAAGCATGTTGCAAACGATTTTTAAGCTGTCTTGTCATTTACGTTTAACAGTTAAAAGTCACTCGATGCTATAAAAGTAAATCTTAATCAAAATTAATGTGTATAATTAATAAAGCTATTTTTTCCTTTGGTTTGTATGTTGTTTTATTTTTCAGATATTTGATATGGTGGTCACTTTAAAGACAAAAACCCAAGAAAAATTGAAAGAACACCGTATTATCTAATGATCATATTCTATTGCAGACAGTCGTAAACTCGCACAAAAAGTTCAACGATTTTAATGATTAAATTAAACTTATAATGCCAGATCCAAACTGAACGAAAAATAAATAAATAAGAATTCAATTGAAATATGCAAAAATTTTACACTGTTTTAAATTTTTGTGTCAAGTTTTGGTTTTTAATCCAAGACAAAAAGTGATTCAGGGGGAAAAAAAGAATGCCCGATAATGAGTTACACGAAAAGTTACACATTTTTATATCCTAATGCATGATTAGTTACTTTTTCATCCATTGAAACCTATGTAAAAGGATTACATACAGTGCTATAGAAATTGGTCCTTTAAAGATGTTAGAATTTTTTTTTTTTTAGGAATTCTTATTAAGGGAACGGAAATAGTTAAATTAAATATATTTAATTGAAATTTACTTTGTGTATATAAATTTCTAATAATCATTCATATCAGTTTGTGTGAATTTTAAAAGTTTTAGCAATAATTTTGTTTTACAATAACTTTGCATATACCTGAATAAATTGTTCTTATAAGCATCGTTTCTGAATGGAAAGAATGTTTGTATTAATTTATAAAATTTTCCCAAAGTTTCTTGTCCATAAATACTAATTTTGGGACTTAATTTCTGATCCAAGCTAGATTTAATACTTTTTTTTTTCTATTTAAATTCAAGAGGCCCATTTATAATCACTTATAAGCTATTGCATTTAAATTTTTGAGCTAAATAATGATATGACACCAAATTCTCTTTTCCAAGTTGCAACTTCATCTCTAATTATGCACATTAAAAATATGATGTGTGATCATTTACTTTTTTCTTTTCAGTTTTAACTTCAGTTATACGACAGGCATTGCTCAGTTTAAATCAATTGATCAATAAATAAATAATTAATAGAAAATAAATAAAAGAAAATACAAATCAAACAAAAAATTTTTACTCTCTAAAAAAGTGACCTCTAAAAGAGGTACACAAATATACATGGGTTTTAAATGGCTATTGATTAATACCATGTTTTGTGGGGAAAACTGGAAACTCGGGTACACTTTCCCTGAGGATAGATTGGTCTTTTAGAAGGTTTTACTATATTTATGTTTATAATTTTGTGATAATTATTTTTAATGGTTAGTATTAATTAGCCGCAAACAATTTCATCCAGTGTGCTGTTATAGCATTTTGTACGAAACAAGAATTATGCAATTAATCTTTGAAAATAATGTGAGTTAAAATTATTATTTTGGCAGAAAATGCTATCTTGAGAATTCCAACGATTGAATGTAAAATTTTATCTCATTTTTGAAAAGAGTTATCTATTTTGGACTGTATTAGTTTTAGAGACATTATAATTATTAAAAAAAAAAATCAAAAATTTTGTAAAATTGCTAAGAATTATCACAGTTATTTCACATAATTCATTTTTTTTTTTTTAATCTTACTCTTTATTTTATTTTATTTTTTTTAATTCCACTAAATTTTTTAATATTAATTCCATAGATTTTACTTCTAATAAAAATTAAGCTCCCCAGATTTACTCAGTTTTTAGTATAGAATATCGAGGAACAGCAGAGAATTTATAATAGAACTTGTAAAATTTTGTACTTTTGCTGCGTTTATTTACTTATGTACTTTTTAGATTGTTTGACGTCGGAGAGTGTAACAATCGTTCAACATGCAAACGCCAAAGAACTCCACAATGGATATGTAAAAAATGAAAAATAAAATAAAATAAATAAAGGAAAAAAAATCTAGCTCTTTCTTCTTCTATACGGATCTTCTATACTCTATCAGTGAACGGCACCCAAAACCCATATTAACGTATGGGGAAAAAACTCCACCATAACTCTTTACACAATACATATATTCAAATTCTGGTTTCAGATTCAGAAAATTCATGGTCGTAAAATTATACATTGTATTCAAAAATTGATTTTTTAAACTTTCATTGGAAAACAATTCATAATTTTACAATTATGAATTTTTTGAATGTGGAAACAGAGTTTAAAAATTATTTTATGTAATGTTTAATAAAGTGGATTTTTTCCCATACCTTTTCATAGGATTTGGATAACCCCGACGTTCCCTGATAGGTACTTTTAAGTTTTAATTTAAAATATTTAATCATAATTCAGGCGTAATTAACCTTTGCTTAATACGTATGTAATAATTAAGCTTTATCTAACCCTTAATTCAGTCATATTTTATGTTTTTCCCCAGAAGTTTTGCTTTAGCTTTTCTAAAATGTGTTTTGGAATAACAAGTTTTTTTTCGTATAAAAACTTAGAAAATTGTTTCCAAAGACTATTATTGAAAGGTGTAAACAATAATAAAAAAAACCTTTAGGTAGATCATGGGTCTAAATATATATAAGCAGAATTATGTACAAGGTTTTGTAAAATGTCTCTAAATATTAAAATAATTTGCAGCGATTTTTCTTAAATATATAATCAATGTAATAAATTTCAAAGAAATATGCGTAACAAACATATCTATTTTTCTAATATGTATCATTTTCTGTAATAAAATTCACAATCTCATATGAAAAAAAAAAAAAAAAAATAATAATAATAATAAATAAGAGTGATTCAAATTTGAATATACTCATTTTCACTTTCATACTTCCATGAAATATTTTAAGTACTCTTTTATGCATAAGGAGAGATATATATTTAGTTATTTTCTTTTATATGGCGTAAAAAAAATCATCAGATTTGTACGTGTGCGTATGAATTATTCATATAATCATCTTTTATTATTTATTCTACGCTTTTACATGTTTCTTTTTCTTTTAAATTTGAACTGTCAATGTCACGTAAACTGTCTGTTATCGAAAGCCAACTTTTAAATAAATGAATATACTTTATACTTTGTCTTTCGTTTAGGATTAAAATACAAAGATTTTGATTTCCATTGATTTTAGGTTTATATATATATACACATATATATAATAGTATATGTGTATATACTATTATGCACACATATATTATATGTGCTTATAATGATAGATTATCCCACGTGTTTTAAATGTATGTAACTCATGTAAAATGATATAAATTGAAATTTGACAATTACACTGTAGGACAAAAAAAAAAAAAAAAAAAAAAAAAAAAAAGACGCATCAAGAAGGAATAATGAAAATTGGACACAAATTGACATGCATACCGGTTTCGATGGAAAATGCAAATTTTTAAAGTTTGGCGGCCAATAAATGAACATGTGATGCTACAGCGTATTTTAACTACGCAAATGGTAGGATATTAAAGAGGAGAAATTTTGATTCCAGGTCATAAATTATTTAAGAATTTTATTCCGTCTACTCAGATAGAAGGTAACTATGTCTGGAATACAGGTGCGCAAACAATATGCGCGGATGTCAGCATTTAACAGAGGAATCTAGTTGGGCTCAAAGAAGCCGGTTCGTCCAATCTGCGAAGTCTTTGACATTTGGATGGTAGCGATGCCGCTAGTAGTTGGCAGGAATGGGTGAACCATGGCCGAACATAGTGTTAAGATGGAAGCGGTCAGCCTAGAGATAGGACAGAATGTAAGAACCGGTCAATCGTTACAGCGGTACTCAAAGCCCCAAATTCGTTGGATCGTACCAGTTGTACGATCCATCGCACAACTGGTACTTCAGTACTTCAAATACCGTTAATAGGCGGCTCAGAGAAATAAGGTTGAGCTCACGGAACCCCTTGTGCCGACTGCTATTAAACTTTGTACACTGACAAGCCCGTTTAGAGTGATATCGGGCACGTTCTACCTGGAATGTTACAGAATGAAGTAGAATTGTCTTCAGTGATGAGTACCACTCATATTTGAACCCCGATAACCCGCAAGGACGCGTTTGGAGACGCCCCTATAAAAGGGGGGGATTCCAACCTGACTGTCCCCAGCCATACGGCCCGACAACCAGGAGTGGGTGCCACTTCCTTTCATAGCAGGATCCTTTTGGTTGCCCTCCGCAGCATATTCAAGCAGAGTGGTACGTCGACACAATTCTACGCCCCCCTTTTTTTTCCTTCATATCACGAAAATTTTAACGCATATTTCAGCATGATAATGCCCGCCCTCGTACGAAGATAGTTTCTACTGCTTATTTTCTTCTTTGCCTAACATTATTTTGGCGAGCAAAGTCACAGTATCTCTCTACCACTGAGGTCCTTTGGAGCATCATGAAAAGGGTTCTACAACCAGCTCGGGATTTTGCCAATTTAACACACCAGTTGGACAGAATCTGGCACAATATCTCGCAGAAGGACATCAGCCAACTCTATCAATTAATATGCGAAGCCGAATAACTGCTTACATAAGGGCCAGAAGAGGGTCAACGCGTTATTGACTTGTTCACTTTGGGAGGCTCTTTCTCTTGATTAAATCCTCCTAAATTTCTGAAAATTTAATCATTTGTTTTTCTTCACATGTACATCACATCTACTAATTTTCGTCCTATTCGGATAACTCCTTCTTGGTGCGTCTTTTTTTTTTTTTTTTTTTTAATCTTGTTTTAGAGTGTACATATTTCGTATAAGTAGTTTTGCTTTTTTTTTTTTTTTTTTTTTTTTTTTTTCTAATAAGAGCAGTATATATCGGTAAAATTCCTGTTAAAACCAAACACAAATTTGATGTGTATGATAAAAAAGAGTAGGCACTTTGCTAATTCACTACCCCCTGTCTCAGGATAAAACAAAAATGGTGATTAAAACGAACAATAACCGGCATGTTAAGCAGTGATATTTTGAGCTGCAGCTTATTTGACTTGTGTCTGACACATCCAGTGCTAAAAACCAAGCTAAGTACATTAAAAAAGGTTTTAACCTGAAAATCGATCAATCAATAAATAAAACTAATGAATAAAAATTAAAAATTCTACCAAAGACAGAATTTAGTTTAGTACGGAGGACTATTAATTTCAATCTGTAAAATATTTATTTTTACTTTTTACTTTATTTTTTATCTTATTTTTTGATCGTAAAACTGGGCCACATACTTTTTAAAATGACTGAAATGAATTCAAATGAGTTGTTGCCACCTAAATTTCATACTTTAGTTAATTAAAAAAAAATTAATTGTCGTTTCGAAAACTGTTTACACCCCTGGATTCAGAAAAATCACGCCTTTCAATTGGTACCAAATTTGTAACGATAGGACTGATATTTCTGATTAATTTTGGTGTTACACAAAAGTGGTCTACAAAAACTCAGATTGAATCTAATAGTCCTTTGTCCTAAAAAGTTGTACGTTTTCTTTGTAATTAAAATAAATGAAAAAAGAAATTAATTAATTAATTAATAAATATTCCCCCCTTATTTTTTCTTTTCTTAACCAATGTTTTATATAAATTTTTAATTAATCTTTTATTTAAGAGAAAAGAGTTCATTAAGGATATTTGTATAAGAGATATTTTTTAAGTTAAATTTAATAACTATTTTATCTTGAACTATTAATTCATTTCAATTAAAAGTATAATTTGAAACAACGAGTCGGGTACCCGCAAGTCACCCGCTTTGCGTGTCCATTGTGGGTCAAGTTTATATTATTTTTTTAACCCACGGGTAAATCCGCTGGTCTAACTGCAAATAAAATTTTCATCGAAAATTTATTTATTTTATTAATCTAACCTTTTGGATGCAGAGATTGGATGACTTTCCCTTCCTCCATATTATTTTCAATCAACTTGACTCATGAGTTTAATTACAATTACATAAATATTAATACTCACAAGGGAAGTATGTATCAGTAAAATTGCTATTGAAACCTAACCAAGCGTAGTAGTGTTATCTTTTGGATAATATGCACCAGAAATTAATAGTATTCAGTTAATGTCAAGATGGAGCGAAAAATAATTTTTTGGAAATTCCCTGCATGATATATAGCTGCCACAAAATTTTTATTACACACGTTGGCAAACAAATTAACATTTTCTAAAAAATGTTTTCGGGAGATCTCAAAACAAATAAATTCATAAAAAATCGGAAATAAGATATTTTTACGAACCCAATGCTTTCTTCTTTGAATATAGAAGAAAGTACAAAAAATATAATAAATGAAAATTTTTATTAAATAAAAATATAGCAGACCAATATGAAAGTTATTATTTTTTTTAAAGAGAAACTGACATTTATAGTTTGACACTTTTCCTATAAAAAACGGATATAAGACATTAAAGCAGGAATTTTAGTCGCTTAGAAATTTGTTTGACATAATAAGCTACCAATACTAATTATTATATAATAAAACGGAAGTTGTATACAAAATTAAACTTTTTAGGTACACACACGCACAAGAAAAAAAAAAACCTTTTGAAAAAGTATTTATTTATTTTTTAATCTTATCTTCGGCATAAAAATAAAAGTTATATATAAAATGAATGATTTAAAAGGGGAAAAAAAGTATTTTGACATGTTCCATAACATATCAAATTTCATTTTTATCTTACTGCTTTTTCTTTGTACATATATTTTTCATTTTGAAGATACCGGAATTCTAAAGTTACGGAATTAAAAACAAAACTCAGTTTTTACTTTATTAATGTCGCTTTTTTTTTTTATTATTTGTTTATACTTCATATTTTATTTGAAATGGAATATTTTTCTGTATGTATTTCATACCCTAAGTTTATCGCTTCTAATTTTTTCGGTCAAGAATACAAAAGAATCGTAAATTGTCAACGAAAAGAGAAAAAAAAATATGAGAGAAAAGAGAAATATCTAGAGGAAATGCTGAAACAAAGCTACAAATTTTCTGCAGCTGTCAAAGGCATCCTGGATGCTACTGAAAGAGATCTTATTTCGAATGCAGCTGTCTGTTGATAAAAGCAGCATCAGTTTATATTTCACTCTTTTATTGGTTGCCATATAGTTCCGATAATTTCTTAGAAAGTACAAATGCGTATAATATAATATTTTTGCGTGCACAATAAGAAAGCCAAATGATAAATTTGAATTCAAACAAATTCTGAAAAACGCGTCTTCTGCTTATCATGATATAAATGAAATACTATATACTTAAAAAAAAAAAAAAGTATAATCTGTTAATATTATTCTTATGCGTTTAAGAAAGTTATACATGCACGTACTATAATTAGCTTCCACATTCAAACCGCGCAAAAATGTGATTTTTGTACAGTGATTTTTTTTTTTTTTTTTTTTTTTCTGGTCACCGCTAAAAAAATATATATCATAATCGATTATATTTTTATTTTCCATTGTTTTTGTCATATACCTCTGATAATGTATTCAACATTGTTGCTAAGAGTTAAAATTCTTTCTTACGCCATAAGTATTGTTGCAAAAAAGTAGAATTACATTTACAATAGAAACAAATGCAGTCTGTTGACTACCATGAAAGTTACTTTAGTTAAGTTTGGCGAAAAATGGTAGTTAAGGGTGACAAAATCTGGAAGTCCTAACTTTAGGAAAAGAGTTCTGGAATTTTAAGACATGAGCCACAAATTTCAGCCCAAGAAATACTGAAGGCTCGAAAAAGTCCCTTTGCCAACACTATAAGAAAAGGGAGCCTCTCTCTGATGTGTTTGTTCAAAGTTGAGATGTTTTTAGACATTTGTAATGTCGCCTCTGAAAGACTGTGCTTTAAATTGATGTTCATTGTTAATGAATCAGCGATATTCTTGCTTTTCTCTATATTGAACGTCGCTTACTTAATTTTTGTGATTTTAGAAAAATTTTAGAAAATTATTCGAGAATATTGGTTGGATGAATTACATTCATAGGCTAAAAGCTGCCTGTTTACTTTCAAAGTATTTTCTACATATCAAAAAGTCGATATTATTGCAACAATGGTGTTTTCGTTAGTATAATAAAAAATCCAGATGATAAATTTGAATTCAACTAAATTATAAGAGTTTTTTTTTTTTTTTTTTTTTTTTTTTTAAATCAAAATTGTATCATTGAAATATGAAATGGTACATTCTGTTTTAAATAATGTATACTGAAATTTTTTTTATACGTATGCATATAAAAACATGTAGACAGTCTGATGACATTATCATCTAATAAACTTATTTTGAAGGTGTAGTGAAAATAAACATGAGATAAAAAATAAACAAATAATAATTATAATAATTAATAAAAAGGTACATAAGACTGTGATCGACAAAATTTAGATATGACCAAAGAAATTAGGCATTATTTTTAACTAAAATACGATTTATTTTATTAATTATTGTAAAACATTACCAACTATTTCTCATCTCTCTTTCTCTCTCTCTCTCTTCTCTTCTCTCTTCTCTCTTCTTCTCTTCTTTTATTAGTTGACCACTAAGATCCTACTTACATTTGAAAAGGAATTATATCTTCTTAACCCGTTAGTAGTCGCTAGTTGGTCGATTTGCCGCCCATCCTTCAGTGTTGCTAGATTTTTTTATTCAATAGCCACCAAAAATATGTAGAAGTGACATTTGATATACATAAAACGCGAATAAAATCGAAGAATCGTCGATCACATCACTTCTTAAAATTATTGGTGAGAGTTAAATAAAAAGTGCACAATCTGTAATAGGTGGCGCTGCCTATAGCGACTACTAACGGGTTAAATTTAGATAGAGAGAAGTGGGGCAGAAAAGAATAAGGGTGTTTATAACTCACATATTAGTAACGAAGTACTGGCAGATATTCATTCGTGATGGCGCTGCATTTCACGCCTCAGCCAAATTCACAATAGTAGGAAAAACATGGTTGGAATTCTGTTACATATAAACAAAATACTGTTTTTTGAATAGTCTACCAGAAAGATACAATTTAAATGACAAAAATTCATCAAATGAGTTGGTGTGAAACAAATAATCAAATTTTTGTACCATACATTAAGTCTAAGTATGTGACACATGAGTCCCACACGTTACGTTTATTTGCAGGATAAAAGGATACCGAGTTAATAAAAAGACATAACATCTTATTGTAGATCTGAATTATGCTAAAGAATGATTAACACATGACCAATTATTTCGCGTGTGTTGTAATTAGGAGTAGACCTTTATGTAGAAGAAAGAGGATATAAAAAATTAGAGAGACTCATAATGGATTGAATTTGAATTTAATGTACAATTTCGAAGTCAGAAAAAAAAAAACAATTCGTTACATTAAAATGACTTTCTAAGATTGTAATCTGTAATATGCGATTATAAAATGTAATATTTACACCACAAATTGATTCAGTAAAACCTATTAGAACTTTGCAGTTAAATAATGCTTAAAATCTAGTGCACTGGTTTTCAAAAACTAAAATATAATTAACTTATCTCCCCGCCCCCCTTATCTTAAAAAAAAAAAAAAAAAAAAAAAAAAAAAAGTTAAAAATATGTTATATACAGTCGGTAACAAAAGTATCCGAACACTAGCAAAAATTCCTATTATAAAAAAGTAGAGTTAATACTGTTTTGTTAAATAAATCCTTGTCGAATCATGTTCTTAGACTGACTAAGAACATGATTCGACAAGGATTTATTGAACAAAGCAGTATTAAGTGTACTTTTTTTGGACAAGGATTATTGCTAGTGTTCGGATACTTTTGCTGTGACCCACCGGTGTGCCACGCCGGCGTGAACGTGTTAATTTAAAACACGAAGCACATATTTTTGTAATTTTTCGATGTAAATTTTTGTGGCAACGCAGTTTTAGAATAATAGTTAAAGTTACATTTAGATCTAAGATAAAATAAACCAAAAAGTTGATTTTCAAAGATTGTATAATTTAATTTATAAATTTATTTATATATGATATTTGCTTATATTTTTAAGAGAAAAAAAAATTATAGTTACTGACAATTTACATCGAAGCTGTTCCTGTATATTAAAATTTCAGTGTATAAAACTTAGACCATTTAGTATTTAGAATTGGTATTTTAGTATAACCATGCTTTGAATAATAAATTTTAAATGAGTTAAAACCGAAAAATAATTTTTATAAACAAAATATTTAACTTGTATACAAAATACTTATTGATTCATTATAAATACTCAAAATATCGCATAAAACTGAAATACTACTATTTCATATCTAATAGGATAGTAGTAGAGTGAAGAGTAAAATGCAACATTCAACGTAGAAAAGGTTTCTTATATTATTTATTTCGTTTTAAATAGTAGTATTGGAAGATAATGGACCAATTTTTATTCCTCGAAAATCACTAGTGTAACTGCTAGAAAATTAAGAACGTAATAGATGACAAAGCTGATTAAACTCTTCATTTAACTTTACTATAGTACATACTTATAAAAACATTATGCAATACTTATTAACTGTTTACCAAAAAAGAACATCACAAGGTTATAAAAGATTTTAAGGAAACGCCCTTCCGAAAATAACTGTATTCTTACTTTCTTCTCAGAATTAAAATGTAGAAGGTCAAAATTGATTGCTAAAAGGAATATAAACCATTATATTGTTATGAATAAATATATTTGATATTTTTCACTAGAAATTTAAATAAATGCAGTTTTATGAAAATTGAAATTCTATGTATAACACGTTTTTTCAGGAGTTTGCATAAAAAAAAAAAAAAAAAAAAAAAAAAAAAAAAAGCTTTTTTGTAGTCATATGAAAACTATAAGTAAAAAATAAGAAGAAATTCACTTGATTGAAAATATTTTTTAGTTGCAGATAAATTAATAATGAAGATAAGAACGAAAAATCATGCAGTACGCATGGATTGTTAACACTTTCCAAATGTACGAATTTGTTGTGTCGTATAACTTTCAATATTCTTTGCCTACTTTATCACACAGCAGGCAGACAGAAGGAGTTAAAAGTATACAGACTGTTTATTTGAATTTAAAATCACTCTTAGACGTTGTTGAAAAGTGTTAAAAAGGCTTAACGCAAAAGATATCCAGTCATTAGATTATAATTGCAGCCGTTAATGTATCTGAATATTTTAGTGTAGCCCTGTAAATCTGAAGATTAATCAAATCATATTCTACACAAAATTTTATTTTAGATATTAACAATATATGTCAATTTCTTTATGATTTTTACAGTAGAAAGTTATTTAAACGTGATTTTTAAAAATTTGTCCTAAATTTGTCCAATGGATTTATTTATTTATTTATTTTTATTTATTTATTTTTGGTGTTCCTGTACACAAACTAGTTGTGCAGGACCTATTCATGTCATTTTGTATATGGAAAATTCCATAGAGAACTTCATTAATATATAGCACTTTTAAAAATTCTGTAAGTATTTACGGACGCTGGGGGGGGGGGGGGAGATAGATAGATAAACAGAAAATCTGACAGAATGATAAACAAATTAAAATCATACTCACACTTAAAAATTGTTAGAAAGTGTTAAAAACGCTTAATGTAAAGAAAAATGCAATTCCAGCAACTTTTTATTGAAAGCTCCTAATGCAATTGAATATTTTTATGTGGTCCTGTAAGACTAATTCTAATCACACTATATTCTATAGAAAGCATTAATTTGAGCATATGAATAACATATTTCAATTTCATTAATATATATGTAAAGTTATTAAAATTTGGTTTGTAGAAACACCTCTCATAGAATTCAATGCTTTGGAATACTTTCAAGTGTTCTCTGTACACAAATCAGTGGTAGTATTTACTCCATTTTACATAGGAAACATTCGATAGCGAACTTGAATAACATATTTCAATTTCAATAAGATTTATGATCAGTAAAGTTATTAAAATATGATTTATGGAAATACCCCTTATAGACCACAACGCTTTGGAATACTTTCATGTGTCCCTGTACACAAACCAGTAGACGTATTCACTCCATTTTCAATAAAGAACATCTGATAGTAAACTTGAATAACACATATCAGTTTAAAGCTATTTCATAAATATTTACGTGAGTAAGAGTGTGGAAAGACAGACAGATGGACAGACGAACATACAGACAGATACACAATCATATTCACACTTAAAAGTTGTTAGAAAGGGTTAAAAATTCTTAATGTAAACGAAAGTGCAACCTAAACAAATTTTTAATAATAGCTCTTAATGTAATTGAGTATTTTTGTGTGGAACTATAGATCTAATACAAACCATACCATATTCTACAGAAAGCTGTATTTTGTGCATACGAATAACACATTAGAATTTCATTAAGCTTTGTGCAAAGTAAAGTTAAAAAAGTTTGGTTTATAGAAATAACTCTCATAGAGCGCAATGCTTTGGAATACCTTTGAAAGTCCCTGTACATAAATCATTGGTAGAATTTTCTCTTTTTTAAACAGGAAACATCCGTTAGTGAACTTGAATAACATACTTAAATTTCATTAAGGTTTGTGTACAGTAAAGGTATTAAAATATCATTTATATGTAGAACACAATGCTTTGGAATACTTTCATGTGACCCTGTACACAAACCAATAGACGTATTCACTCCATTTTCAATAGGGAACATCCGATAGTGAACTTGAATAACATATATTAGTTTCAAAAATAACATATTTCAATTACACATTTTTTTTTTTTTTACTCTATATTTGAATTTCTGAGATTAAAGCAGTTCGAAAAAACACATAGTTTATATACTTTTAATTACTTTTTGTTAATGTTATAAACGAATATGCAATAAGGTTTCATCCCTACACCAAAAAAAAAAAAAATCTGGAGTTATTCCATTCGTCTTTTCGAACATAAGTAATTAACGGTTGTTCAAATAAAGTAAGAGAAGTCGTTAAATAAATAAAAGAGAAAATTATAATAGGGTGTTTGAGTATTTTAACCAAATACACTAATGTTTATTAAAATTGCAACACCAAGAAGGAACTGGAATATAAGAATGATATTTATTGGGCACATACATTATAGTAGGAAGAACAATTGATTAAATTTTCAGGAAGTTCTGAGTAATATATCCCGAGAAAATAGTAGATAAAGCAGCGACCTCTAGAAGCAATAACTGCAGTTATTTGCATAGGCATCGAACAGCAATAGGATGACATATTCGGGTACAGCACTTCATGAAGTTTCAACACGATGCTACAATTCATCAATCGTAGTTGCTGGTGAGTGGTGGCGGCCACTCGCTTTACAACGATTGAACAGTCATTTTCATTGGTGCGAGGTCATGCGAACACGCTGGCCAGAGCAACGTTTGAACACATTCCGTATCAAGGAAGGTCCAAACAATGCAGACAACTTGCGGTCATGCATTATCCTGCTTAAAGATTGCGTTGAGGAGGCCTTAAATATAGAGCAGATGGGCGGGCCTTAACTCACCAGGAATTTATTGGCCGCTATTTAGAGTGCCGGGAATGTGAACAAGAAGTAATCGAGACGTGTATCCAATGGGACCCTATACATCACTGTAGGTGATGGACAGTGTGACGACGTCGAATCCCAGCTGACAATGTGCATTATTCACAATGCCGTAAAATACTGATAAGGCAATCCTGATGCTGTAAACAGGATTGTGATTTGTCTGAAAGGCGACTTTAAGCCATACCTGCTTCCAGGTTTGTCGTCGATTACGCATTAAAGGCGCCACTTGGAGTCATGATATACGATACCATTGGATACATGTCTCGATCACCTCTTGTTTTCATTTCCGTCACTCTGAATACTAGCCATTACATTTCTGACGAGTTAAGGCCCGTCGCTCTGCCCATTATTCAAGGCCTCCGAAGCGCAATACTTAAGCAGGACAATGCACGACCGGAAGTTGTCCTTATTGTCCAGACCTTCCTTGATACAGAATGTGTTCGATTGCTGCTCTGACCAGCGCGTTCTCCTGATCTCGCACCGATGAAAATATGGCTGTTTAATAGTTGAAAAGCGACTGGGCCCCTACGACTCACTAGTGACTACGATCGATGAAGTGTGGCATCGTGTTGAAGCTGCATGAAGTGCTTTACCCGTACATGTCATCCAATCGCTGTTTGATTCAATGTCTAGGCATATCTCACAGAGATAGCTGCTTTATTTACTGTTTTCTCAGTATATGTTATTCAAAATTTCCTGATATTTTAATAAATTGTTCTTCCTACTGCAATGTATGTGCCCAATAAATATCATTCTGATATTCCCATTTCTTCTTGGTGTTGTAATTTTCACAAACATGAGTGTAGAATGTTGTTTAATTTAACTCTATTACACTTGAAATAATTTGAAGCTATACGTCACAATGATATAGAATTTTACGTTGTGTCTCCGTAAAAATCTGTAAGTGTTGGACTCATCAAAATTTATAAAGTTTGTGCGATGGTGACTTACAACCTGTACATAAATTTAAAGATTAGTCAAATGAGGCATTTAGACGCTATTGCGCTTTAAATAATTTCAGCCCGTAGGCGATAATGGTAAATAATTTTTCTTTTTATCCCTGTAAAATAAGCATATATTCTCCAAAATTTACACAGTTTATGCAACGATTATCACTAGTATCATTCAAATAAGGCGTTCAGATGCTATCGCACTTAAACTAATTTCCGCCCACAGGACGTAATGATAAAGAACGTTTTTTTGTGTTCCTGTAAAAAAGTATAAATGCTAGATTCACCAAAATTTATACATTTTGTTCGACGGTGACCTATAATGAGTGTATAAATTTTTCAGCTCAATCAAATAACGCATATAGATGCGATTGCACTTTAAATAATTTCAGTCTATAAGCCACAGTGATAAAGAAATTTTCTTAGTGTCCGTGTAAAAAACTATAAGTGATAGATTCAGCAAAATCAATTGGGTTCGGGCTACAATGATGTGATGTCGACTATCACATATTCAAAAAAACATATTATCATGTTACACACACACACAAAAAAAAAGTTTTAATGTAACTAAACCATTTTTTTAACCTCTAAATCGCAACTTAAATTCACATACAGTGTATCCTTTAATTTTTTACATTCTTCCTCTTCCCACATATGTATCTTTTACTAACTGGAACTCTATTGTAACCTTTGATCATGTATTATTCTTGCTCTAACGTAATGCAGATCTACAACAGCAAGTTATGACTTTTCCTAATTCGGTTTCTTTTTATCATGCAAATAAATGCAGTTTGTCTTCATGAGTGCATTCCTTGTCTTATAATATGATTTAATTTAAAATTTTCTCGTCAAGGGGCAGAAAATATGTGATGTCGATTATCGTGCATTCCTTGTCTTGTAACATGGTGCGTTAATTTTGCTTAACAGTTCCTTGTTCTCATGGCGAATGTTAGCGTTTAGTGAGAACTGTTTGAATTATAATTACGTGGCAACCTTTTCAAAAATTGTATGTGTTTATATGTAACATAATTACAACCGTTTTTTCTCTACTATTTTGATTTTTGCTTGGATTAGATCTTTGGCGAAATTAATGAAGAAATCGGAGCGTCACTTCATTATCATGACTTCACCTGAGAAGCCGAAGATTTGGGCTACCACTCCAATGTTATTAAAAATCCTTTCAATTATAATTTTCTAATAATAATAACTTTATAAAGTTGTCACCTATAGAAAAATAATACATGAAATAAAATTTTTGATAAAATTTTTAGTGATTATCTACAAAATTGCTTGGATTAACGATCATTGTGTGTTATTGACGGCATTCTTTTCAAGAATTCTAAAGCTTTTTTCAAATTTAACTTCAACAACCAACTGCCATCTAGAATTGTCGTTACATTCTTGTCGTTGGTTGTTGAAGTTATTGGTTGAAAATTTTTGAAAATTTGTTGAAAAAATGGTTGTAATTATGTTGCATATAAACACACACAATTTTTGAAAAGGTTACTACATAATTATAATCATTTTTGCTCACACACGTACATCATCCTTAAAATAGCAAAACTCACAATGTATAGATGCATCAAATTCTCAAAGTAGAGTTTTCGTAATGATTGCAATACTATTCTTATATATGGAAGTTCAGAAAGTAAAAATTAAATTAAAATCTCATTCATTTAATTTTAGCATATCCATAATTTTATAGCTTTGAACTCTATGTGAAAATTTGAGAGAAATATATAAACTACACCCTTTTCCAGGCTGATTTGATCTGAATAACCTAAAAAAATTGCCAAAAGTGGGTTTTGCCATTAAAAATAAACGAAGTTGGTGCAAGTTTCAATATATATATATATTTTTTTCTAATGATTGTACTTAAGGGCCCTCTTCACTCACCACCGCCGGAAGCCGAAGCTAATGTTATTGTATGGGAAATTTTTCTTTACAAATAACTTATTAACTAATACATATTTTTAAATTCTGTTTTCACATTCTGAAAATTCCCAGCTGTTAAATTGACGGACCTTTTTTAAAAAATTATTTTTTTAATTATTTGTATTTTATTTTGAAGCTGCAAAATAGGAATTTTCAATATCTGCAATTTTTTTATTTTGCTATTTCAAAAAAAAAAAAAAAAAAAAAAAATACATTTTTAAAAAAAGGTTTGTCAATTTAACAGTTGTGAATTTTCTGAATGTGAAAACAGAATTTAAAAATATGTATTAGTTAATAAGTTATCTGCAAAGAAAATTTCTCCATAGAATAACACTGGCTCGGGCTTACAGCTTTATTATCTAAAGCTGTTTGACTTCCTGATCGACACGAGCCAGAACCGAATTTAAAATGAACTACCTTCATTATTTATAAAGGTTTAATGCACTTGAATAAACATCGCAAATGATTTTTGTAGCAATTGTTGAGTTACTACCTTTTTGAAACTCAAAAAGGATACAATGCCGGATATGGTACCTCTTCTTTAATTTGACTAACCATTTCATTATAAACTGCAAAATAACAATAACAATAACAACAATAATAATAAGCTTTAATAATTTACGAGTAAACAAGTCACTCTATCCATGAAATGACATTGGAACGAGTTCAAGTACGAGCTGATAAATGACAACTGAACATCGACATGCGCATAAACGACATTACATTCCGGTCCTACTAATGTATGTACAGATATGTCAACATTTTAATTTATTCCGAATCATTGCTAGTACCCGCCTTCTTTTCACACCAGTTAATTTGTAGTGAAATTTTTTCCAATATGTTATTACGATAAAATGAAAAGAAAAATACCCCTTCAAGAAAGGAGGTGTGGAAAAACATCGGGTACTGAAAATGCTTTGAAACAAACTAAAGTGTTGGCATTATGGGTATATAGTATTTAATTTATTACAACTGCTTTTTTGAAATGTAAAATAAACGAGAATAAATCGGGAAAAAATATTATGACAAACCATGACTCTCATTACGCAGTAATATGTATTAATACAGGGTGATTATAATTAAAGTTGCGATTTCAAAACGCTATAATTTTAAAACTACCGATCAGAGCGATTTGATATTTTCCCAGAACAATCGTGAGACAGTGAAATTTTGTTTGGCAAAAAAAAAAAAAAAAAAAAAAAAAAAAAAAAAAAATTTCAAAATGTTCCGTTAATGAAAGTATTAGCCGTCAGTTAAACTATTTGTTTCATGAAGCTCCACTTTTTCTCTTTTCACAATGACTGTTTCCGCGGTAAACAGGTAATCTTGTCTTTTTGCTAAACAAATCGTAGTAAACCCTTGAAGTCTATTGTTTCCTGCTATTCCATTGTGTTGCTAACAACTTTCTTGTGTTTAATGAGTTCATTTAGGCGTTTCCCCTGACATTCCCCTGACAGCGTCATCTATAGGAAGATGTTGGAACTACTTTTTTCCTCCCCCCAAACAAAATTTCATTGCCTCACGATTGCTCTGGCAAAATATCAAAACACTCTGATGGGTAGTTTTAAAATTATAGCGTTTTGAAATCGTAACTTTAATCACAATCACCCTGTATATAATAAATGAAATAAAAAACATCTTATTTTAAAACACATAGTTCGTAATAAGTATAATTTAAATTCAAATCTGTATATATTGAAGTGTTTTACACTTACTTTATTTCTTCAGTTTATTATAAAGAAAAAAAATTTTCCTGAAAAGTCTAATCCTACTAAAAAATGGCTGATTACATTTTACTGTAAGCAATAACAATATTTCATTCCCCGCTTCAGTTAATTATATTTATTACTCTCTGGATATTAATAATATACAAGCAAAAGATATTTTCATTTGTTTTAAGTTCATATTTAATATGCAATTATTTTCTCTCTGTTCCATTGGTTTGCGACACCAACAAGATTAATTTCGCATCCAGTAGCAAGTTATTAAATTCTGTTTCTTTTTTAATTAAATAAATATCAAGTTGATAAATTATGAAGCGTCATTAGTTGACAAAAGATTATCTTCAGGTAACAGATGTTATTTTCTCAAACATCGTTTTAAAGAAATAATCGATTCTTTAAAAAGATGCAGATATCGATTCCATTTATTTAAATATTACAATATCAAATGATATTGTTGACATAATGAATGAATTATGTTATGTGATTAAATGTTTTGAAACTGAGATTTAGAAAATAAAATGTAAATGATGTGTACTTTAATTAAATATTCACGGAGGGAATTGATTTTTATCATTTATTATGAGTTACGCACTTTATGTAAATAGTACTTTTTTCTAATTTTAACAAAATGTGTAATGTTTACAAAACTGAGATTGATGTGCATTAATGTTATTGTATAAGGAAAAGAAAGAAATTGGAAAGAATTTAAGGTATATATTAGTTTAGCTCTAAAAGTAATATATTTATTTTAACAGTAAAAAAAAAAAAAAAAATATCTTGTTTATTAACACTGTTAAAATTATTTGTTTTCATCGTTTATACATTCCACTTTCATTTTGCATTTTTCACTTATCATAATTTAAATTTAAAACAATTTATATATATACATATATACAGAGAGAGAGAGAGAGATAGACAGACAGATAGATAGGTAGATACATGTACAGCCGGTAACAAAAGTGTCCGAACACTAGCAAAAAATTCCTTTGTAAATAAAGTACACTTCATACGGTTTTGTTAAATAAATCCTTATCGAATCATGTTCTTACACTGACTAAGGACAGGATTCGACAAGGATTTATTTGACAAAACCGTATGAAGTGTACTGTTTTTTACATAGGAATTTTTGCTAGTGTTCGGACACTTTTGTCACCGACTGTAATATAACAGAATACTTGTAAGTTTTATATTTCTGATAATAAGATAATACTCGCGCAGAAAATTTTCTATTTTCTGGGACATAGTATACATTTCACCTTTTATTCTTATACTTAAAATTCTATTTTAATACATATTTTCAAAACCCGATTCTTTTCTTTTGTTCTTAATGTAAAAAGAAGCGAGACATTTTACTAAGCAAATGAACACACTGCGAAATAGATGTACCCGAATATGTATTACATAATTCAACATTCATTGTAAGAAAATGTTATGTAATTCCGAAAAATGGCTCATCTTTTTATAGTATTAATTGCTTTCTATTCAAAGATTCTCCGTCACGCCGCTAGGACAAACTAGCGTTACAGTCGAAGTGACAAAAAGAATGAGGAAAGAAGCGTTCCGGTGATTGAGAGGAGCAAAGAGATCAGAGTTAATTTCCGGCAGAACAAAAGGGGTGGAGATGAAGGCCGCTTCTTCCGAAAAGAAAAGCGAACAAAAAAATAAAGGGCTTACATATTCCCTGGAACTAAGGATGTGTCAGCACAGAGTCATTCCGGATCGAAATTGAAGGGTACTTCGAGGGAATATTTTTCTTGATCATATTCTTCTCAAGAAAACTACATGTGAAAGTTATTATTGTATGGAGAAATTCGATATTGATTATGGCAGATCCGGAGGAATAAATTGTGTATAGAAAGTATTACAGATTGTTGTTTGGGGGTTACCTGAAAATGGTAGAAAATTATTCTTGATTCGAATTTTAAAAAATGAAGAAGTGAAGAATTAGTTTTGTTTTTCAAGAGATGATGATATTTAATGCATAAGACAGATATGACATCGAATATTTCATTCATTTTTTATATTTTAAATTGAATATAATTCAAAAACAAGACTATGGATGAAATTCTGTCTGTGACAGAATTTAATTTAGTACGACAGGACTAATGATATTTGTGTTTTAACACCCTTAAAAAAAAAAAAAAAAAAAGTAATAGAGGGCGTTCAGTAAAATTCCTAAACACATATTCAAATAGTATATTGATTTTTAAATCCAGATAAATAATTGGAATTTGAATGCATTGATTGTATAGTATCTTCCCCTAATTGCTTAATACTTATTTACTAAACATTTTAATTTTTAAAATAATCTTAAAAACAATTTCGCATTTATTGTTAATAATTAACGGTGTCAATTTCTACAGAACAAAACATAATATTAATATATATATGCATATATATATATTAGGGATGGACCGGATATGGATTTTAGCGGATAACCGGATACGAATATCTGGCGTTCCGGATATTTTTTTAGTTTGCCGGATCCGGATATCGGCAGACCCCTTTCCCAGTACACATGAAAATTTCAGTTTTTTAAGAGCACACAATAATTAAACTAGTATGTTGAGGCCACCACAAGACTTTCTTCTATATTTTTCTATACAAATTTATTAAGGGCAAATAATTTATTAAAACTATTATTTATTAAAATTATCTAACATGAAGAATGCAAATGATTTTTATCTTGGAGAAAACTAAAACCAAATATCCAAATAAAGACAGTTTTATTGCCTATAAATAACATCTTAAAAAATACGTATTTATAATGGTTATCTAACCTATCAAGTTTCGTACAGATCTATGCCATACATGTTTAGATACAGCCTTCCCGTGATATCGAGGAAATTTCTGATATAGCGCGCCATTTATTGGCTTATAATTATCCAACTTGAATCAGCATAATGTCTCATGATGGCCTTCTAACATATCAAGTTTTGTTTGATTATACGCAATAGAACCTGAGACATAGATTTTTCTTAAATTGCAGAAATCGCTGTGTTGCAGCGCCACCTGATTAGAGGGCGACACCAAAAGTTGATAGAAACTAGTCCCCCCCCCCCCAAGGGGGGAAGCGATGCACCCACATGCACATTTTTTCTTCTTTTTAACAATAACTATTATAAATAATTCATATTAATTTTACAATCACACGTTTAAAATAACTCTCATTATGTACATTTATACAAAGTTTGTCCCATACTACCATGTTAAAAATTTAGAAAAAATGTGATCACAGCACTACCTGTTGAGCAATTGTCAGGGATCAACTAAATACCAAATTTGGTTAAATTTCGTTTATTTTTTCCCGTGTTACAGCGTTAACAAAATTTGTGATACACACACACAAACTGACAGACAGACATTTTCTAAAAACAGTCAAATCGTGTTCAGGACATCCGAAAACGTGTAATTCCATCGAAAACTGGAGTTTAAAAAATTTCACTAATCCAATACTTTATCTGTATATACATATAGACTAAAGTAAAAATGTAAATACCATTGGGATAATAAGCCATAATAGTTTTATTTTATTACGTTCTTCTGTATTCAGAAGAAAGTATTGGATTCACAAAAATTTTCGACTTCAGTTTTCGACAGATTTTCTCGTTATGAGAGATATAGAATAAGATTTGACCATTTTTAGAAAATGCCTGTCTGTCTGTACATCTGCGTGTGTGTGAGACAAAAAATTGTGGGGCAACTGTATCTCCGGATCTACTGCTCAGAATTACATACACTGCTCGACATTGAAAATGCAACACCAAGAAGGAATGATAATAACGGAATGAAATTTATTGGACACATACATTATAGTAGGAAGAACAATTGATTAAAATTTCAGAAAATTTGGAGTAATATGTACTGAGAAAACAGTACATAAAGCAGCGACCTCTCTGTGCAATAACAGCACATATCTGCCTAGGCATTCAATCGAACAGCGATTGGATGAAATGTACGGGTAGAGCACTTCATGAAGCTTCAACACGATGCCACAATTCATCGATCGAGGTTACTGGTGAGTGGTGGGGCCAGTCGCTTTTCAATGATTAAACAGTCATTTTCATTGGTGCGAGATCAGGAGAACGCGCTGGCCAGAGCAACAGTCGAATACATTCTGTATCAAAGAAGGCCCGGACAATACAAACAACTTGCGGTCGTGCATTATCTTGCTTAAATTTTGCACTACGGAGGCCTCGAATAGAGGGCAGAGGGGCGGGCCTTAACTCATTAGAAGTTTAATGGACGCTGTTCAGAGTGCCAGGAATACGAACATGAAGTAATCGTGTATCCAATGGGAACCCATAATATCGTTGCAAATGATGGATAGTATGATGATGTCGAATCCCAGCTGGCAATGTGCATTATTCATAATGCCGTTAAATACAGATAAGGCAATCTTGATGCTGCAAACAGGATTGTGATTTGTCTGAAAAGTGACTTCACGCCATTCTTGCGTCCAGGTTCATCGTTTATCACACATTAATGGCGCTCATATCAGTGATGCAGTTTTGAGGGTAATCAGAATTTTGGTAGCCGCATACTGACTTACCACCTGGATTGATGGTATGTTGTACCATTGGATACACGTCCCGGTCACCTCTTGTTTTCATTCCCGCCACTCTGAATACCAGCCATTACATTTCTGACGAGTTAAGGCCCATAGCTCTGCCCTATGTTCAAGGCCTCCGAAGCGCAGCATTTAAGCAGGACAATGCACGACCGCAAGTTGTCCATATTGTCTGGACCTTCATTGATGCCGAATGTGTTAGACTGTTGCTCTGGCCAGCGCGTTCTCCTGATCTCGCATCAATGAAAATGACTGTTTAATCGGTGAAAAGCGACTGGGCCCTCACCAATCACGAGTAACTTCGATCGATGAATTGTGGCATCGTGTTAAAACTTCATGAAGTGCTCTACCCGTACATGTCATCCAGTCGCTGTTCGATTCAATGCCTAGGCAGATATGTACTGTTATTGCTCACAGAGGTCGCTGCTTTATGTATTGTTTTCTCAGTAAACGTTACTCCAAATTTCCTGAAATTTTAATCAATTGTTCTTCCTACTATAACGTATGCGTCCAACAAATTTCATTCCGTTATTATCATTCCTTCTTGGTGTTGCATTTTGAATGTCGAGCAGTGTATTTTTATGAAATGAAGCAATTAAAAACCGCACGAACTTTTGCAACGACCTAATATTTTCGAAATTTACAAAGAAAGCTATATACTAATCGAAATTTATTTAAAGCCACTTCTACGCTTCTTCTTTTTTGAAATAATTAAATCTCTTAGTTACTTATTTCTATAAGTAGCAACTGTTATTTGCTTTTAAGTGTTTTGATATTTGTTTAGAAGTTTTATGTGCGTTCCAGTATTTAATTCTTGAAAGTAAAATGATAAATAATGAATTTTAGATACCTACTTTTTCCTTTACGACAAAAATATTTTAAAAAAAAATTCTTATTATTATTATTGTTTCAACTTATTTTTAAAAGATAAAAATTCAGATGGATTTAATCATGTTTTATAACTTAAAACTTGTAGTAATAATACATTTGTGAAAATCGTCTTTTTTTAATGATTGAAATTATTAATATATATATATAAACAATTAAAAAACATTAATTTTCCTTCTGGCTATATCTAAGAAAATGTTATATATATACAGTCGAACCTCGTTAACGTGAATCTCAAGCAGGATAAAAAATTTGTTCATGTTATTGTGGAGAGGTTTCCACACATACATTCACTTTTAATCTATTTCTTTTAAAATCTGAATAATTAAATTATTTCCTTTTTTCATGAGTAAATTTCATTTCAAATATTAATTTTATTTCATCTTAGTTTTGCGAATCCTAATCTATTTTACTTTTTGATTCGTAAAAAAATAAAAAAAAATAATTGTAATACAGATTTAAATTACGTAAACCATTTTAAAATAAAACTTTCTTAAATCAAAACTTCATTCATTTTGGAATTATTAATAGAACCCATAAATTAAAGATTTCGTTTTTATTTATATTAGAAATGTAATACTTTATTAATAACTTTCCCTTTGAGATATAAATTAGCTTAATATTCTGAAATTAGAAAAGTGTTCTCAATGTTTTAAAAAAGAATTCGTTTCAGATTCACTAATAGATTTATTCCTAAAGTAGCTGATGCAATAGTTTTTTTGAAATTTCTCGTATAGATGTAATTATCAATTTCCTGTTTCACAATACTCTTAAATCACCTTATCCTCTTGGCTCTACACAAGGGCGCCAACGATAGGGTTAATACTTTCTAACCGCCTCTCAAAATTTAAAAGTTTACATGCATTTCAATTCACGAACAAAGAATTACACTTGGCGGTTCTTTGGCGACAGCTTAGTCATGTGATTTGCAGGTTTGCCAGATTTGGCTTGGTAAATCGTGCGCTCGGTTTGCTCTCCCCTCAGATTTTCCTAAAAGTTCTTGACTTGATAAGACGTAAAAAGTTACCTCTCTCTCACCTCCATTTTTTAAGGCACATCCCTAAGATTTATTATGTACAATCTCAAGTACTTAAAATATTTATTTTTGTATTTAATTGGAATTTTATATCATTGAACTATATGTTTTAATTTTAAATAAATACCTGACTTCATCGCCTCTATATCTCTGCTATTATTTACTTTATACGATGTCTGATTGTACATATATGAACCTGTTGCACTATTGATCACGTGCTTATGTTTAAAATAACCAAAAGCAATAGTACATAATTTGTTTAAACATAGTACATAATTTGTTTGTATAATTTGTTTGTACATAATAAGTTTTATTTTAAAATGGTTTACGTAATTTAATCTGTATTACAATTAATTTTTTTATTTTTTTACGAATCAAAAAGTAAAATAGATTAGGATTCGCAAAACTGAGATGAAATAAAATTAATTTTTGAAATGAAATTTACTCATGAAAAAGGAAATAATTTAATTATTCAGATTTTAAAAGATATAGATTGAAAGTGAATGTATGTGTGGAAACCTCTCCACAGTTATCAGTAATTCATGCTATGAGTAACTAATCTTCATATAACTAAACTAATCTTCATTTTGACGGGAATTTGGAAACAGTTCACACTAAAAGTAATTCACGTTAACGAGATTCAACTGTACATATATATCAATTTTTCAAAAGCATCAGAATTATTTCAACTATTATTTTGTAAGAAAAAATTTGCATTTAAAATGAGGTAAAATGTAACAAAAATCACTGCAACCTAGATCGTTAAATCAGTGATCAGTAATTAAATAAATAATCAGTAACATTATTTTTTCTTCTGATGTATACAAAATACAAATTTGCATGTTACTTCATTAAAATGTAATTTAATATTCACACATTCAGTTTATCTTAAATGAGTGTAACGCAATCATGCATGCTTTTGTAAATAACAAAATGATAAAGAAAATAAATTTTTTCTTATTAGTGCAATTGGAACGCCAGATTCGAATTTTTAAAACGTATTTCAAATAATATCGGCTTTACTTTTTTTAAACAGCACATTCATTAATGAGAAAGGAAAAGTTTTTTTTTTTTTTTTTTTTTTTTTCAAATCGCTTATCCAATTACAGTTTCAAGCATAATAACAAAATTTCCCTTTTTTTCTTAAAATATATCTTAAACAAAGCATAAAATTTCTTTGAAAAAAAAAAAAAAAAAAAAAAAAAGAATAAACAAATTAGGGTGTCGTAAAAAAAAAAATATATATATAATATATATATATATATATATATATATATATATATATATATATATATATATATATATATATTTGTATGTATGTATGGAAACAATTTCTTTAAAATGAAAAAGGATAGCAAGAGAAAAATATTTAGAAAATAAAGTTTTCCAACTTTTGTGATACACTTTCTTTTCTAATGAGAAATAAATGGAAATAAGTTCTTTTTAATAATTCCTTTCTAATTTGATTTTGGTTTTTATTTCCGGTATTTAAAATACCAATGAAACATTGAAATTTTCTCCACCCTAAAGCTGTTTAATAAGGAGAAAATATATTTATCGAATTTATTTTATAACGCATGTATTTTATGTAATTAAAACTTGTCTGTCTTCAGGCAAAATTTTACGATTTCCGATTTAATGCATTCAAATTATTGCACTTAAAATTTTATGTTTTTCGAAGTAAAGGGAAAAGAGAGTGAAAGTGGTTATTTATAATCACAGTTCAATGTCAAAGTTGAAAGAAAAGGCTCAGTTTATTTCAAATAACATTTTTAATGATGAAAGTATTTCTTAAACTATAATGCTTAAATTATTTTTAATCACAGTTCAATATCAAGGTTGAAAGAAAAGGCTCAGTTTATTTCAAATAACATTTTTAATGATGAAAGTATTTCTTAAACTATAATACTTAATATTTTTCAATTTTTTTTTTCTTTCTCGGGACATATTTTAACAAGTATTTAAATTTCGGCGGAACATTTTGGGTAAATGTCTACAATCTAAAACATACCAAAGTGCAAATACAAATATGCAGTTATATATTTTGTGGCTATTATCTAAAAATACATGTACATGCATACAAATTTCAAAATTTATCATTGGTAACACCCCCCCCTCTACTTTTCATGTAAATTTCTTTTCCTCTTAAAATAGCGAATAAACGCCCCCTTGCGGCCAGTGGTAGACTCTATAGAAATAGGCGACAGTTTTTTTACATTATTTATTTATTTTACAACATTCGCCTCTGTAAGTATAAACATTCATTTGTATTATACTAAATAGGAGATTTATTATTTGAAAATGGAAGCCATAACTTTCCAAAACTATCTCCAAATGTTTTAACACGTTCTATTGAAAGGGGGAGGGGGGTCAAATTTTTCCGGTTAATTGAATAACTAAGTTTGGTAACTAAGAGTTTACTGTATTTCCTTCTTTTTTTAATATTGTAACTTAAAAAAATACACACACACAAATATATACAGTTACTGCCGCTTAAGTAATTCACTGGTTAATAAAATCAGTCGCTTAATCTGATTAAATTGCCTGGACCGGAATCAAATCAATTCAAAGCAATTTTAAAATTGCCGCTTAATAAAATAAACATCGCTGGTTAATAAACTCAAAAAATATCTCTGCAGCGGCAAAAATATCATTTATGCACACTAAAGAAATATTTATGTACACTGCGACTTTTTATTTTTCAAAAAAAAAAAAAAAAAAAAATATATATATATATATATATATATATATATACATATATATATGTACATACAGCAATTCCTCCGTTAACTCTCTGTCAAAGATTTTACTTTTAAAGCATACTTACAAATTATACACGCCCATCACATGCCTTAATAACAATTTCAAGAAACGTATAATATTTAAAGTGGGGTAATAAGTTACAAATTTGATTTGGTTCGCAAGTGATATATTTTTTAAATTTTTAATTATTAAAAGGGAATTTATAGTTCTTATTCTGAAGTAACTAAGAATCAAAAGGTTCAAAAGGAAAGATTTTAAATATTAAAAATAGGCGTGAACTTTTAGCAAAGTAATGACGATTTTCCTCAAAGGAAAGCGTATTAGAACTTGGGATGCGTTTATTTTTCCTTATTTTGAAGAAACAATTAATTAATTATGTGTCAAAAATTAATTAATATTGCTTATTGATTTTATTATTTGGTACATTTTGAAATTTCTTTCCAAATTTCGGGAAGTAATACCTTTTTTCAGAGTGCAAGAACCTTCGCCGAATATAAAAATCAGCCACTTCATAAAATCGCTTTTGTCAGAACAAATGTGATTTAATAATCGGCAGGATCTGTATATATATTTACATATAGATATTAATCAGCTATATACCATTTAATCTTAGCAGGAATTTACATGTTAATTTTTATATTTTTGCATATTTTTACCGTTCATCCGCCCCCTTCCCAAATATATCCCGATTTTTCTTGAAGTCTGCGGGGCGCTTGAACGGTATTTCAGAGTATATATATGTATAACCTTTTGTGAATTAAATCTATTGCTGAAATAAACTACATGAAATCTTAAAATGTTCCTGATAACATACACGCACATGTATTTAAACGGATAAAAATCAGAATTCTCACTTTAAACATTAATGTTGAAATTTGACTTTTCATGCCAATAAAAACTCTAAATACTTAATGATAAGCAGATCCATTCTATTTTCAGTCTCCAATTAAGAAAGTACGCCTGAAAAAAAGCAATAATGAAGGTGGAGGCAAATAATGTCTAGCATAAAATCATTACTGAATAATTAATTATTTGCAGCTAAAAAGTAAAAGCATGTAGCTTGCAGTATTAAATATGCAAATGACATTGAATCCTAATTAATGTTGACAAAAAAGGATATTGTATTTCATACTTACCGCGTTAGAATTCATTGCTAAACCCATAAAAAGAATTTCTTTTAAGTAACTTTCGCGACCAACAGCAGAATTTTATCAGTTGCCAAGGGCTAGAAATAATTTAATGGCATTGTTTAAAAGATTAATTATCCGAAGTATATTTTTTAAAACAATAATTAAAAAATAAATAAATAAATAAATAAAAGTATGCGTTCTTTAATCCTTTTCATTGAGTTATTACATAGCAAATTACTATTTGAAACAACATTAACAAATACAAAAAGAGAGAGAGAGAGAAAGAAAAAAAGAAAGAAAAAAGAAAAAAAAAGAAAAATGTAAAAGAAACACGCACACACACAAAGGAAAATAAAATGAAATTTTGTTGTAAATTTGGTGTAATTAATTTTCTGTCTTAATTCTGAATGAAAGGAATATTTTTTTAACTAGATTTAGCAGTGCATCCTGTATATTTCCAGGTGATCTATATTAAAAAATTGACAATTTTTATTTCTTGGTCTTATATCTTTGTCTCGAAGGAATAGTTCTCTAGTCCAAATTTCGATACATAATTGAGTGTAAAAGCATAAGGTCATTGTGCCTAAATGCGACGTGATTTTTGGTAAGTTTATCGCATTTAGGAAACTTATGACATTTTAGTAAACAAATAATTATGAAAAGAAAGAAAAAATGGTTGAATATTATACTCATAGTTCTAAACTAGTGTTTTGAGTCATTTTTTTTCAAGAAATTAAAAAAATATCAGTAATTTATGAAAATTAATACCAGCGTCGCATTTAGGAAATTTTTGTCGCATTTAAGGTACTATATCCTAAATGCGATGTTCAAACTCCCTAAATGCGATAATGCATTTAATGCATGGGAGTTACTTTAATGTTATTAACACTTTCCAAAGAAGGTTGAAAACTGTTATTAACACATTCCAACAAGGTTGAAAAGTGTTTATGACTTCGGTTTGTCTGTCTGTCCGTCCGTCTGTCTGTCCGCGCTCTAACTCCCGTAAATATTTATGGAATTTCTTGAAACTGATATACGTTATTCAAGATTACTATTGGGCGTTCCCTATCGAAAATGGAGTTCATACCTCTACTAGTTGGTGTACAGGGACACCCGAAAGTATTTCAAAGCATTGTGTTCTATGAGAGGTATTTTTACAAACCATATTTTCTTACCTTTAATGTAGACATATCTTAATGAAATTGCAATATGTTATTAAAGTTTACTATAGGATGTTTTCTGTATAAAATGGAGGAAATATCACCATCGGTTTATGTACAGGGACACTCAAAAGTATTCCAAAGCATCGCGTTCTATGAGAGATATTTCTATAAATCAAATTTTAATAACTTTACTTTCCAAGAAGTTTTTGGAAATTTAAATATGGTATTTATATGCACAAAAGAATGCTTTGCACAGAATATAGCATGATTAGCATTAGATTTACAGGGTGGCACAAAAATATCCAGTTACATTAACAGCTATTAAAAAAAATGACTAGAATTGTACTTTCGTTTACGTTAAGCGTTTTTAACACATTCTAACATTTTTTAAGGGTGAATATGATACCTCTACTGGTTTGTGTACAGGGACACCCGAAAGTATTTCAAAGCATTGTGTTCTATGAGAGGTATTTCTATAAACCATATTTTCATACCTTTATTGTATACATATTTCAATGAAATTGAAATATGTTATTTAAGATCACTATCGGGCGTTCCCTATTGAAAATGGAGTTTATACCTCTACTGGTTTGTGCACAGGACACCCAAAAGCATTCGAAAGCATTGTGTTCTATGAGAGGTATTTCTATAAACCATATTTTCATACCTTTACTGTAGACATATCTTAATGAAATTGAAATATGTTATTCAAATTCCCTATTGGATGTTTCCTGTATAAAATGGAGGAAATACCACCACCGATTTATATAGAGGGACACTCAAAAGTATTCCAAAGCATTGCATTCTATTAGAGATATTTCTATAAATCAAATTTTAATAACTTTACTTTCCACGAAGTTTTAGGAAATTGAAATATGTTATTTATATGCAGAAAAAAATGCTTTGCATAGAATACAGCATGATTAGCATTAGGTTTACAGGGTGACACAAAAATATCCATTTATATTAAGAGCTACTGATAAAACAATTCTAGAATTGCACTTCCGTTTACATTAAGCGTTTTTAACACTTTCTAACATTTTTAAGTGTGAATATGATTTTAGTTTGTGTATCTGTCCATCTGCCTGTCCGTCTGTCTGCCCGCGCTCTAACTCCTGTAAATATTTATGGAATTTCTCGAAACTGATATATTTTATTTATGTTCACTATCGGATGTTCCACATTGAAAATTGAGTGAATATTTCTTCTGGTTTGTGTACAGGGACACCCAAAAGCATTCGAAAGCATTGTGTTTTATGAGTGTTATTTTTATAAACATTATCCCTATAGAATGTTCCCCATTCAAAACGACATTAATAGGTCCTGTACAACTAGTTTGTTTACAGGGACAAAAAAAAAAAAAAAAAAAAAAAAAAGCCAATGCATTACGGTTTAGGACAGAATTTTTTGAAAGTTAAGTCTTTCTACTGCAAAAATCATAAAAATATTGAAATGTATTGTTAATATTCTAAAATAATGTTTTGTATAGAATATGGTATGATTAACTTTCTGATTTAAAGGGCTACACTAAAATATTCAGAGAGATCAAAAGCTGTAATTATAATTTAATGGCTGCATTTTATTTTGCGTTAAGCCTTTTTAACTCTTTACAAATGCCTAAGAGTAATTTTAAAATCAATTAGTCTCTCTGTATATTTTTCAGTCCTTCTGTTTGTTGTGTGATAACGTTGTAAAGTTTGCGTTGACGCAAACTCCCTCTTAACTTAATTAGATCACTAAATGGATAAGTAAGAGAACACAAGACTTCAATTAACAATAACTAAAGTTTATTTGAGCAGATTAATGGGGAGGGTGGCCTGGCAATTAAACTAGCTCAGTCAGTGTATTACTCAATCAAAATATATATATCAACAATTAAATTAGATTATCTAAAATATCTCACCCCAGCAAGCAATTGAAGGTGTAGCGACGGTTGCACTCGTAACTCCACTGCTGCGACTTCACTTTCGATCAAAGGATTCCCTACAGATCGAAATTCACTTTCACGAGCGCTAGCAAATACTCGTACTAACACTCATCATGACTTATTCCTCACTCCTCTAAATTTCTACTACTCAATATTCGCCAAAATAAGACTTTCAACAATCCACTATAATACTCCAATATCCACACTATAATATGCTCCGACATCCACTATAATATCCTTCAACATCCACTATAATATCCTCCAACATCCACTCCCATCTACTAAAACCATCGCCATGTCCACTTCTTCCTACATCCTCCTCTCTCTTCATTTCAATCCGTCCTTTTAAAATCACTTCTAATTTATCTTACATTCAAAATCTAAGTCTTTTATTGCAGCACCCTGCCGACACAAAGCTAACTCGACCTCAACTTTCGCCGAGTCACCGGCGACGAAGCGATTTTAACCGTCCCCATTTTCTACTTTGCTGGATCCAGCTTAATTAAAACAACTGTGGTGACGTTCTGACGTCTCAACCTCACAACGTAGGCAAAGAATATTAAAAGTTATTCGATACAACAATTACGTACAGTTGGAAGGTGTTACTAATCAATGAGTACTATATGATTTTTCTTTCTTGTTTAAGTCTTAACGTGTTTTCAATTTCTGTATCTATGTGCCCGAATCTCCATTTGTCTATCTGTCCGTGTACCGCACTTAGCGTTCGGAAATATTTTCTGAATTTTTAAAAATATATATATGTTGTTCATATTCACTATTGAATGTTCCCAAATAAAAAGGGGATTAATAGGTACTGTACAACATGTTTATGTACAAGAACGCGCAAAAAATGCCAATGCGTTGCATTTTAGGACATACATTTTTATAATTTACATTTAAAGAACTTTCATACTGTACTTTCAACTGTAAAATCATAAAGAAATTGCAATTATTGTTATTTGCTAAAATAATGTCTTGTATAAAATATGATTTTGTTAACCTTCAAATTTACAGGGCTACACTGAAATTTGCAGATAGATTAAGGGCTGAAATTACAATCGAAGGGCGACGGTTTCTTTTGTGTTAAGCATTTTTAACACTTTCAAACAGTGTTTAAGAATGATTAGGAATTCAATTAGTCTGTCTGTATGACTTTCAGAACTACTGTTTGTTTGTTGTGTGATAGCGTAGGTACAGAACTTTCAAAGTTATAAGATACAACAATTACGTGCAGTTGGAAAGTGTTAATAATCATTGCGTAATGCATGATTTTTCGTTCTTTTTTTATAGTTTATAAAATACTTAATACCGCATAACTATTTGAAGATAAAATGTTGTGTAACTCTATGTGCAACTCTGCCTTTAACAGTGTGTGTAACTCTTCCTTTATATTAACAGTGTGTGGAACTTTGTGTCTAAATCTGCTGTTTGTTAACAGTGTGTAACTCTTCTTTTTTTTTAATCGGTGTGTGTGTAATTCTGTGTGTATTGCTGAACTTTTCTATCAGTGTACGTAACGCTATGTGAAACTGTCACTGTGTGTGCAACCCTGTATGCAATTAACAGTGTGTGTGTAGCTCTTCTTTCTTATTAACAGTGTGTGTAACTCCATGTGTAATTTTGTTTTTAATTAACAGTTTTTTTTTAACATTGTGTGTGTAACACTGTGTGTATCGCTGATTTTTAACAAAAAACGTGTGTAATTTTACTTATGTGTAACTAACAGTGTGCGTAACCCTGTACGTAATTAAATGTGTGTGTGCAACTCTGCCTTCTTATTAACTCTGTGTGTGTAACTCTGTGTGTAACTCTTTATTAACAGCGCCTTTTTATTAACAGTGCATGTAACTCTGTGTATAATCCTGCCTTTTTATTAGCAGTGTGTGTAATTCAATGTTCATTTCATTTTTTTTTTTTTTTTTTTTTTTTTTTAACAATGTGTGTAACTTTGCGTGTATCACTGATTTTTTTGCTGTGTATAATTCCGCCTTTTTATTAACAGTGTGTGTAACTCCGTATGTAAATCTCTTTTTTTTTTTTTTTTTTTTGTGTGTGTAACGCTGTGTGTAACGCTGTGTGTACCGCTAATTTTTTGCTAACAGTGTGTGTGTAACTCTGCATTTTTATTAACAGTTTGTGTGTAATTGTGTGTGTAACTCTGCATTTTTATTAACAGTTTGTGTGTAATTGTGTGTGTAACTTTGCCTTTTTATAACAGAGTGTGTAACTCCGTGTTTAACTCTTCTTTTCTGAGTAGTGTATGTGTAACTCTGATTCCATGAATATTTACGGGAGATAGAGCACGGACAGACAGACAGACAAACCTAAGTCATTAACACTTTTCAACTTTATTGGAAAGTGTTAAAAACATTTAGAAAGTGATAAAAATGCTTATTGTAAACGAAAATGCAATTCAAGCAATTTTCCAACAATACCTCTTAATGTATCTGAATATTTTTGTGTGGCCCTGTAAATATAATGCTAATAATATTGTATTTTATGGAAGGCATTCTTTTGTGCATATGAATAATATATATATATATATATATATATATATATACGACTTGTGCAAAGTAAAATCATTAAAATTTGGTGCTTAGAAATACCTTCCATAGAACGCAATGCTTTTAAATACTTTCGGATGTCCCTGTATACAAACCAGTGATGGTATTTACTTCAATTTACATAGGGAATATCCGGCAGTGGACTTAAATGATATATTTCAATTTCATTAAAATTTGTTTAAAGTAAACGTATCAAAATACGGTTTATAGAAATATCTATCATGGAACACAGTGCTTTGGAAAATTTTGGGTGTCCCTGTAGACAAATCAGAGGAGGAATTCCCTACATTTTCAATAGGGAACATCCAATAGTGAACTTGAATACGATATATCAGCTTCAAGAAATTCCATGAAAATTTACAGGAGTTCGACTGCGGACAGACAGACAAACCGAAGTCATTGACACTTTTCAACCTTGCTGGAAAGTGTTAAAAAAAGAACGAAAAATCATGCAGTACGCACTGGTTATTAATACTCTCCAATTGTACGTGCTTGTTGTATCGTATAACTTTCAATATTCTTTGCCTGCATTATCAAACAAAGGAGAGAAGCATAGAAAAATATACAGATTGACTAATTCAATTTAAAACCGCTCTCAGACATCGTTGAAGAACGTTAAAGGCTTAATGCAAAAGAAAATCCAGCCGTCAGATTATAATTGATCCCTTAATGTATTTGAATATTTTAATGTAGTCCTGTAAATCTGAAAGTTGATCATATCATATTCTATACAGAACATTATTTTAGAATATTAAAATGCATTTCAATTTATTTATAATTTTTACAATAGAAAGTTATTTAGATGTGATTTATAAAAATGTCTGTCCTAAAACGCAAAGCATTGGAAGTTCCCTGTACACAAACACATTGTGTAGGACATATTAATGGCATTTTAAATAGGAAACATTCCATAGTGAACTTTAATAACATATATCAATTTTTCAAAATTCTGAAAATATTTAAGAACTCTTGGGACGAGAGCCAGATAGAAAGACAGACAATCGGACGGAAAGATAACCAAATTAAAATCATATTCGCGCTTAAAAATTGTTAGAAAGTGTTAAAAATGCTTATTGTGAAAGAAAATGCAATTACAGCAAACTTTTGTTAATAGCTCATAATGTAACTTGATATTTTTATGTGGCTCTGTAAGATTAATACTAATCATACTGTATTTATAAAAAGCATTCCTTTTTGCATATGAATAACATTTTTCAATTTCATTAAGATTTGCGCAAAGTAAAGTTATTAAAATTTGGTTTGCAGAAATACCTCTCATACAACGCAATACTTGTAAGTCTCCCTGTACACAAAACAGTGGTGATATTTTCTCCATTTCACATAGGAAACATCCGATAGCGAACTTGAATAACATATTTCAATTTCATTAAGATTTGTGTAAATTAACGGTATTAAAATATGGTTTATAGAAATGACTCTCATAGAAAAAAAAAATAGTTTGCAGTACTTTCCGATGCCCCTGTACACAAACCAGTAGAGGTATTCACTCCATTTTTAATAGGGGACATCCGATAGTGAACTTGAAAAACATATATTAGTTTCAAGATATTCCATAAATATTTACCGGAGTTAGAGCGCAGAAAGACAGAGAGATGGGCAGACAAACACATACACAGATACACAAATTGAAATTATATTCACACTTAAAAATTGTTAGAAAATGTTAAAAACGCTTAATGTAAACGAAAGTGCAATCCCAGCAAACTTTTCTTAATAGCTCTTTATGTATCTGAATATTTTTTTGTTGCTCTGTAAAACTAATACTAAACATACTATATTCTATAGTAAGCAGTCTTTTGTGCATATGAATAACACATTTCAGTTCCATTAAGCTTTGTGGAAAGCAAAGTTATCAAAATTTGGTTTATAGAAATACTTCTCATAAAACGCAATGCTTTGGTATGCTTTCAAGTGTCTCTGTGCCCAAACCAGTGGTGGTATTTACTCCATTTAATATATAAAACATCCGATAGTAAACTTGAATGACATTTCTCAATTTCATTAAGGTTTGTGTGCATTAAAGGTATTAAAATATGGTTTATAGAAATATCTCTCATAGAACACAATGCTTTGTAAAACGTTTGGGTGCCTCTGTACACAAACCAGTAGAGATATTAACTCCTTTTTCAATAGGGAACATCCGATAGTGAACTTAAATAACATATATCAGTTTCAAGAAATTACATAAATATTTACTGGAGCTAGAGCGCGGACAGACGAACAGACAGATACTTAAATTGAAATTATATTCACAGATGAAAATTGTTAGACAATGTTAAAAACGCTTAATGTAAACGAAATTGAAATTATAGCAAATTTTTATGAACAGCTGTTAATGTAACAGAATATTTTTGTGTGGCCCTGTAAATCTAATGCTAATCATGCTATATTCTATGCAAAGCATTCTTTTGTGCATATGAATAACATATTTCAATTTCATTAAACTTTGTGGAAAGTAAAGTTATTAAAATTTGGTTTATAGAAATATCTCTCATAGAACGCAATGCTTTGGAGTACTTTTGAGTGTCCCTGTGTACAAACTAGTGGTGGTATTTATTCCATTTTATATATGAAACATCCGATAGTGAACTTGAATAACAAGATTCAATTTCACTAAGATTAGTATACAGTTAAGGTATTAAATATGGTTTAAAGCAATACCTCTCATAGAATACAGTGCTTTGGAATACTTTCGGGTGTCCCTACAGGAATTAGAGCGCGGACAGACAGACAGACAGACGGACAGAGGGACAGACAAGTCTAAGTCACTTTTAAACCTTGTTGGAAAGTGTTAAAAAGGAAAAAATGCTTAAACTTCCCTTAATATATCAACTGTAAAATTCGCCGCATTTAAGGGATAAAATTTGTCGCATTTAGGAAAATGGTGTAAACAGACCCTTAAATGCGATAAAAATTTTAAACCCCTCTTTTTAAAAAAATGTAGTATTTTTTTTTATTTTCTTCTGGTAGGTATGAAGGGTATTCAAGCACATGACGTAACAGTGGTTATTTGATCTTGAAAGATGAAAGGATAAAATTACAGTTACTATTTGAAAATATTTTATCGCAATTAGGAAAAGACGTCGGAAAGCCATAATGGACAATGTTTACTGAAAAAGAAAATTCTACTAGAAAAAACCTTTAAAATTTAATGAAAAGTTTCGCGAACCGTTCTTGAAATGTGTATGTTCCATTATGATTTATAAGTTTGTAATTTAAGCATTTAGATTTTCAGTAGAAGAACTTTGTCGCATTTATGGGTTATCGCATTTAGGCACAATGACCTTAGCCTCTTAAACTAGATGCCTGTACCGTCGCTCGGAAACTTGGTAACAGTTATAGCGGTAGACAGCGCCACCAGGTACAGATTTCGCGACTTTTTTATTCAACAATCACCCAAAAATTTTAAAAGTGGAATGTGATATACATAAAAGGCGAATAGAATCGAAGAAACGCCGACTATATATATCATATATCACTTCTTAAAATTATTGGTAAAAATTGAATAAAAAAGTCGCGCAATCTGTACCAGGTGGCGCTGTCTACTATTTCAACTGTTGCCAAGTTTCCGAGCCACGCGACAGGCATCTAGTTTAGGATGATATGGTAAAAGTATTATATTAAAAAAAATTAAAACATATATAAGTTCCTAATAGTTAGAGAAATAGATTTCATTTTAAAATAAATATTTATGAATCAGGATTTAAGCTGTTAAATATAATGTTTGTCATTATTTTCTTATTTATTCAAAAATTAACTCTATTTTGAAATAGTTATGTTAAACTTCGTTATTTTATCGAAAAAAAACATGAAATTGAAATAACAATAATTTTAAATAATAATAATAATAATAATAAAATTAATAATAATGGTGATGATAATGATAATGATAATAATAATTGCAGCAATAATTACAAAGCCACACAAATGCATGCAACTGGAACTGAATATGCTTGATAATAGATTAAATGTAGTTAGGTGTAAAATCTTACGGTGATGGACAAAGTATTTTCCATTTTAAGTTTACGTCCCGGGTTCACATCTATCTCACGTTAATCGGCCTATCTGTTTACAGTTCACTTTTGTTTTCTCCTAAATTCCCCTGATTTTGCGCTAAGGCCCCTAAGAAAGAAGCAGTCCTCGGACCCTCGTTGTAGTTAAATAGCCTGAAACCTTATGCCAAATTATTTCCCATTCATGACTTTATTAAAGCTTTTATGTATGAAAGTGTTGGTTATTACTATTTAAGGAAGAATATTTATAATGTGAAAGTTTTAAAATTACACGTACTTCTAACTCCATTTAGACTCTTTTAGCTTTTTAGAATTACAGAGAACAAGTACTTAGCTAGATTACAAAAGGCGAAGTTTTAAAGATGCCAGATCATTTAGCAGGAGATTAAAAAGCAAAAGAAAAACCACTGCATAAAATATGCTGTATTATAATACATCGTTATAACATGTCTGTTTAAGCACACTGGCATTACATAGATCTTTATAGTTCTATTTGTCGAACTAAATTTTACTGTTTATATGAGAGATTAAATCATATCGAATAATAATAATAATAATAATAATAAAATCCATGTTAGTATTTTTATTTACATGTGATGATTCATATCCATCCATTTCAGTCTATTTGCCTCTTTATCCAACTGATCCAAGCTTTCCGTTTGGGCATTTCAATACAAAGAGAAACACTATCTATATGTGTTTAAACAATATTTAAACAATTGGGAAAAATAAAGGTACATTAACTTCAGCCAATTAAAAATTAAATCCTGTAAAATGAAACAACAAAAACAAATTGATTCACAAGCCGTTATACAGAATTTTGAAATAATGCACATTCAGATTTAACAATATCCTTCTATAGGAATATTAAAGAATTTTAAAGACGAAATATTACACGGATAAAATAAAAATTGTATGAAAATTAAGGTATTTTTATCTCGTGTTTTGCCTACATAAGAGGATCTTTCTTTCTTTCTTTTTTTTTTTTTCCTTTTCTTTTTTTCCTTTGGTTTGCAACTTACATTCACCACATCTTTTGAACGATACTAATTTTAAGCCCATTTTGTTATTAAAAATAGGCTGAAAACATGCGGCAAATGTCCTGTTTGCGTATGATAATATAATAATATAATATATATAATAATAATATAATATAATATATAGATTTTGAATGCAATCAGCTTGCATATTAGTGGTGAACTGTAAGTTATTGCACATTTAATTACGGTAAGTGGCAAAAGTGTTCCAGTGACTGGCAAAAAGTGTTTCAGTTACTGACCTTAAAAATAACCATGCTCATAAATCACTCTTTTTTTTTTTTGTAGAAACGAAGATACTTTTAATAAACATTTGATATTTCGAATTTTACAGCAGTTTGTTACAAATACGGATAATGAACGTTTTTCTCGAAGAAGGGATTTGGTTGTATAATTTTAACAATCAAATCTCTTAATTTTATAAAAAATTCTTTAGAGTGTGATAATATAATAAATGATGGGAGTCAATGTCATCAAATAAATATTTTGGAGTAATTAACATCAGTCAAAGGGTCACTCTACCTAGGGTCACTCTATGAAACGTTACATCTGACACAAAATTATAATTATTAAAAATAATAGTAATAATAATAACTAATTCCGATTATATATTATGTTGCTAAAGTATTATATTAAAGAAATAGTTTAATAACCAAATTTCGTGACAGGTGGAAAATTTTATTGAGTGACTCATCATATATATATATATATTTTTTTTCCTCGTTTCATTCAAAAATATATTCGAGACTGCAATAATCATTATGAAAAATATAAAAAACATTAACATATATAAATTGTATAAAATACTATAAAAAATATATCAAAGCATTATTATATTAAAGCAATAGTAAACAATACTACTATTTACATTTCTAAAATTAATAACTAAATTTCATGACGGGTGTGACATTACATTGAGTGACCCCCCTAGCTATCATTTCTTTTTCCGTTTCACTCAAAAATACGTTCGAGAATGCAATAATCATTATGAGAAATGTAAAAGTATTAACATATATAAATTGTGTAAAATACTATCAATAAAATAAAATAAAATGTCATGTAAGAGCAAATGAAGTAGCGTTATAACTCGATAAATGTCTGACTCGATCAAATTCTCATTATTTTCGCATTAGAAAGCTTGATAGTACCGAGATCTAAAATTTCTTGACCCGTAGCGTTTTCATTGATCGATTTTATTTTATGTTTTTTTTTTTTTTTTTTAAGTAAATAATAAAGAAATATGAAACCATTTTTTTTCATTGAAGAGTAGTTAAAATTCATTTAAGTTTTTTCGAATTTGAGCGAAGTTCACGCTTCGATTAATCTTTCGGATTCAGAATAATTCAATAATAATGATTCCTTGTATAATGCGAAACAAATTGTTCGTCTTTTGCTTGACTTAAAATTGTTTTTCATTCAAATTTTTATTTTATTGAAATAACAATAACATTTGTGATTTTTCCAATTGTTGTTATTTAATTTAATTGGAATAAAAAAATGCTTAGGAATTGTTTCATATTTAAGATGGTTTCAATCTTGATGTAATAAAATAATTTATAAGAAGTCATATCTCTCATTTTTATAATCTTTATTTTTTGAAAATTTTCTAAATCGATGTTTAATAACATACAAATGTTATGCACTTCTCTCTCTACGATCTTTTTATTCATTTGACAAATGTAGTATAGTAGTTTGAAATTATTTATTTTAGACGCAAAAAATAATATATATATATATATATTATATGAGAAATTCTTTTAAAAAAAATAATCTGTACACATTTATTTATTTATTTATTTTTTATGTATAATTTATACTCCTTGATCTTATTATACATTAACAATAAAGTATAGTACATTAAGTGTTGTTAAAAACTTTAAACCGTCTATATCAATAATAATTTTTTGTTTTTAAAAATAGTGATATATTCGTTTATCCTTTCCATTACTTTGTGAATTCGATTTTATCAAATTTAAAAAGGTCCTTTACTTAAAATAACAGAAGCAAAAAATAAAGAGCTAAAACAAATATTTGAATATTCGCAATTTGAATCAATACTTAAGTAAATCCTTTGTAAAAACAAAGTTGTTTGTAAAAATGTGTAGGTATGCAAACATTTTTGTCAAAAAACGGATATGTCTCTTAGCTTAAAATGGTACTTTTATTAAATGTTTGCTTGTTTTGAATTATTTTAAAGCATTTTTTACTCAATTTTACATTTCATTGTTGATTTTAGAAATTCTGTTTAATGTAAATACATATTATTTGAGAAATGTGAAATGTTTATTTAACTTTCATTATTTTATATTATTCTTTAAACATACTTAAAAATAATGCTAAATGTTAATGTTGAAACATTGCCTTAATCAATAATTTTGTTATCTCTTTGTAAAATGGAAGCCGCGTATGCTATATTTTTTTGATAAAAAATTTATAAAATAAAAATTCTTTCTTTTTATTTTTTCTCATATAATTTATTTCTATTCTTTTCTCTGTTGATTTTATGGTCATAGTCTTCACTTCTTTTAGATTTATATTTCTTCTTTTCATTAGCATTTTCATAGAAAACTTAAAACTTATAAATATTTATTCCTTTTTGACTTCGATATATAAATATATATAAATCCTACATTCAGCAATTACAAAAATTTTGATCAGATTTTGAGGGCCAGTCATTTGGAAAATGACTTCTGATAATTCTATCATTTCCGAAATTTCTCTGGAGTAGCTGCTTCATTGGCTATGCAATGTGCGTAGGAACACCATCTTGCGTAAAAATAATGCTACCCACACATGGACTATGTTGAATTCTGGAAAAACATGATTGGAAGATAGACAATTATAGACTTTAACATTGGTAGTAAGAGTATCATGATCCATCTCTCCGATGGAAGTATGGTCCAACGATAAGGGATAACGTCAACCTGCATCATACAATTAGCTTTGAGGTATTGATTTATGTATGGAAGGATTTTCCGTTACCCATAGTCTGTAATTCTGAGTATTGACATGTCCTTGGGTATGGAAATGGTTTTCGTCTGTCAACAAAATATTCCATTGTCCACTTCTATGCCAGCAAGATATTCTGGAGAAGTTAATTTTTCTTACAGGTCAACAGGAAGAAGCTATATGGATTATTTTATATGAATAGAAATGTAGGATGCTTCGTATAATTTTTTTAACCATGTTCAAAGACATGTCCAAAGTTTCAGGCTATTACCCATACACTGGGAGTTTGCATACCACCATTTGTCTCATCTTGGAATTTTGTACTCAAGTCTTCTTTCAATGACAAAGCAATTGGTTTTTCTGCCAGATTTCACTTCAAAAGAACCTGTCTCTTCACGTGTCTTTATTATTTTTATCTAAATCATGGCAGATATCGGACCACAGTCTTTTTACATAACTTTTTGCGACCGTGACATCATCAGTGCTACTGGTACAGAGTCACCGTTCTTTTAAAGGAATTTCACAAGCAAAGCGCGATTCGTTATTTATAGAATCATGGCCAGCTTATCAGACGTACTGAGTAAGAAAAATTTTATTAAAAAGCCGAAAATTTCTGATTCCTACATAAAAAATCAGTTTTTCCAAACAACAGAAATTTACTATAAAATTACATACTAATCTGCTAACAGAAACTTTTTTTCTTTTGTACATAAGCTGATAAAATCGGTAACTATTAATACAGATTTTATCTGATGAGCACATATTCTTTTCTGTTTTATACACGCAAAACTTGATAGTACCCCTTTGCCGGCCCAACGCCCTGAAGTGCTCTAAACAGTTTTGTGAAATTTAGGGACACTTTTATTCAACTGTCACCAATAAATTTGAGGAGTGATATTCGATATATATATAATGGATGACTAATCTTCGAAGTTATTAAGCATCCGTTATAGTTTAAATTTAAAGGTGGATATTGAATAAAAAAATCCCTAAATCTGGCAATATTGAGCAGAGGAATGAAATTAAATAGGATCTGCAAAGGGTTAAAGTGAGATTGAAAATAGCTAAGTAAATAGTAGTTGAGAGTTAACATAGTCGCTTGCTATGGTGTAAAACTTGGTTACATCCAGGCTGGTCGAACTGACATATTTTATTAATTGTGAGGTTTTTTTTTTTTTTTTTTTTTTTTTTTTTAACATGTGCAAAAAAAAAAAAAAAAAAAAAAATACGTTTTGCATGTATAAATATTTTATCTATAGTTCTGTTAAATAAAATTGTTGTCAACGTACTTTTCCGTGGAATTTGGATATTTTCTGGCAACTTTGCAGCCAAAACTTTTTTATATCGCAACAGGACTTTTTTTTCTTTCACAATGTAAAATGAGAAAAACGCCATGTATTCTGTTTTTTTTTTTTTTTTTTTTTTTTTACTTTCTCTTACCAATATATTTATATGGTAGAGAAAGAATTGTTTGGGCTCAAAATTGAGTTTTTGTTCCATGTACACGTTTTAAATTTACACGTTACACATCTTACAAGTTTTACATTTACACGCTAAAATAATGTTTTTAGCGGTTATTCTGTGTGTCTACGTGTGTGTCTGTCATCTGCATATTTCAAGAGCAAACCGTAACAGGAAGTCCAAACTCGGAATTCTAAATTTGTATTACATAGGGATGCTACACTAAACGTTTCGTTGAAATCATGTAAAAGGTTCGAGTACAAGGGCATTTAAAATATTCAGATACATTATACCTATAGCGAAAATTCTGGTATGTATAGTGTAACATCTATAGGCTTAATTATAGAGAAAACGGAATGAACAAAAAATTTTATATGCATAAAAGCCTGTTTTATGTAGATTGTGATACGGAAATCATCCATCGTTTGATTACAGGGCTACCCAAAGTATATGGGTATATTAGGGCTGTACATGGAAATTTTGCTGGAATTGTAATTCACTTTATGTTTTTCAAGAAAGTCTAAATTTAAGTACACGATATTATTTATAGTGCATATTGTTTAAAAACAATATACAGGGCTACAAAAATTGAGCTAAACATTTCTATTAAATGTGAAAAAATGTATAATGTATAAAATTTTCTATTAAATGTAATTGATGGAAGTGCTTTGCTGCATTTTACTATGTTGACGAACACTGCTCAGGAAAAAAAATTAATTTTTGATACCCATACTGTAAACAAGGTCTTTTTTTGAAGTTCGTTTTTGTATAATATCGCGTTTTTATGTTCCCTGATTGAGAAAGTCTGTTTTAAGCGGCTGATCTATATGTATAAAAGTTATCAGCATAACTTAAAGAGAAATAACTACAGGAAAATCAAATTTGGAATTTTGAAGTTTGTATTAGGTTACCACTTAAAAATTTGATCAAGACTGGCAAGTTTGAAGGCAAATTAATTACAGACTAGATTAAAATATATATATATATATAATTATAGACCCTTTAATTGAGAAGGGTTAAGAAGGGGGTGGTCGCCCCCATCGCATTAATTTATATGTCAAATAAAACTGTTCCTACATATTTTTTAGATTATTTTTTAAGTGCATTGAACTTTATTATCTTACGTTATTGATCTTAAGGTTTAATATGCAATCTATATTCATAATATTGAAATGCAGGGTAAGAGAAAGTTGTGAGTGACACACTAGATTATTTTTCTATAAAAAATGCAATGTGTTGTTCAGATTATGACCCTTAAAATTACCCTAAATACCCTATTAATTTCTAAAAACCTTTAGAAATATTTGCTTTTCGTTTGTCATATTCCCTTATTTTATTCTGTAAATTATTCCTTACCCTAACCTTATGCATACCACCCTTAAAAAAAAAAAAAAAAAAAAAAAAGTCACATGAATGAGTTACACACAGGAAAATTTAATTTACCGTTAAAACTATATTTGTAAGAAACAAAAGCTTAGTAAAGTAAAATTAAACATAATCCATACGTCTCATTAATATATTAAAACCAAAGTAGCATTTAAAATGAGATAAAGAATACTAAAATTTTAAAAAATTTAAAAATACATTTTAATTAAAAAACATTAAAATACACGACAGAGGTTTCGGTTAAAACACTAGCCCTTTTCAGTGTCAAACATACAAAGCACAACAATTACAAAAAAATTCACAATGCATCAGAACAAGATTATATAAATTTTTTTGTAATTGTTGTGCTTTGTACGTTTGACACTGAGAAGGGCTAGTGTTTTAGCCGAAACGTTTGTCGTGTATTTTAACGTTTTTTAATTAAAATGTATTTTTAAAGTTTTTAAAATTTTATTTTTCTTGATCACATTTTAAATGTTACTTTGTTTTAAAGAAAAACTTGTTAAAAAATATAGCTTTTAATTTAAATTTCCGGTGTGTAACTGCTTTAACAAACCTGTGCGTTATACGCCAGAAAATACGGTATCTATATTTTCTTCCAGCATATATTGCTCAAATTTCAGGTCATTCTGAGAAGCTTTATTTATTATTTATTTTCTTTTAAACTTATTTACTGCTTTCCGAAATTTGAACTTTAATTATTATTACCCTATATATATATATATAGGGTAATAATAATTAAAGAGAGAGCGAAAGGTTATTTCTTCTTTTCCTGAGAGAGTAAGAAGTTCCTTCTTGTTACCAGCCGTCCTTCTCATCAAGGAGTTGACTTCTGTAAGGCCGATATTGTTTCTTTTAATATATTATAGGGTAGGTGCTCCAGTGATTGACATACTCCAGTAATTGACATCTTTCTCGAAATAATTAATAAAAAAGAAAAAAAATAATAAAAGCACATGTTTACATATAAGAATTTTAACATTGTATGTCAAACTTTGAAGCATAGGGTGCCAATAACTGGTAAAATGAAAAACTAGCAGTGTCAAATACTGGAACATAAGATGCTAATTACTGGTAAAATGAAAAACTGGTAGTGTCAATTACAGGAACATTGAGTGGGTGTAAAATAAAAATTCATAATATATATATATATATATTTATATTATTATTATTATTATTGTCAAATGCATATATTTTAACACATATGTGGTTCTGAAAGATTTTCAAAAATAGCTTCTGATGATTAAAACATCAGAAATTGCTTTAAAAGTGTCAATCACAGGAACACTTACCATACATTAACTTTTTCTGATATATACTTTCTTCATAGTTTTTAATGTATTTTGGCTGTAAATTAGTCGCATAACATTTTACTTAATTCTTTGTTATTTATTTATTTCACCTTTAATTAAATGAAATCATATTATTTTCCTTTCGTTCTATTTTATATTTCATTTATATATTTTTCATTAACGTATTTTTCCTTTGAAATCCACCACCATTCTTTTTTCAGTCGTGTTTCCATTTGTTCAAACTTATTTGTGGTGCTTCGCTATTTTCATGCAGCACACGCGCTTTTTTTTTTTTTCTTGCTTCCTTTCCTGATGAAAAATTGTGCTTAATTAGTTTCGCCTGAATAGAATGTTGGCTCTTTTTGAAGTTTATGATAGTTACTTACAATTTTATAGTTTTAATGTTTATTGAACTTGTTTTGATGAAAGGATTAGACATAGATGTAATTTTTGACGATGCTAAAATTATTGATAGTTTGATGAAGCGATGTACTGATAAAATGGAGAAGAATGTTCAAGCTAATTTAAAGTGGTGGTCATAGGTATTGCACTGTGAAGACAATTCACCCAGGAAGCAAGTGCTGACTTTTAATATTTTATCTACTTTAAATTCGTGACAAAAATATTCCTTATGAAGTCTTCCAATAGAGATACAGCAGAAAGTCTTTTTGAAATCATCAAGATAAAAATATTAATTTACGAATAAATAGATGAATGGACAGATGGATGGACAGATGAATGGATGTACGAATGGGCATGGGGAGTTTTAGAGAGAACACACAGTTTCTTCCTTATCCAAGAGCAGCGGCAAAAGTGATGAAAGTTTGGCTCATTAACTTCACATCAAAACCACAAGATATGTCGCCAAACTTCATTCTGACAGACAAAAAGAACAACACCCACTTTTTTCAGTTGCGCATAAATGAGTTTATCTTTTAAAAATATATTGGCGATTCTTTTCTTAGCCAAAAAACCGTTATCAATTCGTGAGAAGATTGGAAAAGTACGTTAAACTCAATCACAAAAATTTATGGTTAAAACCTTATTCTCAGTCTTTAGCCGATAGAAAGTACATAATTTCTATTTAAAGAGCGGATGCATGTGTTTTATGTTACAAAAGTGGCGCATCTGGAAATATTTTATTCTATTTTATTTTACTGAAATGAAAAAATTTGCCCTCCACAGAACATTATGCGAAGCGAAACCACATCTCTTACTTTTATTTTTATTTATTGAAAGAAATAGAGAGAGAATGACTTTGATCCTTTGTAAGAAGATAAACCGCAGATATTAGCTCGCTTTTTATAAAGATAGAAAATGAATTGGAAAAGAATTAAATTTTGGAATCTAATAAATAATTTAGAATATGCGATTTTCGATATCACATTTATCCTTCTACTTTATATTATAGATTTAATAATTAGCAAATTTAACAAACATATTGTAAAATAATGAATCTGAACTAGTTTTTAAAAAACTTAAATCTTGCTTGATTTTTTTTTTTTTTTTTTTTTTTTTTTTTCTAAAAAAAAAAAAAAAAAAAATATGCGTTTTTGTAACAACTTAAATAATGAAAATATTTCTTTATATATATATATACTAGCAGGCAACGCCCGCTTCGCTGGTCCCTGTTTTTAAATGAATCACTATAATAAATTCTCAAAATTGCATTAATTTTTATCACATGAAAAAAAAGAGAAACAAAATCTGAGTAGGAAAAATGTCGCACCGGGTTCTCACTGCCTTCGGAAAAAATTCCCAAAATGCTCTAACTCTTATTTCTATTATTTTCCCACTTCGCCCCCCCTCCTGTCTATCCGAATAATTTTACAAATTTGAAAATATCCGCAATCGATTTGTAAGTATCAAAAACCTCTATGCACCAGTTTTGGACGATATATCTCTATTTTTATTTTTTTACCGCTCTACTCCCCCCCCCCTTCCCGCCCTCCCAATAATTTTAAAAATTCGAAAATATCCGCAATCGATTTGTAGGTATTGGAAACCTCTATGTACCAATTTTGAATGATCTAACTCTATTTTCTTTTTTTTTTGCCCCTCTGCCCCCCCTTTCCGGCGCTCCTAATAACTTTACACTTTCGAAAAAATCCCCATTCGACTTGCAGGCCTCTAAAATCTATCTGTACCGATTTTGAACGGCCTAACTGTATTTCTATTTGTTTTTGACCATAGCCCCCCCCCCCTTCCCGCCCCACCTAATAATTTTAAAAATTCGAAAGTATCCGCAATCGATTTGTAAGTATCGAAAACATCTATATACCAATTTTGAACGATCTAACTCTATTTTTAATTTTTTGCCCCCCCCTCTCTCCCCCCCTCTCCCCTCCCCCTTTCCCGGCCCTCCTAATAACTTTACACTTTCGAAAATATCCCCATTCGACTTGCAGGCATCTAAAACCTAACTGTACCAATTTTGAACGGCCTAACTGTATTTCTATTTGTTTTTGCCCCATAGCCCCCCCCCCTTGCCGCCCCCCTTCCCGCCCCTCCTAATAATTTTACAAATTCGAAAATATCCGAAATCGATTTGTAGGTATCGAAAACCTCTATATACCAATTTTGAACGATCTAACTCTCTTTTTATTTTTTGCCCCCCCCCCTCTGCCCCCCCTGCTGCCCCACCTAGGGGCTGAATTTCTAAAATTCCAGAAATTAGTTTTTAGATATTTGCATTAGCTATATTTTAGAGCAAAAACTTCACGCATATCTATTTTTTTGTTTGAGATATATAGGATTATGCGAAATCACGTTTTTACGCATGTGAAATCACGTTTTGCCCCCCGTTCCCCTTGGGGACCGAATTTTGAAAATTCCAGAAATTGGTTTTTTGACATTTGTATTAGCTATATTTTAAAGCAAAAATTTTACGGATATCTGTTTTTTTGTTTGAGATATGAAGGATTTTGTGAAATCACGTTTTGCCCCCCCTCCCCCCCTTGGGGGGCGAATTTTGTAAAATCGCTTCTTAGTGGATGCCTACGTCATAGAAAGAACATTGTCACAAAATTTCATGCTTCTAGGTCCAGGGGTTTGGTCTGGGCGTTGATAGATCACCCCCTCACTCACTAACTCACTCAGGAAGTGTTCTTTTATATATATAGATTTATATATATAGATATATATAATTGCAATATAATTAGTAAATAAAATTATATAATTTGTAATGCGTAATTCATTATTAAGAGAGTCAATTCCAGCTTACCACATATACACTGTAAAAGAAAAAATAGCTGTTAAATAACCGAAAATTTCTGAAGCATTGATGAATAAAATTTCTGTTTTTTAAAACTATAGAAATTTACCATAAAATTACATACAAATTTGTTAAAAAACATGTTAAAAAAAATTGTGTGTGTGTAAAAACGAACAAAGAAAAAAAAATGTGTGTGTGTGACCAGATCAACTCGGTAACCAGTCAAGTTTTATCTGGCGGTCACACATGTTTTCTATTTTGTATAAGCAAAAATTGATATTAAATCAAGTTTGGAAATCGCTAAGTAAGTAGTAGCTGAGAGATAACACAGTCGCTTGCTATTTTATAGTCGCTATGTTATAAGATAGTCCCTTGCTAATCCAATCACGGTTGATCGAACTGTAAAGTTTTATTAATCATGTGAACTAATTTTTTGAAAGCTTAAAACTTGTTTTTTTTTTTTTTTTTTTTAATACCGTTTCGAAACAGGATGTTTTTGTAACAGCAGTTATTGGGAAAAAATAAAAATAAAAATGTGTAATTACTTCAATAGCACAAAAAACACAAATTCAAAATTATATTAATTCAAACTATAAAATGTTTATTAATAGCTTTTTTGATTAAATTTGTACAATTTAACATGACAACCTTTAACAAATGCTATTATAGGGCTCCATTATTGCTTCGCGTGTTATGTTTTGACATATTAGTTTTTTACCATATCCATATTCCTGAATATACAGCAGTATCATTTCATTTCTAATTTTTATTTATTCTGTCTTACTTTTAGATTTAAAAAATGACGTTAACGATGAAATGACTTTTCTTATTCAAATACAAATCTTATTAAAAATTATACATTGACATTAAAATAACACATTAAATTTTTTTTCATTATTTTTTGTAATTTCCTTTGCGCGTCAGCGCGATCTTTGTGCGACTTCACGGAAGAACTTTATACCATTCATCATTTATCCTTAAATATATCAATTTGTGTAAAACTTCAAAATATCATATATTTTATTTTGAACAATTTTGAATAGTCCGTGATTGATTACTTTCCGTTTGTTTCAAATATTCAATACATTACTTTCTTTCTTTACAAATTGCATTTACAGTGAAATGCAGCGATTCACATAACCAGGAAAATAGCAGAATTAAAGTAAAATGAATCATTTTTCGGCTTGTAAGGAAAGGGGAATGCAGCGTGAGGACGCATGGAAAAGAGAACATAAATCACTTCCATTTGATTTGCTAGACGGAATAATAGAAAAATGGCGCTCTATTCACATTTTTTTTTTTTTTTTTTTTTTTTTTTTAATTCAACTGCAAAATCGATAAAAAACCTATAATTGAAGCACATTTACCTAAGATGATTTTGAAAAGATAAAATAAAACAGCAAAATTTCCAGAATTAACAAGGAAATTTGTGTATTTTCTTTATGTTGAATAAACATACATTAAACATGTGATTGAATGAATTGGATAGGTTATCTAAAATAAAATTATTTTCTAAATATAGCTGATATTTTTACTCTGACTTGAGCCATTTTTTCACAAGAACTTCCAAAAATATTTTAGAATTATATTTATAATTTTCACAGACGTTGATTAATTTTTCGAATGCGAAAATAATATACTAATAAACGAAGTTTTTGCTTGAAATTACAATAAAATATTTTCTTAGACATGTTCATCGATATACGGTGGCGGTGGTTGATAGTGGCTGGGTTTAACGTCACACTAGTACTGCGTTATGAGTAACTGGCGGCGGTCTGGGCTCACCCCTAAGGATGGTCCGGAGACATGCCATCCCAATTTTTATCTTCCTCGGAGAGGATATCTTTCTGGCATCGATGACCCCCATACGTATAATTTGGATAGATACATGGAGGACATATCGTCCAGGACGATTTTTACGGGCACCAGCCACCATTAGTTTACACTATGGTCTTTGGCTGGCTCGAGTATCGAACTCGTAACCTTCAAATTACGAGCTCTACCTAATGAGTCAATCTAAATACCTGTTGATCTAGATATTTATCATTTATCCTTAAAGATATCAGTTTCTGTAAAATTTAGAAATGATAAATAATTTATTTTGGACAATTGTGAATAGCTTATTGATGCACTACTTTTCATTTATTTAAGAATTTCAATGTAATTTTTCTTTCTTTACAAATTATATTTATAGTGAAAAGTAGTGATTAATAAATAAATAAAATATTCGAATTAAACTGGAATGAATCATTTTTCAACTTGTCAGTATTGTGGAATTCAGTCTTAGGAGGCATGAAAAGGATAACATTAATTATTTCCATTTGATTTATTAGAGGAAATAATAATCCTAGCATGCATGTAAAGTATAACATTTTAATAATTTCCATTTGATTTGTTAGACGCAATAGAACCAAAATAGAGTTTTATTTTGAGTTTTTTTTATTCAGAAAGCTACATAAAATGATTTTGCAAATAAAAACTAAAATGTTAAATTTTAGACAAATAACAGGGAAGCATAAAAAAAAGTGAACACTAAAAGGATGATTTATTCACCTAATATTATCAGGGTTCTCACCGAAGGAAATCTGGATACCACTATTTTCAAATTGTTACAAAAAGGCTTTCTAGTGAGAAAGTAATTAAAAAAAAAAGGCTCGTTATAGTCGAAGAATACACTTTATTCAGCGTAACTTCTCGAAACCGTACAACAAATTTGTGATTACAAAAACTATTCTCGAAAGCAGTCCAATAGTACTGTTAATTCATCTAATATTCTGGTACCAGTCCAATGAAGCTGTCGCTCGTGCCGCAAAAGTCACTATTCGACGAATGATCTGGAACAGTGTAAAAAAACAGTCATTTGTTCCACAGGTGTAGAGCAAATAACGCCGAACACTCCACAGCAGAAATTTTCGCTAGCTCACGGACAAAGTTCAGTCACTTTAAGCACAGTCTCCAAAGTACAATCGGTCAAGATATTTATCTAAATCACTCTGAATCTCAGTGGCTACACACTCCCTTCCTGCAAAAGTACTCTATATTCTATTTATGTTCTTTGGCGATGAGGTTCGATGGTAATTCCACCCAGAATACCATTGAAAGTTCGAGATCTAGGCTTCCGCGCATCAGAGAGCTTCGAAACTTCGAGAACACGAAACTACTGCTTTTCGCCAGATTTGGTCGCCAAGTCGGTAAATTCGTAACCAAGACTGTCGTCAAGGCTGTGAATTGCCTCTTTATTTTCACTTTTCCTGTAAAATTACTTTCGCTGCAACAAGGCAAACGATGCAGGAGAAAAGTGTTAATATGTTGTAACACTATACTAATTTTAGTCTTGACTAATCGCTGATACCCTTGACAACTATATAAAATACATACTATATAAAAAAATATTTTTTGCCAAATTTTCCTTTATGAGAACCCTATAATAATATAGTACACAAAAAAAAAAAAAATACACATTCACACTGATTTTCTAGATTTAGCTCATTTTGTTAAAGTGACTTATAGGCATTTCTTAAGAAAGCTTTTAAAACGATTTTATTTATAACTATGTAAATATATTTATCATTAAAATTATTTAATTTTTCGAAAACCAGAAATCTGATAGAGTTGAAAGTAATTGTCACTTACCATTTCAAGAATTTTTATTTATTTATTTATTTATTTTATTTACTTATTTTTTTTTCCTAGAAAGAATTATTCACTAACATACAGAGAATTAAAAATTAAGTACCTCTCGAAAGATTTTTAGCTCGAAACAGTCATCATTTTTTAAAAAATATATGAATTTTCTTCAAAACATCAAAGTAATAAATATTTTATTTCGGACAGTGGAAAATAATCTTAGATTATTTTCCGTTTGCCTAAAATTTTCAATGCGTTACTTTCGTTCTTTACAAATTACATTTACAGGAAAAAGCAGTGATTCACAAAACCAGAAAAATTGCTGAATTAAACTAAAATGTAACAACTTGTAAAGGGTAATCTTAGAACGTATGAAAATAACAACAGAAATCATTTCAATTTGTCTTGTTAGACGGAATAGTTGGAAAAAGAGGTTCTATTCATGTATTTTTATTTAATTGAAAAATCGATAAACAGCTAACGATTGAAGTAAAATTAATTAAAGTGAATTGTAAAAGAATAAAAGTATGAATTTTCAAGACACATCAAGAAAACTTTTCTTACGTTCAACTGATGCTTACTAAACTTATGATTGAACATAAGTAAAAAATAACAAAAGCAGTAAAGTGATTTATTTCTCATATATAACTGATTTTGTTATGATGTTTTAGAGTCATTTATTTAAAAACCATTAGAAATGATTTTAATTATAATTATACTCTTTTTTTTTTATGTAATTTTTCAGATTATCAGAACTATGACAATGATAAAAGATATTTACGATTTTCATTTTAATAATATCATTTGATTAGAAAAAAATGTACCTTGATATACGAAAAATTAAATTCTACCCTATATATTTTTTGCTAGAAACATTCATTGTATAATATATCTCTTTCTAACATCTACAGAACACACAAAACAAACAACACAAACAAACATATGCATATATATATCGGATATTTGTGAATAGTTTTGACTTGGATTACTTTCCGTTTACCTAACATTATTCAATATATTATTATTATTTTTTATTTACAAATTACTTTTACACTAAAATTCAGTTATCCACATAATTCGCCCATAACCGAACTAAAGTAAAATAAACCATTTTTCAGCTTGTCAAGTACATTGTTACAGGACGCATAAAAAAATTAACATACAAATTATTACCACTTGGTTTGCTAGACGGAACAATCGGAAGTTGGAGTTCGTTTCATAGTTTTTTATTGAACGGAATAATCCACAAACTGACTGTAATTGAAGTAAAACTATCTAAAACGATTTTGGAAAGAAAATCTAAATGTTAAATGTTTCAGAACTAAAACAAGAAAACTTCTTTTAGGCTCAATACATTAATATTAATTTTATAATTTAATATATCTGAGACTTCCTAAAGATAATTAATTTCGTTTAAGAGACAATTATATCAAAAACTTTAGTTAGTATCTCTTATATTATTAAAATCTGTGCGCATCTGTCTGTCTATCTGTGAGAAATGCCTTGTGCTAGCTAAAGCTCCCGCGCTGATGGTTGCAGCGGCTCGAAACCGGTACCAGAACACGTAGAATTTCTTCATCTCGAGCTCGACATCGCAATAATTCGCTAAGCGATGGGACCCTAATTAGCGGAGATATTAATTAAAACGTCGACCTATGTCGATCGAAAAAATGACCGAGAATTCATGGCTAATTGCTTAAAAAGAGACAATTTTACGAAAAAAAGTGGAAAATAAATTAGAAATATCAGTCGTATTGCTACAAACAAGGTACCATTGGAAAGGGTTTTTCTTTTTTTTTTTTGAAGTGAAAACTTCTTTAGGCGCATTGAGCACTTTTGGGTGAAGAAAAATCTTTGAACTCCCGTCATCGTCAGCTGACGCTTTCCATTTGAAGTGAAAACGTTTTGGTGAACAAAAATCAATGAATTCGCGTCATCGAAACGCTTTCCATCCTTGTATGATACAAATAATGTATCATACAATTAACTTGCTAATGTGAAGTATTAGTAATTATATACTGTATATTGTTTTAAAATCTGGTGCGGCTCTACACGACTTCTCTCATCTCCGAGCACTGTCTCTATTGCAGTTAGACCTCACAAAACCGTGAGAAAGCCCAAAGCTGCCATTTTTCTCAAGTTTTTACAATCTGGTGCGGCTCTACACGACTTCTGTCATCTCCGGACACTGTCTCTTAAAGATTGCAGCCAGAAACGTTGCAAATAGACCACACAAAACCGTGAGAAAGGCCAAAGCCGCAATTTTTCTCACGTTTTTACAATCTGGTGCGGCTCTACACGACTTCTCTCATCTCCGGACACTGTCTCTTTTGCAGTTAGACCACACAAAACAGTAAGAAAGGCCAAAGCCGCCATTTTTCTCACGTTTTAACAATCGGGTGCGGCTCTACACGACTTCACTCATCTCCGGACACAGTCTCTTAAAGATTGCAGCCGGAAACGTTGCAGTTAGACTTCACAGAACCATGAGAAAGACCAAAGCCGCCATTTTTCTCACGTTTTTAAAATCTGGTGCGGCTCTACACGACTTCTCTCATTTCCGGACACTGTCTCTTATAGATTGCAGCCGGAAACGTTGCAGTTAGACCTCACAAAACCGTGATAAAGGCCGAAGCCGCCATTTCTCTCACGTTTTTACAATCTGGTGCGGCTCTACACGATTTCTCTCATTTTCGGACACTGTCTCTATTCCAGTTAGACCTCACAAAACCGTGAGAAAGGCCAAAGCCGCCATTTTTCTCACGTTTTTACAATCTGGTGCGGCTTTACACGACTTCTCTCATCTCCGGCCACAGTCTCTTAAAGATTGCAGCCGGAAACGTTGCAGTTAGACCTCACAAAACCGTGATAAAGGCCGAAGCCGCCATTTCTCTCACGTTTTTACAATCTGGTGCGGCTCTACACGATTTCTCTCATTTTCGGACACTGTCTCTATTCCAGTTAGACCTCACAAAACCGTGAGAAAGGCCAAAGCCGCCATTTTTCTCACGTTTTTACAATCTGGTGCGGCTCTACACGACTTCTCTCATCTCCGGACACTGTCTCTATTGCAGTTAGCGCATTAAATAAAATTGTAATATAATTTTTGTAGTAGTAGTTTATATTAATGAATAAAAAAACACTTCATTTAAAAGTATTTCCTACACAATAAAATATTTCCTGACGATTCAAGAAATACACACGTAATTGTTCACGTTTTCACTTCTGTCGGCACTCCCGAAGTGCAACTTTTTTTTTAATCGATGGTTTAAACGGCTTATCGATCGGACAATTACAATTTTTTAAATTATCTAAATTATAAAGAAATGTTGGCAACAAAGCACAAGAATTTTAGCTTCGCAGACGAATGTCTAGACAGCCAAAGCGAAAAAAAAAAAAAAAAAAGAAAAAAAAAAATCACCTGCCACTGATTGAGATCAGATGTTTTTTGACTGGGATAAAAAATTGCAAATTTCTATTTTTTTCAATTTTTCACTTTCGCACACGACACTTAGGGCCTTATTCACCAACTTCTTAACGCTCGGATTAAACCTTGGATCAGTGGTAATCGCTCGATCATACAAAAATCGGTATTCTCCAACAAAAATCCGCGGCAGGTCTGTAGAACAGAGGTTCACTGGTGTTTGTTTACATTTTGCCGATATTATCCGTGCTCCAACGAACCAAGGAAATGAATTTATCTTATGACAACCTTACAAAACGTTTGTTTACGTTCGAAATGAAAGAAATATTAATGCAGACGACTATTTAACGTAATTAAATAAAATTATCGAAGAAATTTCATAAAATGGCGATGGTTAATTAACTTTTTAACTACAATATTTTAATAAATAAGCAAATACTTAACAAAATGCACGTTTTGTCATCGAAGTTTTAAGAGCAAATTAATTTCAACAACACAATAAATGTAATTAAATAAATGAAAATTCAGAATAAAAATATAACTTTAAAAGTAATTAAAAAAGCATGAAAACTTACAATATATGCAACATGAATTTTATTTATTTATTTATTTATTTTTTTTTTTCCATTTTGAAATTTCTGTTGACTCCATAATACGTAAATCACATATCAAATATTTCACTTCGCGCTCAGTTAATTCGTAACATTCGAGGATTCTAAAACCGCATTCAAATGAATCGAAACACATCGGTATAAAAATTATGAGAATCTATATAAATAAAGAGAAGTGTCTGTGTGTGTGTCTGTGTGTCTGTGTGTGTATCTGCGCTGTGGTGCTCACACTATTGATCGCAGAGCTTCCAAATTTGGCATATAGGTACCTGGGACCATGCATGTGTGCACCTCATCGAGATTTTTTCGAATTTCGAATTTGAATTTTTTTAATTAATGTTTTTTCGATTTTAAATATTGCCTTTAATGCTTCATTTTTCATAAATTTAATTATTTTGCTTCAATTTTGCTTATCTTAGCAACGGCTATTACGCAACTTATTTTTATTTAATTCATTCATTTGAAGGCGATTTTTTATTTATTTATTTATTTATTTATTGAAAATAAAATCGTAATGCAGAAGAAAAAATTAAGTTTTTTTGTTTTAAATTTAAAAACGTATTTATAACAGTTATGTTTAATATTTTATAGTAGAACAACTTCTTATTTTTCATTTTTTAGTAAATTCCTTTAAAAGAAAAAACTTTTATTTCTTCTTTTTTTTTTATTTACTGTATTTATCGGGAAAAATGGTAGTATATACATAGTAAAAAGGATTAAATTTATTAAAATTTATTTGTTTATATATATATTTAATCTACTTTTTATTTTATTTTATTTTACTAGCAGGCTTCGCTGGCCACTATATTTAAGTGAATTAAAAAAAAAAAATTGGATCAGTATTTATTTTTTACATCACATTAAAAAAAAAAAAAAAACACTGAAATCGCTTTAGATCTCGCTTCTTCGGGTACCCGTTGCCTAAGGCAGCTCTTTTTCTGCCCGTACTGTATCGGATCCAGTTTCCCACTATCTACAGGAAGGTCTTTCCCGGGCACTTCAATCTGGGTATTTATCGACGATCTGTGGATTTTCTGTTATTTAAGAACTACGATTTTAATGATGACTGTATCTCAGCATCTACTATATATTTTAGTTTTTGAACCACGTGTTTTATAGCCCCCGTTATTTACACTATATTACGATTTGATTCCGAACAGTGCAATGCAATAAAAAAAAAAAAAAAAAAAAAAAAAAAAGTAGATTTTCTTTTAAAAGGAATTAAATACATGAAAAACAAACGAATTTTAATCAGTTTAATCCTTTCTACTATAAACTACCATTTTTTTCACCCAATAAATATTATTTTAAAAAATAAAAAGTAAAAAATAAATAAAAAGATTTTTCCTTTTAAAGGAATTAATAAAAAAAATGAAAAATGAAAAGTTGCTATACTATAAAATTTATACATAAACGTAATAATTTTTTTCTATTGCATTACCATTTGATTTTCAGTAAATATAATAACAATTAGAAAAAAAAAAATATCCTTCAAATGAATGTATTAAATAAAAAATAAATAGTGAAATAACCGTTGCTAAGATACGCAGACGATTACAATCAAAGAATTAAATTTATGAAAAATGAAGAATTAAAGCCAATATTTAAAATCGAAAAAACATTAATTTAAAAAATTCAAATTCGAAATTCAAAAAAATCTCGATGAGGTGCACACCTGCAGGCTCCCAGGTACCTATATGCCAAATTTGGAGGCTCTGCGATTAGTAGTGGAAGCACCAGAGCGCAGACCGATACACACACAGACACACACACACAGACACTTCTCTTTATTTATATAGATTACATTGGTCGGAATCAAATCGTAATATAGTGTAAATAGCATGGGCTATAAAATACATGGTTAAAAACTAAAATATTTAATAGATGCTGAGATACAGTCATCTTAAAAATCGTAGTTCTTAAATAATAGCAGATCCCACCTGTCATCGATAAATATCCAGATTGAAGTGCCCGGGAAAGATCTTCCTGCAGGCATGGGAAACCTAGACCTGATGCAATGCGGGCGGGAAAGGAGATGCCGTAGACAGCGGGTACCCAAAGCGAGGTTTGGAGCAATTTCAGTTTATTTTATTTCATTTTATTTTTAATTTATTTTTTTAATTTTTGTCTATAATGCGGTGTAAAAAAATAAATATTAATTCGATTCTTTCGAAAACTCATTTAAATATAGTGACCAGAGAAGCTGCTAGTATACAAATAAAATAAAAAACATATTTTCAAGTTATCAAATGATACGCTTTCATTTCTCCAGACACATATCGTTTCGAATTTTTCATTAACACTTACATTTCAGCGGAGGGGAAAATTCCCTAGTTTTCATAAACTTGACCAACAAGTGATTGAGTGAGTGAGTTTTACGTCGAACTAGTGCTACGTTGTGGGCAATGAGTACGGCTACCAAATATCCCCATTTTCTACAGACAACGTTTACTTTATTCGCATTATTATAATTTTTTAAAAAATTATAGAAAGTAAACTATTTAATATTCAAATTTTATTTTTAGTGCTTATTAATTAAAAATTAAAAAAAAAAAAAAAAAAATACATGCATAATTAGTTAATTGTAGCAATTTAAAGCTTCTCTATTTTAAAAATTCACGGATCCGGCCACTGTAACGATGGAGGATGAATTGGGACATACCCCTAAGGTATAATGAACCAGCAAAGAAACATGGCTGTATAAAGCTATGAATCTGAAAACGCACGTAACTCGGCTCCGCGGCAATCACTATCGCGCATGTTCAGACAAAAATTTCCCATAATGTAGCTCCGGTGCAACGTAAAATGCGCTCGAAACAAATAAACCAATCAAATATCGCCTAATTTCCCATAATGTAGCTCTAGTGCAATATAAAATATACTCAAAACAAATGACCCAATTAAATATAGCCTAATTACCCATAATGTAGCTCTAGTGCAATGTAAAATACACTCAAACCAATAAAAAACAAATGAACCAATCAAATATCGCCTATTTCCCATAATGTAGCTCTAGTGCAACGTAAAATACACTAAAAACAAATGAACCAATCAAATATCGACTAATTTCCTGTAATGTAGCTCTAGTGCAACGTAAAATATACTCAAAACAAATGAACCAATTAAATATAGCCTAATTACCCATAACGTAGCTCTAGTGCAATGTAAAATACACTCAAATCAATAAAAAACAAATGAACCAATCAAATCTCTCCATACTGCGTCATAATAGAATTGTTAAGCTATGTTTACAAGGATAGGCAGTTTCTCGCTACGGAAGTTCTCCAAACAGAAAGTGAACCTCTGTTCTACGGATCAACCAAATCCGCTGTTCACCGGCTACTTTAATTCGTGGATTTGTTGATCCATGGTTTAATCCGAGTGTTAAGAAGTTGGTGAATAAGGCTCTTAGTATACAATCTTAACACCACAAAACAAACATGCAGTTCAAATTTCATCGCTTTTGGTCAATAAACAAAAGATTTACATCTTTATTGCAAACTAAATTTTATCTTAACATGCCTGACAGTATATCTCTCGAAAGAGGATGCCAGTTTCTATAGCAACACAAATACACTTAAGGTAAAAAAATTTCTTTTTCTATTTACTTCCATTAACCAACCGCAGGTAATGGAATTCGAAATTTCCCCTGACTTAACGTTTTGAGGTGTTCTGATTTGGTTTTCTTTTGTATTCAGCTACTAATTTAAATAATTTCATATATAATACATGATTCGAAAGCTTTGTTGACATGGAATCGAACAGTACATTACAGAAATTTCCACCGCCAGATAGCGCTGTAATATTTTAAAATTTCAATATTTCAAATTCTAATCCTGATTAATTTTTTTTTTTTTTAATACGTCATTCGAAACATATTTTAAAGTACTTTTATATTATCAAAAGTGGAATTCGAGATTTCACCCGATTTACACGCTTTGAGGTTTCCTGGTTAGGTTTTCTGTTGCCTCTCAGCTAATTGAGTTAGACCGTTCAAAATTGGTATATGTAGGTTAATTAGGAGGGGCTGAAAGGGTGGAGAAGGAAAAGTCATGCACCGCGCGCGTATCCCCTAACTTGTGCGCAAGCACCGCGCACAGGGCTGCGACGCTGAAGGCAGTGGGGACCCGGTCCGACTTTTTACTCGATGAGAAATGATTTTTTTTTTCTTTTCTTAAGAATAAAAATTTGATTTGAGAAGGAATATGTACACGCAGCGCACGTATACCTTCACACGTGCACGCGCATGGGTCTGCGCTGCTGAAAGCAGTGGGGACCCGGTTGGAGTCTTTACCCGATCAGAAATGATTTTTTTTAGGGGGCACTAAGGGTCAGGGAAGGAATACGCGCGCGCAACGCGTGTATCCCTTAACTTATGTGCACGCAGCGCGCACGGGACTGCGTTGCCGAATGCAGTGGGGACCCGGTCATACTTTTTACCCGATGAGAAATGATTTTTTAAATTTTCTTTCTTAAGAAAAAAATTTGATTCGAAAAAGAATATGTGCGCGCAGCACGCATGGGTCTGCGCTGCCGAAGGCAGTGGGGACCCGGTGTGAGTTTTTACCCGATTAGAAATGATTTTTTTTTTTTAGGGGGCACGAAGGGTCAGGGAAGGAATACGCGCGCAGCGCTCACGGGACTGCGTTGTCGTAGGAAGTGGGGACCCGGTGCGACTTTTTACCCGATCAGAAATGATTTTTTTTTTCTTTTCTTAAGACTAAAAGTGACTGTTAGTGATTCATTAATTATAGTGATTCCTTTAAGAATACTGACCCGCTAGCGGGCGAAGCTCGCTAGTATACAGATTAATTACTGATAGCATGATCTATTGACATGAACACTGAACAGTCCCCTCTCTTGAGATTCAGACTGACGATAACGAGGTTTGAGTGTATATATATATATATATATATATATATATATATATATATATATATATAATTATAATTATAATTTTATTTGAAATTGTTTAATTTTTGAATACCAAAAATGTGATAATGTTTAAAGGCATTGTCTCTTTCATTTCAATAACATGGTTTCTTTGAGTTGTTCAATTATGCACGGAGAATTAAAGTACCACTCCAAATATTCGTTACTCAAAACATTCGTCATTTATATTAAAAGATACCAGTCCGGTAAAACTTGAAAGTACCAAATATTTTGTTTTGAAATTTTCTGAATCTCTTCTTGAGATGGATTACTTTCCATTTGTTTAAAGCTTTTAATGCATTACTTTCCTTCTTTATAAATTACATTTACAGCGAAAATCAGTGATTCACATAACTAGAAAAATAGCCAAACTAAACTAATATTAATCATTTTTCAGCTTGTCAGTAAAGGGGAATGGAATCTTTGAACGCATGAGAAGCATAACATAAATCATTTCCATTTGAAGTGCTGAATGTAATAATAGATAAATGGGGTTCTCTCTCTATATATATACATTATTTAACTGAAAAATCGATAAATGTTTATTAATTAAAGTAAAATGACGGTACATGTTTCAGAGAAATAAAAATAAATGTTAAACTTTTCACAAATATTTTTAAAAGGGGAAAAAATATTATATTGAATATATGCATAATAAACACTCTATTATTAAAAAAATAATAATAATAATTAGTTAACACGATTTTCTAAATAAAAAAAGTTTTTTAATGTTGCTTTAAAAACATTAATTAAAAATTTTTCAAGGCATTAATCAAAAAATTAAAAATATAATTATATCATCACAAAAGTTTTAAATATCTTATATTAATTATTACTTACAAACTATGAATAAACACCATAAAATGCAATAAACTCGCAACAATTGTTTCGGGTCGAAAAAACACACGACCCTTCATCAGGCGAATAAAGTAAGCACGAGTGCTGCAGTCAAAGCGGCAACGCAGTCGTGCGTTGCCGCTTTGACTGCAGCACTCGTGCTTACTTTATTCGCCTGATGAAGGGTCGTGTGTTTTTTCGACCCGAAACCATTGTTGCGAGTTTATTGCATTTTATGGTGTTTATTCATAGTTTGTAAGTAATAATTTTACAACGCCAGTTTATTGATGCTTCCTTATTAAATCTTATATTAATATAAATTTTGGATTGTAATAAATTTTGGAAGCCTAAATCAAAAATTGAAAATATTATAGCATCACAAAACATTTACATATCTTATTCTAGTAATATAATTAAAAAACTCCTACATGATTTTTCTAATAATCATCTGTATTGACTATAAAATTTGGTGCGAATATTATATTATCATTTTGTGCGCTGCATTATCACTAATGGATTCAAAATTAAAATATGAATTTGTCAAGTTCCCAAAAAAAGACATTTAATTGGTTTAAAACCCTGGTGGGGGGTTGCATATCATAAACAAAAAACCTGAAAAGGAAAATGGCTCTATCTTGTTGTAAAAACTTTTATATATTTATGAATATGCGTTTTTTCTAGTGAAAAGGAATATAGATATTTAAAAGAAGCAACAGAATTATATGCTGTAACTGTATAGCATTTTATGCAATATTTGTTTTATATGGTAATTCCAAACATTCTTTTGTTTAATTTGCTACTGGATCCAATTTCACTTTCGGGATGAAATATTTCCTGAAATATAGGAAGTGCTACCTCATATATTAGGTATTTTTTAGACCCCTGATGTTCCGAGAAAATCTATTAAGTATTTCTTTAGATATTTATCAAATCATTTGAATTCGAATGTGTTCAAATATTTATTGGTGGTTATTATATTAAAAATACAATGACACATTGTGTTATTGTCCAGAACTGATCAAGTATGCCACTTTTTTGATTAGAAGAAAATGACTAACGAGTTATTTTGGACAGTGTGATATCGAAAATCACATATTCTAAATTATGTATTACATTTCTGATAAATTTAATTCTTTCCCAATTCATTTTCTATCTGTATAAAAAGCGAGTTGATATATGCGGTTTCATTCTTTATTCCTTCTTACAAAAAGAGCAAGCCATACTATTCCTTTCATTTAAAAGAAATAATAATAATAAAAGCAAGAGATGATCTTTCAATCGCTTATTCTGTTTAGAACAATTCATTTCATCTCAATTAAATAAAAAAGAATAAAATGTTTCCTGATGTCATTTTTTAACATTGAACAGATTTCGCATCTGTTACTTATACATAGAAATCGCGTATTCTTTTAGACTAGGGTTATGAATAAAAATTTAACGATAAAATTCTTGTGGTCAAGAGTTAAGATTGGTTTGCCAGATTCTCACGAACTGATAACGGATTTTTTGGCTAACAAATCAATCGCCAATATATTTTAAAAAGTTATACTAAATTAGCTGTAACTGAAAAAGTTGGGTGTTGTCCTTGGCATCAAAGATTTCTGTGGTTTGGTGTAATGTATTCAGCCAACAATTTCATGACTTCTGCCTTTTCGCGGTTCCTGTTAAGACGTCTGTTGATTTGCTTCTCTCCCCGTGTCCATCCCGTTCATTTAATGTTAATTCATATTCATCTTCCATATATTATACATAAAAAACTTTATTCTAGATATTTCGAGTGACTATTTGTACTGTGAATTTTTTTCAAAGGAATTTATGTGTTATTGAAATTGCAAGACATATGATGACTTTGAATTTATTAAATAATTGCATTCTAGATTTCGCTTGCCTGTGTTATTTGTGGGACATAACGCTTCTTCTGATTATCTCCACGGCTGTTATAAAGAAATAATTCACACTACCTACCAAATAAATATCACATATTATGTGGTGCTTCATACCAGGCGAAATCTTAGAAAATTTATGCAAGAATTTAAAAATGGACACGGGGAGGAGGAAAAGCCTTCTTGAAACTTTAAAAAATTTTCTGTGTGCTGCCTTGATTAACATTTGCATTTTTAATACGCTGCAATCATGAAGGGTGCTGTCTCGCTATGTCTCTCTCGCTTGTTCTGAAAGTGTTGTCTCCTGTCTCTGCAAGTTCGATGCTCGGCGAAACTCCATTTCTCTTCACTCTATTACTGGATGGTGTGCAACAAATGTTTCGTACGTGACAGCGTCTTCTTCAGGAGAGGTTTCGTTTAGTTTTCCGGTGTTACTGTATGACCCTCAACAGCTGTTTCGTCATGTGAGCTTCTTCAAAGCATTTTTATCGAAAGTCAGTCCGATCTATTCCGTTCGCTTTCTGTATTTTTTTTTCCTTTTCAAGAGTGTGTGGAAAAAAATCAATTGAAATCGTCAATCGTCAATCGTCAATCGTCAGTGTTGCTTCTTAAAAAAAAAAAATGAATCATCGTATTTTTTTCAAATGCCACTGTTATCCAGCTTGAAGACGATCTCTACGAAAAATTATTCAATGTTTTGTATTGTGACTATCCGATTTGTCAAATAACTTTTTTGCGAAGTTACAAATTTTTTTTAATTTAGTAACTACTATTGAAGCAAGAATCACAACAATTAAAATATATACAACAGTAAGGTATGACAAAACGCAACATATAATATATATATTTAAAAGAAAGTAAATAAATATATAAATAAAATAAAATAAAATACAAATTCGTCGTATATATAAAAAAAAAAAGAAATAATAATAATAATAATAATAAAAATAAAGAAAAGAAATCTTTCTATTCAAGTAAGTAATTTTAATATATTTTTAAGTAAACAGCTTTCATTTTTTAAAATAATAAAGAGTAAATAAATGAATGAAATATATAATATGATTATAATTTTATTGCACTTTAAAGTCATTAATTCTTCTCTTGCTCTTTATATGAAATTGCTATTAAATTAAATGATTTTTTTAATTGCTTAAAAAAAAATAAATAAATATATATATAAATTAAAATTAAAATCAGGACATTCTAATATTAATGCTCATCATATAATATTTCTATCTCCCATGCAGTTACTTAAATATTGAAGTTTATGAAATCTTTTATTTATGCTATATATTTCTGCTATTTTTTTTTTAGTAAATTAATTATTTTACTACTCATTTTTAATTATTACTACTCACTATTGATTGGATGTGAATAAATATTTAAATATATAGATTGCATACATATGTTGATTGCTACGTCATGGTATAAATATAAAGAAATTTAAAATATTGAGAATTTTGAAAGTAATTTTTTTTAAGGTTTTACATTTTGTGATTTATGATGGTTCTACATTTATTGCACAACATATATTTTTATAACAACTAATTTCTGCCATGACTGATCTTATATATTAAGATCTTATATATATATTTAATATATTTTTGAAAAGGAAGTATTCAAACCAAAATATATTTTGTGCAATCTTTTTTTTTAATTTTATCTTTTAGTAGTGAAAGTTTTATATATATATATATAGTACATATTCAATATATAGTATATATACATAGTATTCAGTTTTTCCTTTTGGTAATTAAATTATTTAGTAATAATGGCCACCAATATTATGATTCCAACATTTGATGGGGATCCAAATTTTCTTAAATTCTTTTTTGATCAGTTAAGATCGTATGCAGAGATTGGTGGTATAAAATCTAAAGAAATCATTTTGATTCTAAAAAGTAAATTGATCGGTCCTGCACAAAAATTCATGTTAGAAAATGAAATTTTATATAATGCAACTGATCTGGAATTTATCGAAAAAGAATTTACTAATTTCTTTGCCTTACCGTCTTCAACATACAATATTAATTCATTTAATAACATCACAATGATGAAATCGGAGTCGCCAAAGCATTTTGCACACAGATTATATTGTGTCGCATCAAAAGCATTTCCTGATATTTATGACACAGAAGCACTAAACTCACTAAAATTCTCTAAATTTATTTCATGTATACCACCAAACATTAGAATTAAGCTGCAAGAGGAAGGTATTAATAAATACAAAGAAGCTGTTGATAGGGCACAAAAACTCTTTGAGATTCATGTGACAGAGGATATGACAAAAAACACAGAAAACACAGACACAAACACTAACATAATTTTGGAAAAAATCAATTTTTTGACTGAACAAGTTAACAACTTATCATGTACACAGGATGATAAAAAAGACTATCATGATAAGCAGAACCATCAATTGCAAAACAAGAGAAGAAAATATTCTCCAAAAATGCACAGATTTGCTGATAATCAAACACACTTTAAAAATAAAAGAACTTTCTTCCAAAATAGACAAAGTAGAAACAAATTCAATTCTAGAATTTGCCAAATTTGTGAGAAATATGGACACACTGCTAAATATTGCTTCAGATGGAAGAGACAAAATTTAAGAAAACAAGATTATAGACACTACTCACACCAACAAAATTCTGAAGCAAATTTTCGAGACAATACAAAGTTTAGAGAGGATAGGAATTTAAACTGATAGAGAGATTTATTCCTACTGGTGAGAATATTTCTCAATCTCTACAATCACCAGTATTTTCTACGCTAAATAATGATATACCAAAATTAACAAATCGTAGGCTAGTTAATTCTGTTGCTTCTCAAACAAATTCTATCATTACGATTTCAAACAATGTAGCTATTCAAACAGAAACGGAGCAAAGAAGTAAATATATTTGTAATGTATATCAAAATGCTTCTTCTTTACCACTTATTAATGCAGTGATGGCTCAATCAAAAGTAAATTTTTTAATTGGCACAGGCAGTTCGTTAAGTCTACTTTCACAAAAATTGTTTAATCAAATCAAAACATCTTTGAAATATAAAAGAAAAGGTTCTAATATTACAATTAAGACTGTCAATTCTGAGGTTAATTTCTCATCATGTATAAGTGCATCTTTTAAAATTGAACAAAAGAATTTTCACCATACATTTTATATAGTTGATATCCCTTCATCCTCGTCCTTCCAAGGAATTCTTGGAATTGATTTCATTAAACATAATAACATCCAAATTGATTTTGCTCATGACTTACTAAAAATAAATGATACATCAATTCCATTTTACTCTTGTAAGGAAGAGGATGATGGTACTTGTAATCACAATCATACTGACCATGCACATAAAAAAAATTGCATTCCTACATATTTACATTCTAAATGTATTCTCAACCCATATGAAACAAAAGCAATTAAGGTATTCACCAAATTAATACCTGATCCTACTGAATATATATTTGAGGGAAATGAAGATAAACAGATAAATTTTTACGATTCTGTTATATCATTCAAGGACTTCCAAAAAAGTTACAATAGGAAAAATCATATAAAAGAAATTTATAATTTCCAAATTTATGTATCAAATAATTCTGAAAAGAGTGTTCATCTTAACAAAAACATGAATATAGGTAAAATTGCTTTGGTTCAACAAATCAAAAATTTTGATGTAAGTGAAATTATTTTGAATGATGGCAATCACACGGAATTTAAAAACAAAACTGAACACTCTGTCAATTTAATTCAACCATCAGAACAAATTTTAAACAAAAGAAAATCAGATTTAACTCATTCTGACTTCAAAATTGATCACTTATGTAAAGAAGAAAAAGAGCAGTTGCAAAAATTACTATTCGAAAATTTTGCTGTTTTTTCAAAATCTTTAGCAACCTTAGGACATACTGATAAAGTTATTCCAAATTTAAAGCTCACAAATGATTTTCCAATAAAAACTCTTCCTTTCCCAATACCTCAAGCTCTGCAAAACGAAGCTCTCAATCAAATTAGAGAACTTGCAGATGCTAATATCATTGAGCGTAGTTGCTCCGAATGGGCCTGTCCCATCCTTTTGGTAAAAAAGAAACCGGATGGTTCAGGAAAACAAAGATTCAGACTAGCTTTAGATCTAAGAATGCTAAACACGGTAATTCAAGGTTCTTCTTACCCTTTACCAGAAATTCAAACTATTATTTCAAATTTATCATCATATAAATATTTCACGTCATTAGATTTTCAACAAGCATATCATCAAATCGATTTACCGTAAAAATTTCAAGATTATGTTACTTTTACATCAATGTTTGGTTCATATAAATATAAACCTTTATGTTTTGGTCTTAAAACAGCTAGCTCTATTTTTCAATCACTTATGGATAGTCTTTTAGATGAAATTCAGGAAGATTCCTATCAAGATGACTTAATTTTAGGGGCTAACTCATTTGAGGAAACAATGTTTAAATTAAGGAAAGTATTCGATGTTTTAAAAAAGTACAATTTAACTTTAACTCCTAACAAATGTTCATTTCACAAAACAGAAGTAGATTATTTAGGTTTTCACATTCAAATCATACAATTTCTCCGGTGCAGGCTAATATTATTAAAATTAATTCATTTCCTGTACCAACTACTAAAAAACAGGTGAAAAGATTTTTAGGACTTGCTACTTAATATAAATCATTATTACCAACGTTTTCTCAAATTGTCCAGCCATTAATTGACTTAACCAAACCTAAAGTCACCTTTAAGTGGACACAGAAACATCAAGAAATTTTTGAAAAATTGCAACATTTATTTTTCAAACCTCCAATTGTCAGATTACCTGACTGGAACAAAAAATTTTTCGTAAACACAGACGCATCCAAAGTTGCAATTTCAGGTGTACTTATGCAAAAATTTGGCGATAGACTTTTGCCCATTGCATATTTTTCAAAATCATTAAAACCCTCTGAACAAAAATATCCTTCATTGAAACTAGAATTAATGGCCATACATAGATCTGTACTTGCATTTAAGTACTATTTATATAATCGAAATTTTGTAATTCTTTCGGACAGTGCACCTTTAAAAAAATATAAGAAAACAACAAATCCTGCAGACATTACTACTAGATGGCTTATGGACCTTTCTGAATATTCTTATTCTTTTGAACATATACCTGGTTCTAGCAATATTTTAGCTGATTATTTGTCCAGATGTAACTTAGATGAAAATCAAGAAAACCTTTCTACTAATCCGAAGATTGTTTTTGAAGAAAATCTTCCTGTCATTCAAATTGATCCTGATAAGGTGAGTACAAATGGTCATGAAAATTATGAAAAAGGTAAAAATAATTATCAATTAAACTTTCTTATTTCTGGCCAAAATGGTAATAAAGATCCCCTCCTGGAAATATCAAATAACACTTTTGTGTTTGAGCAGAAAAAGGATGATAAATTATCTCCTATATATAATGAAATTTTAAGAAAAGGATCATCTAAAAGGTTTTCTAATTTTTTTATACATCCTGATACTAAAGTTCTAATGATAAAAAAGTATGACACTTGCAATGACACATATACTTACTGTATTGTTGTGCCAGAAAAATTAAAAGCTAAGACATTAACTATTTCTCATTTATCACACTTCGGATTTACAAAAACTTACGAATTTTTATCATCTAGATTTTTTTGGAGAGGAATGTACAACGACACATTAAATTTTGTTGCATCTTGTACAAATTGTTTACAATCAAAACATCATCGTATACTTAATGCACCTTTACAGCCAACCTACACACCGAAATTTCCTGGACATACTATATCTACTGATTTGTTAGGTCCTTTCGAAAATGGACCATATTTCCATATTGACCATAATTGACCATTTCTCAAGACATGCAGAACTTTATCCCTTAACGGATACATCTGCACAAAAAATTGTTAAATGTTTATTTTCTTACATATCCACACATGGTCGTCCATCTGTAATTCTTTCAGATCTTGGACCCCAATTCACGTCATATGTTTATAACAATTTCAACGACACACTAGGTATCAAAATTTTACACTCTTCTGTTGCTCATCCACAAAGCAACGTTATCTCTGAAAGGCTAAACAAAAGTATAAAATATTCCATAAAAACACTCCTACAAGAAGGACACACATTTGCAAATGCTATCAATATTCATAAATACTTGTATAATGGATCAAAACATTCGTCTACACAATTTTCACCAAATTTCTTACACTTTGGCAGAGAATTATCGTTAATTTTTGATACATATGATTCTCAGTGCAACCAATCATTCCTTGACAGAAATGTTGATGTTTATAAACTAATGCATGACCTTGATAAAATTTATCATAAAGCTTACAATAATATTAAAATGTCTCAAGAAAGAAGCTATAACTATTATCAAAGAAAAACAAAGTTAAGAAACATTTTCGAAAAAGATATAGTATATTTAAAATCTACTGACAGATTTAGACTTAAATATTATGGTCCTTTTATTGTGTTTAAAAAGCATTCACCAGTTGTATTTTCAATAAAAAGAATAAACTACCCTGATGAGTCTGCATTTAAGGTACATGTGGATAGACTGTTGCTAGCTCCACCCAGAAACACACATTTAGTTGATAACTGTGTTACAAATGATCAAAACACTTTTCAAAACATATCAACACCTACACACTCATATAATCTACGTCCAAGACAAAAATGCACACCAAATAATTTCAATGCTATTCGAAAATCTACACACTCATATAATTTGCGTCCAAGGAAAAATAAGGCAAATACTTAAAAAAAAAAAAAAAAAAAAAAAAAAAAGTGGAACGAGTTATCATTGCAGGGGTACCACTGCAGGGGTAAACTTATTGTCATAAAAATCATATACTCATAAATGACTTTTATACTTTATTTAATATTTATAATTTGAAATTTTATTTTACAATCAATTTATCAGCTTCTCAAAAGATATTCTTAACAGCATTTCTATTATATGGTTAAAAAAAAAAAAAAAAAGAATATGTAAGCGTTTTTGTTGTGATTCCTATGAGCAAAGGATCTTTGTTGTGCTTACTGCATCATTGCATGCCATTATTGGCGGGCCCACTTTTCGCATGTTCAAGGGTGCAATTGACATAACAGTATTACTCTAAAATGTTGCATATTCTTTTATTCAAATCGATATATTTGACATATTTTCTTAAAAAAAAAAAAAAAAAAAAAAAAAAAAGGAATTATGACAAAACAAAATTATAAAAATATACTCTTACGTTATATTTACATTTATTTAAGAACATAAGAATTACAATTTACACACATTTGCATCTTAGACACTTGTCAAAAACTAAAAATTACACATTGTTTAGTATTCAAAAATAAATAAATATGTTCATAAATAAAAAAAAAAATAATATCTTATGCTATTTCATTGAACACATAATGTTACAATATATCATTTAAAATTTTGAATTTTCCCATTTTTGAATAATTTGAACGTTTTGCTAGCAACATGTATTGCCATAAATGTGTCAATGTGTGAATATTACCGATCGTGACCTTTTTATGCTCTCAATTTTCTTGGAATGACTTTTTTATGATTTTTGTAGATATCAATTCATTGAATCTACACCTTTTTTTTTTATTTTTTTGGAAATAATTATCCCTCCTTGAGAAGATGATTCGTTCAAAATTATTGCCCCAAGAATCATCAACTCAATTGAGAGCATCCAATTTTGAGAATTCTAGTATGCTATTAAACTAGTAGTTCTCTATTTATTCATTTGAAAATCTCCCGTCCTTGTTTTTGAGGTGCTCCCGATCGTACATTTTTCTTAATGGCGTGGTGGAGCTGTTTTTTACATGCCCTATTCATCTAGGACGAAGGCCCTAAGCCTGAGTCATATACTTGTGTTTCTCACAAGAGTAAGGTGGGTTGTTCGTGTCACGGTGGATGCCTAACACAATTGAACAGCTTTCCTGGCTGGAATTGGCCAAAACACATTTTTGCTTATATTTTATGGTGTTATTCACACATCATATTTTTTTTCATATTTTTATTTTGACAATATTTTTCTAATGTTTCTTACACATCATTTGGTGTATTGTATATTTAGTTTTAGATAATTTTGCTTCTTTAGATTTCATTTTTGCATTTATATATATTATTTTCTACTGTAATGAATATTATTTCCACAAAGTACTATTATGTTTGCAAACTATTGTTATATGAATCTAGCAGAAGAAATAATTAGAAAAATACATGATATCCAATATTACTGCTTTTTCATTGTGACTGTCAGTGATTCATATAGATATATCAACAAATCGTATATGCAGTGGACTATGAAGCATATATTTAAGAAAAATAATATGACTGGAAAATATTCTCATGGACATGAGTGAAAATGTGCACATATTAAAAAAAAAAATGTAAAGGTAGCTACTCTATATATTTCATACAAAGTTGTACAACTGTTTACATATACATTTCTTTTGATATCTTATACATATATATATTTTTTCTGTTCTATATGTAGAATATGTGTTGTATATGATAACCCTGGGCAACACCTCTTTCTTTTTCAGACGAAGGGGAGAAATATGTGATATCGAAAATCACATATTCTAAATTATGTATTACATTTCTGATAAATTTAATTCTTTCCCAATTCATTTTCTATCTGTATAAAAAGCGAGTTGATATATGCGGTTTCATTCTTTATTCCTTCTTACAAAAAGAGCAAGCCATACTATTCCTTTCATTTAAAAGAAATAATAATAATAAAAGCAAGAGATGATCTTTCAATCGCTTAATTCTGTGGAGAACAATTCATTTCATCTCAATTAAATAAAAAAGAATAAAATGTTTCCTGATGTAATTTTTTAACATTGAACAGATTTCGCATCTGTTACTTATAAATAGAAATCGCGTATTCTTTTAGACTAGGGTTATGAATAAAAATTTAACGATAAAATTCTTGTGGTCAAGAGTTAAGATTGGTTTGCCAGATTCTCACGAACTGATAACGGATTTTTTGGCTAACAAATCAATCGCCAATATATTTTAAAAAGTTATACTAAATTAGCTGTAACTGAAAAAGTTGGGTGTTGTCCTTGGCATCAAAGATTTCTGTGGTTTGGTGTAATGTATTCAGCCAACAATTTCATGACTTCTGCCTTTTCGCGGTTCCTGTTAAGACGTCTGTTGATTTGCTTCTCTCCCCGTGTCCATCCCGTTCATTTAATGTTAATTCATATTCATCTTCCATATATTATACATAAAAAACTTTATTCTAGATATTTCGAGTGACTATTTGTACTGTGAATTTTTTTCAAAGGAATTTATGTGTTATTGAAATTGCAAGACATATGATGACTTTGAATTTATTAAATAATTGCATTCTAGATTTCGCTTGCCTGTGTTATTTGTGGGACATAACGCTTCTTCTGATTATCTCTACGGCTGTTATAAAGAAAGAATTCACACTACCTACCAAATAAATATCACAGACAGTATCTTCTTAATAATAAAAGCCTAAATTTCTGAAAAATAACGTTTGGCGATTTGGCGGTTTTCTTTATTGATCCCCGCTGTAAATTGCATAAGTTATAATCAAAACATTTATGATATAATTTTTGATTTGTGTAGATAGCTTATTTATATGCAAAAGCATTATTTCTTCAGAAGATACAGTAACGATGAAGAAAAGTTGCTATTAAAGTATAGTACGTAACAAATCCTTAATCCAAGCACGAAATAATTCGTCAATTTGCACTGAGAAGACAAATTCACAATAGTCCAGGATAAGCAAGCTAACTTGAACTATTTTATTTTAATTTAAAATCTTGACAAAATATCGCAATCAAATCTTTCCAAAATACTCCAAAATTAACATCCAATTAGAGTTTTACAAAGAACTTATTCATTACAAAATATGCATGTTGAGAAAGTTATTCTTTATCGAGTATATGTACACGGGGAGTTCAGAAAAAAATGAAGCGTCTTAACAATACAAGAACAGAAGCAAAGGTGATCAGAGTTTGGCTCATTTATTTCTCACCAAAAAACACAAGATATATCAAAAAACCTTAATTTTAAAAAACCAAGAGTAACACACAATTTTTTTCAGTTGCACTTAAATCAGTACAAATTTTTAAATATATTGGCGACTCTAATTTTAGCCAAAAATATCGTTAATAGATTTTGGGAATCAAAAATGTATGTTGGAAATTTAACCACAAGAATTTTCCTCACAAAAGATGTTCTTAGATGTTATGGTTTCGAAAACCTCCTAACCGATAGAAATAGCATGGTTTCCTATGCAAAAGAACATCTATTTTTTTGCCAAAAGTGACAGCACGGCGAAAACCTATCCCAGCTTTATTGTACGAAAATCGCTACATCTCTCTCTTTTTTAAAATTCATTTATGGATAGAAACTGAGAGATTAACTTAGATATTTTGCTAGCAGAGAAACCACAAAGCCTTGAATTTAAATGTAATAAATATTTTAGAATGGGACTCTTATAAGGATGAGAAATGAATTAAATTTTGAGAGATAATGTGTAAATTAAAATATGTGATTTTCAATATCACATATTTCTCCCCTTCGGCTGAAAAAAGATGATGTTGCTCAATGCTGTCATACACAATACATACACTTAACATATAACAGACAAAAGTTTTATATATTGATGTATAAAAATAAAAAAAAAGTTATATATATATATATATATATATATATATATGTAAACATTGTAAAACTTTGAATAAAAATATACAGAGTAGTTACCATTATTTTATTATTATTATTATTATTATTTACTTGTGCACAATCTCAAGAATGCCCATGAGAATATTCTCCAGTCATATCAGTTCTTTTTCATATGCTTCATAGTTCTTAATTAGCGGCAGATATTATGCTTTGTTGATATATATATATATATATATATGCGAAACACTGACGGTCACATTATAAAAGCAGTAATAGACTGAATATCGTGTATACTTAAAAAATCTCTTCTTCTAAATACATGGCCATATAAGTATACTTTGTTTGCGAATGTATTAACCACTTGTACAAAAAATATTAATATTACAATAGAAAATAATAATGTATGTAAATGCAAAAGTGAAATGCAAAAAAGCAAAATTACCTAAAACTAAATACACTATTTACCAACTGATGTGAAAAAAAACAGAAAAAAAAAAGTGTCAGAAGAATATATATATATATTAAAAAAAAAAAAAAATGAGGATGTGTGAATAACACTATAAAAAAGAGTAAAAATTTATTTTGACCAATTCCAGCCAGGAAAGCTGTTCAACTGTGTTAGGCATCCACCGTAACACGAACAACCCATCTTACTATTGTGCGAATCACAAGAATATGATTCAGGCTTAGGGCCTTCGTCCTGGATGAATAGGGCATGTAGAAAACCGCTCCATCATGCCATTAAAAATGCGGACAGGTATCTCAAATTAATTAAAGAACTACTACTTTAACAGTATGACTAGTATTCCAAAAATTGGATGCTCTCAATTCAGTTGACGATTCTTGGAGCAATAATTTTGAACGAATCATCATAAACATTAGAACATTTAGCTAAATTAGAGAAAAACATAAAAATGGATAAAATTATTATAATAAATAATTTTTTTTTAAAATAATGTTAAGAATGATAGAAATAATGATAAATTCAAACCAACAAAAAAAAAAGGGTATTTTTCTTTTATCAGGATCGGATTTAGGCAGAGTAAAATAATAATAACAATAATAATAATAATAATAAATTTCGGTGATTTAGGCATTATCTTTTCGGCAAATAAACTACAGACGATTTTGATGAATTTGCGCTGTAATAAGTTTTTAGAGCTGATTTGATACCAGTTATCCTTTGGGGAAAAGAAAAAATAAACCTAATATTAATTAATTACTATAAAAAAAGAAAAAAGAAAGAAAGAGCGAGAGAGGGGGGGGGGGAGATCATCATATTATAAATACATCAGAGGTCCCTGCCTCCCTGAACCGCATAAAAACATATTTTAAACGTAAATAAAAATGAAAAAAAAAAAAAAAAAAAAAAAAAAAAGACCTTCTAAAATTAAATAATCTGGTGTGTCACTCACACGACTTTCTCTTACCCTAAATTTAAAACTATATATACAGGTTGCAGATTAAGAGGTAAGATAACGAGTACTGCTATGTAAACCTGTGTTAAACAATTCAAATTAGGACTCGGAAGAGTTTTATATGATAATTGCCCCCCTCAACCCCCCGTTTCAATTATGCACCTACATTCATATAGAATTCAATTCGGTTATTAAAAAATAATTCTGTTACTTAAAAATAATTTATTAAAATTATTATTTAAAAAAATTATCTTTTATGATAATGCAGATGATTTCCATATTAGAGAAGTATTATAACACCAAATATATATATATATACATAAAAAAAAAAACGATTTTTTTTCTAAGTTTTTTTTTTTTTTCGTTAAAAGCAAAAAAAATCGATAACTTTGTTTTAAATTATCGCAGATCGATCGTTCAACCATTCGTTTTAAAGGTATTGGCGAGCTCTTTTGATACCCATCATGAAAATTTACTCCCTTCGAGGGGTGACTTCCCCCCAGGGGGGAGGCGAGGCTCCTACATACACAATTTTTTTTCCCAGTTAACTATCTCTATTACAAAAAATATATATTCGTTTCATTTCGTTTAGTGCAGTCTATAGACGCTAAACTCTACTTACCGGCAATTTCCCCCATAGACGTAATGTATTAGAATTCTCTTGATTGTCCCTGCACACGAACCATTTGCTTCATCTTAACCAAAAGCTTACTGTAGCATCCCTATATGATACACAGTTAGAATACCAAGTTTGAACTTTCTGCCATAATTTGTTTTTGAGATATGCTGATAACAGACAGACACACACACAGACACACACACAGACATACAGACACACAGACATACACACAGACATACACGCAGACCATTTGCTAAAAACATGATTTTCGTAATCAGGGGACCACAAAACGTGTAAATATAACAAAATCTCACATTCGGAAATTTGACCCCAAAACAATACTTTCTCTACCTTATGGGTAAGAGAAAGTAAAAATGTAGTTCTAATTAAAGAGTGTATTCGAACACTGGGAAAAAAGAAAAAGTTCATATTAAACTTTTTATTTATTAAGAAATCACAATTTGAAATAAAAACTGAACATAAAAAAAACCCCTAAACGTAAAGAAATCCGTCAAAAATACTAATAATAATAATAATAAAAAAAACTTTTATTGTCGAATACAATAACTGCCAAAGAGTGACAGATGCCAAAACTATATACAATTTTCACAAATAATTAAATTCAAATTACATTTCATTCCTCGAATTCTGTTATTTTGATTTACAAAAAAAAAAAAAAAAAAAAAAAAGGAAAAGAAACTCTTATTTTTAAATAATTGTATTTTTATTATTGGTTATTTATCACGAGATTTGGCCATTATTTTGATTTGATAAATATATCAAATTTAAAAATAGATTTATTTGGAAATATCGGCAGGTAGGCGGGCGAAGATTACTTAGCATTAAAATATCCTGATAAACAATACTTGCAGTTTTAAATTGTGTTACTTAAGTAAAGAAAGAAATAAACTGTTTCATTTGTAAAAATGTATGTATAGACATTATTTTTATTTAAAAAATGTTTTGTTTTGTTTATAAAAATATATTTATAGACATTAATTATTTTTGTGATTTATTTGAAATACGCAGATCGCGAAGAAGAAAAAGCGAATGTTTTTTATATGATTGCCACCGTAGAGAACACAAAGGGGAATTCCAATGAAATGAAAATTGTAATAAATTCATTATATTTACATTTTGTAATGAAAAATATTGAAGATATGTTTGATAAAAATTATCGGAAATAGAAATAAAGTTGAGTTGATCATTTCATTTTTCGTTTGTAACCTCATGAAATATGAAACAATTTAATGCAAGTAAGAAATTCTGAAAAAGGAAATAAAAAATACACTGAATTGATACTGTGGTGATATTTTTTCGAAGAACATTGGATGACAAATAATAAAAAAATTATTATTTTTTGAAATCGGATTTTCTAGAGGACAATATTAAAATATGAAGAAACACCTGAATATGCATATATATTTTACATTGTTATTTTCTTTTATATTCATTAAAAGAATGTCTTGGATTTGAAAAAAAAATTCTAATTCCATTTTCTATTTTTAGAAGATCCTGAATGCCTTTTGATAATTTTTGAAAATTATGTCTGTGTTTCTGTATGTCTGTGTGATTACACATTTTGTGGTAGCTCTAGCTCTAGAACCAATGCAAAGGATTTTGCAAAATTTTATATTAGCACATTGACAAAAAATGGTAATGCGTATCGCCTTACAGCTGTCACCACTATGCTACAATATTTCCGATTTACAGTTCGGTTGTTTCTCTGTAATGTATGATTACAGAAAACTTAATATGTGGGAGGCCATTTTAAAAACTTTTGTGAATCCATGTGGGTATGCTACTTTTACTGTTCTGCGATTTTATTTACAGCTATATTTCAACATCTATTGGTTAAAATTGCGCAATCTGCATATATGAAGTCCTTATAGTAAGAAGTTATGTTGACTAAAGTTTTATGAATATTAACCGGTGATTGGAGATGTTTTATAGTATGAGAAAGGCGTACCAGTTATAAAATTTACTTTATGAACACATGCTATATATTTTATGCTGCATGATATATATATTATGAACTTGTATATTTTTTTAAAGTAATATTAATCTTCAAAAACATAAAATTTAGTTTAAAAGTCCTTCGTGAAAGAGTATTCACCTTCACGGACTTTATTTGTGTTTAAATGAATTAATAAAAACTAACAAATATTTTTAAAATGTACTTTTGTAAAATTTTACGTTTTGTTTTTCTATTAATTTTACTAAAGCGTTTATTATGCTTTTATCAGCTTTAAAATTTTGAGTAAGTTCCAGATGTTCAAAAGCTCCTAAACAATTTATATATTTCAGTTGCAGAAAATAAGGGGACATTAGTTCAATATAATTATTACAAACTACCTTTAATGATGGATATTATATCTAAATTTTAATGCATCTAAATATTATTTACTTTATTTAAAATTAATTAAAAAGGAAACATTCATATATCATGCAGAATAAAGTTACAATAAAAACATGACCTAGACTTAAAATACCGCTTTAAGATTTATAAAAACTTTCTTATTATTCCTAGGTATTTATAAACTAACTTTACTATTACCTTTAAATTATTTAATAGTAATATCGCAAATTTTAAAATAGAACCATTTGTTCCATTAGATTTTTCAGAAATATAATTTATGTTTTATAAAAGCTAAAATATAATTACAGCAGTAAAAAATCACACACAGTTTTTGATAATAGCTGTATCACATATCACGTTTTCTCAATTATACGCTATAAAAGCTGAGATATAGTCGTCCCGTAAATAGAATAAATCACAGCATAGCACCTTTACCTGTTGGACAGTATTCACAAAAAGTTGAAAGCCACAAATATAAGTACCTCAATATAAGTTTTTATTAAATTTTACGCATTAATACGTGATCTAGATATTGCATAAAACTTTTCTTAGGCACAGTCAGGTGTACTTAAAAAATATAAATAAATAAAAGCAAATGTATTGATGACATCTCAAAATGTGTAGTTCTGTTAAAAATTATAAGTTGAAACCTTTTCAGAATCCATTACTTCCTTCTATTCCTAGAGTTATTTGATTTTTTAAGTAAAAATATTCGTTTTGAAATATTTTATAAAATTAAAAATTTCATTCAGTTTTTTTTCCCCAAGAGAAACTAAAAAATTGAAACATTTTATTAAAAAGAGAAATAAACTTACTTTTATTTTAGAAGCCGAAAAATTAAATATTTATTAAAATTGAATGCTTTTATATTCTTTTTTGGATAACTTACTTTCATTTATCTTTTAGGAAGATAGATGGATATTAAAAGGGAAAAAAAAAAAAACAGTTTTCTGTATGTTTAATTTAATTTTCTGCTTAATAATTTGTTGGTCCCTATTGTATGACTGAGGTGATGTACATAAATAATGATAATAATAAAAAAAATAATAATAATAAAAATGCTGCTTTTAAATTAATTTTCTTTTTAATTTTTTAGCAAAAACAATTAAAATGAAAAAGCTATAAGAAAAAGAATTATAATGAATATGCATATACTATTTCTTAAAATATGTTTAGTTTAAATTTTCTGACATTTGACAGTTCTAATTGTAAAAAAAAAAAAAAAAAAAAAAAAAAAAGTAAAAGAAGAAGAAGAAGATGATGAAGGAAAAAAAGTAAAGAAAAGAAAATACATCGTAGTCTTTAAATATTTATTAATTTATGATAAAAGTTGAAAGTTGATAAAAATATGTCTTTTGTATCAAAATGCATGATAAAGAAATAATATTGTCTTTTAAATAACTAAGCATGATTAAAATGTCCGTAAAATTATTGACATACGTTATTATACAAACGGAAAATAAGAATCATATATTAATATTCAGAAAAAAGCCGTGACATGTAGAGGACAAAAATATTTTTTTTTATTCAGCCCACAATGACATAATTATTTACATGCATAAATAAATGTGTAATCGTTTAGAAAAGAATAATATGATAATATTGTGGAATAGATGGCGGTAGATAATATATTGCATGTAAATGGCTATACATAACGTAATCAGTAAAAGTAAAATTGTTTAACATAATTGGTCTTACAACTTAAATGAAGATATGCAATAGTGGCATAATATGATTAAATGACAAAATTATTCTAATGATACCATTAGGGTTAAATTTCTAATACATATATAATTAGAGAAATCGGTTTAGAATAATATTGAAAAACACATGCAAACGTTTGTTACAGAATGCATGAAGGATGTAAGTAAATCAATAAAATTGTAATTAAATATTGAGAAAAATTCATGTATATAATGCACGAAATGTAATCCCTTAATTTTTATAATTGCAAATTTATCTTATTTTTCGTTAAGGTAATAAAAGTATTTTCATTTTATCAAAACATATTTTCTGATTTCTTATAGCTCATCAGTTGTTTTATAGATTACTTTTTAAATTTTACCTTTAATGTTGCCGATAATGGTCAGTACCACAAGTCAAGTATGCACGTTACTTTTCTTTTCCTTAAGACATATTTTTTTCTTTGTTGAATGGAAGTATTAAGTGATATTATATATGATATTAATATCAAACGTATTTTAAACTATTCGTTTAAATAAAAAAATAAATTTATAAACTAGCTTTTTTTTCTTTAAGGCTTTTGGAAATTTTTGGGTGGCAATGTACACGAACTTTCCGTGCTATTTATAGCATTTTCAATAAGAGGTATGCTGTAGTGAACTTTATCAACGTATATCAGTTTCGAGATATTCTAAAAGCTCTTACGGATGTTAGAACGTCAACAGAAAGATAGTTAGACTGACAGAAAGGCACACAGACGGCAGGATGACGGGTGGACAGGTAAACAGAAAAATCAAAGTCATATGCAATTTTAAATTTTGTTGGAAAATTTTAAACTTTGTACAATGGGCTTATGACATCACCTAGGTTACACAACTGTTGCTTGGTTACCAATACACATAAACAGGTGCTAATCGGAGAGAGCAAAGGAGATGAGGTAAAACTTTCCAACAAAGTCCATTGATCCCTTCTTTGATCTCTATTGCAGTACGAGATCTGGCATTGTCTTGAAGATATATTTCCCCCCCCCTCCCCACCCTGTTGACTAGTGCTAGCTATTTCTAACGAAATACAGCTGTAACCCTTTGCAATTAGCGCAAGTGCTTCTCTGTCTGGTGAGGGTTTTGCTACGTTGCAGCTGTAGCAATTCAAAAGTACATGATACGAGTGCTGATCCACCAAATACACAGCGATACTTTCTGTTGATGAATGTTTTCTGTAAGCAAATGAAATAAAATCAGTAACGACGAATGGTATTTTCTTACAGTAGAATGCTTATTTTTAATCAGATATCAAAATGTGGCCCAGAAATGGTTATTTTTATGGCGTGATAGCAACGAAGAGCAAATGCCTAGCCACTGAATAAGGATTTTTTAGTTAAATTGTGAGGCCTCAGTGTTAAGCAAATGATATCGATTGGCATCCTAAGGCTATAGAATGTTTTTTAAAAGTTCCTTTCACATTTGGCGTTTTATATGAGAACCGAAAAGTAGGTAGTTTAGGAAGATGAATATTGGTCATTGATGCATAAGCCACACTTCAATGAATGCAATATTAGAAACAATATGGTCCCTAAACAATTTGCAAAACAAAGTTTAAAAATTTCTACTATAAGCGATGCTCCAAGGCGAATTTTAACAAACATTTTCACATAATTTCCATGCATCTTTTAACTGAATACTATATTTTTATGATCCTCAAGATATTTTACTTTATTTAAAATTTATCAGAAATATTAACTGGTGCATAACATAAAGTTATAATATATTATTTCTTTAAAATCATTAAAGCTTTCACAGTTAGAATATGCAAACAAAAGATATAACATTGTGTTTTCTTTTTTATAAGTGAAAGAAAAAAAAAAAACAATGATGTAATTTTTATTTTTTCATTATTATATAAAGTATTGTGTGAAAAGGGAAAAAAAATATTTTTAATTACTTGTTTTGCTTCACAGTTTGTTCATTTTTTTTTTAAGTATTAACATTCTTTAATAAGAATTTAAAAAATTATTTTTTTATGTAAAAAATTAAACGGTTGTTGTTTTTGTTAATTGTATTGTTATGAAAGTTAAAAATACATTTTTCTCTAGGTATCCGTTAAGAAACTCAAATTATTTAGTTTTTTGGAATATTTCTGCCAGTTATTTTTGAAGTGCTCGATGGTTTGAACTTATTTTCTGCTTTAGTATATGAGACTACGCTTTAAAAACGTATAATTAAAAGGTTTTTGCAATAACAAAAATAAATAATTTATTATAGCGGAAATATTATACATTCTATAAATTTAATTGTTTTTTAGGCATAGAAACATAAACAAAATATAATATTAATAAAATAACTACGACTTGTGCCTCGTAAAAGTTATTTTTACTTTTTATATTGAATAAATTAAACAGATATGCATATTAATGAACTTGTAATTATGTAACGAGCGTTCAGATTTCAGAGACATATGCAAGAGTAAAACATATTTCGAGGTTAGAAATAATGCTGTGCATAATTTATTGTGAATAAAAAAAAATCTTCCTTCTAAACAAATCAAATTAGGAGAAAACAATTATATGTTTCTACAAATATATTTGATTTATACAGAATATTGTCAAACAATTTCAATTAAGCGCTATATAAATGCTAAAATTCTTATCTGGAAAAAAAAATATTATTTTTGATCATTTTAATAATTTTATACTTGATGAATAAATTTAGGACTTGTTCATTTGATGTACTAAATGATGATGGTGCATACATACATACATATATATATATATAAACACTGTTCAAAACAATTGGGGGATATTATGAGCTCGGTAGGAAAAAACCATGTAATCGACAATACGCTTTACAAAAAATTAAAGAAAATAAATTAAAAAAAAGGAAATTACTTGCGTTCACTATTTAGGAATAATTAATTATTTAAGAATTAGTTTATTAATTAGGAATAAGCAAATTTTGTCTGTGACGAAGAAAACGACGTGTTGTATATAAGGAGTAAAAAGCAACCTGCAGCATTCCGTATGTCGAATGGGATTAAAAACAATTGATACGCGTTGAGTGTTTTGAAACAACGAATACGATGTATCAGCAATATGACTTAGTTGAATCGGTAGCCGTGGGTAGGGGGGGGGGTGATCGTTTAGAGGTGGGTTACATGCAATCCGTTGTAGACGCGGATTGAAAGCATTGGTAGTTTGTCAAAGTGTCCTTTTCAGACTATGGAATCGGTTTTTGTAAATTTGAAATGTTTCCTGGAGATCCGAGGCAGGTCATATGCCTTCAAGAATACAAAATAAGAATCAACATTTAGCACTAACGGCCAGAAGAAACTACACTGTGAATGCCACTCCAAATGCCGATTACAACAGTACATTCAGAGGGCTACTGTTACCAGAGTTTCGAATTATAGTATTTAACACCGAATTTATCACGTGTGTATGTATGTTCGACGACCTACTGTTTGTGTTTCATTGACAATGGACTAACGTGTTGCCCACAGAAGATGGGAACAGTAGCATTATTGATGGGGAAGAGATGAGGGAAAAAACGTGCTCTTCACGGACGAATCTCGCTTTGGTGTTTAATTTCACAAGAGGTGGATTCCTATCTGGAGAGAATCTATGGTACTTAGAATAACACTGCATTTCTGCATGAAAGTGTCCGATTTAACAGAGGAGACTGATAGTCTGGGCCGTTATTTCTGTCAAAAGCCGCACTGACTTGCGCCTTATCGGAATGGAGCACTAACAGCTTAGCGATCTAGGAATGAAATCCTCAGAACTACTGTGTTCCTTGCGTTGCAGCAATCGGAATGATTCTCTTCTCATTAATGACAGCACCAGGTCGCATCGTGCTGACTTAGGGGATGATTTCCTTTTAGACGAAGGAATCCTACGAAGAAAGCACAGCATGTTCCACAGATATAAACCATATAGAACATATTTGGGAAATGCTACTGAGAAGGGTTGGTAGACGCTTATCATCCCAAGAAACAATTCAGATTTTAGGAAAGCTCTCTTGCACAAAAAGGATGGAGAATACCACAGTTCCTTATTAGTAGCTCTATTCATTCCATCTTTCCTAGGTGTGTGACAGTGCTTCCGGTAAGGGAAAATCATATCCCTTAAAACACCTATGCATAATTGTCGTAATGGTAGTTTTTTTAAGGAATTTACTTGAAGAATAGGAAAATCCCGGTTCGATAATTTCTTTCAAAATGGCCGTGAAGAAACACTCCTGAATGACAATTCAAAAAAATGCTTTTAATTTAGCAGTCAAAAGAGATGCACCACAATATCAGGAAAAATATAGTGGCATCATAATCCAATTTAAATAATAGTACAATCTGTTCGGGGATTGTTAGAGAAGAGAGAGAGCGAGAGCGATTCTAATCACGTCTTTTCTACGCGATAATCTCTTGTAGTTCTCTGTTCCTTTCACTAGAACATACCTAAGATGTCTGAAGTAAAAAGCCCTATACTCAGAAAAAACAGCCAAAATGTGGTGCCAAATACCTTCTTTGTTTCTCGAATAAAATGATATAAATATTTTGAATTCAAAAATTCGTTAGCAAAACTTGTAGCCAATTATTTCGCCAATATATATTTACAAGAATGGAAAAAACGGTATGTTTATTGCGGAAGATGTACAGTTTTTAAACAGGAATTTGGAAATTATTTTTTAAAAGTTGCCAACAGATGGCATTGTACATCATGAAGAGTTCTAGATATAAATAAAAGTTCAATGGAATGCGTGTTTTCAATCCTTGCCGTTACTACATATACTTTCTTTCATGTTTCATATGCCGTCATTTTCAAACCCATGTAGCGTTTTTTGGTCTCGCTGTTCGAAGTTTTTCATGGTGTTCACCGAATTTTGCGTTAGTACGGAGTAACACCCTTAGAAAGTTTCCCATAGAGCTATCCTATTCATGGCTTAGAATCGCAGATAGTCAAGTGTCCGTAATTCTAAAACACAAACTTTTCACCTTTAAACTCTTGAACTGATCGCTTTGGGCATCGGGTAGGGGAAAGGTGGGCAAAATGGGGTACTTAAGAATATTTTGGCCAATAACGCTGTGACAAATAGAAAGAAATGCAATAAGTAATATTTATTTCAATTTTGCAATATTAGCTGTTATTCTGCAGTATTCGAATTTGAAATACACCGCATATTTTATGACCTGCATATGAATATATTCAAAGCAGCAAACTTCCCCATTTTGCCCTACGGGATAGGGCAAAATGGGGTACCTCTCAACTTAACAAACATTACTAACACAGTTCAAATACGAATCTGTCATCGTCCTCATCAACACCGGCGAACAAGCCATGAGCCTTGATACATTCACTGCACTTGATTCATCCTTCTCTTTGCGCTGATCTTGCATATATTTCGTGACAGTACAAGTATGTATCATCTACATCGTCTGGATCACTGTCTGACGATATGTCGTGTGCTGGTAGGGTAGGAACGTGACTTCTCTTAGCTTGTGAACTGTCGACACTCGACTGACACTCGACCTTTTTGCCATTTGGCCTTTTGACCATCTCCTTTTGACCCCACCTCGATATACCCCGTTTTGCCCTACAAGCAGCCATCCAAAACAACTAGGCCTACATAATCACACTGAATGTAGTTCTACTCTTTCATGCAATTGACTTTAAAAACATCCCTTTTAACTAATACAAACTGTCACGTTCGTATCTGCAAGTTAACCTAACAATTAAAATATCCAAACATCACATTTACCTTATATCAGGGTAATGAAAAAGTACATAAATCTTGGGAGTGTATCTGTCTGTGACTCTGCAAGCAATATCTCACGTGGACATGAATATCAGATACGGCGAGCACAACCTATAGCAGTGACATACAAATGACATCACTGTATAAGCGAGGTTATCAAAAACCCCGTTTTGCCTTACCACCCCATTTTGCCCACCCTTCCCCTACTATTTGTTGAGTTTATTTGTTGGGATTAAAACATACAGCTTTATCTTCTGGCCTTTATTGCCATTAATCTCAAAGTTCAGTTATTAAATTTTTATAGCTTTCATAATAACCCTATCGTTCCTTGGACCGGAAAATTGAAATTTATATTACTCACCAATGGCTGGTAGGTTCTTTTAGGTTCTTTGACCTTTTTTCGATTCTTTTTTATCTGATTGTAATCTTCTCGTCTAAATGTTTTGAGGAAGTCTTTTTGAAAATGTCAGATTTTTCTGAAAAATTCATTTTAAGTTCGACGATTTGTTGAAAGATTGATAAAACTTGTGCTTTTCATGGCCAGTTGCCAAATTGTTAGCTATTTTGCAGCCGATTAAAAAGAAAAAGTTGCATCGCAGCTAAATGTGCAACATAAAATGCAGGAATTTTTTCGACGACTGGGATAGGCAAATGTTTCGTGGTTAATATAAAAAATCTCAGTGTTTCTCAGAGCTGTTCACCGAAATACATATGTAGATTGCCACAAGTCAACCAAAATGGTTGCTTTTTTTTTAAGGTCCGATAGATGAAATACACGATTTTTTTTCTGATTTTTGTTTGAATTAATTTAAGGTTAAACGTATATATATATATATATATATATATATATATATATATATATATATATATATATATATATATATATTTGCCTCTAATTGACGATATACGCTATTTTTATGCAGTATCTTAATAAAATTCATACTTATGAAGGTCAGGGGGTGAAAGTAATATGTTTATTTATTTATTTTTCTAAATCACTGCCTTATTAACTTTACAAATCATGTAGAGAATAGATTTTTTTCAGGTCTGTCGTTTATACAATTCTTCTATTGATCTTTCGTTACAAGATTTTTAATTTTTAAATTGGATAATCTTTTCTGGAGATAGACATTCTGTAGATTGAACTGGCATTTAAGCTGTTGTTTTGTAAATTTGCATGTGATACCAAGATACATTAATTTCTGGATTTCGTTCCAGCATCCATTGCTCTAAAAAATAGTTAGACTACATTATTCCCTAGATTTATTAATTATCAGAATTATTTGACACCAGTTACAAATGTAATCTCTATGAGATACTGTTTGTAAAGTAAAAGAAATCACTTTAAAGTCTTCCAGTTTCTTTAATTAATGATAGAATTCTGAGAAATTAGCAATAACAGTTTAATGATATCATGCATTTTTCGTCCAATTTTTGATTACATTAGTGCCCTGAAAAAAGCCATATAGGATTTCGTGCGCTGAAACAGGATACTATTTATTTATTTAATTTTATTTTTTAATGAAAATTTTATTCGTAGTACCTATATGAATTTTCATAAGTACAGCATAATACTAATTTTAATCTATCGTACGTGTTCTAATTTAGTAATTTAGTTTTACTTTATTTTATATGATCACATAATGTTAATAAAAAAGGGAGAGCTGATAAATTATAAATGCAAATAATTCAAAATTATGCTGTTCTGAAACCAATTCATTTAAAAAATCATCAGTGGTAACAATATTTTATACGAATTCAGATGAAAAAAAAATAAATAAAAAGATGTTGCTATATTAAGTTCACTAATAAAAAGAATTTTGTCTTACATTGTAAAGAAATTTATATCTCCCATGATACCAGAATGGTAAATATAACGCATTTTTTTTCCCCTATCTCTGTGATTTACTGACAAAAGTCATATTCCCCGATTTTAGCGTATGTCTCAAAATGCATTTAAAAGACTGGAAGGGTCGATAAACATAATTGTAGGTTGAACGCGCGACTAAACCTCGGCCAAGTGTCATACTATTCTATCCAGTCATTTTTACTCATATGAATATACATATGTATATACAGGCATTCCTGAACACCCTCACACATACACACAATTCTAATTTAAAACGCTTCACAAATTATCAGAAAGATATATGTGCTGAAAAATTCACATTTGATCTTTGACAATTTCAAGTTTCGGAAAAAAAAAGTTATCCTCTTTAATTCAATCTTTTGGTTGAATTTTATTTTAATGGTACTTTGATTCATCAAAGAAAGAATTTTTAAATTAACATTACTTTCTACTTTACATCCATTTAAACAATTTCAAATGAATGATTTTCCGCACTGAATAGATAAAAATTTTAGATTTTAATGGGGATAAATGTACATTTTTATCTACCTTTATTCATGACGATAAATGGTGATAGTTAAAATATGATAAATCTTTTCTGAAAGTAGATTATTTACTTAAGGTATTCAAGGTTTACTCTTTTATAAATGCACTCATGTTTTTGTAAACGACATAATTCGTACAAGGTGAATTTTAATTTTTGAAATAAATTCAGATTTTTTATATTAATGTATAGTTTTATATTAATGTTAGTGAAATTTTACTTGTGCACGTAATTTATAAGTATGAAATTTTATGTTAAGAAATTGGTTAAAGTTGGTCTGAATATAAAATTTCTCTTAATAACCTTAATATAATTAATCGGCCTCAATATAATCTCCAAATTTTAAAATTGTATTACATTTTAACGTTTTAAATTTTGGCATCTTTTTGAAGCAGTAATATATGAAATCGGAAAAAATATTATTAGAATCTGTTCTTTTTTTTTCAAGCAACTACCTGAAAACTACGAGGGTCAGTAAAAAATTACTTACACTTTTCGTTCTACAACTTTATGAAACAAAGATATGTGTACAACAGATACATTATTTTTTGATATAGTTTCCACCTTGAACAATGCATTTGGTCCAGCGAGCCACAAGCTTCCGTATATGCCTTCCTGGTAGATAGTTTTCGTGCTGGTAGATAGCTCGTGAAGCCACTTTTGCATCGCATCCCGAACGTTCATGTCTGAGGCAAATCGACGACATCTCAAAGCTTCCTTGAGTAGTCCAAAGAGATTAAAATCTGAGGGAGAGAGATCTGGGCTATAGGAAGGATGTTCCAGGGTCTCAAAGCCCATCCTGTTGGTTGTTTCTAGGATGATACGGGCCGTGAGACATCACGCACATACTTTACGGAATTTGAGGTCGTCGTGTTTAATTTGATAGGCAAAAACGTGACTGATGTTTAAAGAGGACGCGACTTCATCTATGGTAACGTGCGTATCTGCTATAACCATCTCACGTGCTTGCTGAATTTTTTCGTCAGTAGTCGAGGTTCACGGTCGCCCAGCTTCCTCTTTTTGTGTTATGCTCGTTTGGTCAATTTTAAACATTTTGATCCAAACAAACACACACACGAAAAAAAAAAAAGGTTTTATGAGATAAAATGATTTCCATGTATTGTGACGTGACAAAAGTCTTCGGGGAATTTAGAAACCTTTCACACTTACTGACCACAAGATCTACTCACTCCTCGTTGTTTCTTTTTGGTGCAATCTGATAGTGGAGCTGACATGTTCACATTGTTGTAGCTAGAAGACAACTAACGCAATCGTGATTAAATTCCGCACACGTGACCTCAGTCGCTCCAACTCAATGTATGCGCATGCGACCAGCACCTATATTTTTTAATAAAGTTGTAGAGTGAAAAAGTGTAAGTAATTTTTGACTTACCCTCGTACAAGATACTAGACTTATATCACCATTTTAATATTTCGCAAATTTTAATTCGTAATATTAGAAAATTGTATAAATTGGTTTATATATAGTACTCAGATGGCTAAATTTCACTTGGAACGAATTTAAAAATCATATACTGAGTCAAAAGAGAAATTTGATATCGTAAATCATCATTGTAGAAAAATATTTATTTCATGAATTAATTTTTAGCACTATATAATCATATGTGGAAGAACAATACCTATTACCTAACAATTAAAATTGTTTCATTTACTTGTGATGAAAAGTTAAAAAAAAAAAAAAAAAAAAAAAAAAAAAGGCGTAAAGAAAATAGCGATTATTTTTTTAAATAAATCTATTTGTTTAAAATTCAAACAGGAAAATGAATACCCGTTCTTTTTAAATGAAAATCCTAAAAATATATTTTTAATAACATAATATACAAAACAATATACATTATTCATAATATTCATTCATTCTCTCAGACGGTGCATGTTATATTGTTTGTTGATCTCCTTAGATATAATATTTAGACGAAGATATAATTTTTGCCAAAACTAAATGCAAAACTGGTGTACAAACGATAAATAGACAATAAGACTTCTTCACACACCATAAATGGTGTGTGAAGGTGTGTGAATTTATGGTGTGTGAAGAAGTCTTATTGTCTATTTATATAATTTTTGATTCATAAGTTCAGTTTATTGATGAAGAGATATACTCCGAAAATATATAATGAGAAACATTGAATATCCATTCACAAAAGTGGTCATAGCTGCGTTGATAAAGCAATAATCCAAGTTGAATTTGCTGACTATAAATAATTTATTCACTCTCAATTGTGAGGAAATATCCCAATATTATTATCGAAAAACAGCTTGAAAATGAAATCGTATTTTACTATAAATTTTCATGATAAAAAGTTATTCTTTAAAGAGGACGGGGACACGGGGAGTACAGATAAAAAGGCATAGCGTTCTTACATCACAGAAACTGAAGAAAAAGTGTTCAAAGTTTGGCTCAGTTACTTCTCATCAAAAACCACAATATGCTCTCCAAACCTAAATCTCACAGTAACCAAGAGCCACATACTAGACGAGTCGTATTAAAACCTAGACGATAGGTTTAACGCCCCAATCCGCCCGCCCCGCTCTTCGATGATTTTTTTCTAGTCAATTTTGCCCTTTTATTCTTTCTGGTGCTAGCCTTTTTTTTTCTTTTACACACTTTACATTGTGAATTTTTTTTCGTTTTCATCCCATGCTTTTAGCAATGGATTTTTAGATTGTTTCCCTCGTTTTCTACATTCTAAAGTGCGGTGTGGTCCTAATTTTTGAGTTACGCTGTAAGTGTATATATATATATATATATTGGCGACCCTAATTTTAGCCCAAAATATCGTTAAAAGATCTTGGGAAAGTGAAAGATGTACTTTAGAAATCTAACCTCAAGAATTTTATTCACAATAGATGCTCTACTTGTTATGGTTTCCTAAATCTTTGAGCCGATACGAACTACATAACTTTCTTTTCAAAGAGCACATCTGTTCTTAGCTACAAATGACAACGTTAACGAAAACCTATTCTATTTTATTTCACTGAAATGAAAGATTGTCTATCCCAGATCATTGAAAGAAAATCGTTTCTTCTCTCTCTCTTTACTTATTTACTTATTTATTTATTTATTTATTTATTTTATTAATTAATTAATTAATTAATTTATTTATTTAATTTAATTTAATTTTTTTTTTTTTTGAAGAAACAGAGAGAGATTAAATTAGATATATATTCGCCAGCTAAGAAACCGCAACGGACTTGATCTTAACTGCTGTACTGTTTTTAGAATAGCTCTTTATAAAAAATGAGAATTAAATTAAATTTAAGAGATAATATGTAATTTTTAATATATGATTTTCGATATCACAGTGCAATAAACTAACTTATTACATTAAGCGGACATGTGAAATGCACTAAATATATTTCGAGTTATTTTACATTAAAAAGAAATTAACTCATTGAATTCAAATATTCCAATATAAAATTTATCGTATGAATTTGCTTGGATAAAAATTAAAATATGAGTATATATTGTAATAAAAGATATGTTGAAGGTAATTAATTATTTCTATAAACAAAGAATTGTAAAAGAATGCATAAGGTAATTTAAACGTTTTATATAAGAAAATACGTACTAAAGTAAAAGTATTTCTAAAATGTTAGTAAAAAACTAAATTTTCTAATATTGGTATTTCGTTAAATTGTGTTGTACAGCTTGTAATGAATTGCAATATTAGATATTCAACATCGCCTATTCCAAGTTCTAAGTAAAAAAAAATATATATAGAAATATTCTTTTTCATATTGTACTTTTTTTTTTATTAACATTAACTTTTTAATTTTTAAATATTTTATTTATAAATATATATATATATATATATTAATAATAATAGTAAACATAGAAAAAAAAATTCCCCCGCTTTATAATTTATAACGATGCTGTTTTCTGTTTATATGTATATTTTGAACAAAATTTATTTGATTTACATGGTATTCATATTTTATTGTTAAGATGTAACTATTTAGAATCGTATTCGATCAAAAATAGTTTATTTTTTCTATTTTTAACAGCGTTGTTTTTAAACAAATGTAAGTTACTCATGCTTTAAATAATACATGCATTCCTTGTAAATTTACATATAAATATATGACTTTCACCGTTTCAACAAAAGTTGATTTGCATATTTAACAGCTTATATTTAATGTTTGGATTTTTAAATGAAATATTTTGGTGTATATTATTCTGTTCTTATTGTATCTATTCATGTTGAATGATTTTATTTATGTAAAAATACATGAATATTCATAGTTTTCGATACTTTAAAAGCAGTAACTTTTGTTGTTTAGTTAAAGACATATCATTGATGATTAGTATGCATTTAGTTTAATAGAAGCCTGTAAAACAACATAAAATATCTTATAAATCGAGTTACATTTGCCTTGTAAAATATGTATATTTCATTAAAAAAAAAAAAAAAAAAATGAAAAAGAAACATATATCGAAATATTATAACCTCATCAATCACTTTTATTTTGGCATACTTATGAATAAGTTAAAATTGATCTCAAAACCATAATAGCGAATATAAAACTGGATGAGTTAATGTATTGGTTCTAAATTACAGGAAAAAAGAATAAATTTAAATGTGTTTATTCTTGTTATTGTGAATGGGAGGAGTTTCATTTTATTCATAGATTTTTTAAATATCTGTAACAAATGTTTTTATGATGATTATTTTTTTCTTTTTAGATGATAAATTTACTTATTCATTCCGTGTTAATCACGATAAAAGTATGGGTCATTTTAAAAATTAATATATTTACATAAATTTCATGATCCAACTATGTTTTCAAAATTATATATGCACTTGGTATTAGATTACAGCCATGAAACTTTTTTTCTTTGGTGTAATGTTTAATAATAATGAAAATACTGAAACTATTTTTAAACAACTAATTTGATAAATTAAATGTTTTTCCTTCCCCCCCCCCTCTCTTTTATGATCAATTTGTATGTTAAATCATATTAAATAGTAATAAATGTATGATTACTGCATAAAACAATAAATTTACCAATTTACCTCAATTTTACGATCCGAATTGAAAGTTATGAATATCCTTGTAGCTTATATGACAATTATGACAATTATGAATCTTATGAATAATGACAGTTGATTGCATAAAATAATATATTAACTATAATTTCACGGCACGAATATGCTTTTAAAAAGTTATCTATGTATGTTAGGGTTAGATCACAGTCATGAAACATGACACCATATTTTTTCTTCTATTACAACCATTAATAATGTTTTAGAAATTGTTTAAAAATATGCTGTTTATAATTAGTTTGGAGAAACGTTCTCTCCTCCAAAGACGTGGTCAATTTTTTCATGGAAAAAATGTATTTGTGCCAGATTCTTGATTGGTCACGTATCATTACATCTGCCGATTTATGTGATGACTGATGTAGATCGTCATGCTTAAATGAGTTCAGAAGGTATACATCAAATCCCGGTGGTCTTCCTAAGCACCGAAGCCACTAAACTAATTGGTCACTTTTGAAGAATCGGGATTGTGTGTTTTTATTGTTTGGTTGGTTCTTTCTTTCTACTGAACTACAAATGATGAATATAAGAGAAATATTAATTTTATCGATAGAAAACTGTGCAACTTTTAAATTAAAACAAAATAGCAGGAAATTTCTTGAAATATTGAAATTTTTAGGTTTTCTTTAACAAATAAAGCGTTATATATATATAAAACTAATCTTGTGTATCACTTATACTACCTTTTCTAATCTTGTATTTGAAAACTATAAAAACAGATTATAGATTAAGGTGTAATATAACAATAGCAGTATATAAAGATACTTTAAAAACAATTGACATTAGTTTTAGAAGAGTGTTAAAGATATACTTATGTGTGAGGGAAACTACTGCTCTTTAAGCCAATTGTGAGTAGTATATACATTTATAAAGAAAATAAGGCTGTTATTAAATTTAAAATTTAATCGAAATTATTCAGACAATTTTCATCCGCACCATCCCCTGAAACTTACCAACCCAGACAGCACATCGCCTCCCCAGGATATCTTCAAGATGTCTTCTGGATGAAAAGACATCCTAGAAACGTCCTTAAGATGTACTGTGGATAAGTTAACTCTAACTGTGCTGTTAGGGAAATCTCTTGGTCAAAATTTTTAAATGGTAACGTTATCTGCAATTTACCCAATTGGAACTGCTTGCAATTTTTTGATTTTACTTATTTTTAATAACAGTCATATACACTCGGAAAACGGCTAAAAAAGTTGATTTTTATATTCGAAGTTCCTCAAAATGCGTGATTATAGCAAAATATCTGCACTGAAATTTGGAACCCAAACTAATACTTTGTTTACCATACAGCATGGGAAAGTAATTATCATTCCGCAGTAGTTTTATTTTACAAGTTAAAATTTAGTAAAACACCTCCATTTAGTTATAGTTTCCAGAGAAAAAAATATTCACTAAATTTTTTGTAATCATTTATATTGCCTATGAATTATGTACAAGCATAATATATTATGCTTAAATTAGGCACCGTATGAAAGAAAACACATAACACAAATTCAAATGCAATTTGTAAAAAAAAAAATAATAATAATAATAAATAAAGTATAATCATAATCACAGTATAAAGTATAATCACATTCTACTGTGTAAAAAATAACGGTTGTTTTTGCAGCAGAATGTGTTGGCAAAAATGGTGCCAGCACATTCTGCTGTTAAATAGGGGGATTTATAGCGCAAACGTCTGTAAACAGAAGCTGTTTTACAGATGTTTCTGCAGTAAATTATTTTCTTTTAACAGCAGAATATGCTGGCACCTTTTTTTGCTAGCACATTCTGCTGTAAAAACAATTGTTAATTATTATAGTGTACACGAAACATGCTTCTTTTATGCATATTAAAAGTATGTGTTAATTTCCTTTTCTTTATAAAAGTCTTAAGGTGTTAAACTCCACCTACCAGAAATTTGACCATTCGACGTAATGCATCTGAGTTCTCTTGGGTGTCCTTGTCCTTGTACATGAATAACTACAGATTTTCCTAATCACGGTGTCAAATAGTGCAGCTTTCATAAATGGTAGAAATTTAGAATAGCATGTATGGTCTTCTTGATACTGTTTTTGCTTGAGATATGGTGATAATTTATATGCACAGACCAGCCGCTAAAAACCTATGTTTCGGATTCAGAAATAAAACATGTAAATTTAATCTTAAATTAGAAAATCCGACCCCAAAACAATCTTTTTTCTAGCGCTGTCAGAGTAACTAAAAATAACAGGAGTTAAATTGAATGAGACATTGAATTGAATCGTTATTTGGCACTAGAATTAAAAAGATATAAGCGTCAAATTACGCAAAACTATGTCTTGAGCATTTTACACATTTCTGCTCATTAATGTTTGGTAATAATTAAAATAAATATGTTTTATATAAACATTTAACATATGTATTTTTGTAATTCTTTCATCGAATCTCAGAATCTTTTTTCTTTTTGTTTTACTTCGAAGTAATAACATTAATAATAATAAAAACCTTTCGCTTCTATGTAAATTCTTGTAATGCGCTAAATTTAGCAAAATATGCATTTTATTTATATATTTATTTTAAGGGGACTTCTCTTTTTTTTTTTTTTTTTAAATCTTTTATTATTTTGAAAATGCCAAATACGTTCTCTTTCAAAACGTTGTGTATATTTTTTAAAATAAAATCTTTTATTTTATAGCAGTAATTAGGAATTAGTTGTTTTCTTTTTTAATTCGAATTCTATAGCATCTCTTGGCTTAAAAATGGATTTTCTTTGCTCGATCTTGTGTATTATCCGAAATCTCTCTCACTAAAATTCTCCTAAAAAAAAAAAAAAAAAAAAAAAAGAGAGAAATTCAACAGTTATTAATCAGCAAGAAATTGGCTTTTTTAAAAAAATCCTATAAAATTAAATATGTTTAATTTCTGTACTTTGCACTGTTAAAAAATTGTCCTAGGTTGAAGCAAAACATGGTGCACAGTATAGCTGCAACCATGAGATGGTGGAATCTTTTTCCAAGATTTGGTACCTGGTTCTACCAAAACTTGGTACTATAGTTGTTGTAACCATATGATAGGGTAGTTTTTTACCATGATTTGGTACTTTTTTACAACAAGAAGTACTAAATCATGGTAAATGTTTCACCATCGCATGGTTCCAGCTGCTGTAATACCAAGTTTTTGTTCAACCTAGCATTTACTGAAGTATCAAAATTTGGTTCAACCTTGAACTGAAATTTTTAACAGTGTAGATCCGAATATTTTTATCTTATTGATTATCTAAAATCTAAAGTTAATTTAATAAGTTAATCTAATATTTAAGAAAATCAAAAAGTTTAAATGTTTTTTTATTGTTATTTTTGCTCTTTATCGGTTGTTGCAGTTTTTAAAAAGTATAAAACCAGCATTAAAGTACGTCTCTTTTTTAAATTTAATTCGAACATTTAAAATTGTAATAGTAGCACTCGCATAAAAATTTTACATAACATGGGATAATACGTAAAAGAAATATTTTTTTTTTTTTTTTTTTTTTTTTTTTTTTAGATTAGTTGTAGTTTTATTATTTGTTTTATTTAGATTATTTTCATTTTTACAGAAAACTGTTTCCATTAATTAATCCAGAATTGTAGGTAAAATTTCAAAACTTCATTATTAGTATATGCTTTAGGACAGAGCCAAATTACATATGAAGTCTGCATTAGACGATTTCAGCTATTTATACTTAATTTTGCAATTTGGCATCGCTGTAAGGTCATTAATCACATATATTCTGACATATCAATGAATAAAATGTGAGAAAATTTGATTCATTTTCCGCTCGAGAGAAAGTTGAGATATATTGGAAATATCTTCATTTTCGAATAAAATAGAAACAAAATTGCCCTGATAACATTTTTCATTCAGCATTGATTTATTGAGTCCAACATTTTATTTCAAATGGGATATTGTAAAAGCTTTTTATTTTTCACGCGAGTATTTTTGATTTTTTGATCAAAATATTACATTTTTATTTTATTTTATTTATCTATTTATTTATCTATTTATTATTTATTTATTTATTTATTTATTTATTATTTATTTATTTATTTATTTATTTATTATTCTTTTTTTTTTTTTTTTTTTTTTGCACAAAATTTAAAAGAACGAACATTCATTGCATGAAAAGATGATATATAAGACTGAGATTGTATTTTTATATGAAATTTGTTAATACTACACTGTTATATTAAAACATTTGCGGAAAATGTACTTTATATGTGATATATATATATATATATATATATATATCAGTGGCGTAGCGTGATATTTGAAACTGGGCATGCTCTGAAGCCAACTGTGGAAAGAGCACTACTTCTAAATTCGTTATTATTTCTTATAATTTAAGTAAGTAAATTTCCAATTTCTTCAAACCATAAATATAATTTTACACACGTATTTTATCGAATTTATCTTGACAGCATTTATTTAAATGCCACTTATTATAATTTATTGAAGAACCAGTAGGCTTTGCATGCTTCACTGGTTACTACATAAAAATGAATTTTCAAAGAAATTGAATTACTAATTTTTTATACATCACTTTATACATACATATATATATAAATTCATTAAAGTCATGCAAAATATGGCAGTGACTTTATTCCAATGTCGTATCCGGGTCCCCAATGCTTGTGATAGCGCTTTAACTCGGACCACAAATAGTTCTTATACATGAACTTAATTGTTGAACATTTTAATAAAGTTAAAAATGTAATAAGTTTAATTATTTTTATTATATTGACATTTGATACCAAAGGAAAAGAAGAAAAAAAAAATTAAAAAAGGATAAACGTTTTTCCCTTTTAAAGAAAGTCTTAATTTTCCAAATAAAAAATGGTTTTCAAGAGTCAACTATTGAAATAAAATATCTTATTTTGTTCAATTAAAATAAAAAATCTGTCGATAGCTTCGCTTTTTAAAAGGCATCACCAGATAGAGAAAGCGTTGCTATGTAGTAACTGTAATAAGCCAGTAACCATTGCTAAGGAATGGAGACCAGGTAATTTGAATAAAATTTAGGAAAAGGAAAAATTTGAGGAGATATTCTGATTTAAAAAAAAATAATAATAAAGAAGAAAGAAAAAATCTCAATGAAGTGCGCATTTGCAGTATCCAAGCTATACCTTTGTCACATTTTGTAGCTCTGTAATCAAAGGCCTTAACTTCAGAGCCAAGTTCTTACAAATGGAAATTTTGATACCACTATTTTTATATTGAAAATTTTCACTTCATGAATCGTTGATATTCATTTTACCTGTTTTAAAAAAATACTATATTAAAATAATATCTAAATTTTTATTTGTGAAACTGTCCAGAGTGCACGCAGACACACAGGGAGAGACAGACAATTCTCTTTACTCATGTAGAGAGACAACATAAGTAAAATTTTGATCATAATTTTATTTCTTTCGGAAGTTTTCGTTTGGTATGAGTTGTTTAGGTTAAAAAGCAGTAACTTTCCTGTCTCATAAAATAACAGATATTTTTTCAGAAATTTATGTAAATTTCATTTTATTGTTGAATGATCATTTATAAATAAATTCAGTTTTTTCTCTTTGTTAAAGGTTTTTTTTTTTTTTTTTTTTTTTTTTTTTTTTTTTTCTTTTATTACATCATTGTAAAATAAAGTATTAAATTTTACTTTATCAATAATACTTTGAACTGACAACATCGTCAATCTATTCAGTCATTCTTGTTTTTGAGTAGATGGATAAAATGGAAAAACTAGTTCTCACTGACTTTTACGGAAGATAAGAAAATGAAAATCTCCCAAAAACATTGCTTCCGACTGACATTTTGTAAAAAGTATCAGTGTTGGACAGCGGACCAATGGAAACATGTGATGTTTTCAGACGAGACTCAAGTATCACAGTTTTATGTATTTTTGTAGAAACATACGACGGCCTCCCAATAAAAGAGACTGTCAACGCTACATTATTCCCACCGTGAAGAATGTTGCAAAACTCATGGTCTGGGGAGCCATTTGTGCAAAAGGAAGATGCGGATTGTGGTTCATGCCTGAAGGTACATCAATTAATGGAACTGTTTATATCGATGTGCTAAAAGAGAAGTTACCACCGTTTATGAATATCAACTAGTGCACACACTTCTAACTTGATGGGAGCACCTTGCCACCAGACTAAATCTGTTAAGACATGTATTGCAAAGCAGGGGTTTCAGATCCTTGGGCCGTGGCCCGGAAATTCCCTGGATCTAAAACCAATCGAGAACTGTTGGGTAATTTTAAAGCGCAAAGTTGCTAAGCGTAACACCACTTCACTTTCGGACTTAAGAGAAACTATAAAACAAGTATGGATTACAGAAATTACACCAGACTATTGCGAAAAATTATGTATTTCCATGCCTGATCGTATCCAAGCTGTATTGGAAAAAAAAAAGGTTTGCACACCAAATATTGGACCCTTTCTCAATTATGTATGTATACTGTGCTTATATAACTAAAATTAATAATTCCCATAAAATAAATACTTAGTTAAATGCAATTATTCTTGTGCATTCATAAACATCACAGTTTTTTGTAGTGAGTCATCCATTCTGGCCAGTACTATATATATTAGATTTTTTCTCCCGAAAAATCATATAATAAAATAAAGATTTAAAAAAAATTTTGCATTATTTTCAAAGGATCTACATTATAAATTAAATATTTTTACGAGGAATGTTTTTATGTGCTGAATGCATGTTTATTAAATTTGGTTATCGTGTTAATTCAAATGCAATAAGATTGTTTTTCTTTAGTTAGTAACTAACTGTATGAAGCCATTGATTGTAGGTAACTGTGAGTAAATGTCATAGTATATATCTCCAAAATTTGAGTTATCGCCAGATATTGTCCATAGATGTAAGCAATGTTGAAGCAATTTGATTAAAGTTTGCGTAAATGCGTCTAATGTAATAAAAATAAGTAAGTAAAAAATATGTAAAAGTGTCGTAAATAATAATTACCTAGTAATACACTCTTATGTAAAATTAACTTAAACAATTATTATAAAATAATCTAAATTTAATTAAACGTCCAAAATTTTAAATTTCTTTATTGAACTTACCAATCTCCTACATGTAAATGAGATTTGTCACAAACCGTTTATGATTTTTAATAATTTTAATAATAGTAATAATAGTATTAATTTTTTTAATAATAAAATAAAAATAACAATATTTAAAAATAATATATTTTTTAGAATTATTATTATTTTTATTTGAAAGGAATCAAAAAACTCAAGTCCAAATTTTATTAAAAGTTATTTTTGGACGCTTTTCAGGGAACGGATTCCTATTTTATTATTATTTATATTTATTTTTACATATAAATTCAAGAATGAAATAAATAAATAAATAAATAAATAAAAATAAATAAGGATTGTAAGAAAAACAAATTATACCTAACATTAAATTTTGCAAAAATTATATTCGGCTGGATTTATAAGAGAAGCAAACTTTTGCATAATATTTAAACTTTATTTTAAGCATTTCATCATATCTTCATAATTAGATTTTACTAGCCTTGACAGGCTTTATATGCAAATTACAAAACATACTTTTTTTTTTTTTTTTTCTAAAATTTGTTAACAAGAATTAAAACCTTTTTTTTTTTTCTTTTTTTTCAAAGAATAAAAAATTAAAAAAAATTAAAAAAAAATCCTTCTAATTTAATTGTATACTTGAAAACGTATTACATGATTACTTAAAATTAAATAACTCGTTGAAATTGTTTTCAAATTTCAATGCAGTTACTCACTTTTTAATTTAAATTTTCATTTCCACTTCACTTAAGATGTTTCAAATAAGGATAAGTAGATGGTGTAAATCCATTTACAAAAAAAAAAAAAAAAAAAAAAAAAAGATGTAATTAGGATTGAATCAAATTAGACTTGTATTCTTTGCATAAATAGTGAATACCCTACAGAGTATTACATTCTTAAAATATTAAAAATGTCTCAACATCTTAAATTAATCAAATATATGAAATTTAATTTATAAATAAAGGGAAAGCTTGCGGCAATTAAATTTTTATGGCAATTGCTTATATCATTTAATTCAATAATAACACATTGGTTTCAATTTGTTATTTAAAAAACTCTGTTTTGACTTCAGAATATTTCATTTATTATTTAATATTTATTTCCCATTGGATATACTTAAGTAGATTTTTCTAAAATAAATATTATATAAATGTACTTTATGGATGAATAATATAGACTCATTTCTTAAAAGAAAAAAAAATCATAATCATGTTAAAATTTATAGAATTCGATCATAAAATTTTTGACTAAAATTTTGACTAAAATTTTATTGCGTATATATGTTATGCATAAATGGGAACGTTTATTTGTCTTTTAAGTAGAGAAAAAGGCAAAAATATAACGAAAGTTATATAATTTATTTAAGCATTTATTAAAACATCTTTTGATCTATACAGTTTTCTGTTTATTTTAAAATAACAATTTATTCAGGCTTGTATTCTTATTTTTAAACTTTTCAACAGAAAAAAAAAAGGGAAATTATTTATCTTAGATCTTATGCAAAATTTTAGCGAAAAATAAATAGAAGCGTTAAAAATTTTATTTTACAGATACATTTTAACTATTTTAATTAAGTTTTGGCGGGAGTATACTTGTAGTTTGTAATACTTTTTATAAATTAGAAACACTCATTTTTTATTTTATTTCATTTATTTTTTATTATTTTTTATTTTTTTCATTTTTTTTCATTTATTATTATTTTTTTTTGAGAAAGCAAGCAACCAAAGGAAACCAAAATAAATAAATAAATAAAATAAACTTTAAGAATCTCGGTTGACTAACTTTCACTGAAAATACCGCACTTCAGAATGTAAAATACATGGGAGAAAAAAGCTAAAAATCAATAGAAAAAGCATGGGAGGAAAACAAAAATAAACTAAAAAAGGTTGAAAGAACAAAATTGACTAGAAAAGCACATCGAAGAGCGGGAACGGGCGGGTTGGAGCGCTCAGTATCTCGTAGGGGGTTAAAACGACTCGCCTAGTATAAGATTCGGGGGTTGGTGGGAGCCGTTGCACTTTAGAATGTAAAATACATGGCGGTAAAAGCTAAAAATCCATAGAAAAAGCATGAGATGAAAAAAAAAAAGCTAGCACTGGAAAGGATAAAAGGACAAAATTGACTAGAAAAACACCATAAACAATTTTAATAAAATCAGAATTTTTTTTTTTTTTTTTTTTTTTTACTGTATACCTGCCTTGTGTTGGGCAATACAAGATTTTTTTAAAACAGACAGATTTCGTGCATAATTTTAAGAAAAACATTAAATTTTTTTAAATTATTAAATTTTTGTTATCGTAAATTTACAGGACTTTGTATAAACATGACAGTAAATTTACAGAATTTTTTACAGTGCACCAACATTCTGTTGGGCAATAGTTGACTTTTTAGAGAATTGGTAGATTTCTTGTATAAATTTCTGATTAATATGTTGCGAGAGCTATAACGTGCTCATATGATTTATCTATTTTTCAACTATCCTGTCCCGATCATAGATTGAAAAGTTTCTCACACTAACTTAAAATTTTTTATACAAATCTACTGTGAAATTTGAATATTCTACTTGTGATATTAATATATATCATGCATTTTATTTTGATAAAAAATATAATCTTACTATATTAATGAATTCAATTATTTCAACAATTTTAATTTAGTGTCTCCTGTCACTTAATTGCTAATTTTTTATTTAACAGTTTAATATCTTTTAATAACATAAACGTGGTAATTTATTTTTACTGATAAGCTTTTAAATATTTATTCTAATCAATTAAAATTAAATCGTGAATTATTTTGAGGATACACAACATGTGAAATTTCGTTGGTATTTTATTAAACAGAATAGATTTAATTTCATCGCTGCAGTAGTACTTACTGTGCAAAAATATATTTAGTATAAAGATTCTTCGTAACGGTCGCAGATTATTCAAAAACGAAATGTGACGTTCTTGTATTTGCATCAAACAAACAAGCAAATTTCATGTCAATTACATTAACCTTATTAAGAAACTCTTAACACATATGTAATTTTAATATATTTAAAATGCCAATCGACTCTGATAAAATGTATTTTTGGCTTCCCACAGGACAAATTGGCGATATATTAATCAAACCTTCGTGATCAATGAGTTCTAGAAATCATTCACTTTCGCCATATGTCTTTTAACATAGCCGGATCTTACACTCACCTTGCTGCTTCAATGGATTAAAAAAATTCTAGACCAAAATATCATGGATTTTCTTTATCTATCCTAGAACACTTTTAATTATAATTTTCATTTGCAGGATGCGCGATGAAGAATTGCCAGTACAATGTTCAACGAAATAATTTTTAAGAAAATATTCCCGGTTGCATCAAAAAATGACTTTACAATATAGTAGTTGGCTTTATTTAATTATTTATTTATTTTTTAAAAGAATGGATAGTATTTTATTATTTTTATTAAAATACCTTGCTCCAGCAGCAATGACATCCGTTTCGGGCGTTAGTGTGATGTCGATTATCACATATTCTAAAAATTATATTATCATTTATATATACCTTAAAAAAAAAAAAAAAAAAAAAAAAAAAATCAGGTAAAGAACCCATTTTCACGACCTCTAAATTGCAACTTAAATTCACATACAGTATGTTCTTTAAATTTTTACATTCTCCCTGCAACTCTTTCGAAACTTTTGATCATGTTCGTTCTCTAACGTTCATTCGTTCTTTAACGTGTAATGCAGATCTACAATAGTATGTTATGACATTTCCTGATTCGGTTTATTTTCATCTTGCAAATAAAGACAGTTTGTCGCCTTGAGTGCATTCTTTGTCTTATAACATGGTGCGTTAATTTTGCTTAAATGTTCCGGATTCTTATGGCGAGTCTTGGCGTTTAGTGAGGACCGTTTGAATTATAATTATGTGGTAACCTTTTCAAAAATTGTATGTGTTTATATGTAGCATAATTACAACCATTTTTTCACTACTTTTTGAATTTGGCGTCGACTAGAGCTCTGGTGAAATTAATAAAGAAATTGAAGCGTCACTTGATGACCAACATGTGAATTATCAAACAGTCGTAGTTTAGGCTCTTAGCTCCCTCTCCACTCCGCACTTTGTAACAACTTTGAAAATTTATTAATTTTTATATTCACCTATATGGTCACCACAGTTGTTTAATATTTTTAAAATATTTAAATAAAATAAGTCTGCAGATTGAATAATGTTTATTTCTGAAGATTTCCTGAGATTTGCATTACTTCGCATGTACTCTCTCAAGTTGTGCTCTTTTAAATTGTCTTCAATTAATACGTCAATGTATCCGGCCATCAAAATCTATTTAACAGTTAGTTTCCAGAAAATTTGGCTCTCTATTAAGAAGGCAATTAAAATATTTCCAAAAAATACCTTTTAATTAATATGCTTGTAGAGCATTCAAAACACAAAAAAAGTAAGTAAACTTAAAAGGATTTATTTTTTTTCCTTAATGAAAAATCTATAATTCTTTCAAAGTATAAAAAAGTGATATTTTTGCAAAAATATCTCTTTTAAAATGCTAATGAAATCACACATTCAAAAATAAAGAAAGAATTATAATGTTAATTCTCGTAAACTTAAAAGGATCTTTCTGTATCCCATATCGTAAGATAAATATTTACCGAGCGAATTCAATTTATTAATCTTTTTCAAACGTATTATGTTTCTGTAAATTTTTAATTATCATTAATTTAAAACTTTCTTTTTTAGTGTTTTTTCTAAAATACATTATTGAGGAAGGAATTTTATTGAAGTAAATTTTGATGCATCTTTATATCTAACATCAACATAAAGTTAAATATATATATATATATATTCAATAATTTTATAAAGTATATTACAACATTATACTTTTATTGAATATAGTAAAAACTTCAGTTTAAATACTTACTTTAATGTTTTAAAATTAAAAGAAATATATATTCCTAAAGGGATTTACCTGATATTTTAATTTTAACGGTACAGTTTACCAAAAAAAAAAAAAAAAAATGTTTATGAATAGACGTAACAGATTTTTATGTCATCGTCTGAAAGCTTTTAATTGTTTTAAATAAGCATAAAAGTGTAAAAATTTCCTTAGTTACAATGCTTTTTTTTCAGTGTGTGTGTGTGTGGGGGGGGATTTAGAAATGTTTTATTTCAGTGTGTGCGTTTGTGTGTGTGTTTGGTGATTGTGGTGGGTGGGGGGGGGGGGGGGGAGAGAAGATTTAGAAATGTTAAATAAACGTATTTAAAGACTTAAAATTTTTGTGTTATATTTTTATTTATTATGAATCATCATTTATCTGTGTTATATTGGTATCGTACTTACATGAGCTTTATAATAAAGATACATTCTTGTTTAAAATTAAGTATTCACAATAACTGTAACTATCTAAAATACGCCGGTTTTTAACAATAAATAAAATAATATAAAATATATAAATAAATAAGCGTCACCTTAAATTTTTTTTATAAAAATAAATCTTTAAAAAATAAATAAAAATGTATAAGCACCCTTCCAAATAAAAATGTAATTCCCATAACAATGTAACAAAATAATTTTAACGTTTATTACTTACTCTTACCCATATATGGCACAAAAAAATATTGGTTTAAGGTCAGATTTTCGAAATTGAGTTTCTGTTATATTTACACGCTTTGAGGGCGCCTGAACCTGAAAAACAGGATTTAGCGGTTGGTCAGTGCATCTGTGTGTGTGTGCGTTATTAGCATATATCAAGAACAAATTGTAGCAGGGAGTCCATAATTTGGAGATCTAAATCTATGCTATACAGAGATATGAGATTAACCTTTTTCGTTGAAATCAAACAAATAGTTCGGGTATAGGGATATCTATGATAATTCAAATACTTTCCATGAGGGAAATGTGTGGTAGGTAAAGTACAGGTAACAACTTTCCGCTGTATTAAACAAAATAAAATAAGCGTATATTTTTTATATGCGTAAAAGCATATTTTAAAAGATTTTGGTATAAAAATATTTTATCCTTCGTATACAGGGCTAGTTACCCAAAAGTATTAAGATATATTGGGACCAGGCCCTGATTACTCAAAAGGCTCGGGAAGCACAAGCTTCCCCTCTAGAATTTAAGAGGAGGCCCCAAAATGATTAAAAACAGGGTCTTGAATTTTCTGTTTTATATTTTCATACTGAGATTGAATTTTTCTGAGAAAATTCACCTAAAGCAAAATAAAATACTCACTATTTCGGGAAAAATCTATTATTTAACCTCAAAAATCTGAAAGTTCTTAATTAATAAGTTATACGATTTTAATGTTGTGTGTAGAAACCACCCAGATATATAAATGAAAAAAAAAAAAAAAAAAAAACTATAAACACACACTAATTTTTCGTCTATAGCATTTTTATATTACAATATGTAACAGGAAAACACGATTTTCTGAAATGAAAGAGGGCCCCGAAATGATACTGAGCTTCCCCTAGCTTCAAAGCTTAATCGGACCCTGATTGGGGCTATATTTGTAAATTCCTTGAAGTGAAATTTAGGTCGGTGTTATGTGTTTTTATATAACACTAAATATGATTACGGAATATGGTGTGTACAAAGTCCGTTGACAATGTACAGAGCTACCCAAAATTAAATGAAATCATTCTTTTCTATTAAATTCTTTTTTAAATGAATGTAAGTGATTGAAATGCTTTACTACATTTTACCATGTCGACGAAAACTGCTCAGGAGTGAATATTTATTTCTCATACCCTTGCGGTAAATAAAGTATTATTTGAAGTCTAATTTTCAGCTGAGTTTCCTTTTTTTTTTTTTTTTTTTTTTTTTTTTTAGGATGGAGGTCTATTAGTCTCAATCTATGGTTTTTTTACGATATCAGTTTTACGATAGTTGGACATTTATCGAAATCGAAAGTTTATCGAAAATATAATTGAATAACTTGAAAGCGATGTTATAATAATAAAAAAAAAAAAAAAAAAAAAAAAGAAAAAAAAATTGTCCTACGTACCAAACTAAATTCTGCTGTTAGCATGAAAATCTTTTATATATATATATATATATATATATATATAACGTTACATTTATGGCCCTGTACATATAAAATATAAATTTTTAACGGTTGACATGCATGTATACTGTTACCAGCATAACTTAAAAACAAATAATTCTAGGAAATTCAAACTGAGCGTTTTGAAGTTCATATGAGTTTCCACTTGAAAACTTCCATCGAGACGTGCTGTAGATGAAAGTTGTCTAGATAATATTAAATAAACTCGTGAATTAAATAATAGTCTTGATTTTTTTTTAAATGCGGGTTTTATAATTAAACAGTGGGTTGAAAGCCCCCTATCACACATAATTATATTTTAAATAAATTTGCCCTAAATATACTTTAAATTGTATTTTTAAAGTAGTTTTTTATGCATTATTTATAGTCTTACCCCTTAACCATAAACATTTCCTTGAGTTAAAAAAATGTACACGGACATTCAAAAAAATTCAATTTCATTGCGTCTAGGGACAACATTTCTCTAGTAAATATAGTTTAACATAAAAAAAGTACAACAAATACGGAAAACAAAAGAAAGAAAGAAAGATGTTAGGGACTTTTATCAATATTTATTTACAATTAGCAAAAACACTGTAATGTCATTGGGCATTGATTGAATCAAAAGAAAAATGTGAGTAAAACCCCTTATAGTTTAGCTTTTATTTTGAGAGAACAGAAATTCTATTCATTCTATCTCTCGTAACGTTTTGAGTTTACATGATACACGTTTAGGGTTTTCATATAAGTTTTCAATACCTTTGGCTATTAAATTATTAAAATGAATTTTTTTTATAAAGCTTGCGCATGCGTAGTTAAAAATTATTTAGTAAAAATGCTCATATTTCGTAAGATATTTAACATTTTTTTTTCATTCTGATTACTGTATGCTGTGTCTAATGTAGTATGCTATATTTCCTATAAATGGCTTTGCACTGGATCTAATGCCCAACGTGTTATAATTAAAAAGTAGAGTTTTTTTTACAATTTATTAAACAAACCGTTATATCTTCATGAATATATGCGGTAGCCTCATAAAATTTTATACAGATAATGAGCTTCATCCTCATAATCACATGCTGCAGCCAAAATGCATTTAAATCATTACATTTTGCAGGGTGATACAAAACATTTTGATATTTGTTTAATTTTTTACTGTTCCCCTTTTCATTTTCATGACACAACTTTTACTGAAAAATGTGAGGTATAACATGTTATACAGGAAGAGATAGTGTTCACACTATTTTGTCACCCATCTTTACATTATGGAAAAATCGGTAATTCGGCAACATCTATTTTCCTCAGATGCCGTATTATCGATGCTTCACTGCACTTTAAACATTTAAAATAAATCTAATTTATTTAATGAGAGTGAAATAATTAAAATCAGAGATTTATCAAATAAACATTATTTTACATTAATTTTAAAATTCCACCGTTAACAAGATGCATTTTTCTAAATTTTAATACCAGTGTATTTTATATATATCTATCTCTCTCTATATATATATATATATACTAGCAGACCCGGCCACGCGTTGCTGTGGCTATGTTATACGTTGAATTATAATGTAGTAAAATATTCAATATATTAAAATTATAATTTACGAATAAAGACCATCCTTGATAACATCCTTGATCTTAGCAGACTTAGCCTGCTTCGCTGGTCCCTATTTTTAAATGATTCACTATAATTAAAGAATTCTCAAAATTGCATTAATTTTTAACATGTGAAAAAAAAAAGAGAAAAAAAAATCTGATCGGGAAAAATGTTCGACACTCATAATGAATCCATATATTATCGAAAGGAAAATGATATAAAATACAAAAAAATCTTCTCTCATTGGTGGAATAATCTGTTCGGACCCCCACTGCCTGCGGCAGTGTATACCTGCGCAAACCATGCGCACCGTTTCTTCATCCACCGTTCTCGCCCTTCTTAATAACTCTATACTTTCGAAAATATCCGCAATCGATTTATCGGGCCTTAAAACTTAATAATACTAATTTTCAAAGTTCTAACTCTTATTTCTATTATTTTGCCCCTTTGCCCTCTCCCCTCCCACTATTCTAAATAATTTTACAAATTCGAAAATATCTACAGTTTATTTGTAGGTGTCAAAAACCTGTATGCACCAATTTGAACGATCTAACTATATTTTTATTTTTTGCCCCTCTGCCCCCCTTCCCGCCCCTCCTAATAAATTTACAAATTCGAAAATATCCGCAATCGATTTGTTGGTATCAAAAATTCTATGCACCAATTTTGAATGATCTAACTCCATTTTTATATTTTGCTCCTCTGCCCCCCCCCCTTTCCCGCTCCTCTTAATAATTTTACAAATTCGAAAATATCTGCAATCGATTCGTACGTATCAAAAACTTCTATGTACCAATTTTTAGCGATTTAACTCTATTTTTATTTTTTTGCCCCTCCGCCCCCTTACCCGCCCCTCCTAATAACTTTACACTTTCGAAAATATCCTCATTCGATTTGCAGGCCTATAAAACCTCTCTATACCAATTTTGAACAGTCTATCTGCATTTCTATTTTTTTTTTTTTTTTTTTTTTTTTTTTTGGTTCTTGTTGTTTGTTTGTTTGTTTGTGAAATCACGTTTTGGCCCCTCCCCCCCCCTTTTGGGAGGCGAATTTTGCAATAAAAACTATCCTATCTCTCAAGTTGGACCAAATTGCTCACAGTGTCCAAATTTCATTAAAATCGGCTCATTAGTTTAGGAGTTCATCGCGGACAAACATAATAAATTTTATATATAAAGATATATATATATATATATTAAATTATAAAGTTTTGATCAATGAAGCACAAATAAGTAAAAAACAGGATTAATTTCACTGTATTATCTTCATTATAATATGAATTCAATTTACACTTCAGTCTAAGTAACACGTGGCCGGCTATGCTAACACCAAAAATTTAAAAAGTGGAAATAATTGAATTATACGAAATTTATTAATAGGTTAAAAAGTTGAAGATTCTTTGTGCAGATGGCAGCACCAAATATATTTCAGCTTTCATTTCAACCCAGTCGAAAGGTATCGACATCTGTTAGAATCATTTGGAGTTAACAGATAATTGTGACTGTCAAATAATAACAGACAAATAATTAGCAATAAATTAAAATTGCGACTATAATTTGAGATTTAAACTATCCTATCTCTCAAGTTGGATCGAACTGCACATGGTGTGCGAATTTTATTATAATCGGTTAAGTGGTTTAGGAGTCCATTGAGGACAAACATTGTGACACGAGATTTATATATATTAAGATAGAGAGAGAGAGAGAGAGAGAGAGAGAGAGAGAGAGAGAGAATTAAATGAATAGATAAATATGTAACGTGATTTATTAAATAAACATTACTTTACACCAGTTTTTAAATTCATCCGTTAACAACATGCTTTGCTAAATTTAAATATTCTTGCTTATATGTGTATACGATGTATACAGAGAGAATTAAATATGTAAATAAATAGATAGATAAGTATAAAAATGAACTTTATATAACAGACTTTGCATTTATATATATATATATATTTTTTTTTATGTAAATAAATATATATTAAAATCTTAGAAAAAATTAAGGATTTTTCAGTTTATTTGCAAAATATGACATATTTTGCACTGTGTGTACGTTGTGAAATATATATATATGTATATATATAGTTAAATTTATAGAAATTTGTATGAAAATTATTCTTAATAAAATCTTTTTGTAAAAAAAATAGAACCGACTCCAAAAAGCAACTACTATTCAAATAACTTAAAAAAAAAAAAAAAAAAAAAAAAAAAAAAAAAAAATTGGATATGAAATGAAACTGTAAATTGCGCCTAAAAGTATAAAATAATTTCCTTCGCCAAACAACCTATAACACTACAATTAATCATAACTTTTGAAGTCGGCGCAAAATTAAATAAAATTTAATTAGTTTTTAAAGGTTTGTTTTTAGATCGGCAGCAAGAAATGCTGTTGTCACGAATGATCCATTTTCATGTTTCCTTTATTATTTTATCACTATATACAATTGGTGCATTAGTAGAATATACATAGAACAGTGAACATTCTTTACAATGCGGCATTTATGTTTCTACGAAGTTAGAGTTTCCTTTGCAAATTTGGTATAACTTTGAAAACTATCATCCTTGGTGGCTTTTGGATAATGCAAAAATATACACGCAAAATCTATATTTTCATAATATATGTTGTACGATGTATTGTTTCGTAATCTTGATTACTCTCTTAATATAACTTATCAAAACAATCATGATATCCCAAAGAAATTAAGTATGTTTGCCAGAATTTGGCGCTTTTTCTTTCACCAAGGACGTCAGATACCAGCATCTTCGCCAACTTTTGCTGCTTTGAATCAAAGTAGTTTTCGGCTGCGTTTTGCAGGTGACAATGTGAGATGTGTATATTGAATAGAATTTTATTTTTGTATTGAATAAAATTATAAATTTTCATTTAATTTTACGCCAACTTCAAAAGTTATGATTAATTGTAGTGTTATAGGTTGTTTGGCGAAGGAAATTATTTTATACTTTTAGGCGCAATTTACAGTTTCATTTCATATCCAATTTTTTTTTTTTTTTTTTTTTTTAAGTTATTTGAATAGTAGTTGCTTTTTGGAGTCGGTTCTATTTTTTTTACAAAAAGATTTTATTTTTCTCTTTTCAGTGAAAACTTATTCATATAGCAGAACATCAAAAGACGTTCGACGGCGGCTTCACAAATCACAACTTCCAAGAAAAGTGGCATAACTCAAAAAATGGTTTATGTCACTGAAAAGTACATGAGATGCACCCAATGTGAACAAAAAAGTTGCATCTCCATCTAGAAAGTTATCCACTCGAGAGACAGTTGTGCCAGTTTTATTCTAGTCAAGTTATATTTAAGTTGATTTTTCTCAAATGCTGCATTTTTAAGTTGTGTCACTTTTCTTGCCTTTATCAGATATGGGCAAAAAACTATCTACTGAATGAACATACGTTAAGTTAAAAAGTCTTGAGAAATGTAATGAACTGATACGCTGTATTTGTAACTAAAAATTCTGTTAGGCATATATATTGAACTTTACAGTGTATAGGTGTCACCCTCTGCGCTGGAAATTGCGCAGCGTAAAGTTTAAACAAAGAGCAAAATATGCATTGCAGCTGACGGACAGAAGTTTCAACATCGATACTTACATACTGCTTTTACCAGTGTAGCTGCATGCGTTCAGCAGTTAGAGTGAGAACAGACTTTTGTGAGTATCCTGTAATTTGTTTATATCTTAATAAAATCATAATGAAACCTATTTCAGGCCAAGATCCTTACAACAAAAAGAGTATTAAAATTAAATCATCTCTTACGAAGTTAAAAGCTAACAAATTTCAACAACAACAACAATGAGAAACATGGTTTGTATTGAGAACCTCTTCCTTTATGAAGTCGGTTTAAAACGTCTATGTGTTAATCGTTGTGGCCGCTTACAATAACTATACATTGAATTTTACATAGCATAAATGTCACCCGCTACGCTACAACCTATCACACATAATTATATTTTAAATAAATTTGCCCTAAATATACTTTAAATTGTATTTTTAAAGTAGTTTTTTATGCATTATTTATAGTCTTACCCCTTAACCATAAACATTTCCTTGAGTTAAAAAAAATGTACACGGACATTCAAAAAAATTCAATTTCATTGCGTCTAGGGACAACATTTCTCTAGTAAATATAGTTTAACATAAAAAAAGTACAACAAATACGGAAAACAAAAGAAAGAAAGAAAGATGTTAGGGACTTTTATCAATATTTATTTACAATTAGCAAAAACACTGTAATGTCATTGGGCATTGATTGAATCAAAAGAAAAATGTGAGTAAAACCCCTTATAGTTTAGCTTTTATTTTGAGAGAACAGAAATTCTATTCATTCTATCTCTAGTAACGTTTTGAGTTTACATGATACAAGTTTAGGGTTTTCATATAAGTTTTCAATACCTTTGGCTATTAAATTATTAAAATGAATTTTTTTTATAAAGCTTGCGCATGCGTAGTTAAAAATTATTTAGTAAAAATGCTCATATTTCGTAAGATATTTAACATTTTTTTTTCATTCTGATTACTGTATGCTGTGTCTAATGTAGTATGCTATATTTCCTATAAATGGCTTTGCACTGGATCTAATGCCCAACGTGTTATAATTAAAAAGTAGAGTTTTTTTTACAATTTATTAAATAAACCGTTATATCTTCATGAATATATGCGGTAGCCTCATAAAATTTTATACAGATAATGAGCTTCATCCTCATAATCACATGCTGCAGCCAAAATGCATTTAAATCATTACATTTTGCAGGGTGATACAAAACATTTTGATATTTGTTTAATTTTTTACTGTTCCCCTTTTCCTTTTCATGACACAACTTTTACTGAAAAATGTGAGGTATAACATGTTATACAGGAAGAGATAGTGTTCACACTATTTTGTCACCCATCTTTACATTATGGAAAAATCGGTAATTCGGCAACATCTATTTTCCTCAGATGCCGTATTATCGATGCTTCACTGCACTTTAAACATTTAACATAAATCTAATTTATTTAATGAGAGTGAAATAATTAAAATCAGAGATTTATCAAATAAACATTATTTTACATTAATTTTAAAATTCCACCGTTAACAAGATGCATTTTTCTAAATTTTAATACCAGTGTATTTTATATATATATATATATATATATATATATATATACTAGCAGACCCGGCCACGCGTTGCTGTGGCTATGTTATACGTTGAATTATAATGTAGTAAAATATTCAATATATTAAAATTATAATTTACGAATAAAGACCATCCTTGATAACATCCTTGATCTTAGCAGACTTAGCCCGCTTCGCTGGTCCCTATATTTAAATGATTCACTATAATTAAAGAATTCTCAAAATTGCAATAATTTTTAACATGTGAAAAAAAAAGAGAAAAAAAATTCTGATCGGGAAAAATGTTCGACACTCATAATGAATCCATATATTATCGAAAGGAAAATGATATAAAATACAAAAAAATCTTCTCTCATTGGTGGAATAATCTGTTCGGACCCCCACTGCCTGCGGCAGTGTATACCTGCGCAAACCATGCGCACCGTTTCTTCATCCACCGTTCTCGCCCTTCTTAATAACTCTATACTTTCGAAAATATCCGCAATCGATTTATCGGGCCTTAAAACTTAATAATACTAATTTTCAAAGTTCTAACTCTTATTTCTATTATTTTGCCCCTTTGCCCTCCCCCCTCCCACTATTCTAAATAATTTTACAAATTCGAAAATATCTACAGTTTATTTGTAGGTGTCAAAAACCTGTATGCACCAATTTGAACGATCTAACTATATTTTTATTTTTTGCCCCTCTGCCCCCCTTCCCGCCCCTCCTAATAAATTTACAAATTCGAAAATATCCGCAATCGATTTGTTGGTATCAAAAATTCTATGCACCAATTTTGAATGATCTAACTCCATTTTTATATTTTGCTCCTCTGCCCCCCCCTTTCCCGCTCCTCTTAATAATTTTACAAATTCGAAAATATCTGCAATCGATTTGTACGTATCAAAAACTTCTATGTACCAATTTTTAGCGATGTAACTCTATTTTTATTTTTTTGCCCCTCCGCCCCCTTACCCGCCCCTCCTAATAACTTTACACTTTCGAAAATATCCTCATTCGATTTGCAGGCCTCTAAAACCTCTCTATACCAATTTTGAACAGTCTATCTGCATTTCTATTTTTTTTTTTTTTTTTTTTTTTTGGTTGTTGTTGTTTGTTTGTTTGTTTGTGAAATCACGTTTTGGCCCCTCCCCCCCCCTTTTGGGAGGCGAATTTTGCAATAAAAACTATCCTATCTCTCAAGTTGGACCAAATTGCACACAGTGTCCAAATTTCATTAAAATCGGCTCATTAGTTTAGGAGTTCATCGCGGTCAAACATAATAAATTTTATATATAAAGATATATATATATATATATATTAAATTATAAAGTTTTGATCAATGAAGCACAAATAAGTAATAAACAGGATTAATTTCACTGTATTATCTTCATTATAATATGAATTCAATTTACACTTCAGTCTAAGTAACACGTGGCCGGCTATGCTAACACCAAAAATTTAAAAAGTGGAAATAATTGAATTATACGAAATTTATTAATAGGTTAAAAAGTTGAAGATTCTTTGTGTAGATGGCAGCACCAAATATATTTCAGCTTTCATTTCAACCCAGTCGAAAGGTATCGACATCTGTTAGAATCATTTGGAGTTAACAGATAATTGTGACTGTCAAATAATAACAGACAAATAATTAGCAATAAATTAAAATTGCGACTATAATTTGAGATTTAAACTATCCTATCTCTCAAGTTGGATCGAACTGCACATGGTGTGCGAATTTTATTATAATCGGTTAAGTGGTTTAGGAGTCCATTGAGGACAAACATTGTGACACGAGATTTATATATATTAAGATAGAGAGAGAGAGAGAGAGAGAGAGAGAGAGAGAGAATTAAATGAATAGATAAATATGTAACGTGATTTATTAAATAAACATTACTTTACACCAGTTTTTAAATTCATCCGTTAACAACATGCTTTGCTAAATTTAAATATTCTTGCTTATATGTGTATACGATGTATACAGAGAGAATTAAATATGTAAATAAATAGATAGATAAGTATAAAAATGAACTTTATATAACAGACTTTGCATTTATATATATATATATTTTTTTTTATGTAAATAAATATATATTAAAATCTTAGAAAAAATTAAGGATTTTTCAGTTTATTTGCAAAATATGACATATTTTGCACTGTGTGTACGTTGTGAAATATATATATATATATATATATATATAGTTAAATTTATAGAAATTTGTATGAAAATTATTCTTAATAAAATCTTTTTGTAAAAAAAATAGAACCGACTCCAAAAAGCAACTACTATTCAAATAACTTAAAAAAAAAAAAAAAAAAAATTGGATATGAAATGAAACTGTAAATTGCGCCTAAAAGTATAAAATAATTTCCTTCGCCAAACAACCTATAACACTACAATTAATCATAACTTTTGAAGTCGGCGCAAAATTAAATAAAATTTAATTAGTTTTTAAAGGTTTGTTTTTAGATCGGCAGCAAGAAATGCTGTTGTCACGAATGATCCATTTTCATGTTTCCTTTATTATTTTATCACTATATACAATTGGTGCATTAGTAGAATATACATAGAACAGTGAACATTCTTTACAATGCGGCATTTATGTTTCTACGAAGTTAGAGTTTCCTTTGCAAATTTGGTATAACTTTGAAAACTATCATCCTTGGTGGCTTTTGGATAATGCAAAAATATACACGCAAAATCTATATTTTCATAATATATGTTGTACGATGTATTGTTTCGTAATCTTGATTACTCTCTTAATATAACTTATCAAAACAATCATGATATCCCAAAGAAATTAAGTATGTTTGCCAGAATTTGGCGCTTTTTCTTTCACCAAGGACGTCAGATACCAGCATCTTCGCCAACTTTTGCTGCTTTGAATCAAAGTAGTTTTCGGCTGCGTTTTGCAGGTGACAATGTGAGATGTGTATATTGAATAGAATTTTATTTTTGTATTGAATAAAATTATAAATTTTCATTTAATTTTACGCCGACTTCAAAAGTTATGATTAATTGTAGTGTTATAGGTTGTTTGGCGAAGGAAATTATTTTATACTTTTAGGCGCAATTTACAGTTTCATTTCATATCCAATTTTTTTTTTTTTTTTTTTTAAGTTATTTGAATAGTAGTTGCTTTTTGGAGTCGGTTCTATTTTTTTTACAAAAAGATTTTATTTTTCTCTTTTCAGTGAAAACTTATTCATATAGCAGAACATCAAAAGACGTTCGACGGCGGCTTCACAAATCACAACTTCCAAGAAAAGTGGCATAACTCAAAAAATGGTTTATGTCACTGAAAAGTACATGAGATGCACCCAATGTGAACAAAAAAGTTGCATCTCCATCTAGAAAGTTATCCACTCGAGAGACAGTTGTGCCAGTTTTATTCTAGTCAAGTTATATTTAAGTTGATTTTTCTCAAATGCTGAATTTTTAAGTTGTGTCACTTTTCTTGCCTTTATCAGATATGGGCAAAAAACTATCTACTGAATGAACATACGTTAAGTTAAAAAGTCTTTAGAAATGTAATGAACTGATACGCTGTATTTGTAACTAAAAATTCTGTTAGGCATATATATTGAACTTTACAGTGTATAGGTGTCACCCTCTGCGCTGGAAATTGCGCAGCGTAAAGTTTAAACAAAGAGCAAAATATGCATTGCAGCTGACGGACAGAAGTTTCAACATCGATACTTACATACTGCTTTTACCAGTGTAGCTGCATGCGTTCAGCAGTTAGAGTGAGAACAGACTTTTGTGAGTATCCTGTAATTTGTTTATATCTTAATAAAATCATAATGAAACCTATTTCAGGCCAAGATCCTTACAACAAAAAGAGTATTAAAATTAAATCATCTCTTACGAAGTTAAAAGCTAACAAATTTCAACAACAACAACAATGAGAAACATGGTTTGTATTGAGAACCTCTTCCTTTATGAAGTCGGTTTAAAACGTCTATGTGTTAATCGTTGTGGCCGCTTACAATAACTATACATTGAATATTACATAGCATAAATGTCACCCGCTACGCTACAACCTATCACACATAATTATATTTTAAATAAATTTGCCCTAAATATACTTTAAATTGTATTTTTAAAGTAGTTTTTTATGCATTATTTATAGTCTTACCCCTTAACCATAAACATTTCCTTGAGTTAAAAAAAATGTACACGGACATTCAAAAAAATTCAATTTCATTGCGTCTAGGGACAACATTTCTCTAGTAAATATAGTTTAACATAAAAAAAGTACAACAAATACGGAAAACAAAAGAAAGAAAGAAAGATGTTAGGGACTTTTATCAATATTTATTTACAATTAGCAAAAACACTGTAATGTCATTGGGCATTGATTGAATCAAAAGAAAAATGTGAGTAAAACCCCTTATAGTTTAGCTTTTATTTTGAGAGAACAGAAATTCTATTCATTCTATCTCTCGTAACGTTTTGAGTTTACATGATACACGTTTAGGGTTTTCATATAAGTTTTCAATACCTTTGGCTATTAAATTATTAAAATGAATTTTTTTTATAAAGCTTGCGCATGCGTAGTTAAAAATTATTTAGTAAAAATGCTCATATTTCGTAAGATATTTAACATTTTTTTTTTCATTCTGATTACTGTATGCTGTGTCTAATGTAGTATGCTATATTTCCTATAAATGGCTTTGCACTGGATCTAATGCCCAACGTGTTATAATTAAAAAGTAGAGTTTTTTTTTACAATTTCTTAAATAAACCGTTATATCTTCATGAATATATGCGGTAGCCTCATAAAATTTTATACAGATAATGAGCTTCATCCTCATAATCACATGCTGCAGCCAAAATGCATTTAAATCATTACATTTTGCAGGGTGATACAAAACATTTTGATATTTGTTTAATTTTTTACTGTTCCCCTTTTCCTTTTCATGACACAACTTTTACTGAAAAATGTGAGGTATAACATGTTATACAGGAAGAGATAGTGTTCACACTATTTTGTCACCCATCTTTACATTATGGAAAAATCGGTAATTCGGCAACATCTATTTTCCTCAGATGCCGTATTATCGATGCTTCACTGCACTTTAAACATTTAACATAAATCTAATTTATTTAATGAGAGTGAAATAATTAAAATCAGAGATTTATCAAATAAACATTATTTTACATTAATTTTAAAATTCCACCGTTAACAAGATGCATTTTTCTAAATTTTAATACCAGTGTATTTTATATATATATATATATATATATATATATATATATAGAGAGAGAGAGAGAGAGAGAGAGAGAGAATTAAATGAATAGATAAATATGTAACGTGATTTATTAAATAAACATTACTTTACACCAGTTTTTAAATTCATCCGTTAACAACATGCTTTGCTAAATTTAAATATTCTTGCTTATATGTGTATACGATGTATACAGAGAGAATTAAATATGTAAATAAATAGATAGATAAGTATAAAAATGAACTTTATATAACAGACTTTGCATTTATATATATATATTTTTTTTTATGTAAATAAATATATATTAAAATCTTAGAAAAAATTAAGGATTTTTCAGTTTATTTGCAAAATATGACATATTTTGCACTGTGTGTACGTTGTAAAAAATATATATATATATATATATATAGTTAAATTTATAGAAATTTGTATGAAAATTATTCTTAATAAAATCTTTTTGTAAAAAAAAATAGAACCGACTCCAAAAAGCAACTACTATTCACATAACTTAAAAAAAAAAAAAAAAAAAAAAATTGGATATGAAATGAAACTGTAAATTGCGCCTAAAAGTATAAAATAATTTCCTTCGCCAAACAACCTATAACACTACAATTAATCATAACTTTTGAAGTCGGCGCAAAATTAAATAAAATTTAATTAGTTTTTAAAGGTTTGTTTTTAGATCGGCAGCAAGAAATGCTGTTGTCACGAATGATCCATTTTCATGTTTCCTTTATTATTTTATCACTATATACAATTGGTGCATTAGTAGAATATACATAGAACAGTGAACATTCTTTACAATGCGGCATTTATGTTTCTACGAAGTTAGAGTTTCCTTTGCAAATTTGGTATAACTTTGAAAACTATCATCCTTGGTGGCTTTTGGATAATGCAAAAATACACACGCAAAATCTATATTTTCATAATATATGTTGTACGATGTATTGTTTCGTAATCTTGATTACTCTCTTAATATACCTTATCAAAACAATCATGATATCCCAAAGAAATTAAGTATGTTTGCCAGAATTTGGCGCTTTTTCTTTCACCAAGGACGTCAGATACCAGCATCTTCGCCAACTTTTGCTGCTTTGAATCAAAGTAGTTTTCGGCTGCGTTTTGCAGGTGACAATGTGAGATGTGTATATTGAATAGAATTTTATTTTTGTATTGAATAAAATTATAAATTTTCATTTAATTTTACGCCAACTTCAAAAGTTATGATTAATTGTAGTGTTATAGGTTGTTTGGCGAAGGAAATTATTTTATACTTTTAGGCGCAATTTACAGTTTCATTTCATATCCAATTTTTTTTTTTTTTTTTTAAGTTATTTGAATAGTAGTTGCTTTTTGGAGTCGGTTCTATTTTTTTTTACAAAAAGATTTTATTTTTCTCTTTTCAGTGAAAACTTATTCATATAGCAGAACATCAAAAGAGGTTCGACGGCGGCTTCACAAATCACAACTTCCAAGAAAAGTGGCATAACTCAAAAAATGGTTTATGTCACTGAAAAGTACATGAGATGCACCCAATGTGAACAAAAAAGTTGCATCTCCATCTAGAAAGTTATCCACTCGAGAGACAGTTGTGCCAGTTTTATTCTAGTCAAGTTATATTTAAGTTGATTTTTCTCAAATGCTGCAATTTTAAGTTGTGTCACTTTTCTTGCCTTTATCAGATATGGGCAAAAAACTATCTACTGAATGAACATACGTTAAGTTAAAAAGTCTTTAGAAATGTAATGAACTGATACGCTGTATTTGTAACTAAAAATTCTGTTAGGCATATATATTGAACTTTACAGTGTATAGGTGTCACCCGCTGCGCTGGAAATTGCGCAGCGTAAAGTTTAAACAAAGAGCAAAATATGCATTGCAGCTGACGGACAGAAGTTTCAACATCGATACTTACATACTGCTTTTACCAGTGTAGCTGCATGCGTTCAGCAGTTAGAGTGAGAACAGACTTTTGTGAGTATCCTGTAATTTGTTTATATCTTAATAAAATCATAATGAAACCTATTTCAGGCCAAGATCCTTACAACAAAAAGAGTATTAAAATTAAATCATCTCTTACGAAGTTAAAAGCTAACAAATTTCAACAACAACAACAATGAGAAACATGGTTTGTATTGAGAACCTCTTCCTTTATGAAGTCGGTTTAAAACGTCTATGTGTTAATCGTTGTGGCCGCTTACAATAACTATACATTGAATTTTACATAGCATAAATGTCACCCGCTACGCTACAACATATGCAATGTCGTTCAAGTGTGCACAAAATAGGAAATTGTGAACAAACAAATGCACGTTTTAAGCGTTCTGTTTTTAACATTAATGTCTAAACTATCTTTTCGTACTAAATCGATGATGCTCTGTAATTTTACAATTCACTTTTTTCCCTGTTTTGAACCGTTTCCGAGATAGGAACGCTAACTCCACTGTTTTCCCCCAGATGGCGCTGTAGGCGGTTGAATCGCGTAGCACATCTCCACTTTACTGTTCCTACATACCACTTTTATGACCAGGCAGCAGCTGTTCAGCAGTTAAAAGAGTCGGGACTGACTTTTTTGGGAGTAAAGATGATTGATCCTTTTGATAGTAAAGATATTACAATGGGACGTATTTCAGACCAAGACCTTTACAATAAAACAAAAAGTATCAAAATCGGATCACCCGTTCAGAAGTTATGAACTAACAAACAAAAACAAAAAAACATACGCTTTGAATTGAGAACCTCCTCCTTTTTGAAGTCGGTTAATTAGAGCATCTCTTACAAAGTTATAAGCTTACAAACACCAACAACACATAGCTCGAATTAAGAACACCCTACTTTCTGAAGTTGGTTGAAAACGACTTTGCGCTGATCGACGTGACCGCTTACAGTAACAGTACTTTGAACCACAGAGTATACATGTCATCCGCTACGCTGCAAATTGTGCAACGTTGTTCAAGTGTGCACAGTGTAGAAAATTGCGAACAAACAACTGCACGTTTTAAGCTTTCTATTTTTAGCAATAATATCTAAATACTGTCTTTTTGTAGTAAATCGATGATGTTCTACAACTTCGTAATTAACTTTTCTCCCATCTTGAACCGTTTTTGAGATAGGAGCGCTAATTCCGCTATTTTTCACCAGATGGCGTTTTATTTTCTTTAGATTGTAAAGATATTACAATGGGACCTACTTCAGACCAAGATCTTTATAACAAAAAAAATTATCAAGTAACCGTATTTTAAACTATATAGCGTATGTCTCACCAGCTACGCCACAACGTGTGCCATGTAGCTCAAGTGTGCATAGTGTAGGAAATTGCGAACAAACAAATGCACGTTTTTAGCATTGTATTTTTAGCATCAATGTCTAAACTATCTTTTCGTACTAAATCGATGATGCTGTGCAATTTTATAATTCACTTTTCCCCCCTGTCTTGAACCGTTTCCAAGATAGGAACGCTAGCATGAATGTCTAAACTATCTTTTTGTACTAAATCGATTTTACTCTTCAACTTTGTAATTCACATTTTTCTCTAGAACTGTTTTCAAGATAGGAACACTAACTCCGCTATTTTCCACCAGGTGGCGCTACAAGCGGTTTAACCTTGTACTGCATTACCACTTTGCTATACTTACATACCATTTTTATCACAATAGCTCCAGCCGTTTAGCAGTTAAAAGAGTTGGGACTGATTTTTTTGGGCATCCTGTATTTTCTTTAGATCGTAAAGATATTACAATGGGACCTATTTCAGACCAAGACCTTTTCAACAAAACAAAAAGTATCAAAATCGGAGTAGCCATTCAGAAGTTATGAGCTAACAAACATAAAAAAAAACATACGGTTTGAATTGAGAACCTTCCTTCTTTTTTGAAGTCGGTTAAAAAATTATTAAATTGAAATATAATCAATTTCTGAATTTTATTTCTAAATATATGCAATTTTATGCAGGAGAAATATTACGTGATATTATTAAAAACAAACAAGCGCATATATAATTAAAATACTTATAAATTTATAAATTGTAATATATATATATATATATATGTTTAATTGGTTCTTATTTTTAGAGTAAAAATTTAATTTCCATTGTGTTGAAAGGATCATATTTGTCTCGAAGTACAAATTCACGTAAAAATTCTTCTTAAACGCAGTAAAATTTCTAATGTTTAAATAAAAAAAATTAATGATAATTAAACAAACATATATTTTAATAAAATAAAATTTGACTTCGAATTTTTACTTATTATATTAAGTGGATTATTTAGTTTTTAAACGCTACTGGATAACAACATTTCTGATTAGATTTTATTATAATATTTAATCTAAAAAATTATCAGATAGATTTGCATTTATATTCTAATTTTCACCAACTCTGTGTTTAATTTCTTTTACAAAATTTTATCAAGCAATATACGATTTTTCATTCATTGCTTTAGTCAATAAAGACAATGATTTTTTTTTTTTTTTTTTTTTTTTTTTAATTTAATTACATTTTCTTTTCCTTATTGCCTGAAGCAGTAATCTCAGCAGAAAATAGGACGCTTCGAATTAAAATATTAAAAGTATTACATCACTGTAAAGTAATTGAAAATGCATAGCTTAGAACAAAGAGAAAGTGAAACAGAGCAAGATAATAGTTTTGGCGGCGATTTATACGCTTTTTTAAATTTAAATGATGCTTTTTTTTTTTTTTTTTTTTTTTTTTTTTTCACTTTTAATTTATTATCTTTTCATTTCGGGAAAAAAGTATTTTTTTTTAATTGAATTTTGCTAATTGAATTTTAAAACAAACGTGAAATAAATTACTTTTAGATCGCGAATAGAAAAATCATTCTTTAATTTATAATCCAAGATCACATATTTTGGCTCTTTTATGAATCATGTTGCATTATGATATTTTATTTGCAAAACATCTATTAAGAAATACGAAAGTGAAAAAAAGACTTACTTTCAAAACTAATACTGTTATTTTTTAATGTTGCTTATGTAAAAGTGAGCTACAAATGACTTGCAATGTATTAGTTTCCATAGAACTTTCGAGGGATTCCGAAGCATCACTGTTAAAACATTTTCTGTAAACTTACAGAGAATCTATTGGTAATTAATTATCTTAAGTCTTATGTAAATTTACAGAGAATTAAAAAAAAGAGATTCTGTCAAAATGAAGATAAACTATTCTGTAAATCAATCATAGTCTCTGTAAATTTACATAGATCAAAATATTCAAGTCTCTGTAAATTTAAATCTGTGAAACGTCATAGTCTCTGTAAATCTACATATGTAAAAATATGCAAGTCTCCGTAAATTCGAGCATGTAGAAGAATAAGTCTTTGTAAATTTACTATTGTACAAATAACCGCGCCTCTGTAAGGTTACATATGTAAAATCATCCAAATCTCTGTAAAATTACATATGGAAGAACATCCAAGTCTCTGTAAAATTACATACGTAAGAACATCCAAGTCTCCGTAAATTTCGTATATAATATTATGAAAATCTCAGTAAATTTATCCATGCAAAAATACCTAATATTTGAAGGTCCCACCATTGGCTGAAAAGCTCTGCTCTCAACGTTTGAAGGCGGAAGGTGCATGGTTCGATCCCAGGTTGCGATTTTCGACCTACCCATTTGGAATTTTCCGCGGATTTCTCCAAAACTTGTATAAGTATGGGATAAGACATTTTAGAAGACCTACACTTACGGCAACCCCCAGAGGTCTAGAAACCAAGCACAGCCAATCGGCTTTAACTAACACCGATTAAATATTAGTATGTTTACAAGCGTATCGAAGACACTCTAAATTGGCATATACTTAAAATAAATTCCATTATTATCAATTTACAAGTACAAAAATATCCAACAGTAAGTTTATCTTCATGAATATAGGTAAGAATCTAGTAAATACGTTACATAAGTACAGATTCTTATACAACTTAAGGAAAAGAAACTCAAAGTTGGATGTTTTGGCACGTGTAAATTCATAGCCTTGGGATTTGTTTTAAATGCGCGTCAGTTTAGAGTGTTTTGAATAGGCTTCTAAATATACTAATATTATTGTGGTGGTAAAATCACATTGGTTACTCCAGAGTTCTAGGCCTGTATAGAATGCCTTATGTGTAGGTTATTTTAAGGTGTTCTATCCCTTATTTACAAAAGTTTTTTAAGAAAACCTTGGAAAATTTCGAATGGGTAGGCTGAAAATCTCAACCTGAGATCGAACTTCGCATCTCCCACCTTCAAACTTTGAGATAAGAACTTCTCGGAAATTGATGGGACAAGAAGACCGGACTTCAGTATATATATACATATATAGACATGCTATATATTTTTTATGAAAACTACATTGAAATACAGAGGTATAAAGTTGGTTAAGCTTGTATTGCCTTTGGTAGGATTTGTAATGATGCGCTTTAACAGGTTTTAACTACAATTTTTATTAATGTTGTGGTACATTTTGCATACATTAAACTTTTAATAAAAATTTTAAAAAGAATCTGATTTATATTATGGTACTTCTAATAAAATGATTAGAAATAACTGCAAAATATGTCATATGTTTGCTTAATATTGCTCGGTTATATTTAGTCCATACCAAAATAAAAACTTAATTCTCTCATTTAATATGACTCAATAGTGAAAGATCTCACAGGTCTCTAAATCTAAAATTTTGATTTGATAATTATGACATATTGATGGTTTTTGCTCGGGTGAAACCGAAACTAGATTTTACTTTATCACATACATATTTTTTCAATACAGGGTGCGCTATTTTTTCATGACTCTTCCACCAATACGGTTACTTTTATAGTATGATTCCATGATTAATTACAATTAATCATGGAATACTAGAAACTACCGAAAGAGAAGGAATTTTGTTGGTAGACAAAACAATTAAGAATGTAATTAAAACACTAATCGTTGAAAATACATTATGCTCTTAAATAGGCGTAAACTTTCTAAATTGGGAGAAAAAAGAAGGAAGGAAGAAGTACTAAAAATTTCTTAGGTACACTGCCTTTCCATAATGGCCGTACACTTTCGATTTCAGATATTTTTAAAAGTATTTCAAAAAAAATGTTAAACAAATCCTTTTGAAACTTTAGGGGTGTGAAAGGAGGACCGGTAAAAAAAAAAAAATTAAAGGAAAAGGAAAGTATTTGGCTTCACCCTGTAATAATTAATGCTTGAAATACGATCTGGCAGTAGCATGTGATTATAGGACTCTTTCTCATTATCTCTAAGTTTATATGTCTCTACCGCATATAATCAGGGAGATAAAGGTTTCTTTAAAAATTTTCAAAACATTTTCCATTTTTTTAGCTATAACACGCAAAGTATGAAAAGACTTTGCAAAGTTATTTTCAGGAAACTCGACATACAATAATAAACACTGCATACTGCAATCAGAATAAAAAAAATATTAAATATCTAATGAAATATGAGTATTTTTACTAAATAATTTCTAACTGCGCATGCGTAAATCCTCAGTGAAATTTCATTTTCAAAATTTAACAGTCAAATTTATTGAGCTACTTATGTAAAATCCCCAAACAAAAATCGTGTAAACTCAAAAAGTTCTACGTCATAGAATAAACTGAATTTCAGCTGTTCCGCAACAAAGAAATTGTTAAGAGGGTTTTTAATTTATTTACAATCCAATATTTATTTACAGTATACCCACTATTTATTTACAATCACAGAAAATTGCATTACCGTTCATCGAATTAAAATAAAAATGTGAGTAAAACTCTTTATACTTTAGCGTTTCTTCGAGAGAAACTGAAGACCAGTTCATTCTTTGGCGTAGAACTTTTTGAGTTTACACAATACTTGTTTGGAGTTTTTATATAAGTAGTTTAATGCATTTGGCTACTAAATTATACAAATGAAATTTAGCTAAAACTTAGTCATGCGAATTTAAAAATTATTTAGTAAAAATGCTCTCATTTCATTAGATATTTAATATTTTTTTCATTCTGATTGCAGTATGCTGTGTCTAATGTTGTATATTGGGTTTCCCGAATAAAGCTTTGTACTGGATTTAATACCTTGCATGTTATAGCAAAAAAAAAAAAATTGTTCAGCAATTTTTTAAAGAAATCTTTATATCTCCCTGATTACATACGGTAATGACTTAAAAATGTATACAGAATATGTGAATGAGCCCCATAATCATATGCTACAGCCAGATTGTATTTCGAACATTACTTTATACTGGGTGATGCCAAATACTCTCATTTTTCTTTAATTTCTTACTGGTCCCATTTTCAATTTTGGCACAAACAAATAACTGAACTACATGAGGTATAACATGTTTTTTACACTCCTGAAGTTTCAAGATGATTTGTTAAGTACTTTTTGAGTTATTTTAAAACGCATCTGAAATCGAAAGTGTACGGTCATTTTTGGAAAGGTAGTGTATTAAATGAATTTGAATTTTTAAATACTCACATTGATTTTTAAATTAGCTAAAGAAAAGAAATTACTAATTCATTTCCATATAAAGGTCTCTCTTAAAACTATGCACACAATTTTGGTAGTTAATTAAAAAAGTAAATTTGCAGTGCGTAAGTTGTCACTTAAACAAAGACTAACAAATTTGATGCAAATTTTATTTCAAACTGTAACAAATTTTGAACATTTTTCAATATTCTGTTTTTAATAAAATTGGTTTTTAAAAGTTATTTTATTTGAAAATAAAAATTCTCATTTCAGATCAGATTTCTAATACGTAATCGTAGAAGTATAGGAACATGTAAAAGGTTTGATACCTAAATAATTTTATTTTTTATAATTAATTCATTGCAATGTGTAGAATAATTTCCTTAATTATTGCAGTTTCTGGGATATAAATATTTTTAAATAGACGGAAAGTCGAGAGAAAATGGTCGTACGTATTAAATAGTATATAAAGAAATATAGAGCTTTTAATATTTTTAAATATTAATTTAAGGTTCAATGCAGATGAAAATCGGGTACTCTTTTGGTTTTCGTCACTAGTTCCATAAATTCAAATCTTAAAATATATAACTTTTTGTTAAAGAAACCATTAGATTTTTTTGAATTAAAAAAATTTCGACTTTTTTTTTTTTTTTTTCTTTACAAAAACAAATTTTAAAGCATTTTTCTTCTACAAAATAGGATCTAAAGAAGATACGAATTCTACGCTTTTACACATGAAAGCAGCATCCCGGTAATTTACTAGAATCATTGCAAAAAGCTCACTATGAAGAAAAACACCTTTGCTGCAAAGAAAACATACAATTAAAAATAATTAAAAAATAAAACATACTGAATTAGATTTAAATTAAACTTTATTTTACTAACATAACACTGAACGTATCTTTTTTTTCTATATGAGATTAATAAAAGATAAATGGTGAAAAAGTCTTTAACAGGATAAATATTTGGTATTTGTAAATGTCTCTGATGAGGGTATTTTACGGCACTTTCTATTTTTATATTTCTTAGACAACTTGTTTCGTTTCTTATATCAGGATCAGTTTCCATTATAACTAGAAAAAAGAAAAATGATGAAAAATTACTATTGTAGGAAAACACTTCAACTATAAATTTTTAAAACAAAATCTACATCCTATGACATTTTAAGCAAATAATGAAAAGAAAGGATTGTAATTACATGGCACTAAAAAGAAAATTAAGTATACATAAGCGAATTTTAAAGTGTATCTTACATACTCCATCTAAATAGAATCTAATGAAAAATCATCTAAAGAAAATAAAAGTAGATATACATGGTATTTTAAATCATTAATACAGGAAAAAAATCACTTATATAATGAAATCATAAGATATTTAAGCACCATTTTATGAACGCCAGTGTAACATGAATATTTTTGAAGTATTTTATATTAAAAACAAGTATGAATTGGATTGGATTTGGGAATAAGACCGAATGACTGCTGTAAGTCATTTTAGAAAAGACCTTATCAACGAGCTTTTAAAATACTCCCCCCCCTTCCTATATGAAATTTTAAAGTTTGCCCCTGTGTTCCCCCCCCCCCTTTTTTTTTTCTTTTCTTCTTTTAACAAATGCCTTAAAGTTTTCAGAAATTCCGAGACATTCCCAAAGTACAAGGAGTAGAGTTGGACTTTGATAACTATATATAACAAGATTTTCAAAAAATATTGAAAATAATTTAGACATTTTTAAGTAAGCCTCAATTTATTACCGAAAACCCCAACGTGGGCTGACTTTTAAGAAGTATTTACATGAATTTCAGAGAAAACCTTGGAAAACACCGAACGACTAGGACAGCATGCGCGACTACGTATCGAATTCATCACTTTCCGTCTACCAGCTTCAAGAACAGATACAACTTCGACAAAAGACTTGTGTATTTACATATGAAATTTAATTGATTTCTGCTGCCTTTGTAAAATTTCGATGATTTTGCCTTCCGCAGTAAATACATAAAGCATTATGTAACCGAAATACGTAGCTAGATACTATATACTAGATTCTAGGTATCTTTAAATTACGTAACTCTGTTTATAAGTTTCAGGATTTAAATATAAAAAAATAACCTGTAATATAACGAACATAAACAGTCATTGTTTTTGTTGATTATTAAAATAGGATAAAATATTATATAAAATTTAACTTACCTAATTATGAATTCCAAATGAAAATACGAATTGCTTTAAGTTCTTCAATACAGTCAACAACAACAAACTTTTAATGAGTAGATACAAAGATAAACATTCCGCAGAAACAATCTAATTTTCCCTTCCCCCCCCCCCCTTTTTACGTAATAGTACACTGCAATGAAACAAACTATTTAGTATATTTCTGCCTTCAAAACTTCTAGTTAAATATATATATACATAGGTATTTACTTTAATATAAAAATAATTTCAGGTTATGCATTTATATAGTTTTTTATTTAATGTATCAATCAAAATCCCTACAAGGAAAACGTTGTTTTGAAAAGGGAAATATCTGTAAATTAAGAACTGAGTGTCTTGGTTCAATGCTTTTAACAGAGAACTCAAGTAAATTTACGGAGAGTCTCAATACTTTTTCTGTACTTTTACAGAAATTTTTGACAGTGAACCGAGTTTCTTGATTCACTGCTTTTAACAGTGAACTCATGTAAATTTGCGGAGATTCTCCATATTTTTTTCTGTATTTTTACAGAAATTTTTAACAGTGTAGGAAACATTCATTTCGCGAAGAATCAAAATTGTGTTGGTATATTTCCCGACCACATTGTGTCTCCAATTGCTCATAGCGTATTACTAGCGAAACGTAAATCCCACTAATTTATTCAATCTGAAATTACTCTGAAAGAAATGCTATCTATATTAAATGTTGCAATCATTTTCCAAGTTAGAAATTTGATCAAATGACCAATTTTTACCATATAAATCATTTTAAAACCACTTGAAAATGTTGGGATTATAATTTTATGCTTACCTGGACACAACCAATCTAAATTTTATCTTCCAAATACCTACGAGCTGTCTTACACGATGATATCCACTGAGATAATGCAAAGTTACGAAACAATATTTTGATGTAAGATTTCATATTTTTTTTACTTTCAATTCTAAAATAATTATAGAATATGTCACTCTTAGTGGTATTTTTCACACTGTCATCAATTTTCACGGCTCTAGCGCAATGCGAATTCATTCAGTCTCAACCAAAAATTACGAATCATTTTAAACTATTAGACGCAGACAACCCCCAGCTGGTTCCGCAACCCCTGAAATTTCGGATAGTAAGAAAGTCACACTGACAGACGCATGTGGCGTACATAACTCGTTTTGTTGTTTTAAATAAATATGCATAAAGCACAACCAAGCTGTTCGCACCCAGTGAAAATTCGATTTATGATAGGACACTCCCCGCAGGTGACTACGGCACCTGTTTTCTTGGTAGACACACACAGCTTGTTCATGTCTCGTGACAAATTTAACCGTGGAAACTTCTAGTTTTTGGTGTCCTCAATCTTATATTTTGCTTTAAAATCGGGCTTCCTTATTATCTTTCTTACTGCCTGAGATAAAAATATTAGATATCAAAATTTCAATTTTATATAAAGTTAAAATAAACACCAAATTATTATTGTTATTGTTACTATTATTAATATTATTAAATATGACTCCAATTTCACAAAATGCTTTTTTACGTTTATTATTTACGTGTAAATATGTAATCGTGCTGTCAATTTTCATCACAAATATATATATATATATATATATATATATATATATTTAGTAGAATATAATAAAATAAAATTTTAATTTAATATTTTATTTAGAATATTAAATTGGTTTAATAAGTTTTTAAACGCTACAATAAGTATGAAAATCTCTAATTAATTCTGATTTAAGTATTTAATTAAAAAAAAACTGTCGGATAGAATTACATTAAAATTCTATTTTTCTCCAACTGTATGTTTAATTTGTTTTGCATAATGTTATCGAGAAAAATACGAATTTTCATTCAATACTTTAATCAATAAAGACAGTGCCTTTTTTTTTTTAAATCACGCTTCTTTAATTTTTTTTTATTGCCTGAAGAAGTATTCTCAGTAGTAAATCGGACGTTTCTATTAAAAATATTAAAAGTATTTTATCACTGTAAAGTAACAGACAATGTACAGCCTGAAACAGAGAGAAAGAAAAGAAGAGCAAGATAATAGTTTTGAGGATGTTTGCTTGCTTCTTTGAATAAGACTGACTTTTTTTTTTTTTTTTTTTTTCTCCTTTAATTTATCATTTTTCCTTTGGAAGAAAACGTATAGTTTTATCTTATTGAATTTAAAAAACAAAGATGAAATAAATTACTTTTTGATCGTGTAATAGGAAATTAACCATCTCATTAATATACCTAGATCACATATTTTGGTTCTCTTACTATTAAGTTCCGTTACGATATTTTATTTCTAAAACATCTATCAAGAGTTATAAAAGTGAGAAACGACTTACTTTCATATCTAATATTGTTATTTATGATGTTACTGATGTAACAGTAAGTGTAAGCTCTTTGACATACAGTCTATCAGTACAAGGGCGTAATTAAATATCTATGAGGAGCAGACATGTGATATCGAAAATCACATATTCTAAATTATATATTAGAGTTCAAAATAAATCAATTTTTAAATTCCGTTTTCACTTTCCGAAAATTCACAACTTTTAAACAATTTATCGCTTTCTAAAAATTGATTTTTATTTTTTTATTTTTAAGATTTTATTTTTAAGCTCAAAAATGAAAAAAATCCCATTGTGAAAATTCGCATTTTACAACCTCAAAGTAAAATATTAAAATCCTCAAAAAATAATTTTTAGAAAGCGATGAATCGTTTAATAGTTGTAAAGTTTTTGAATGTGAAAACGGAATTTAAATATATATATTAGTTAATAAGTTATAATGGGGCGAATTTCTCCATAGAATAACATTGGCTCTGGCTTCTAAGGACGATAAGTGGAGAGGCCTCTTAACGCAGAAGAAAATGCAACGCTTTCATTCTAATTGCAGCCCTAACTGTATCTGAATATTTTAGCGTAGCCCTGTAAATTTCAAAATTAATCCTATCATATTCCGTAGAAAACATTATTTTAGCATATTAACGATAAATGTCAATTTATTTTAAAGAGTTTTACAGTAGAAAGTTAGTTAAATTTAACTTATAAAAATATCGGTCCTAAAACGGAATGCATTCGCATTTTTTTGGGTGTCCCTGTACACAAACCTGTTGTACAAGACGCATTAATGCTATTTTAAATAGGACACATTCCATAGTGAACCTGAATAACTTATATCGTTTTTGAAATATTCTGAAAGTATTTACGGACGCTAGGGGCGAACAGACGGAATGATAGACAGGTGGACAAACGAACAGATAAATACACAAGTTGAAATTACATTCACACGTAAAAATAGTTGGAAACTATTAAAAGTGTTTAATGTAAACGAAAATGCAATTTTAGAAAATTTTCAGTAAAATCCCTTAATGTAACTCAATATTTTTGTTTGGCCTGCAAATCTAATGCTGACCATACTACATTCTATCGAAACTTTCTTTGTGCATATGAATAACACATTTCAATATCATTTAAATTTGTGCAAACATAGTTATTAAAATTTGGTTTACAGAAATACCTCTCATAGTATTCAATGCTTTGGAATTCTTTCGGTATCCCTGTACACAAACCAGCGATCACTCCATTTTGCATAGAAAACATCCGATAGTGAACATGAATAGCATATTTATATTTTATTAAGATTTATTTAAGGTAAAGGTATTAAAATACGGTCTTATAGAAATACCTTATAGAACACAACGCTTTGAAATAATTTTGGGTGTCCCTGTACACAAACCAGTAGAATTATTTACTCCATTTTCAATAGGGAACATTCGATAGGGACTATAAATAACTTATATCAGTTTAAAAAATCTTCATGATTATTTAGAGTTAGAGCGCGGTCAGACAGGCAGACAGAGAGGCGGACAATTGGACAGAGAGACAGACAAACCGAAGCTGCTAACACTATTTGACGTTGTTGGAAAGTGTGAAAAGGCAGGTACTAAAAATATTCTGGATTCACAATTAGGCAGGTATGTACACATATGGTAAAATTTTCAATTAATCTCCAAATATTTCTAAACCATTTTTTATATTTTCAAATTTTATGTGTCTTTCTCCAAACGTAATTATTTTTACTAACGCGAATGTCAATGTTTGCAGTTTTCCAAATGCGTTGTGCATCTTTGTCAAAACTAATTCTGTTTTTATATCTTTTGATATATATAATTTGCTGTGTAAATTAAATATCATACAAACATTGTATCCTTCATTATTATTTAAGTGTTTTTAATTTATATTCGTTTCTATTTACAGAATTATTTCTTCTTGCACTCTTTCATCAAAATAATGCTTTATATTTAAAATTTCGAATAAATAAATATATTTAGCTAACTAAATTCAGATAGTATTTCTGTCGCTTCCTTTCATTACAAAACTCAATTTCTTTAAAGTATTTTTTTCTATCTAAATAATTAGCGTGTTTTGAATAAATGATAAATATTTTTTTTTTTTTTTAACCTGATTAGAAAAGTACTTATTTTACGAATTCATTCAGTTAGTATTTACATTTGAATTTTGAGCACAGTTTAACTATTTTAAAATTCAAAAGAATTTTAATTGTATATAAGTTCTTTGTGCTGCATTATGCATTTTTAAATAGATTTATAAAAAATATTCTTTAAGAAAAAAAAAAAAAAAAGTCCTATTTTACATGTTTTACAATTTTTTTCAAGTTTCATTTTGTAAAAATATTTAAAATTGTATATTTTCTTGTAATTTAACTCTTTTATGTTTCGTAGTCGTTTAAAGAAGTTTTTATTTGTTTATTATAGTTAGAATTAAATAAAACTTTAACGCCTTAAAAATAAAAACTTAGAAAGAAAAAAAAAAGAGCTTTTCCCCCCTTAATTTTCTTTGATCTTATTTATTTAATTTTCCATTTATTTATTTTTCATTTTTTAATCAATGATGAACATAAAAACAATGTATGTTTACTTAAGTTTTTTTCATTTTTAACGCCTTCCTTTGATAAAATTTTTATAAATTATAAAAACAACCTGCGTTCTAAAATTGTGAAGCATACTGGAAAATTATTCAGAAAAACGTATCCATTTATAAAAACGTAACATTATGACACTTTTTTAAACATAAATATTCTGCTTACTTCAAATGTCACCTTTCGCATTCGCTTAAAGGAATATTTTTATTATATTAAAATATAAATTAAATTTCTAGGAAAAAAAAATCTTTTTTTTTTTTTTTTTTTTTTTCCCTTTTTAGATATAGCCTAAAAATCTGAATATTTTTATTACTTAAAGGCATGTTTAAAAAAATCTTTCTTTGACTGGCGTAGTTACTAAATAGCTTAATATATATGAAAGAAATGTGTTTAATTACGCTTTGAACACTGTATTTTGAAATTGTTAGAAATTAGAAAAGAAAAATTTTACTTCAGTGAAGTAAAATCAAAATTTTACTTCACTGAAAGTAGAAATTAAAGTTATTTCTAGTCATTCCCATTATTTAATTGATAAAGGCTGTATAAAGTAAAAATATACAATTTAACACAATCTTAATATTAAATATTATTAAATAGTTTTGACAAGCATTAATATTCACATTTGTGTATAGTAATTTTAATTAGGTAGATTCCTTATAGGAGATCTACCTATTGCAATGGTTCTCATGACACGACTTCTGGAAAATTTGTTCATATCTTCACCGATCATGACCCCTAGAACCCAAAACCACCCTCCGTTCAAAAGTTTATATATATATATATATATATATATCAATATATATATGATATATATATATCAATATATATATATATATCATATATATATATATATATATATATATATAGGTATATATATATATATGTATAACGCTTTTTCCCATGTTAAGTTGTGAACACGATAACTGGAGTAATTTTTATTTAAATTTAACCAGCTCAGGATATGTTGTCAGGACAGTAAAAATCTCGCTCGAGTTCGTAGATGGGGTGTCCAGCTCAAAGGGGGTGGAAATGGTGGGGGGTAGAAATTTTCATATGCCCATAATTTCTTTAATATTGAAAATAGGAAAAAAAATCAAATCAGTCGAATTACCGCCTTAACCTAAAGAACAATTTTTCTATTTAAACTTTTTCGATAGCCTCAATTGCTTAGAAGTTATAAGCTAAAAAGTGATTTTTCATGAATTGTGTTGAAGCCGACATTTTCTATAGCTTTCATTGCAAAAATTTATAATCTGATGCTTATGTCACGTGCAAACGATAATAAAAAAGATCACTGAAAATATAATAAAATTTTAATCACGTTTTTAAAAAATATAATAATCTGATTTAAAAAAAAAAAAAAAAAAAAAAAAAAAAAGTTTAATTTAACAGAAAATATGACGTCACTATTACAACAATGTACTGAGAAAAATGAAATAAAATTTTATCCGTGATTTTAAAGAAATAAAATAAAAGTTAATAAATAAATAAATAAATATGTAAATAAAATCAACATATCTTAGGGCTAAGCAGATTTAGACTTAACTTTATGACATAGATGCTATAATGTAAAAGATAAATGTCATCGTTTAAAAAAAAAAAAAAAATCGTGTAAATCGATGCTAAACGAATTAAACTGGCATGATAGAAAAAGTAATAAATTTGAATCCCTTTTGTAGTTGAAAATTAAATTTCTTGAAAACAGAATAGCAGCTTAAATAATACAATGTATGAGAACCAAGCCATTGGTTAAGTATTAATCCATATGCAAAATTTCTTTACATTTGTAATATTAACGTAAAGGAATCTACCTTTGCCTTTAAGCTTGACGAAGAGGGATTTTTTTTTTAGTAGCTTATTGTTTTTTTTTTTAATTTAATTGTAATTAATTAATTAATTTTTATTTAAAGTAAATATTATCTTAATTTTAACATTTTTTTTTTTATCATAGGGTCTTGCAGAAGGTTCGGAGAAAGACGTGTGCCTGACAACCTGGTTTAACTTGTTCCACCCACCTTAAGTCGTGGTGGCCTCTGCTCCTTCTTCCAGTTATTTCTGTTTCATTTGTTTGAATTTCGATTTTGTTTTACATAGTTTTCAGTTCTTATATTAAATATATATGTAGACTATTACGGTTAAAAAAAAAAGTGTATATTTTAACAGCATTATAACATAACATTTAAAATATGCTGATATATTTGTTTTATTCATGCTCAAATATTTATTTATATGCTAAGTTTCTTTTTTTTTTCATTTATTTTATAAATTAAAAGTTCATTTCTGTCTTATAATATTAGAACATATTAAAAACTCATAAAAGAAATATGTTGAACATTAAATTGTGAAAAAACCGTTAATTCAATGAAAAAAATAAAACAGACTTCTTTGAAATGAGGATGTGCAGACAAAGAAACAATTTTTCACTGTTATGTTATTAAGAAATCTATATTTCTGAGAGAGGCGCTAAACCCAATAATACAAAAATATATGTGAAATAAAATTCTGAAATATTTGTGCTTTTTTAAAGGAAATTTTTAAATATATTACCTTGTATATTACACCTTAAACTGTATGAATATGCCTACATAATGTAAGGTAAAAAGAAAGTAGTATGAGTTCCATACAAGACTATTTAAACAATATTTTAATATTACGTTTAAATATATATTTTAGCTCTGTTCGTTCGAACAACAATTATAAAAATTTTTTAACAATTTTGCATTAGAAAAACAAGTATTTATAGCATCTACGTAAACAAATTGCATAATAAAGTGCTTAAATATTAATGCTTTGAAGTACGTTACAAAAAATCTTTAACAAATAGTATATGTCAGAGTAAGTCACGGAAATTATAAAACACAGAGTAGAACAATATTTTTCGCATGGAAAATTCAGGATTACGATGCAATAGTTTCTGTTTTTAAGTACAGCCATAAATTACAGCATCTGTTATTTATGAAAAGGATTGAAGATTTTCTTTTTTTTAATCTAGAGGCATATTTTCTGTATAACAATAACAGTTTATAATCCGTTATAAAAATTAATCGTTAATATTTCCAAGAACTAATATTTTATGAATCCGAATAATTGAGTCACGTTTCAGTTTATGTAGCATTATTAATATATAATGTACTTAAGTGACTATTTAGTGCTTTGATTTTCAAATAAAAACAAAAATTGGTTATTTGGAACATGATAATATGTATATATATATATACAGTCGGTAACAAAAGTGTCCGAACACTAGCAAAAATTCCTATGTAAAAAAAGTACACTTCATTCGGTTTTGTTAAAATCCTTACCGAATCATGTTCTTAGACTGAATAAGAGCAGGATTCGACAAGGATTTATTTAACAAAGCCGTACGAAGTGTACTTTTTTTACATAGGAATTTTTGCTAGTGTTCGGACACTTTTGTTACCGACTGTATATATATATATATATATATATATATATATATATATATATATATATATATATATATATATAAATTGCAATTAAAAATTATAGAAGATTTGAAAATTTTCAATTTCTGGATCTTATTAAATTTGCGCATTTTGGGATTATATTCTTTGATTATGATTCAACTATTTATGAGGAAATTTCTGTGTCATTACGTAAACAATATAAGCATCGAGAATGAACAACTAATGCGGTCAACTTTAGGAATCTCTAACTGTCATTGTTATAAATTTTTGCTAAATAAATTTTAATCTATATTGACGAACAATTAACTTTACTTTGGTTTATTTTCCATGATAAATAGGATACTGATCTCAGTATCTATGACGCAGGTTGTGTAAACTTTATATGTAAAACCTTTTTTTAAGGAAAGTTATGTTAGCGCAATCTAGTTTCAATATAAATTTGTATTGATCACACAACAAAATAGTCATTTTTTGTCATTTCACAGCTTATTCAAAATTGATTATTTTTTTTGTTAATTACATTTTGCTTCATGTTACGCAATAGATTGACATGATATACGAGTATCATATATTCCCACGAATTGCGGATTATATCGGGACAAATTTTCAGCAGAATAACATCCAAACGTATATCTATATATTTAAAAGAAAGTTTCAGCTGCTGGCGTCAAATTGTTTTGTCTGTGACCGCATCTCCTCGCGAACAGGAGTGTCCTCCGCGTCATGAGAGGTATCAGTGTATGCCGAATACTCCAAAGAAGACATTTATCTTGGTTAGAAATTCCTGTCGCCTTAATTAACGAAGCTATCAATTAAAAATATCACGTTAACAAAGGAACTATATTTTCCAACTTGCAAATAGTTTCTCTTATTACACTGCTTTTTCTGCCACTGACGTCATTTCCCACAGGGAAATTAAAATGTTATCAATGGTTCAATGATGTAAAAAAAGATAATAAAATACAATAAAGGCTAATGTTTCTATTGGTAATAAAGACTTTATCGTCTGCAAATAAATAAAAGCCTTATCTTAGATATTTTGAAAAAATGAATTTAGAATTGTAATTTATCGTCTGAAAAAAAAATATTTTTTTTCTACTTTTAGAAAAGTAAATGTTTAAAGAAAAGAAAAAAAATTATAAAGGGAAAAGAAAGAAAAAGGAATTGAAAAACTGGCATCTTCGATATGCTCTTAGATAAAATGAAAATTAGTTTTAATTCATTAATTTTATTTTAATGTCAGACGAAAAAGACTTAGTTAAGAATATCATGATTACTTTAAACAACTGTTGCTACAGAATTTTAAGTTAAGCTGAGAAATTTTTTAAATGAAATTTAAGAGACAACAACTTAGGTCAATTTATATAAAGATTTATTTACTTATTATTATGATTGTTTTAAGCTTCAAACATATTTAAACAAATGGCTAAATGTGAACAACTTTAGTACAACCAATTTAGCTATTATTAAAATTTATAGATGAAGTAGCTCGGACGTTTTTCGCCAAGGAATGCATTTCCGCAAACATGATAGCCATTTTAACTCTAGCCATGCTTTAAATATATACATAAATTATAAAATGGTTGCAATGGTAATAATAACAATGAAGTATTTATAATATTTACAATAATCACAAAAGTTATATATTTTCAATGTGTCTGACTAAATCAAATTCTAGAAAATGTGAACTTTAAAAGTTACACCTTAACTGCTACAAGCATGCTGTAAATTAAAAATAAATATGAAGTATGACATATAGGCATAAATTAACTGAAAAAATGTAATAAAAAATGTAGCCATTAGAAAAAATAAGATCATAATTTCTTTCAAAAAGCAATTATACCCAAAAACCCATCGCCAAATAGTATAAAAATTTTTAAAGTATTCAAATAGGCCATATGCTAAAGCTATAACGCTAAATGGTATAGATATTACAAATTTCTCTCTGTTCTAAAAACGAAGTTACTGACATCTTTGTTTATTTGTGCGTCCAGCTAGTATATGTATCCGTTCAAAACAGTGGCATATTGCTATTAAATTGCCGAACGTTAAAATAGACTTTTGACGTATTATTTCATTTATAAAACGATATAGAATTAAATATTGTGTATTTCAGTATGATATCAAATATGGAGATTCTATAATATTTTTCTTTTTTTGTCTTGTGTTATGCATGATTAATATTCCTATTCAATGAAAGACGAAGCTGCGAATAGGCGGGTAGAGCCTCACAGGTGAGTGAAGCGAATCGGAGGAAGGGAATTGTTTAAGCCTTCCTCGGGAGCTGGTTAGACCAGCGAGCAAGAGGCAGCGCCCCCTAGCAGTATTTAAAATATTATGCTGATTTTAATTTCATCACTCATCACCGGTATTTCTAATTTAAGGTTTTAATGTAACATTAAAAATTTATATCGGATTTTAAAAGGTAGATTATATGTATTCTCAGTGTATAAATTATATGTATTATACGTATTTATATGTATTTTCCTAAATACTGTGAAAAATATCACTTTGGTATGAAAATATATTAGAAAGGTTTAAAAAATATTTTTATGGCAAAAACACGATGCGTCGTAAATATCGGTTAAAATTTTTTATTGAAGGTTTGCATTAATATTTAATGTCTGTCATTAAATGTTTTGGCCATTGCATTACTGATCAATTAACTAAGGGTTATATTAGTAACTCATATATATATATATACAGAATTTAAAGTTTTCTTCCTTATCATGATAACCATACTGTTTTTGTTTTCTCACTTTAATATTATTCTTGGTAAAAGAAAATAAAAAAAAAAAAAATAAGAAGAAGATTAAGTATTTTATAATAAGACATTATAGAACTTCGCATACACCATTTGAATAATCTTAAAATATGCCAGTTTCAAATAAAATGTAGAATTTTGTACTGGTTTTAGAAGTACCTCTCAAATAGGTGAATCAAGCAATATTGCCAGGCAAATGTAACGCTGCTGGGAGAAAACTTATCTATTGGTGTTTTTTAGTATCATAGTGTTATAGAATTTCACAGTTATTTTTGTTAGTCCTTCTCCAGATTAATGTACTTTATTTATCCCGTCTGCGTTTATATATATACATATATATATATTTTTTTTCCCCCAAATGAGGCAGAATATCTATCAAATTCTATTAATAGAAGCTTGAAGGAACTCAAAAATGTCTTTCAAGGTTCGGATCTAGAGATAACGAGTCACGATTTATATTTGCTAGACAAGTTTCCTATTATAGAAAAATTTCAGAAATAGTGATTGTGACAAATATTACACTGAGAAAAAAGTGTACTGCCTTCACCCAGAACGCATAAGTGGTCCTTCTCTAAATCCTTAAACAAGAAATATAGATTCCTGAGCTATGCGTATAACGCTCGCCAATAAGCTGAATAGACGAGATGATCGAGAATTTCTTGTCTACGCATTTCTAGATGGTACAAAAATATTCTGAATATTTTGAATCCTTTGTATTACGAGAAATTCTCGCTTGATTTCTTAGAATTGGGTCATAAACCAAGATTATAGTTGCTAAAACTCGCTTCTTGTATTCTCATTTATTTACAGAGATTTTTAAGTAAGATTGACCTCGATAATATAGGTAAACGCTCCAGAATTCTTACTGACAAGGAAACACTCAAAAAATGTCGTCTTCAAAAAATATTGAAAAATATATATGTGATTCTACTCTTCATAAAACACCAGGAAGTGAAAAAATTATCGGCTGAAATGAATTACAACGACCACAAAAAATGATCAAAATTAATCATTATTGGCGATTTAGTGCTGTTAGGCGTTCAGTTCGCTAGCACCGAGATTGCCGTGTACGGACAGATCCGTGTTTTGTTTCTCCGCCAAGTACTCAAAATCAATCGTCTAACAATGAGAAATCGCCAAATATGCTTAATTTTTATAATTTTTCGTGGTCGCTGTAGTTCATTTCAGCCGATAATTTTTCACTTTCTGGTGTTTTAGGAAGAGTATAATCACATATATATTTTTTTTCAATATTTTTTGAAGATGACACCTTTTGAATGTTTCCTTGTGAGGTTTCTAGAACTCACTTTAAAAGGGGACTAGCATTTATAAGAATGGCATGGAGCTATTTTTACTAGATTCACAATTTAGATTCTAGATGCCAGTTATAGAATTTTTTCTTAGTGTATAATATTAACAGTGATTGGTTAAATGATCTGGGGAAATAAAACTAATCGAGATTTCTTTATCCTGTGTGTGACTACAGTGACTATTAGGAAGCTTTTAACAGGTTTTCATCTACAAGGTTTTTGTCAATAAACATATAATGCCTCTTTTTAATATCTGACTGTTCTCATGCAGTATTTCATCTGAATTCTATCCAATAATGGTGCAATGGTCCTCAATATTTCTTACATCTGGAATTTTCGAACCAGTGTTTTGTACGTAACGTGAGCTTACTTCAGTGGGTCCTAAACAACATTTCATAGTTGTGAAATATGATGCTTTTTGACTAGTGGAAATTTTTAATAGAAATTTTTATTTTATTAAATCTGTGAAAACAATTACAAACATATATATACATTTTTTATTAGAATTTTACAGTAAAAAAAGCGTAAAAGTTGGCAAGTTTGATAGTATCTGAAAACATGGTCAATATTCTTAGATCTCTAAAAGCAGAAATGATGCAGCCTTCAAATTTTGGATTAAGTGTTCTTTCACTATAAGAATGATATATCGGAAGTTATAGTAGATCAGCATTTGAACTGGATTCAAATAAAATTTGCTCTCTTTCTCTCTCTGTGTATATAAATATACAGTGCGTTAAGAAATTATAAGACCACAAGCGTATTGGTGCATTTCTGAAGGAGAAAGAATAATGTGCAAATTTTTAGTTGCGCATTTAAAATTGATAAGAAAACGCATTTTATACTAATTCCAACTTTTAAAATTAAATTAAATTTCATTAAAACTTATTCATTTTTCTAAAAATTAAAGACTGTGACTGTTAAGAAATTATAAGACCACCTGAGAAAATTAGCATATTATACATAACGTCAAACTCAATATAAAGCGCATGCGTCAGTATTTCGTAAAAGCATTACCTAAGAAGCAAAGGCTTAGGTTTTGAATGTGTTATTTACGATTAATTTGACGATGCCTCGAGATAAAGAATTATCGGAGTGTGAAGTGAGAAAAATTTTATTTTATAAAGGTTCTGGTAAATCTGAAAGAGATATTGCGAGGTTAATGAACCGTTCTAAAACTGCCATTCATAATGCCATAATTAGAAAAAATTATTCAGTCGAAATAAAACGATCTGGTAGAAAAAATATTTTGACAGCACGTGATAATAGACAAATTTTTCGATTGTCAACTAAAAAAGGTCTTTCAAATCGTGAAATTTCGAAACCTTTCAGCAAGAAAACTTCACATGTAACAGTCTGGAAGAGTCTTAAATTAAATATTAATATAAAATTTATGAAATTGAAGAAAAAACCAAAGTTATTGAAATTCCATAGAGAAGAAAGATTAAAATGGGCTAAAAATGTCATGTCATGGAATGATGAGTGGAAACAAATTATATTTTCTGATGAAAAGAAATTTAACCTTGATGGTCCCGATGGTTGCAAACACTTTTGGCATGACTTGAGGAAGGAACCAAAAGAATGCTTCAGTCGACAAATGGGTGGAGGATCAGTAATGATTTGGGGAGCTTTCAGTTATGAGGGGTTGTGTGATTTACAGCGGATTTCGGGTCATATGAACTCTACACAATATCAGTCTATGCTATATGGTCATATGATACCGTTTGGCTCTTTATTAGGTGGTGCTAACTGGATGTTTCAACAGTACAATGCTGCTTGTCATACACCTAAATCCACACAGGAGTGGTTTAAAAAAGAATAAATTAATGTTTTGCCATGGCCAAGTCGAAGTCCAGACTTGATCCCCATGGAAAACCTATGAGGTATATTATCTCGCTAAGTTTATGCTAATAATAAACAATTTTCTTCTGCCAATGAACTGGAAGTTGCCATTGTAAAAGAATGGTACAATATTTCTATAACTGAACTTAATCACCTGGTTACTTCAATGAAAAATAGAGTATTTGAAGTCATCAGGAAAAATGGAGGACCAATATCATACTAATTTTTTATACAATTTTGCTTTTTGACAAGTGGTCTTATATTTTATTAACAGGTTATTTTCCCCTTATTTCTAATATATATTTTAATTAAACATTTATTGCATTGTGCTAAGTTATTGCAAACTAATTATAAAAAAATATAGAGCAATATGTTATTTTATGTATTTAAATTATGATTAGAATCTTTATTTTTCTTGTAATTTGCAAAATTAAAGTGGTCTTATAATTTCTTAACGGACTGTATATATATTAAAATTAGATTACAAAGTAGTAATTTAAGACTCAGTAGAATAAAAGGAACAAACGATTAAATACCACAGAAATCCAAATAAACAAATTTATTGAAGATCCAATGACATAAAACAGACTGTATCTAATACCACACTTCGTAATACTTATTTTTGGAAAAAGAAATGTAAATAAAATTAGAATATATATATGTGTATATATATATATTACGCTTATCTCAGTTGACTTTAAACTTTGTTTCTTCAAGTATTTTCAGTTCGGGGTTATATAGACTCGTTCGCATTTTTAGCGGTATAATTCGGCTCATAAGTTTTGATTTCATCTACAAAATAATAATAATGACGTAACAAGTTATTTCATAAAATTAATTAAATAAATGCTTTTTCAAAGTACAACATAAAATATATATTATTTATTATCAGAGAACGTTTATTTTTATTTATAAAAAATAAGTTTGCATTAGCAAGACAACAAAATTTTTCATGGTTGTGTAAAATTATGGCGTTTCTTTCGTTTCTATTTGGAATGGTTTTGGTTTAAATTTTATTGCTTTTGATTAAAATAGTAGATTCAATGAAGCTTTATATGAATTTTAATTTTTCAAGTAATATATTACCTTTTTAAATGATTATATACTTAAGTATTTATGCATATTTTTAAATTTGATTTAATTAAAATTGATACCAGCCATGTTTCAGAATTATAGTTAAATGTAGCTTTTTCACCTTTTCTTCGAGTTTATGTATAATTGAATTGCTTCAGACTTTTCTTTTCTTCTTCTTCTTCTTTTATTTTATTTTTTTTTATTTTTTTTTTTAGATTTTGGATTATTTTATATATAATTTTAGAAATTTCGACGAATATAAATTATACTGTCCGATAAATACGGTCCGATGAAGATAATTTTTTTTTTATAATAGCAAATACTATACATTTTAATATCATTTTTATAACATGTTTTTGTTTTACTTAGTACAATGGTTTGTATAAAGTATGATTGTATATAGTAAAATTCTCTGACATTTTTTTTTTTTTTGTGACTTAAAGAATTTTTTCTAAAGCTATTTCTCAAAAATTCTAAAAATGTAATTTCATCTTCAGAAATTTTATAGAAATAATTATGGAATACAATGCAGTTTTAATTAGTAAAACTGAATTTTTATCTAAAATTCTTAATTTACCGACGAGACTTAATTTGGAAAAAAAAAAATCTTCATCTATCTACTTCTATCTACGTCTTTATAGATATATGTATATATTAACTGTTTAAAAAATCTGAAAAAAAAAAAAAAAAAAAGACATATTTTTTTTAATACCAAATAAAAGAAAATATACATACATTAGATTCAAAATTTTAAATTCATTTTTAAGCATGGCATTTTTTATATATAAAAGTAATGAAAAACATTCAAATCAAAAATCTAAAACAAGCTTTCATAGATTATACATTATTGCAAAAAAAAAAAAAAAAAAAAAGGGAATAAAAATAAAATATATATTTCCATTTATGTATAAACGTTAAAAATTAGCATCATGAATTATTGTATATCAGTTATAAAATACAAAAAAGTGCCATATCTCAGGTATAAATAATTCAGGATTACGATTATGTCATTTTTCCTACTAAACACAGCTTGAAATAACGGCATGTGTTATTTGTTACACGTGCCAGTAAAAATAAATTTCTTCTAATAGTAATTATTCTACTAAATATAACGGTTTTTAATGGCTTATAAAATTTAATAGCCAAGAATTCTCGAAACTAGTGGTTTATGGCACTGTATAATGAAGTCACGTTCTCCATATTCATAAAGCATTAGTAGTGTCTAATGCATTGAAATTTTTAGTCAATAATTTCTGGAATAAAAACAGAAATTTTAGATTTATGAAACATTAGTTTTCTGATATAACAGATTTAAATAGGGGAATACGTACACGTATGCACCCCCCCATATATATATATATATATATATATATATATATATATATATATGTATGCATATATATATGTATGCATATATATATATGTATGCATATATATTTGTAAATAAAAAATCTTTCAAAACGCTTGAACATTTTTGTTAAATAATGTATTACTTTATTAATGTTTTAAAAATAACGAAGAAATGTCGGAATTTGAAATTCGTAAATATTAGTGCATCAGAGAATTTAAGTTAATATTTAATTATGGAAATTACCTGTACATACATCATAATTACTAATAAATCATTGATAAAGATTCGTAAATATAGTTTTCATAACATTACTGTTCGAATTATATTACTAATTTAAATATAGTACGATTTAAAAATGTGTATCAATCAACTGAATATATATAACAAGAACGGAAAATTGTTCTGTTCGCATAAACTATTTACACTTTCCAACTATACGTACACTTTGCCTTCAATGCACTTTGCCTATATGATCGCCCTGAAAGACATTGAACATTGTTGGAAAGTGATAAAAATGCTTAATAAAATCGAAAATACAGTTCCAGTAGTTTTCGGTTGTAGTCCTTAATATATGCAACTATTTTTGAATGCCCCTGTAAATCTTAATGCTACGCATACGGTATTCATATTATATATAAAGATATATATATATATATATATATATTCTGCATATGAATACTAAATGTCAATTTCATTAAGATTTTTGCAAGTAAAAGGTATTAAAATATGATTTATTGAAATACTTCTCATAGAACGTAATGCTCTAGAATACTTTCGGATGTCCCCGCACAAAACCTGTGGTAGTTTTCACCCCAACTTCAAAAGGAAACATTCTATATTGAACTTGGATAATATATATCAGCTTCAGAAATTTGCATGAAAATTTAAGAGAGGTAGAGCGTTCACAGACGGGCGTAAGGCGAGATAGATGGGCTAATTCAAATCATAATCGGTCTTAAAAGCTTTTAGACAATGTTAAAAAATAATTAATGAAATAGAAAATGCAATTCCAGCAATTTACGTATATAGCCTTTAGTGTAAATGGATATTTTTATTTCGCCCTGTAAATGTTAATCATACAATTTCAAATAGAAAACATATTTTTTACAGATGAATAATTAATGTCAGTTTCATTATGATTTGTGGAAAGTAAAGTTATAATTTTTTTTTTTTTTTTTTTTTTTTACAGGAATACCTCAAATAGAACGTAATTTTTTGGAATACTTTTGGGCATCCCTGTACACAAAACGGTGATGATATTCACTCCTTTTTCAATAGGGACCATTCCATAGCAAACCTAAATAACATGTACTAATTTTAAGAAATTTCAGGATTATTTTCGGGAGTTAGTGCACGGAAAGTTGGACAGACGATCAACAGATAGAAGAACAGACGCACAGACAGATACACCGAAGTCATAAACAATTTTCAACTTTTGGAATGCCACAATTTCAGAATTCAAAAGCTTATATCATCTTCCACTGGAAAAAAAAATTAACAAATTGACCAAAAACATTAAATGACTTGGTCTGGTTCATGACAGACGTTTTTACATTAATTTGAAAATTTGGTGCATACGCTGGCTTTATATTAAGAAGAAAAAGCCTTATTTTTATACAGTTATTTACACCACAATAAAAAGGGATCCTCCAAATTGTAAGAAAAAAAATTTCTTTGTTCGGCTAAAATAGGTTAAGACTTATCTGTATATTTACTAATAATGTATCTGTATCTATCTATCTACACACACACACACTCACATATATATGTATATATATATATATATATATATATATATATATATATATATACAACATTTTACGAAGGACTTCTGAATATGAAATAGATAACCCGAAAAGTTGATAGAGGCATGAAACCAGTGGCATGTTTATTTAAAAAAAAAGAAAGAAAAAAGAAAAAAAAAACTGATACAGTAACCTGAAAATTTTAGCTTCAAATTACATCGATAGATAGCATTAGGGATTCCTATAAAGAGAATGTAGATGCCGAGAATGATCAGTACTCAACGAATTTGAAACTCGATGAAACGTGACCCTATCTTAACGTACAGAGATAGAAATTTTGGAAATGATGTATTTCTTAAAGGAATGTGTGTTTCTTGTGTTGAAGTCCCCCCGATTAAATCACAGGCCTTCTGCTGAAGAAGTTTTTGAACGGAATTTCAAATCCAAACAACTCAAATGGTAAAACAATTCGTGAGCTATTGAATAAATTTCACCATACAGGCAATGTGCCTGATGCATTAATCGGAAATAACAGACACTCCGTTGACATTCCGAGACACTTAGTTATTATCACGCACTCAGTTGCAGCACCTGAAAATTTAACTACACTTGTTGCAATTACTGAGCGTTTTTCAAATAAATGTGAGCAGTTTTGCAGTTGAAACTGATATCACGCTATCTAACACGTACAGAATCCTGCAAAAGGCATTGCACATGTGATATTTAAAATCACATATTCTAAATTATGTACTACATTTCTGATAAATTTAATTCTTTCCCAATTCATTTTCTATCTTTATAAAAAGAGAGTTAATATATGCGGTCTCGAATCTTCCAAAAAGAGCAAGCCATTCTATTCCTTTCATAAAAAAAAATAATAATAAAAACAAGAAATTAGGTTTTAATCGCTTAATTCTGTGGAGGACAATTCGTTCCATCTCAATTAAATAAAACAGAATAAAATGTTTCCTGATGTCATTTTTGAACATTGAACAGAGCGCACATATGCTGCTTAAAATAGAAATAACGTATTCTTTTTCAACTAAAGTCTGTAAATAAGAATTTAACGATGAATTCTTGTGGTTAAGATTTAAGGTTAGTTCGCTTGAGTTCTCACGAAGTGATAACGGTTTTTTTGGCTAAGAAATCAATCGCCAATATATTTTAAAAAGTTATACTAAATTAGCTGTAACTGAAAAAGTTGGGTGTTGTTCTTGGCATCAAAATTCTGTGGTTTTGTGTAATATATCCAGCCAACAATTTCATCACTTCTGCCTCTTCTCTGATGCTGTAAAGACCTTCATTTTGATTGCTTCTCTCCCCGTGTCCATCCCGTTCATTTTCATGCATTCATCCATTGTGTTAGAAAACGAACATTGTCTTGATTTTTCAAAAGGATATTTCTGATGTATCTCCATGGTGTTGAATTATTTAGTTATAAGCATTATTGTTAAGAAGTTGAAGATAAATAAAACATTTTAACGTCAGCATCGAAGCTTGGGTCATTGTGTTAACAGTGCAATGTTCACGGCCAACCACCTAAACGACTTTGATCCTTTATCACTATTTTACCAGTGTATTGCTTCATAATAATATAAGAAATTTAAGCATCGTCAAAAAGTGCTAATATCATCAATTCGTTTCTACAAAAATAGTGCAACAACTCTATAGCACAAATATTGGGGCTAACGATCAATGCTGACATTATATATAAAAAAAAAAAAAAAAAAAAAAAAAAAAAAATGGACACGGGGAGGAGGTAAAGCCTTCTAGAAAATTTTTTAAAAACTTTGTGTGCTGCCTTGATTAAAGTCTGAATAAGCTTCAATCCTGTATCGTGCTGTTTCTGGCTAAGGCTTCCTGATCTGCCCTGTTAACAAAGTGGTGGCTCCTGTTCTCTTCAAGTTCGATTCTCGCAAAAACTGCATTTCTCTACACTTAGTTACGGAATTCTATGCAACAGCTGTTTCGTATGTGACGGCGTCTTCTTCAAGAGAGGTTCCGTTTAGTTTTCCTATGTAGGCTGGTGAGTTCTCTCTGTATCTAACTTCTCGGTGTTACTGGATGATCCTCAACAGCTGTTTCGGGATAAGAACAACTTCTTCAGAGAAATGTTTTCTTAGTTTTGCTTTTAATGTATCGATGCTTCTGTTTTGCGGACCTTGCTCTTCTCGCAATTGCTCTGCACCACCTTGCCGTTCTTATTGCCGTAGTGTCGAATTTTTGTTCTTCATTTAAGATCTATTCCTTCATTGAGCTGCACGATTTTTTTCCAGTATCCGATTTCTTAATATTGCATAATTCATCTACAATAATTACGTGAATCTTCCATATTATGCACAAATTTCAACATCAACAAAATAAATAAATAAATAAAAATAAATAGATTGCAAAAAGAAGTATAAAATAATTTATATATATATATATATATATATATATATATATATATGTATATATATATATATCACTAATTATATTTTGCAGAGATTTCTTGCACAAGTAAGTAATTTTGATGTATTTTTTTTAAGTAAACAGCCTTTATTTTAAAATAATAAGGGGTAAATAAATGAATAAATTGTATAATATGTTTATAATTTTATTGCACTTTAAATTCATTAATTTTTCTCTTGCTCTTTATATGAAATTGCTATTAAATTAAATGATGTTTATTTTTTTTAAAAAAATTGCTTAAAAAAAATATATAAATAAATTATAAATAAAAAAAAATAATAAATATAAATTAAATTAAAATCAGGACATTCTAATATTAAGGCTCATCATATAATATTTCTATCTCCCATGCAGTTACTTAAATATTGAAGTTCATGAAATCTTTTATTTATGCTATATATATATCAGCTAATTTTTTTTTAGTAAATTAATTATTTTACTACTCATTTTTTAATTATTACTACTCACTATTAATTGGATGTGAATAAATATTTAAATATATAGATTGCATACATATGTTGATTATATCCTACGTCATGGTATAAATATAAAGAAATTTAAAATATTGAGAATTTTGAAGGTAATTTTTTTAAGGTTGAACATTTTGCGATTTATGATGGTTCTAGATTTATTGCACAACATATATTTTTATAAAAACTAATTTCTGCCATGACTGATCTTACATATTAAGATCTTATATATATATTTAATATATTTTTGAAAAGGAAGTATTCAAACCAAAATATATTTTGTGCAATCTTTTTTTAAATTTTATTTTTGGTAGTGAAAGTTTTATAGATATATAGATATATATATATAGTACATATTCAATATATAGTATATATACATAGTATTCAGTTTTTCATTTTGGTAATTAAATTATTTAGTAATAATGGCAACTAATATTATGATTCCAACTTTTGATGGGGATCCAAATTTTCTTAAATTCTTTTTTGATCAGTAAAGATCGTATGCAGAAATTGGTGTTATAAAATCTAAAGAAATCATTTTGATTTTAAAAAGTAAATTGATCGGTCCTGCACAAAAATTCATGTTAGAAAATGAAATTTTATATAATGCGACAGATCTCGAATTTATCGAAAAAGAATTTACTAATTTCTTTTATTTACCGTCATCAACATTTAACATTAATTCATTTAATACCATCACAATGATGAAATCTGAGTCGCCAAAACATTTTGCACACAGATTAAATTGTGTCGCATCAAAAGCATTTCCAGATATTTATGACACGTAAGCACTAAATTCACTAAAATTCTCTAAATTTATTTCGTGTATACCACCAAACATTAGAATTAAGCTTCAAGAGGAAGGTATTAATAAATACAAAGAAGCTGTTGATAGGGCACAAAAACTATTTGAAATTCATGTGACAGAGGATATGACAAAAAACACAGAAAACACAGACACAAATAGTAACATCATTTTGGAGAAAATCAATTTTTTGACTGAACAAGTTAACAGCTTATCATGTAAACAGGATAATAAAAAAGACTATCATGATAAGCAGAACTATCAATTGCAAAACAAAAGAAGAAAATATTCTCCAAAAATGCAAAGATTTGCTGATAGTCAAGCACACTTTAAAAATAAAAGAACTTTCTTCCAAAGTAGGCAAAGTAGAAACAAATTCAATTCCAAAATTTGCCAAATTTGTGAGAAATATGTACATACTGCTAAATATTGCTTCAGATGGAAAAGACAAAATTTAAGAAAACAAGATTATCGACTCTACTCACACCAACAAAATTCTGAAGCAAATTTTCGAGACAACACAAAGTTTAGAGAGGATTGGAAATTAAACTTATAGAGAGATTTATTCCTACTGGTGAGAATATTTCTCAATCTCTACAATCACCAGTATTTTCTACACTAAATAATGATATACCAAAATTAGCAAATCGTAGGCTAGTTAATTCTGTTGCCTCTCAAACAAATTCTATCATTACGATTTCAAAAAATGTGGCTATTCAAACAGAAACGGAGCAAAGAAGTAAATATATTTGTAATGTATATCAAAATGCTTCTTCCTTACCACTTATTAATGCAGTGATGGCTCAGTCAAAAGTAAATTTTTTAATTGACACAGGCAGTTCGTTAAGTCTACTTTCACAAAAATTGTTTAATCAAATTAAAACATCTTTGAAATATAAAAGAAAAGGTTCTAATATTACAATTAAGACTGTTAATTCTGAGGTTAATTTCTCATCATGTATAAGTGCATCTTTTAAAATTGAACAAAAGAATTTTCACCATACATTTTATATTGTTGATATCCCTTCATCCTCGTGCTTCCAAGGAATTCTTGGAATTGATTTCATTAAACATAATAACATCCAAATTGATTTTGCTAATGACTTACTAAAAATAAATGATACATCAATTCCATTTTACTCTTGTAATGAGGAGGATGATGGTACTTGTAATCACAATCATACTGACCATGCACACAAAAAAAATTGCTTTCCTGCATATTTACATTCTAAATGTATTCTCAACCCATATGAAACAAAAGCAGTTAAGGTATTCCCCAAATTAAAACCTGATCCTAATGAATATATTTTTGAGGGAAATGAAGATAAACAGATACATTTTTACGATTCCCTTATATCATTCAAGGACTTCCAAAAAAGTTACAATAGGAAAAATCATATAAAAGAAATTTATAATTTCCAGATTTATGTATCAAATAATTCTGAAAAGAGTGTTCATCCTAATAAAAACATGAATATAGGTAAAATTGCTTTGGTTCAACAAATCAAAAATTTTGATGTAAGTGAAATTATTTTGAATGATGGCAATGACACAGAATTTAAAAACAAAACTGAACACTCTGTCAATTTAATTCAACCATCTGAACAAATTTTAAACAAAAGAAAAACAGATTTAACTCATGCTGATATTAAACTTGGTCACTTATGTAAAGAAGAAAAAGAGCAGTTGCAAAAATTACTATTCGAAAATTTTGCTGTTTTTTCAAAATCTTTGGCAACCGTAGGACATACTGATAAAGTTATTCCAAATTTAAACCTCACAGATGATTTTCCAATAAAAACTCTTCCTTTCCCAATACCTCAAGCTCTGCAAAACGAAGCTCTGAATCAAATGAAAGAACTAGCAGATGCTAATATCATTGAGCGTAGTTGCTCCGAATGGGCCTGTCCCATCCTTTTGGTAAAAAAGAAACCGGATGGTTCAGGAAAACAAAGATTCAGACTAGCTTTAGATCTAAGAATGCTAAACACGGTAATTCAGGGTTCTTCTTACCCTTTACCAAAAATTCAAACTATTATTTCAAATTTATCATCATATAAATATTTTACATCATTAGATTTTCAACAAGCATATCATCAAATCGATTTACCGGAAAAATTTCAAGATTATGTTACTTTTACATCAATGTTTGGTTCATATAAATATAAACGTTTATGTTTTGGTCTTAAAACAGCTAGCTCTATTTTTCAATCACTTATGGACAGTCTTTTACATGAAATTCAGGAAGATGGAATCTATTATTATCAAGATGACTTAATTTTAGGGGCTAACTCTTTTGAAGAAACAATGTTTAAATTAAGGAAAGTATTCGATGTTTTAAAAAAAGTACAATTTAACTTTAACTCCTAACAAATGGTAATTTCAATAAACAGAAGTAGATTATTTAGGTTTTCACATTCAAAATCATACAATTTCTCCAGTGCAGGCTAATATTATTAAAATTAATTCATTTCCTGTACCCACTACTAAAAAGCAGGTGAAAAGATTTTTAGGACTTGCTACTTATTATAAATCATTATTACCAACTTTTTCTCAAATCGTCCAGCCATTAATTGACTTAACATAAAGTCACCTTTAAGTGGACTCAGAAACATCAAGAAATTTTTGAAAAATTGCAACAATTATTTTTCAAACCTCCAATTGTTAGATTACCCGACTGGAACAAAAAATTTTTCGTGAACACAGACGCTTCAAAAGTTGCAATTGCAGGTGTACTTATGCAAAAATTTGACGATAGACTATTGTCCATTGCATATTTTTCAAAATCACTAAAACCCTCTGAACAAAAATATCCTTCATTGAAACTAGAATTAATTGCCATACATAGATCTGTACTTGCATTTATATACTATTTATATAATCGAAATTTTGTAATTCTTTCAGACAGTGCACCTTTAAAAAAATATAAGAAAACAACAAATCCTGCAGACATTACCACAAGATGGCTTATGGACCTTTCTGAATATTCTTATTCTTTTGAACATATACCTGGTTCTAGCAATATTTTAGCTGATTATTTGTCCAGATGTAACTTAGATGAAAACCAAGAAAACCTTTCTACTAATCCGAAGATTGTTTTCGAAGAAAATCTTCCTGTCACTCAAAATGATCCAGATAAGGTGAGTACAAATGGTCATGAAAATTATAAAAAAGGTAAAAATGATTATCAATTAAACTTTCTTATTTCTGGCTAAAATGGTAATAAAGATCCCCTCCTGGAAATATCAAATAATACTTTTGTGTTTGAACAGAAAAAGGATGATAAATTATCTCCAATATATAATGAAATTTTAAGAAAAGGATCATCTAAGAAGTTTTCTAATTTTTTTATACATCCTGATACTAAAGTTCTAATGATAAAAAAGTATGACACTTGCAATGACATATATACTTATTGTATTGTTGGTGCCAGAAAAATTAAAAGCCAAGGCATTAACTATTTCTCATTTATCACACTTCGGATTCACAAAAACTTACGAATTTTTATCATCTAGATTTTTTTGGAGAGGAATGTACAACGACACATTAAATTTTGTTGCATCTTGTACAAATTGTTTACAAACAAAACATCATCGTATACTTAATGCACCTTTACAGCCACCTACACACAAAAATTTTCTGGACATACTATATCTACTGACTTGTTAGGTCCTTTCGAAAATGGTCAATCCACATCTGCACAAAAAATTGTTAAATGTTTATTTTCTTACATATCCACACATGGTCGTCCATCTGTAATTCTTTCAGATCTTGGACCCGAATTCACATCACATGTTTATAACAATTTCAACGACAGACTAGGTATCAAAATTTTACACTCTTCTGTTGCTCATCGACAAAGCAACGTTATCTCTGAAAGGCTAAACAAAAGTATAAAATATTCCATAAAAACACTCCTACAAGAAGGACACACATTTGCAAATGCTATCAATATTCATAAATACTTGTATAATGGATCAAAACATTCGTCTACACAATTTTCACCAAATTTCCTACACTTTGGCAGAGAATTATCGTTAATTTTTTATACATATGATTCTCAGTGCAACCAACCATTCCATGACAGAAATGTTTATGTTTATAAATTAATGCATGACCTTCATAAAATTTATCATATAGCTTACAATAATATTAAAAAGTCTCAAGAAAGAAGCTATAACTATTATCAAAGAAAAACAAAGTTAAGAAACATTTTCGAAAAAGATATAGTATATTTAAAATCTACTGATAGATTTAGACTTAAGTATTATGGTCCTTTTATTGTATTTAAAAAGCATTCACCAGTTGTATTTTCAGTAAAAAGAATAAACTACCCTGATGAGTCTGCATTTAAGGTACATGTGGATAGACTGTTGCTAGATCCACCCAGAAACACACATTTAGTTGATAACTGAATTACAAATTATCAAAACACTTTTCAAAACATATCAACACTTACACACTCATATAATCTACGTCCAAGACAAAAATGCACACCAAATAATTTCAATGCTATTCCAACATCTACACACTCATATAATTTGCGTCCAAGGAAAAATAAGGCAAATACTTAATTAAAAAAAAAAAAAAAAAAAAGGAATGAGTTACCACTGCAGGGGTAAACTTTTTGCCATAAAAATCATATACTCATAAATGACCTTTACACTTTGTTTATTTAATATTTATCATTTGAAATTTTTAATTTTCAATCAATAAATAAGTTTCTTAAAAGATATTCTTAACAGTATTTCTTGTATATATATATACACATATATATATATATATATAAAGGAATATGTAAATGTTTTGCTGAAATTCCCGGTGGCCAAGGGAACTTTGTTGTGCTTGTTGCATCGCTGCATGCCATTATTGGCGGGCCCACTTTTTGCATGTTCGGGGGTGCAATTGGCATAACAATATTGCTCTAGAATGTTGCATACTCTTTATTCAAATCGATATGTTTCTCTCATTAAAAAAAAAAAAATGCTATAACAAGGTTATAAAAAAAAAATATATATATATATATAATAATAATAAATAATTAAATATGCTCTTAGGTTATATTAACATTTTTTTAAAAACATGAGAATTACAATTTACACGCATTTGCATCTTAGACACTTAAATTACACATTGTTTAGTATTCATAAATAAATAAATAAGCTCAATTAAAAAATTAAAATAATAATAATAATAATAATAATATTTTATGACATTTCATTGAACACATAATGTAATGATAACATTTAAAATTTAAAATTTTCACATTTTTGAATAATTTTAACTTTTTGCAATGCTAGCAACATGTATTTCCTTGAATGTGTCAATGTGTGAATATTACTGATCATGATTTTTTTTTATGCTCTTAATTTTCTTGGAATGACTTTTTAATAATTTTTGTAGATATAAAATCATTGAATCTACACTTTTTTAAAATTTTTTTTTGGAAATAATAATCCCTCCTTGAGAAGATGATTCGTTCAAAATTATTGCCCCGAGAATCATCAACTCAATTGAGAGCATCCAATTTTGGGAAAACTAGTATGCTATTAAACTAGTAATTCTCTATTTATTCATTTGAAAATCTTCCGTCCCTGTTTTTGAGGTGCTCCCGATTGTGCGTTTTTCATAATGGCGTGGTGGAGCTGTTTTTTACATGTACTATTCATCTAGGACGAAGGCCCTAAGCCTGAGTCATATACTTGTGATTCACACAAGAGTAAGGTGGGTTGTTCGTGTTACGGTGGATGCCTAACACAATTGAACAGCTTTCCTGGCTGGAATTGGCCAAAACACATTTTTGCTTATATTTTATGGTGTTATTTATACATCATATTTTTCATATTTTTATTCTGATAAATTTTTTCTGATGTTTCTTACACATCTTTTGGTGTATTGTATATTTAGTTAGATAATTTTGCTTCTTTATATTTCGTTTTTGCATTTATATATATTATTTTCTATTGTAATATGAATACTATTTGCACAAAGTACTATTATGTTTGCAAACAAAGTATAATTATATGAATCTAGCAGAAGAGGTAGTTAGAAAAGTACATGTTATCCAATATTACTGCTTCTTTGTTGTGACCGTCAGTGATTCATATAGATATATCAACAAATCGTATATGCAGTGGACTATGAAGCATATATTTAAAAAAAAAAAAACTGATATGACTGGAGAATATTCTCATGGACATGAGTGAAAATTTGCACATATTAAAAAAAAAAAGAATTGTAATGGTAGCTACTCTATATATTTCATACAAAGTTGTAAAACTGTTTACATATATATTTCTTTTGATATCTTATACATATATATAATTTTTCTGTTCTATATGTAGAATATATGTTGTATATGATAAACCTGAGCAACACCTCTCTTTTTTTTCAGACGAAGGGGAGAAATATGTGATATCGAAAATCACATATTCTAAATTATGTACTACATTTCTGATAAATTTAATTCTTTCCCAACTCATTTTCTATCTTTATAAAAAGAGAGTTAATATATGCGATCTCGAATCATCCAGAAAGAGCAAGCCATTCTATTCCTTTCATTTAAAAAAAAATAATAATAATAAAAGTAAGAAATGAGGTTTCAATCGCTTAATTCTGTGGAGGACAATTCGTTTCATCTCAATTAAATAAAACAGAATAAAATGTTTCCTGATGTTATTTTTGAACATTGAACAGAGCGCACATATGCTGCTTAAAATAGAAATAACGTATTCTTTTTCAACTAAAGTCTGTAAATAAGAATTTAACGATGAATTCTTGTGGTTAAGATTTAAGGTTAGTTCGCTTGAGTTCTCACGAAGTGATAACGGTTTTTTTGGCTAATAAATCAATCACCAATATATTTTAAAAAGTTATACTAAATTAGCTGTAACTGAAAAGTTGGGTGTTGTTCTTGGCATTAAAATTCTGTGGTTTTGTGTAATGTATCCAGCCAACAATTTCATCACTTCTGCCTCTTCTCTGATGCTGTAAAGACGTTCCTTTTGATTGCTTCTCTCCCCGTGTCCACCCCGTTCATTTTCATGCATTCATCCATTGTGTTAGAAAACGAACATTGTCTTGATTTTTCAAAAGGATATTTCTGATGTATCTCCATGGTGTTGAATTATTTAATTATAAGCATTATTGTTACGAAGTTGAAGATAAATAAAACATTTTAACGTCAGCATCGAAGCTTGGGTCATTGTGTTAACAGTGCAATGTTCACGGCCAACCACCTCAACGACTTTGATCCTTTATCACTATTTTACCAGTGTATTGCTTCATAATAATATAAGAAATTTAAGCATCGTCAAAAAGTGCTAATATCATCAATTCGTTTCTACAAAAATAGTGCAACAAAGTCTATAGTACAACACATATTTTCGTCCAAGATTTAGTGCTAATCTACCAGTTCGATCTTAATGATAACGATAAGATTTTGTTAGTGGCATAATTTACAGTCGGAAGCAAAATTATTGAAGTACGTATCCCCTGTTTTCATATACTTATATGTTTATTTGTTTGATCGGTCTCTGTATTCATCTAATGTCACCCCCCCCCCCCCCCCTCATGACTGCATTATGTAGAGCACACTGAAAGACATTGTTTTCCGAAACAATCTTTTCATATTTGACGAGATGGATGAGGCTATATGCAAGTTTGTGTGTGTACCAATTTCCAGTCATGCACTATAAATCAACACTGATAATTCTATTAGCTGTTTGCGACAAGTCTGTTGTGTGAAAGGTACACATTTTTAATCGCTTTGATATGAATGCAACGAGGGCTTGTATTGACTGCTTTTTTCAGCCTATGTATGATAATGCCACATGAAGCACCATCTACCTGTGTAATTTGTAACTAAAATGTTAAAGTTTCTGTTTCAAATTTCTATCCTTTTTTCCTAATAAGTATAATAAACTTACCATTGGTTTCATGCTTCTATCCAGCGCCCTATTAATTTTCAAAGTTCGAACTCTTTTATAAAACTCTCTGTATATGGTCTACTATAGTTTTAAAGAATATAGAATCAATCCCTTATCAATAACGTAACATTTATAATAAGTTAGTTAAGGCAATTATTTTACTTATAATTAAATTAAAAACAGCATTTTGAAAGGTTCATTTCTTTTTTATATACTTACAGTATGATCAGAAATCATAAATGTACGTTTAATATTAAATTGTGAAGCAATTCCTCGTTGTATAAACAAAGAATTTGTAAGCAACGAAATATTTTATAACTTCAATGTTATGTTGATTTCAAACCTTCATTAGAATGAGAAAGAAAGATACACTGTCGAAAAAAAGTCCTGTTTGCTGCAGTTTGCTGCGAGAAATTTTCTGTAATTACGAAAAATACGTTCTATCAACGGAAAAATTGCGTTGATAGAACGTATTTTTCTGTCTCTGTGTGGTATATTCACTCGCACAGAAATATAAGTCAAATGATACTTTTATTTTAAAATACTTTTAGAAATACTCAAATAAAGATTCTCATATCTTACACCTTAGCTGCAATAATATGTCTATAGTACAGTTTTTTAAAAAAGAAAATAGTGTGAATTCCTCACTAAATTATTTAAACATCATATTTAAATGTAAATGTTATACATGTTTAATTTAAAGAACAATCTGATTATAACAATTTAACTTTAGAAAACATATGCATTTATAAATTCTGCGCGAAAACATTGCATAATAAAGTGCTTAAAAATGAATGCTTATTTACTGTATTATGAATAAGCTGTTAAAAAAATTACATGTCAAAATATGTCACGGAAGTTATAAAATGCAGAATAAAACAATATTTTTCGCATGGAAAATTCTGGATCGCGATGCAGTAGTTTCTGTTTTTAAGTACAATCATAAATTACAGCATCTGTTATTTATGACAAGTACTGCAGAAATATTTTTTTCTAAAGGTTCTGCTTAATAATAACAGTTTATAATCGCTTATAAAAATTAATCGTTACTATTTCTAAGAACTAACATTTTATGACTCCCAATAATTGAGCCACGTCTATTTAGTTTGTGTAGTATTTTATTAATAGGTTATGCATTTAAATGTGTATTTCGTGCTCAATTTTCAATCAATTATTGGATTATGATTAAAAGTAAAGCATTTGGATAATATATATTTATATACATAGTTGTGTATTGTTAATAAGTCCGGTATTTGTGCGTTTTAAGAAAAGTTACTCAGACCAAACTTCAGGCTTATAATAAATTTTTGGGTTTAATTTTTAAAAAGTCTATATATTTATTTTATTTCATTTAAAAAAGAGATAAAATTAGAAAAAAAATTTCAAATTTGTTTTTTATTTAAATTATATATTTTGAGATAACACTTTCTGACCATGATTTAATTATTTTTGATGAGATTTCTGCAACTTTTTGCACTATGTAACTATTTTGGATTTTGTGATTGAAAAAGTACAGTGTTAAATATCTCAGTTCAAACTTGAACCAATATATGAAGTAAAGTTATAAGCAATACCATAATATGGTTCAACCCGAGTTTTAAATTTTCTAGTTTTATCGATTGAATTTAAGTTGACCAAAACTTGGAACTACCATACATCCACTCACAAGGGAAGTATGAATCAGTAAACTTCCTCTTGAAACCAGGACCGCGGTAGCCCAGTCGGTAGAGCGCGGGTCTCGTAATTGGAAGATTGCGGGGTCGGTACTCGAACTGGCCAAAGACCGTTGTGTACACTAAAGGTGGCTAGTGCACGTAAAATCTGTCGTGGTCGCAATGTTCTCCATGTTCCCATCACAAATTATACCTCTGGGGGTCACCGAAGCGGGAGAGCCATCCCTTCTGTGGAGGATCAAAATCGTGATGGCATGTTTCCGGAACACCTCTAGGGGTGTGTCCCAGACCGTCGCCAATTGTCCATCTGCACAGCACTAGGGCGACGTAAAACTCAACCATCTAACCATCCTTTTGAAACCAAACCAAGCATAGATTGATGAGCATGGTCGGAAACATAGGATAAAGTGCAAATTCATCCATGAGCCCTAGAAAATTTAGCCGCTTTTATAAAAGTCTACTTAACAAAATTAGTGGGTAAGAAAGCGTGGCAGAGTGCCAGAATGTTTGACTTGAGACAAGCAGGTCGTTCGATCCTCGTTTCGGAGGAATTTTATTTATTTATTTTTTTTAATTATTTATTTAATACATAATGTCAATATTTGATTCTATTACATAAAATTGCCAAATCATGGGAAAAGGCTAAAACTTTGGGTGGTTGCAGTTACTTCAGAACCAAGTTTTGGTTCAAACTAACACTGTGATATTTATTTGGTAGGTAGTGTGAATTCTTTCTTTATAACAGCCGTGAAGATAATCAGAAGAAGCGTTATGTCCCACAAATAACTCAGGCAAGCGAAATCTATAATGCAATCATTTAATAAAATTTAAAGTCATCATATGTCTTGCAATTTCGATAACACATAAATTCCTTTGAAAAAATTCACAGTACAAATAGTCACCCGAAACATCTAGAATAAAGTTTTTTATGTATAATATATGGAAGATGAATATGAATATGAATTAACATTAAATGAACGGGATGGAATGGACACGGGGAGAGAAGCAAATCAACAGACGTCTTAACAGGAACCGCGAAGAGGCAGAAGTCATGAAATTGTTGGCTGGATACATTACCCAAAACAACATAAAAATTAAGCCAAGGCAACACCCAACTTTTTCAGTTACAGCTAATTTAGTGTAAATTTTTAAAATAAATTGGCGATTGATTTCGTAGCCAAAAATCCGTTATCAGTTCGTGAGAATCTGGCAAACCACCCTTAACTCTTGACCACAAGAATTTTATCGTTAAATTTTTATTTATAAACCTTAGTCAAAGAAGAATACGCGATTTCTATTTTTACGTCGCAGATGTGAGATCTGTTCAATATTCAAAATGACATCAGGAAACATTTTATTCTGTTTTATTTAATTGCGATGAAACGAATTGTTCTCCACAGAATTAAGCGATTGAAAGATCATCTCTTGCTTTTATTATTATTATTTCTTTTAAATGAAAGGAATAGTATGGCTTGCTCTTTTTGTAAGAAGGAATAAAGAATGAAACCGCATATATTAACTCGCTTTTTATACAGATAGAAAATGAATTGGGAAGGAATTAAATTTATCAGAAATGTAATACATAATTTAGAATATGTGATTTTCGATATCACATATTTCTCCCCTTCGTCTGAAAAAGAAAGAGGTGTTGCCCAGGGTTATCATATACAACACATATTCTACATATAGAACAGAAAAATTATATATATGTATAAGATATCAAAAGAAATGTATATGTAAACAGTTGTACAACTTTGTATGAAATATATAGAGTAGCTACCATTACATTTTTTTTTTTAATATGTGCACATTTTCACTCATGACCATGAGAATATTCTTCAGTCATCTTATTTTTCTTAAATATATGCTTCATAGTCCACTGCATATACGATTTGTTGATATATCTATATGAATCACTGACAGTCACAATGAAAAAGCAGTAATATTGGATATCATGTATTTTTCTAATTATTTCTTCTGCTAGATTCATATAACAATAGTTTGCAAACATAATAGTACTTTGTGGAAATAATATTCATTACAGTAGAAAATAATATATATAAATGCAAAAATGAAATATAAAGAAGCAAAATTATCTAAAACTAAATATACAATACACCAAATGATGTGTAAGAAACATCAGAAAAATATTGTCAAAATAAAAATATGAAAAAAAATATGATGTGTGAATAACACCATAAAATATAAGCAAAAATGTGTTTTGGCCAATTCCAGCCAGGAAAGCTGTTCAATTGTGTTGGGCATCCACCGTAACACGAACAACTCACCTTACTCTTGTGTGAAACACAAGTATATGACTCAGGCTTAGGGCCTTCGTCCTAGATGAATAGGGCATGTAAAAAACAGCTCCACCACGCCATTAAGAAAAATGTACGATCGGGAGCACCTCAAAAACAAGGACGGGAGATTTTCAAATGAATAAATAGAGAACTACTAGTTTAATAGCATACTAGAATTCTCAAAATTGGATGCTCTCAATTGAGTTGATGATTCTTGGGGCAATAATTTTGAACGAATCATCTTCTCAAGGAGGGATAATTATTTCAAAAAAAAAAAAAAATAATAAATAAAAAAAAAGGTGTAGATTCAATGACTTGATATCTACAAAAATCATAAAAAAGTCATTCCAAGAAAATTGAGAGCATAAAAAAAGTCACGATCGGTAATATTCACACATTGACACATTTATGGCAATACATGTTGCTAGCAAAACGTTCAAATTATTCAAAAATGGGAAAATTCAAAATTTTAAATGATATATTATAACATTATGTGTTCAATGAAATAGCATAAGATATTATTTTTTTTTATTTATGAACATATTTATTTACTTTTGAATACTAAACAATGTGTAATTTAAGTGTTTTTGACAAGTGTCTAAGATGCTCATGTTTGTAAATTGTAATTCTTATGTTCTTAAATAAATGTTAATATAACGTAAGAGAATATTTTTATAATTTTGTCATAATTCCTTTTTTTTTTTTTAGAAAATATGTCAAATATATCGATTTGAATAAAAGAATATGCAACATTTTAGAGTAATACTGTTATGTCAATTACACCCTTGAACATGCAAAAAGTGGGCCCGCCAATAATGGCATGCAATGATGCAGTAAGCACAACAAAGTTCCCTTGGCCTTCGGGAATTGCAGCAAAATATTTACATATTCCTTTTTTTTTTTTTTTTTTTTAAACTATGTAATGTAAATGCTGTTAAGAATATCTTTTGAGAAACTGATATATTGATTGTAAAATAAAATTTCAAATTATAAATATTAAATAAATAAAGTGTAAGGTCATTTATGAGTATATGATTTTTATGACAATAAGTTTACCCCTGCAGTGGTACCCCTGCAATGGTAACTCGTTCCACCTTTTTTTTTTTTTTTTTTTTTTTTTTAAGGATTTGCCTTATTTTTCCTTGGACGCAAATTATATGAGTGTGTAGATTTTGGAATAGCATTGAAATTATTTGGTGTGCATTTTTGTCTTGGACGTAGGTTATATGAGTGTGTAGGTGTTGATATGTTTTGAAAAGTGTTTTGATCATTTGTAACACAGTTATCAACTAAATGTGTGTTTCTGGGTGGAGCTAGCAACAGTCTATCCACATGTACCTTAAATGCAGACTCATCAGGGTAGTTTATTCTTTTTATTGAAAATACAACTGGTGAATGCTTTTTAAATACAATAAAAGGACCATAATATTTAAGTCTAAATCTGTCAGTAGATTTTAAATATACTATATCTTTTTCGAAAATGTTTCTTAACTTTGTTTTTCTTTGATAATAGTTATAGCTTCTTTCTTGAGACATTTTAATATTACTGTAAGCTTTATGATAAATTTTATCAAGGTCATGCATTAGTCATGCAAGGTCATGGATATTAGTTTATAAACATCGACATTTCTATCAAGCAATGGTTGGTTGCACTGAGAATCATATGTATAAAAAATTAACGGTAATTCTCTGCCAAAGTGTAGGAAATTTGGTGAAAATTGTGTAGACGAATGTTTTGATCCATTATACAAAGATTTATGAATATTGATAGCATTTACAAATGTGTGTCCTTCTTGTAGGAGTGTTTTTATGGAATATTTTATACTTTTGTTTATTCTTTCAGAAACAGCGTTGCTTTGTGGATGAGCAACAGAAGAGTGTAAAATTTTGATACCTAGTGTGTCGTTGAAATTGTTATAAACATGTGACGTGAACTGGGGTCCAAGATCTGAAAGAATTACAGATGGACGACCATGTGTGGATATGTAAGAAAATAAACATTTAACAACTTTTTGTGCAGATGTATCCGTTAAGGGATAAAGTTCTGCATGTCTCGAGAAATGGTCAATTATGGTCAATATGGATTGACCATTTTCGAAAGGACCTAACAAATCAGTAGATATAGTATGTCCAGTAAATTTTGGTGTGTAGGTTGGCTGTAAAGGTGCATTAAGTATACGATGATGTTTTGATTGTAAACAATTTGTACAAGATGCAACAAAATTTAATGTGTCGTTGTACATTCCTCTCCAAAAAAATCTAGATGATAAAAATTCGTAAGTTTTTGTAAATCCGAAGTGTGATAAATGAGAGATAGCTTTTAATTTTTCTGGAACAACAATACAGTAAGTATATGTGTCATTCCAAGTGTCATACTTTTTTATCATTAGAACTTTAGTATCAGGATGTATAAAAAAATTAGAATACTTTTTAGATGATCCTTTTCTTAAAATTTCATTATATATAGGAGATAATTTATCATCCTTTTTCTGCTCAAACACAAAAGTGTTATTTGATATTTCCAGGAGGGGATCTTTATTACCATTTTGGCCAGAAATAAGAAAGTTTAATTGATAATTATTTTTACCTTTTTCATAATTTCCATGACCATTTGTACTCACCTTATCAGGATCAATTTGAATGACAGGAAGATTTTCTTCAAAAACAATCTTCGGATTAGTAGAAAGGTTTTCTTGATTTTCATCTAAGTTACATCTGGACAAATAATCAGCTAAAATATTGCTAGAACCAGGTATATGTTCAAAAGAATAAGAATATTCAGAAAGGTCCATAAGCCATCTAGTAGTAATGTCTGCAGGATTTGTTGTTTTCTTATATTTTTTTAAAGGTGCACTGTCCGAAAGAATTACAAAATTTCGATTATATAAATAGTACTTAAATGCAAATACAGATCTATGTATGGCCATTAATTCTAGTTTCAATGAAGGGTATTTTTGTTCAGAGGGTTTTAATGATTTTGAAAAACATGCAATGGGCAAAAGTCTATCGCCAAATTTTTGCATAAGTACACCTGAAATTGCAACTTTTGATGCGTCTGTGTTTACGAAAAATTTTTTGTTCCAATCAGGTAATCTCACAACTGGAGGTTTGAAAAATAATTGTTGCAATTTTTCAAAAATTTCTTGATGTTTCTGTGTCCACTTAAAGGTGACTTTAGGTTTGGTTAAGTCAATTAATGGCTAGACAATTTGAGAAAAAGTTGGTAATAATGATTTATAATAAGTAGCAAGTCCTAAAAATCTTTTCACCTGTTTATTAGTAGTTGGTACAGGAAATGAATTAATTTTAATAATATTAGGCTGCACCGGGGAAATTTTATGCTTTTGAATGTGAAAACCTAAATAATCTACTTCTGTTTTGTGAAATAAACATTTGTTAGGAGTTAAAGTTAAATTGTACTTTTTTAAAACATCGAATACTTTCCTTAATTTAAACATTGTTTCTTCAAATGAGTTAGCCCCTAAAATTAAGTCATCTTGATAGGAATAGATTCCATCTTCCTGAATTTCATCTAAAAGACTATCCATAAGTGATTGAAAATAGAGCTAGCTGTTTTAAGACCAAAACATAAACGTTTATATTTATATGAACCAATCATTGATGTAAAAGTAACATAATCTTGAAATTTTTCCGGTAAATCGATTTGATGATATGCTTGTTGAAAATCCAATGACGTGAAATATTTATATGATGATAAATTTTAAATAATAGTTTGAATTTTCGGTAAAGGGTAAGAAGAACCCTGAATTACCGTGTTTAGCATTCTTAGATCTAAAGCTAGTCTGAATCTTTGTTTTCCTGAACCATCCGGTTTCTTTTTTACCGAAAGGATGGGACAGGCCCATTCGGAGCAACTACGCTCAATGATATTAGCATCTGCAAGTTCTCTAATTTGATTGAGAGCTTCGTTTTGCAGAGCTTGGGGTATTGGGAAAGGAAGAGTTTTTATTGGAAAATCATTTGTGAGCTTTAAATTTGGAATAACTTTATCAGTATGTCCTAAGGTTGCTAAAGATTTTGAAAAAACAGCAAAATTTTCGAATAGTAATTTTTGCAACTGCTCTTTTTCTTCTTTACATAAGTGATCAAGTTTGAAGTCAGAATGAGTTAAATCTGATTTTCTTTTGTTTAAAATTTGTTCTGATGGTTGAATTAAATTGATAGAGTGTTCAGTTTTGTTTTTAAATTCCGTGTGATTGCCATCATTCAAAATAATTTCACTTACATCAAAATTTTTGATTTGTTGAACCAAAGCAATTTTACCTTGAATGATATAAGAGAATCGTAAAAATATATCTGTTTATCTTCATTTCCCTCAAAAATATATTCAGTAGGATCAGGTTTTAATTTGGTGAATACCTTAATTGCTTTTGTTTCATATGGGTTGAGAATACATTTAGAATGTAAATATGCAGGAATGCAATTTTTTTTATGTGTACGGTCAGTATGATTGTGATTACAAGTGCCATCATCCTCTTCATTACAAGAGTAAAATGGAATTGATGTATCATTTATTTTTAGTAAGTCATTAGCAAAATCAATTTGGATGTTATTATGTTTAATGAAATCAATTCCAAGAATTCCTTGGAAGGACGAGGATGAAGGGATATCAACAATATAAAATGTATGGTGAAAATTGTTTTGTTCAATTTTAAAAGATGCACTTATACATGATGAGAAATTAACCTCAGAATTGACAGTCTTAATTGTAATATTAGAACCTTCTCTTTTATATTTCAAAGATGTTTTGATTTGATTAAACAATTTTTGTGAAAGTAGACTTAACGAACTGCCTGTGTCAATTAAAAAATTTACTTTTGATTGAGCCATCACTGCCTTAATAAGTGGTAAAGAAGAAGCATTTTGATATACATTACAAATATATTTACTTCTTTGCTCCGTTTCTGTTTGAATAGTTACATTGTTTGAAATCGTAATGATAGAATTTGTTTGAGAAGCAACAGAATTAATTAGCCTACGATTTGTTAATTTTGGTATATCATTATTTAGCGTAGAAAATACTGGTGATTGTAGAGATTGAGAAATATTCTCACCATTAGGAATAAATCTCTCTATCAGTTTAAATTCCTATCCTCTCTAAACTTTGTATTGTCTGGAAAATTTGCTTCAGAATTTTGTTGGTGTGAGTAGTGTCTATAATCTTGTTTTCTTAAATTTTGTCTCTTCCATCTGAAGCAATATTTAGCAGTGTGTCCATATTTCTCACAAATTTGGCAAATTCTAGAATTGAATTTGTTTCTACTTTGTCTATTTTGGAAGAAAGTTCTTTTATTTTGAAAGTGTGTTTGATTACCAGCAAATCTGTGCATTTTTCGAGAATATTTTGTTCTCTTGTTTTGCAATTGATGGTTCTGCTTATCATGATAGTCTTTTTTCTTATCCTGTTTACATGATAAGCTGTTAACTTGTTCAGTCAAAAAATTGATTTTCTCCAAAATGATGTTACTGTTTGTGTCTGTGTTTCCTGTGTTTTTTGTCATATCCTCTGTCACATGAATTTCAAATAGTTTTTCTGCCCTATCAACAGCTTCTTTGTATTTATTAATACCTTCCTCATGAACCTTAATTCTAATGTTTGGTGGTATACATGAAATAAATTTAGAGAATTTTAGTGAATTCAATGCTTCCGTGTCATAAATATCAGGAAATGCTTTTCATGCGACACAATTTAATCTGTGTGCAAAATGTTTTGGCGACTCTGATTTTATCATTGTGATGTTATTAAATGAATTAATATTGTATGTTGAAGACGGTAGGGCAAAGAAATTAGTAAATTCTTTTTCGATAAATTCCAGATCAGTTGCATTATATAAAATTTCATTTTCTAGCATGAATTTTTGGGCAGGACCGATCAATTTACTTTTTAGAATCAAAATGATTTCTTTAGATTTTATACCACCAATCTCCGCATACGATCTTAACTGATCAAAAAAGAATTTAAGAAAATTTGGATCCCCATCAAAAGTTGGAATCATAATATTGGTGGCCATTATTACTAAATAATTTAATTACCAAAATTGAAAAACTGAATACTATGTATATACTATATATTGAATATGTAATATATATATATATATATATATATATATATATATATATAAAAAGTTCATTACCAAAAAAAAATAAAATTTAAAAAAGATTGCACAAAATATATTTTGGCTTGAATACTTCCTTTTCAAAAATATATTAAATATATATATATATAAGATCTTAATATGTAAGATCAGTCATGGCAGAAATTAGTTGTTATAAAAATATATGTTGTGCAACAAATGTAGAACCATCATAAATCACAAAATGTAAAACCTTAAAAAAATTACTTTCAAAATTCTCAATATTTTAAATTTCTTTATATTTATACCATGACGTAGCAATCAACATATGTATGCAATCTATATATTTAAATATTTATTCACATCCAATCAATAGTGAGTAGTAATAATTAAAAATGAGTAGTAAAATAATTAATTTACTAAAAAAATTAGCTGAAATATATATAGCATAAATAAAAGATTTCATAAACTTCAATATTTAAGTAACTGCATGGGAGATAGAAATATTATATGATGAGCATTAATATTAGAATGTCCTGATTTTAATTTTAATTTATATATATATATATTTATTTTTTTTAAGCAATTAAAAAAAATCATTTAATTTAATAGCAATTTCATATAAAGAGCAAGAGAAGAAATAATGACTTTAAAGTGCAATAAAATTATAATCAAATTATACAATTCATTCATTTATTTACTCTTTATTATTTTAAAATGAAATCTGTTTACTTAAAAATATATTAAAATTACTTACTTGGATAGAAAGATTTCTTTTCTTTATTTTATTATTATTATCATTATTATTATTTTTTTTTTTTTTATATATGACGAATTTGTATTTTATTTTATTTTATTTATATACTTATTTACTTTCTTTTAAATATATATATATTATATGTTGCGTTTTGTCATACCTTACTGTTGTATATATTTTAATTGTTGTGATTCTTGCTTCAATAGTAGTCACTAATAGTTAAAAGTTTTGTATCTTCATAAAAAAAAAGTTATATGAAAAATCGGATAGTCACAACACAAAACATTGAATAATTTTTCGTAGAGATCGTCTTCAAGCTGGATGCATTACGATTGAACTTGTAAATAGTGGCATTTGAAAAAAATACGATGATTCATTTTTTTTTTTTAAGCGGCAGACGATTGACGATTTCAATTAATTTTTCCACACACTCTTGAAAAGAAAAAAATACAAAAAGCGAACGGAGTAGTCAGTATCGGACTGACTTTCGATAAAAATGCTTTGAAGAAGCTCACATGACGAAACAGCTGTTGAGGGTCATACAGTAACACCGGAAAACTAAACGAAACCTCTCCTGAAGAAGACGCTGTCACGTACGAAACATGTGTTGCACACCATCCAGTAACAGAGTGAAGAGAAATGGAGTTTCGCCGAGCATCGAACTTGAAGAGACAGGAGTCAACACTTTCAGAACAAGCGAGAGAGACATAGCGAGACAGCACCCTTCATGATTGCAACGTATTAAAAATGCAAATGTTAATCAAGGCAGCACACAGAAAAATTTTTAAAGTTTCAAGAAGGCTTTTCCTCCTCCCCGTGTCCATTTTTAAATTCTTGCATAAATTTTCTAAGATTTCGCCTGGTATGAAGCACCACATAATATGTGATATTTATTTGGTAGGTAGTGTGAATTCTTTCTTTATAACAGCCGTGAAGATAATCAGAAGAAGCGTTATGTCCCACAAATAACTCAGGCAAGCGAAATCTATAATGCAATCATTTAATAAAATTTAAAGTCATCATATGTCTTGCAATTTCGATAACACATAAATTCCTTTGAAAAAATTCACAGTACAAATAGTCACCCGAAACATCTAGAATAAAGTTTTTTATGTATAATATATGGAAGATGAATATGAATTAACATTAAATGAACGGGATGGAATGGACACGGGGAGAGAAGCAAATCAACAGACGTCTTAACAGGAACCGCGAAGAGGCAGAAGTCATGAAATTGTTGGCTGGATACATTACCCAAAACAACATAAAAATTAAGCCACGGCAACACCCAACTTTTTCAGTTACAGCTAATTTAGTGTAACTTTTTAAAATAAATTGGCGATTGATTTCGTAGCCAAAAATCCGTTATCAGTTCGTGAGAATCTGGCAAACCACCCTTAACTCTTGACCACAAGAATTTTATCGTTAAATTTTTATTTATAAACCTTAGTCAAAGAAGAATACGCGATTTCTATTTTTACGTCGCAGATGTGAGATCTGTTCAATATTCAAAATGACATCAGGAAACATTTTATTCTGTTTTATTTAATTGCGATGAAACGAATTGTTCTCCACAGAATTAAGCGATTGAAAGATCATCTCTTGCTTTTATTATTATTATTACTTTTAAATGAAAGGAATAGTATGGCTTGCTCTTTTTGTAAGAAGGAATAAAGAATGAAACCGCATATATTAACTCGCTTTTTATACAGATAGAAAATGAATTGGGAAGGAATTAAATTTATCAGAAATGTAATACATAATTTAGAATATGTGATTTTCGATATCACAAACACCAAATTTTTAACAGTGTACTACTGTCTATGAACGTTTATCTGCCGTTGATGAAACGTTGCAACGCTTACATTTTAAAATAAGTCAAAGAGTAATTAATAACTTTATTAGGGTTTATCTTTCATAGTATATATGCGATCTGAATATAATGTAATTCTTATAAACTTTATGATGATTGCTAAAAAAGCTATTTTGATGCATCTTTTGTTTCAATAAAATTTTCTATTGGTCACCCTTCAAAATAAGGAAGATATTCCTTATTCTAAGAACAAACAAAGCTAACAAAACTGTCGCAATTAAGATGACACATTATGTATTTTCATGGTTTGCAAAAGAGCTACTTCTCTGCATATATGAAATGCAATAAAAGTTAATCTTTATAATAACTGATATGAAAAAATGTGATATCTTTTAGTTTATGTCTCTCAATAGATTTCCTTAATTACGCCTTTTTTACGTAATACATGGGATATTTATATTTCAATAGTTATTCGACAGAGTTATACAAAAATGTAAAATATTAAGAAATTTTACATTGTTTTAATATTGGTTTCATGATTCATCAATGCTATTACTAAGGCATGATATTTTACATGAGCTTTGCAACTTTATATCACATTTTATAAGGTAACTTTAGGAGAAATATATATATTCTATTCCCTGAATACTTAGAAAATTCAGCTTTCGTATGTAAATATATTAGATTGATATAAAAGATAGTTTTATAACAATCACAGCATATCATCGTGTATAATAGATAATAAAGACCGAATAAGATTGGCTGTTGAATTTTTGCATATGCATTCGTAGTGACGTTCTTTTCATCTGCACAGAAGAGCAAGAAGTTTAAAATTGGAGAGCTGCAAATTTTGTTTAGGAACTTTCAAAGAATTAAGAAACAAAATCTTTTTCCGTGATTATTATTATTTTTTTTCGAATTACATCCTAATCTCTAATGCATCTGTTCATCTTGAGATTTCTTTTGTTTCTTCCAGAAAGGGTGAGGTTTTAATCCTCTTCATGTGAAGTTAGTAAATTACTGCTCAAACAGCTTTCCACTTTCACTATTCAAGCTCAAATTGGTTATTCATCGAATCAAAAAATCTAGTTTTTGAAAGGATGCAATTGTTGATATCTTATTCTTAGGTAGTAATGGGTTTTCCATGGCTTTAACATTACAATCGTATGACAGCAATTAGAATACAGTTGTAACTCTTTTAATGAATCCTTCAAATGTTGAAAACAAACGTTTTCTCATATTTCAACCACCCTCAAATGGGTTATATTTAATATCTGATTGAGGGTAATTCGGTGATATTTAATATCTGTCAATTAATGTTTGCTCATTGTATCGCTGATAGTGAACTGATAACAATCTTATTAATTAGAGGAATTTATATTTTGTTTGTTTCATTTGATAGCCATATTGCCTGTTGGATTTTACACTTTGATATTATTTTTGAAAAAAAAAAAAAAAAAAGAAGAAGAAGAAGAAGAAGAAATTAATACTCTGCGTAAAAAAGTAGATGGACATTAGATATTTTTAGAAAACAATAAAGGATTTTTTGTTTTATTTTTAGTGAAATTTCTTTTAAACATCCCTTTACAAATCATTTAACAAGAAAATTTCAGTACAAAATATAAAAGACAACAGAAACAGAAATAGTTTCTACCATTTGAAATTTTGTAAAAAAAAAAAGAGAAAGAAAGAAAACAGACCGTGTTATAATGAATAAAATATAAGCGATATTAGCAAAGAATACTCTTCCCATTAACTTTTATGACTTCGAATATTCTATTTAGTAGTGTATCATACTAACATTGAATTTCTATTCAGTAAAAATTATCCCATAAGCTATTCAATGCTTCCCGAAGCTCAGTAAAAGATTCAATCTGTTTTCCATCAGAATATACTAGATGAATAAATGAAGACGAACGTTTTAAACTATGTTAAGATGAGGAGTTTTAGCTGTCTATGGTAAAACCTGGATATTATGTGCCGCAAACAAATTTTTAACTGTAATGGTGGTGTGAATGGTTGCTCCATCTTATTCAAACATCCTCTCTTCTTCTCCTAATTCCAAGCCATACGAAAAGAGCTCAGAATTCAGCACTTTAATATAGTCTGTACAGACCTACGTACGTTTCTATCTACCACTGGAAAAGACCAGACTAGTTCGACCTGCATATTCTGTTGCTAACCAGACCACCAAACTTCCCCCCATCAATTGTTGAGTTGAATAAAATTCTTTTGCATTCTTCAGACAATATCAATACAATTGGTAACCATCTGGACCGTCTAAGTTAAACTCCTACTCATCTGAAACCACCAAAGAAGTCCACTGTGAGGTCTATGACATATTTTCCTTAGCCCGAGGTAAACGGTTACCATTATGTGTTTTTTCCTATTTTGGATGGTGCTTCCGTTTTTTCAAAATGAATTTTTTTGATCTTGTCATGTAGTTGTAAACTGTTTGCCTTGACACATGGTAAGTCCTGCTTGATTTTGAGCCTATATATATATAGTATTTATATTAGGTATTTTGCAAATTTCGTTAAGTATGACAAATTTTCATTATTAACAAAATTATGGAATACAATCAGATTTTTAAAGGTTTAATATAAAGTTTTAGCTTTAACTTTATAAAAAGATTTATATATCTAACTATCTATCGATCTACCTATCTATATATATACATATATATATATAGATATATATATACATACACATTTATATATATATATATATATACATATATGGGGGGGGGAAGAACAAAAAAATATATTTTTTTTAAAGTTAAATAAGGAAAATCATACAATTTGTAAAATACACAATTAAAAATTTATATTCAAGCATAAAATTTCTTTACACATAAAAGAAATTAAAATCTCTCAAATCTAAGCTTAAATCAAGATTTCATGGATTATACGTAACTGAAACAAACAAACAAGAAAATGAATAAAATAAGGTTTATGCAAATTTATATTTAAACAATAAAAATTAGCATCATGAATTATTCCACATGAGTTATAAAATACATAAAAAGCCATAACTCGGGCATAAATAATTCAGGATAAACATGTAGTCATTTTCCCTACCAAACACAGTTTGAAATAATGGCATGTGTTATTTGTTACCCGTACTGGTAAATATATATATATATTTTTTTTCTAATGGCAATTATTCTAAAAATAACGGTTTATAATGGCTTATAAAATTTAATCGCCAGGAATCCTCCAAACTAGTTCTTTATGACGCTGTATAATGAAGTCACGTTCGCCATATTCATAAAGCATAAGTAAAATCTAATGCATTCAGAATTCCGAGTTACAGCTACAAGTGCTGGAATAAAAACAAGAATTTTATATTTAGGAAACATTAGCTGTTCTGATATAATTTATTTAAAATAGAAATGATACGTAAAAGAGGTATATATATATATATATTTATAAAGGGAAAACTTTAAAAAAGCCTAAACAATTTTATCTATACATATAAAATAGTACTTCCACTCACTCACTCACTGACTCATCAACGCACAGCAAAATCTACTGGAGCCACTCACCCGAAACTGGGTCAGATTATAGAACATATAGTGTAAGCACCTCCCTAAGAAGCGATTTTGCAAAATTCGCCCCCGAAGGGGGTGTAGGGGGCAAAATGTGATTTCACAAAAACCTTCATATCTCAAAGAAAAAACAGATATCCCTAAAATTTTTGCTTTAAAATATAGCTAATTTAATTATCTAAAAACTAATTTCTGGAATTTTCGAAATTCAGCCCCCAAGAGGGGAGGAGAGGGGGCAAAACGTGATTTGAAATAATCCTTTTTATTGCAAAGAGAAAAAAATATACGTGAAAGATACTTTTGTTCTAAAATATAGCTCCCATAAATACATAAAAACTAATTTCTTTAATTTTAGAAATTCGTCCCAGGTGGGGCGGGAAAGGGGGCTAAGGGTAAAAAAAAAGAAATATAGTTAGACCGTTCAAAATTGGTACAGATAGGTTTTACAGATCTGCAAATGAGGATATTTTTGAAAGTGTAAAGTTATTAGAAGGGTCAGAAAGTTTTTTTTTTTTATTTGCGTTTTTCCCTTACGATAATATAGTGATTCATTAAGAGTGTTGAACATAAATGCACGCTCGCAGCGCTCAATTGCCTGCGCTGCCAAGGGCAGTGGGGACCCGTTGCGACATTTTTTCCAATGAAATTTTTTTTTCTCTTTTTTTTTTTCGCATGATAAAAATTGATGCAATTTTGAGAATTCATTAACTATAGTGATTCATTTAAAAATAGTGACGAGCGAAGCGGACGTAACCTGCTAGTTTAATAATAAATCACTTTGTTATTGTTTTAAAATGATGAAGAAATATTGTGATTTGAAATTCTTAAACATTACTATATTTTAGTTTATGTTTAAATATCAGTAAGCAAACGTGCGCCAGCATATTTTATATCAAAGATGTTATGAATGAATAGAAAATTCGCACGTTTTCATAAGAAAATTTCAGAATTTGGGTACACTTTTTTTTTTTTTTTTTTTTTTTTTTGTTAAGAATAGACAAAAAATATGCACATTTTAAAATTTGTAGGAAGTTGCGTTGTAGGATTTACGGGTAATTGCCTATACTTGGGACCTAAGTTTCTTTAGGATGCCCTCAGTTCGGATCAATTTAAGAGATCCTTGCCCGTTTCTGGGTACGTTCCGCAGAAATCTTAAGAAAACTCCTAACCGCTAGGCCTCAGTTAGCGCCTCCCGGTTTATGCTCGGGGCGCGTCCTCGAGCCCTTCACGACTGCCAACACTGATATCTGAAGTTATCGGTCGATAACAGATCAAAGTGAAAGGAAAGTAATTTTTTTCTACAGAATAAAAAAAAGACATACATTGTGTTAAAAATAAAATCTTACCGCTTAGAATATTTATTTACATTTGACACGTTTATACAACCATCAGTAATATTAGTTATTTTTTTTTTTTTTTTTTTTTTTACTTTTTTTATTTTATTTATTTATTTATTTATTTATTTATTTTATAGGGTTAAATTTTATGACAATGTATAATAAAGAAGTCTCTTTCGCCATATTTAAAGAAGCATTAATAAAATCTAATGCATTGAAAATTTCAGTCATATTTAAATATTATAGGGGTGAAAAAAGGTTTAAAAGAAACATTAAATATTTTGATATAGAATATTTAAATTAAACGGATGCGTAGATAAAAGAGGATTTTTATAAATTAAAAATTATTTAAATTATTTAATTCCTGGTGTAATATTTTGAAAATGTTTAATATATATATATATATATATATATATTGAATATATTTTAAATACTGAATTTAAGTTTCAGCATAAAAAAGGAAACACAGGCCAGCATAATTTATATAAAAAGAAGTTATGAAAAACGAGAAGCGCAATACCGTCCGCATACAAAATTCAGTTTTATGATGCAGCAGTTCGTCTGTTAAGTACAGCCATAAAATGCAACATTTTATATTTATGAAAAATGCTAGAAAGTAAGTCTTTTCTCAGGGACTATATTACAGCCAAAATTTAACACTTGTACTGCGTTACGAAAATTAATACTTAAATATTTTCAAGATTATTTGTTATGTTATCGTTATGAATATTATGTGACATTATGTATGTCCATGCAGTTGTCAGTAATATTTAATTTATTATATACAGCCAAAATTTAATACTTGTATTGCGTTATGAAAATCAATATTTAAGAAATTCCAAGACTATAGTTGTTATGTTCCCGTTATGGATATTACGTAGCATTTTGCATGTTCATGCAACTATTAGTAATATTTAACTTTTCCGTAATTATTCAATATTTTAAATTTCGAATTAACAGATATCGTGATTTTAGGCATAAGATATTGGCATGCAATAAATTATTCTGGTATTTAATCACTCAAAATTCCTCTAAGTTGTTGAAGTTTAGTCACACTGGTATTCACATTAATGAGCAGTTATATAATAACGCAAGAAGAAGTTTATAAAAGAATGATTTTATAGAGGAAAAACAGGAATAGCAAGTAAAAAGAAGTTTCAAATTTGCTTTTTTTTACTTTCTTCTGTATGTAATGTAGAGAAAGTATTGGATTCGTGAAAATTTTCGATCTCCGTTTTTTGATGGATTTACACGTTTTGGGATGTCCTGAACACGAATTGATAGTTTTTAGAAAATGTCTGTCTGTCTGTGTCTCTCTGTGTATCACGACTTTTGTGGACACTATATCTCAAGAACCAATGAATGAAATTTAACCAAACTTGGTATTTAGTTGCACCCTAACATAAATTGGTGCTGATTAGATTTGGGGATCAATTGCTCAACAGGTAGCGCTGTCATCTCATTTTTTGTAAACTTTTAACATGGCAATATAGGACAAAATTTCTTATAAATGTGCATAGTGAGAGTTATTTTAAACTTGTGATTGTAAAATTAATATGAATTATTGATAATAGTAGTAGTTAACTAGAGAAAAAAAAATTCTGCTTGTGGGGGAATCGCTTCTCACCGTGGGGGGGAGTACCCCCCGGGGGTGGGGAGTAAATTTTCAAGATGGGTATCAATGGAAAGGTTTCGTCAATACCTTTAAAACGAATGGTTGAACTGTAAATCTGTGATAATTTAAAACAAAGTTATGGATTTTTTTTTTTACTTTTAATGAAAAAAAAAATTTAAAAAATCGTATTTTTTTTATTGTTACTGAATGAATTTGAATAGGAAAATGTCCACAACATACTAGTTTTTTTTTATGATAAATTACAGCGTTTTATAAATGATTATATTCTATACTTGTTTTGATAGATAATTTTGATTTACATGGTTTACATAAATTAGTATATTGCCTACACTATTAAAAAATCCAGTTCAAGGCTGAACAAAAATTTGGTACTATAGTAGCTGCAATATGTTAGATTGAACCAAAACGTGTAGTAAAGTAGCTGCAACCATACCACGGAGAAACCATCTACCATGATTTGGTACTTCTTGTTCAAAAGAAACACCAAACCATGGTAAAAGATTACCCCCATCTTATGGTTATAACTGTAGTGCCAAGCTTTGGTAGAATCTAGTACCAAATCATGGTAGATGGTTTCTCCATTGCATGGTTGCAGCTACTGTAGTACCACGTTTTAGTTAAACCAAGGATAAAATTTTTAACAATGTAAATGTTCAGAGTTGCAAGGGGCTACTGGGGACGCATTGTATGAATGACTTTGTTCTTGTGAAATTTCTAAAAAAACAAAATTAGCAGAACAAATCAGATCATCTAAGAAGTAAAGTTAATCTTTCTTTTCACCAGATATTTAGGAATTATCATAGATAGGGATCGGCATAGTTTTATCATAAGTAAAAACTCTTTTTTTTTTTTTTTTTTTTAGGTTCGATTTGATTTTATGATGGTTTTACATACTGTTTTATGAAATATAATACATTATTTAATCAAAAGTTTAACTTGTCCAAATTAACCCCAAAATATGGGACTAGTGTGGACTATCATAGTTTTTCTTATGCTAAGTTTTTAAATTTAAATTCAAATCTATTTAACTTTGAAAATAATATTCATTAAGTTTAAGTTGCCTTTGGCTTCAACTTTAAACCTAAAGTAGTGATTATTTACTAGATTTTAAATAATAACGACATAAAAACAAATGTAATTATTTCCTTAATCATAAAAAAAGATGTTTAAGTTTTCCAATTATAATTTTCCTTGTAACTTAAAGAAAGATAAGGTGATCGTATAGAATTAAACAAAAACAAACAATAAAGATAAATTCGCGCTGTGTTCTAAAAAAATATTTTCTAAAATTTAACCAAGGAAACTTTTACTTTCATTTTACTTATTAAAATCTAATTCGCAAGAAACCCTTAGATCAAAAAATGGGTAAAACACTACCCGCAGACAAGAGTAAATAAAGAAATTAAACTATTTTCTTTGGTGTACCTAACCTTACATGGTTATACAGCATAAGGCAAACAAATACTAGGTAGATTTTACATAGAACAATTTTTATTAACTGGGATTAAGAATTACAAAGTTACAAATTCCGTGCTCTAATCATCACTTTTTTTTTATCTTAAACAAAACCACTAACAATTTCCATAATAAAGACATAAACGGGAAATACCTTGTGGAAAATAATTATGCACAGGATTACTAATCTATCGTACACAATACAACTCCAGCCATTAATTTTTTTCCTTTCTAAGAACAAAAATGGACTTATACAATTAAATAAACGTACTAACTAAAAAAGGAAAGGTGAGAGGCATAACTTACATAATTTGGGTTCAATAAGCTGCATCAGTTGAATCATAAGTGGAGGAGATCCCCGTTTTCCAGAAGATAATGGAATCCAAGCACAGCGGCCACGAAAATTCGCCTCCGTCAACCCAGCTGGCTGTTTTTTTTTCTGGTTCTATATCAGCATACCGGCCAGTCTCCGCTTCCATTCACTCCAGACCCAATTCAGCTACAAATCAGCGAGTTGATTTCCCCACGACACTAGCAGACATCTAGTGAATACGCACATCTCTACTCATTCTCTTTCTCCCACCACTAGACATCGAGCGGAAAAAAAAACTAGCCTCCAGAGATCTTACATCAGCTTCTACTTAGCACAAGCAAGCGAACCAAACCTGCCTCCAATCTCTTCTCCCTAAAACAGCTATCTTACGACCTCACTCAGCCAAAGACCAGCGAGTCTCAATCAGATCAAGCACACTACTTCCCAAACGAGAAGATTAGTTCTCATCTTTTTTTTTCTTTTTTTCTCTTTCTTTTTTTGGAAAAACTAAAAATGTCCACTTTTTATCCAAACCGGGAGGGGAAAGCAGTCGCCCCGCCTTCCTCTCCCCATGATACATCAGCAAACCCACTACGCCGAATGAATGCGTAGAAAAACCACGAGGTACAGCTCGTGACTCCTCCCCTGTGATTTTCATATGGTAATTCTTCCGCTCACGTCACAGAACGGGGTGAAAAGGGGAACCCCCAGCTTATCAGCTGTTTTCTTCAGCCATCTGTTTCGAGGTCACGTTTCACGCTTCACTTCGATAAAAAGGGAAAAAAAAGAGAAAGGGTTTTTGAATACTAGTTTTCACTATACAGATGCAATATGCATTCCAGATCGATGGCATTTACAGCTGTTTCCCAAAGCAGCTTAACAAAATGAATGCTTTGCTCGTGAAACTGGAACAAAGAATCTCATATTTTCAACATACTTTTCTAGAATATATTTTGTTTACCCAATTTCCCCCATGGAATTGTTATCCTGATCCCATACACAAAAGATGCCTTCACACTAGGATTATCTATATACAAACTATTCTTAATTTCCTAAGCATTTTTACATATTTCTTAACATGTATTTACATTTTTTATTTAATCACCCCACCTGTTAAGCTATTTGTTTAATTGGAAAAGAAAATTTCTTGAAAAGGAGGAAAAATTTAATCCCAGCACGAAAGATTAATTATACCTGTTAAATTATTTATTTAATTGCGAAAGATAACTTCTTGAAAAAACGAAAAAGTTAATCACAACACCAAAAGACTAAATATACGCTGTGATAACTACCCTCCCGTCACAGAGAAAAAAAAAATAAATAAATAAATCAGACACATCCAGGAACCCCACATATTGTACCAGCGTCCGAGTATTCAGCAAGAAAAGTTTTTAAATGAGAGCTTTAAACTACTAGTTGTTTTTAAATGACATTTATTATATATTTATTTATTTATTTATTTATTTTTTTTTTTAAATAAAATAATAGAAACCACACTTGCAACAAACCATCCTTGCAACAGCCAACAACCTGCAACTAGAACTCCCATTACCCCAGATCAAACATCGACCCGAGACATGTAAACCTCTAATCACCAGTTCCTGCCGAGCCTGTGGAAAGCCGATCGCTCTTCCCACACACCCTACCATTACCAGGACAGTGTGAACACACAAGCTACACTATTGCCGTATAAAGATTGCCAACTTAAAAAAAAGGTTACTATTGAGATACTTAAAGACTCTACAGATCAATATTCCCTGCATACACATCCGCCTGACATATAATTTACTGAAAACAGGAATACTCCTTTCACCTCAAAATATTAGATCAAAATAAAGGGGAGAACACTGGGTTGGCCTCTGTTGTTTTTGGAAAACCTCCACATAATGACCGAACTGTTACAGCTATTTACATGATACATCAAAAGCACAGCAAACCAAAAAAAATGAAATATTCCTTCAAAAAAAAATTTACATGATTGAGCCTTTTTCTAGAAATACACAATTGCTTTTAATAACATACTTTCAGCACTTATTTTTCAACACACAGTTTTGAGAAAAAAAATATAACTAAGGAAATATTACACAGGTCAACCAAAATTTAATATAATGTGATACACTATTGTTCATTACTGGACGCGGAAGTCTGACATTCCGTGTTGAAGTTTATATTTATTACAATAAAAATGTTCATATATATCTTGTAGCAGTTCCAAAATAATTGTCCAAAATACGTAATGTCATATCAGTTCAAAGTGTGTGGAATTATACATACAGTCTTATAACACAGTTTCTTGGAGTAAACACAGTCTTGAGCAGATGATATAGACAAGCACTAAATACACCACTTTACAAATTTTGACCAACCTTGCTTTCTGCTCATTATGCAAATAACACCATGCATGGTTACCCCAAAGTTGTGACCTGCCCCGAGATAATTTCTAACAGTGCAAACACTTTGACTGGCACACGGTACTACTAAAGTCAAAAGAACGCCATGACATAAAATTGTGCGCCCAGAAATACATTACACAAAATATATCACAATAGATTATTAAGTAAGTGCACATGCTGCCCCGATTGTGCAATTTTTTTTTTTTTTTTTTTTTTTACATTTTTCTATTTTTACACTTAATTTTTTTTTTTTTTTTTTTTTTGTAACATTGCTCGAGGACAGCCGAACCTTACTCATATACAGGGCAAAGGAGAAAATATAAAAAAAAAAAACTTTTGACCGCCTGCTCAACAGCTTCAGGGCCCAATATTTTCTTACCCCCCATAACTTTTTTTTTTTTTTTTTTTTTTTTTTTTTACCCTAATATTTCCCACTGAAAGCACCCTTTCGAAAATATTAAGATTACTAGTTATACTACAAAAAAAAGAATGATATGCAAAAAATCTACTAACAAATATACAACTATTTACAAAAAAAAAAAAAAAATTATATTTACAAATTTCGCCTATTTCTAGGGCGAAGGTTATAAGAGTGAAATGCTATTGGTACTGTGTTATGAGCACCTACCCCCCCTTGTTGAAAACTACTCTCTTCTGCCTCACTCACTGTTGGTGACAAGGCCCTGTGACCACCGAGAGAAGAGAGACTAGCCTGGGACACCTGTGCGCCAACATGCACGCTAGAACTGCCATCCCTGTCCGTAACTGTGCCATAAACCTGGGTTGTGAAACTCTGCAGTTGGTTATCCAGGCTAACCCCCAACAAGGTGTCCTCAATTGCACTAGAGCGAAACACTAGCCGTTTCTTTCTTTTCTCCAACCTCTCCCGTCTACGCAACTCATACCGATCTACAAAAACCTCTTTCTCACCAGAGTTCTCCACAACAGCAGGAGTTACCCCACTATCCTGTTCAGTACTACCGTCTCTCACAAACTCAGGGAAGACTGGTTTATCAATCATTTTTGTAAGCCTATCCACGTGCACAAGTTGGACATTTTTATTGTTGCGCACCTCTTGTATTTCAAAATTAACCTCATTCAGCTTGCGAATCACCCGGAAAGGACCCCTATTGACTTTATTGAATTTCTTACACAACCCCGGTTTTATGGTCGGCGTAAATAGCATGACCAGATTCCCCACTTTTATTTTTTTATTTACAGCAATTTTGCTACGCAACTTTTCCTGCTTGTCCGCAGCCTGCTCTAAGAACCTTTTTGTTTGTGAAAAGACCTGTTGCAATGAGGGAATTAATTGGTCGCAATAGGAGGGGCAATCATTATAGTTCCGAGGAACACTAGTCTCAAGCGCATTATACGGTAGTTTCATGTCCCTACCATGAGTCACAAAAAAGGGAGTCTCATTTATCGTTGAGTGCACACTGGAGCGGAGCGCCAACAATCCAAACTTTAACTTCTCGTCCCAGTCGTTATGGTTACTATTGACTAGATGTGCAAGGGCACTATTCATAGTGGCGTGGTTACGTTCTACTTTCGCATTTGAGCTAGGGTGGAAACTTGTGGTATGTATGTGCCTGATTCCTAATCTCTCATACACCTGCTCGATTGCTTCACTCATATAATTTTTTCCTCGGTCAGTAATTATTTTCTCAGGAGTCCCATGCCTACAAACAAATTCTGCCAATGCGTCAGCTATCGTATCCGATGTTATGTTGGGCACTGCAAAGGCTTCACACCACTTCGTAAAACTGTCAATGAAGACAATAATAAATTTATTCCCCTTTTCGGTAGTGGGATAGGGCCCACAAATATCCGAATGTATTGTCGAAAAAGGGTACTCTGGGATCTCCAACCTCTGGAGTTCAGCCAACCTCTTGGGTTTATGGGCCCTAAACTCCAGACAAGACTGGCAAGAGGCCACAAGTCTTTTGACATCCGCAAACATCCCCTGCCAATAGTAATTTTCCTTAACACGATGTAGAGTTTTAAAAAAACCTGCATGACACGCCACATTAGATTCATGCGTTAACCTAAAAATAGTGGGAACCAGAGCCTTTGGCACAACTATTTTTTCACCTGCCTCCTTTCTGGACTTTGGACTCACCCTTTTGCACATCAACACCTCATTTTTTACAAAAAAATTATACCCTTTAGGATTGATTGGTAATTCTTTACAAATTCTATTATTTACATATTTACAAAATTGATCATTGCTTTGAGCAAACTGGATATCTTTTAACAACTCGCACCTATCATCAACCTGAATCTCCTGAGTAGCCCTCTCGGACACAAAACAGTTTCCCACACCTTCATTATTGGTAATCTCCATAGAATGTTCAACAAACCTGGACAGAAAATCCGCCACAGAATTGCACTTCCCTTTGATGTATAGAGAAACAAAATCAAATTCGCTAAGGGCACACAACCAACGCGCAATCCTAGAGGTGGGGTCTTTGAGTTTTAAAGCGTGCGTAAGGGCAGCATGGTCAGTGTATATAGTGAATTTCCTATTAAAGACATAACATTTAAAGTACTGCACAGCCCAGACCAAAGCTAGTAACTCCCGCTCTGTCGCTGAATATCTCGATTCCACCTCCTTCAGTTTCCGACTAGCGAAAGCTACCGGGTACGGAAAATTTTCCTCATCTGGTTGGCATAAAACCGCTCCCAGAGCAACAGCTGAGCTGTCTGTGTAAATAATAAAATCTTTGGACATGTCTGGTAATTTTAAAGATGGGATTCTCATTAGTTCATGCTTTAAGTCCTGAAACTCATCCTCAGCCTTTTGTGACCACACGAATTTATTTTTTTCTTTTGTCAGATTAGTGAGTGTAATTGACCTTTTAGAGTAGTCACAAATGTGACGCCTGTAAAAACCCACTGACCCAAGAAAAGACCGAACTTGTTTCCTATTTGAAGGACGTTTGATTTTTTCTATGACTTCCACGTTCTTTTTGGCTGGAAAAATTTCCCCGTCGCTAATTTGGAAACCCAGAAAAGTAATCTCTGATTTAAAGAAATGGCATTTGGCCGGTTTTAGTTTTAGATTGTGTTGCCTTAACCTGTTGAAAACAATTTCTAGCTTTTGAAAGTGTGAATCAATGTCTTTTGATGACACGCAAATGTCATCAATGTAAATTAGGATATTAAGATCTGACAACCCACTCAACACAACGTTCATTAACCTTTGAAATGCAGCGGGGGATGACTTAAGTCCGAATGGACTTCTAGTCCACTGTAAAAGCTTGTCGTGTGTCACAATTGCTGTGAGATGTTGATCGGGAGGAATTTTTTGTTGAAAGAAACCACTGGTGAGGTCCATGGTTGAAAAATACTTGGCCCCAGCCAGCGAGTCAATGGTTTCGGCTATGTTCGGGATTGGATAACTGTCATTAGCAATTTTTTTATTCAATTTTCTGAAATCACACGCCAGACGAAAAGACCCGTCTGCCTTTTTAACCAAAATCACTGGTGACGCGTACTGAGAATTTGACGGTACTAAAATTTTTGCTTCTAGTAGGGTGTTTATTTGTCTATCCAATTCATTCCGCAAATTGTATGGCACTCTGTATGGGGTACATCTAACTGGAGTTTTGTCGTCTAACTTAATGTTGTGGAGAACCGTGTCGCAGCCAGGGAGATCTAGAACTGAAGCCGCAAACACATCAGAGTTGTTTTTTAAAAAAATTTTTACTTTAACTTTTAAATCTAAATCTAAGTGGTCTAATTTGAAATTTGTGTCCCACTCCAGGTTAATGTTTTCTACCTCCCCAATCTCCTCCTCCTCAGCACAATTTACATATTCCTCAGACTGGTCACTAAAAATTTCCTCCATAAAACCGACCTGTGAATTTTTATTTACATGGACAGGAGCTTCATTCAAGTTTAAAATTTTGACCTTAAAGTTGTTAGGAGAATTTTGGCAGATGGTGTGGCTAATCACAGCAGATTCCCCAATAAATTTATGTGGATATATTAAAACATTTTCCGTATTTACACAATTAAAATCTCTAATTTTTACATTAATGATAGTTTCAGAATTTGGGGGTAACACAAGTTTTTGTTTAGTATAAACTGGAATGGATTTTACACTTGAATCAATAAAATTTACACTTTCTCAGTTTTGTGAAAAAATAGGACACTGAAAATTTTCCCCACTAAGCATTTTATCTTTACAATTTATTTGGATTTGAAATTTTAACAACCAAGGCACCCCTAAAATTAGTTGGAAATTTGGTGACATGCAACCCCTAGCAATATTGAAATTATCAGTAAAATACTTATTTCCCAATTTGAATTGCATTTCTACTTTATCCTGAATTGTTACAACACCCCCAAAAGAGTTTTTAAATTTACTTGACATGGCACTTTACACAAATTTACATTTCTTAAAATAACATCTGACACAATATTACAGCTCGAGCCTGAGTCAATTAGCCCAAGCCATTTCTCATTATTAAGTTCAATTTCTACGATTGGCAATTTGGAGCCTAAGGTTTTCCAGTTCCCGCCAGTGAATTCCACACTTTCATGATGTCTGTTATTTACATTAGGGTTACCAGCACCCTCCTCACACCTAACCTTCGGTATGGTGAGCGATTCACACTGTCGCACAGGGTCCCCTGCAGTCGCTCTCTCTGACGAGACCCTAACTAGTTTAAATTTTCCTCATCATTAGCTTGTTCATTTGCTCTCTGTTGGTGGCTATTCCTGTCATCTCGAGGTCGCCTGTCGAATCTATTTCTCGTATTTCGACATTCATTTTTGTAATGCCCCTTAATTCCACATGCATAGCAAACTACCTCTTTTTTTGGACGAGGTGGAGGTCTCCTTAAGTTTCTACTCTCCAGCGCCTGCACTTTTGAGCTTAGATTTGCAATTTGTTCAGTAAGGTCCGCGATTAAATTTGTGAGACCTGACACTTGGGAGTTTGATACTTCAGCATGATTGTTAGTACTTTGCGCAGCGCAAGCCATTTCTAGCTGACTGTGACTCTGCTGCGTGTTTTCGAAAAACGGTTGTGTCGCTTTAAAAGCACGTTCTTCTGCTAAAGCAATTTGTTCTAATTCTAACACTGACATAGGGGAGCGAGCTATAACACCTCTTCTAATATTAGGATGGAGGTTCTTAACTAGCATAGCCAAAAGCCACTCCTCCTCCGTTTGAACCCACGCGCTCTCGGGAATTTTCTGTGCTTTTACTACTAATTTTACTTTTTGTTTATCTTTTACAATAAAGTCCTGCACCGGCATATTTATATTCTGAGAAAAGTTCCAAAAATCACTAAAGACATGATGGAGATCTGGTTTTTCGGTGAACCTGTCTCTTAACAACTTTTCCAATTCTTTATAACTTTTAACATTATGGGCATAGTCCCTAAAAACCTGTTGAGCAGCGCCGGCCAGCCTTTGCTTAACTGCAAAAAAATAATCTTCTTCCTTCCATCCCGCATACTCGGCTAACTCTGTAATTTTGTGGAAAAAATCAGTAACCGAAACATTAGGATCCCTACCTGTAAACACTGGGATTAGTGAGAGGTTGTCAATTAAAAATTCCCTACGCCGACCTTTAGTAATTTCAGGATCCTGAGCAATGACCATATTTAGGGCCGATGTCGGGCCATTTGGCTGAGTAGCGTCCTTACTACTGCTATTTTCAACCCCTGTTTCCGGTTTTTCACCCATACTGACAATTAAATCAAAAGCAACACACAACAACAAAAAAAAATTCCTAACACTAGCGAATTTTTTAGCACTAAACTGTCTAATAATGTTTTTAACCCCTTGACCGTCAAGGCCACAGCTAAACCTTCAGTTTCTTTTCAAATTTAAAAAAACACAATTCTTCCTAACCAACTCAATGTTCTAGCCAATACAAATACGGAGCAGAAAACAAGGTTATACAATATAGCAGCATAGAAAACCAAGTGAGAAGAAAAAAAAAATTACTTAAATTGAGTCATAAAATTTACATATAACAAACAGTAAACATGGGTACTAATTTTTATGTCTGTAACATATATCAAATTGATATTGTATTAAAGTCTTGTATTTAAATCATAACAATGTGTTGACACATATCACTTCAATATGTTATTAACCCCTAATGTATTTGGTTTGTAAATATGTGTATAAGCATGTATAAGCAATACAGTAATGATAAAGCATACCAAAATATAAGAAGGATTTTTTTTTTTTTTTTTGAGAGAAAAACTTTAAATTATTTACACTTTATAAGTTAACTATTTTTCCAAATTTTTGGCCTGTAAATCCAGCCATAAGTTGTCTTAAAAGCAACAAAATTTCAAAACCAATGAATTACCAGTCCTACAACTTCCAAATTTTTGTCTTACACCGAAAAATAATTTTTTAACCACAAAAAATCCTTCTTTGTTATGACTCAATTTTCTACTACACAAGTAACTTAAAATAATGTATATACGAATGTATAAATATGAATATCCACAGGAAAATTTCCAGATGTAATATATCAGTTGCTTTTCACAAGAAAACATAGGGTATCACTAAAAAAAATAATTGCAATTTGTCGGCTGCAAGAAGAATTCTGCAAATCCATTAATTTTATTATTAATATATATATATATATATATATATATTTTTTTTTTTTTTTTAAATAGATTTAAAAAAAAATTTAATTTACCAATATTCCTAAACCACTACAGAAAAATTTCACTGATTACAGTTTCTCTAACAAGAAATTATTCTTTTGCACTTAATTATCACACCTATTGATTACTTTTTTTTTTTTTTTTGACAAAATTCTTCTTAACAGCAGAATGTATCCTATACATTTTCATTTTACACACTACATGTAAGCAAATTTTTCCAATAAAAAAAAAATAAACAAGTAACTTTTCACCCTTAAATAGAATGTAAATCAGAACAAAAATTTCATGATCTCACCACAGGGCACAGAAGGAAATACACCATCACTCGTCACAACACCGGTCCATACATTTTTCCTCATCAATGTGGATCCACAAGACATGAGTTAGAAAAAGAGAAAAAAAAATATTCTGAGTAGACTTGAAAAAAAAGAATTCAAAAGTACACACTAAAATAATTCGTTTAGTTAGGCATACCTCTTAAGACAAAGTGCGGTGCCAAAATTACACCGCTAGAGAAACAAATAATTACTCCTGACTACCAAATGGGCACGGCATCATTTATCATAGTTTTTCTTATGCTAAGTTTTTTAATTTAAATTCAAATCTATTTAACTTTGAAAATAATATTCATTAAGTTTAAGTTGCCTTTGGCTTCAACTTTAAACCTAAAGTAGTGATTATTTACTAGATTTTAAATAATAACGACATAAAAACAAATGTAATTATTTCCTTAATCATAAAAAAAGATGTTTAAGTTTTCCAATTATAATTTTCCTTGTAACTTAAAGAAAGATAAGGTGATCGTATAGAATTAAACAAAAACAAACAATAAAGATAAATTCGCGTTGTGTTCTAAAAAAATATTTTCTAAAATTTAACCAAGGAAACTTTTACTTTCATTTTACTTATTAAAATCTAATTCGCAAGAAACCCTTAGATCAAAAAATGGGTAAAACACTACCCGCAGACAAGAGTAAATAAAGAAATTAAACTATTTTCTTTGGTGTACCTAACCTTACATGGTTATACAGCATAAGGCAAACAAATACTAGGTAGATTTTACATAGAACAATTTTTATTAACTGGGATTAAGAATTACAAAGTTACAAATTCCGTGCTCTAATCATCACTTTTTTTTTATCTTAAACAAAACCACTAACAATTTCCATAATAAAGACATAAACGGGAAATACCTTGTGGAAAATAATTATGCACAGGATTACTAATCTATCGTACACAATACAACTCCAGCCATTAATTTTTTTCCTTTCTAAGAACAAAAATGGACTTATACAATTAAATAAACGTACTAACTACAAAAGGAAAGGTGAGAGGCATAACTTACATAATTTGGGTTCAATAAGCTGCATCAGTTGAATCATAAGTGGAGGAGATCCCCGTTTTCCAGAAGATAATGGAATCCAAGCACAGCGGCCACGAAAATTCGCCTCCGTCAACCCAGCTGGCTGTTTTATTTTCTGGTTCTATATCAGCATACCGGCCAGTCTCCGCTTCCATTCACTCCAGACCCAATTCAGCTACAAATCAGCGAGTTGATTTCCCCACGACACTAGCAGACATCTAGTGAATACGCACATCTTTACTCATTCTCTTTCTCCCACCACTAGACATCGAGCGGAAAAAAAAACTAGCCTCCAGAGATCTTACATCAGCTTCTACTTAGCACAAGCAAGCGAACCAAACCTGCCTCCAATCTCTTCTCCCAAAAACAGCTATCTTACGACCTCACTCAGCCAAAGACCAGCGAGTCTCAATCAGATCAAGCACACTACTTCCCAAACGAGAAGATTAGTTCTCATCTTTTTTTTTCTTTTTTTCTCTTTCTTTTTTTTGGAAAAACTAAAAATGTCCACTTTTTATCCAAACCGGGAGGGGAAAGCAGTCGCCCCGCCTTCCTCTCCCCATGATACATCAGCAAACCCATTACGCCGAATGAATGCGTAGAAAAACCACGAGGTACAGCTCGTGACTCCTCCCCTGTGATTTTCATATGGTAATTCTTCCGCTCACGTCACAGAACGGGGTGAAAAGGGGAACCCCCAGCTTATCAGCTGTTTTCTTCAGCCATCTGTTTCGAGGTCACGTTTCACGCTTCACTTCGATAAAAAGGGAAAAAAAAGAGAAAGGGTTTTTGAATACTAGTTTTCACTATACAGATGCAATATGCATTCCAGATCGATGGCATTTACAGCTGTTTCCCAAAGCAGCTTAACAAAATGAATGCTTTGCTCGTGAAACTGGAACAAAGAATCTCATATTTTCAACATACTTTTCTAGAATATATTTTGTTTACCCAATTTCCCCTATGGAATTGTTATCCTGATCCCATACACAAAAGATGCCTTCACACTAGGATTATCTATATACAAACTATTCTTAATTTCCTAAGCATTTTTACATATTTCTTAACATGTATTTACATTTTTTATTTAATCACCCCACCTGTTAAGCTATTTGTTTAATTGGAAAAGAAAATTTCTTGAAAAGGAGGAAAAATTTAATCCCAGCACGAAAGATTAATTATACCTGTTAAATTATTTATTTAATTGCGAAAGATAACTTCTTGAAAAAACGAAAAAGTTAATCACAGCACCAAAAGACTAAATATACGCTGTGATAGGACAATATATATATTAATCATAATTAAAAAACGATATTACCAAATACTTTGATTGAATAATGTAAAGACAAATATGTGAATTATTTAAGAAAAAATATTTCATGCTAAAAAACACTGTTTAATATATATTGAAGAAATGTATAAAAAGCTTCCTTATGAAATCCATCGTCCCTAAAAAATTTTCATATTTATGAGATGAAGCTTATATTTAAATGATAATGATTGGAAGTAGTCGGCAATAATTTTCATATTTATGATTTAATTCCACGACAGATTATGAAGATTTAAAAAAAAGAACCCTTTTCAAATAGTTATACGCTTTTAAATTGTCCTTTGGGTACGTTTTGCTATTTTATTTCTTAAAAATGTCGAACTCAAATACAGCCACAATTTTTTTGCGTTATCAGTATGTTAGAACTTTAAACGAAAAAATATTAATTTGTTATTGAGTTTAACGATAGATATTACTTTTAAAATATTACATACTCAAAAGAATGTTTCGGAAAAATCTCTTTTTAATATTCAAAATGATTCTATAATTTAATGAAATTTAAGATTATTTAAATAAAAAGCAATCTAAGATTGAACTTTTATTTATAAAAATTTAATAATATATATACATATTTTTGCACTCTTGGTGGGTAATACCGATATAAATATTTTTTTTTTTTAAACAGCATTTTAAAGTTTCATGTATATATACAATATATATAGTATTTGAGAATATTATTGAGAATATTTTATATATTTGCAAACCTCTGAAACTTTCTTTTCTAAAAAGTTCGTAAAACCAAAATCTTGGGCATTCAGAAAAAGTTCCTGACTCAAATATGTTTCGAGGATTTCGATGCGATCCCCGAGAACAACATTTCTAAGGAGATTCAAAGTTTAGTAGAAGTTTTTTTTTTTTTTTTTTTTAAGAAGAAATTTGGTATCAATAAATGGCTTATCTAACAATATTTCAAGCATTTCTTTTCGCAATGTTCTGTAAAGTTTTAAACTGCCGTATAAATTGGTAAATCTATAGTTATAAATGATTTTCGTAGAAACATTTTACCGTTTAAATAAAGTGAATAATTTAACGAAAAATTTTAAGAAATATGATAAAATTTTCTAAAAAAATATGTTACTACTATAACGATTTATTTATTGCAGTTTTGGAAATATAAATCTTCAAATAGTATAAGTTTTACCGAAGACCTCTGGAACGAATTTATCGTGATTAAATAACAATATTAAGATGAAGTTAATATGTAACAGCCAAAAGATATTTTTGTTTTCTCTTACCCATATATATGCTACACAAAGTTTTGTTTTCTGGTCAAATTTTCGGAATCGAGTTTTGTTATAGTTACACGTTTTGAGGTTCCCTCAATCCAGAAAATTCATTTTTAGCAGTTGGTCGCTCTCTTTGTCTCTCTCACTGTATGTCTGTTATCAGCATATCGCAAGAACAAATAGTAGCATAAAATCCCAAAGTCAGTATTGTAAAGCTCTATCATATAGGTATGCTACACTAAATTTTACCTTGAGATCAAGCAAATTGTTCGTGAACAGGGACATCCAAGATAATTCAGATACTTTACGTCTAAGACTGACATTTTAGGTAGGTACAGTTTAGCATTTATTGGTTGCATTAAACAAAATGAAATGAACATATATTCTTTATATGCATATAAGCATGTTTCGTGTAGAACATAAGAAAATCATTTACCATTCGTCTACAGGGCTATCCAAAGGAACTATAATAGTGTAGAACTATACTTGGAAATTGCTGGTTCTTCTTAGGTTGTGGTGTGTTTTATTAACATATGACTATGTTTTAGTACCTAATGCGGTGTGTACATAATTTATAGAAGACATACAGGGCTAGCAATAATTAAAAGAATACTTTTTTTTTTTTTTTTTTTTTTTTTTTTTAATGGAACTTTTGGAAGCATTCTACTGCAATATACCATGTCCCGAAAAACGACTCAGGTTTGTACAATTTATTCCTGATACTCATATGGTAAATTAAGTATTTTTTCAATTTAAATTTTCAGTGCTTGTTTCTTACATACTTGAACATTCTGATATTTCCTGGATATTGACTTTAAGTTCTCAAAAACAAAAATTACATTCAATTCAAATGTAGTATTTTGAAATTCATGTGAGGCTGCTTTTCTAAAATTTGATCACGATTGGTAGGCTCTCACAGAGCCACTTACATCCATAAGAAATCTATAAACACGCATAAAAGTATAAAAAAAAATGATCTATTAAACTTCTATAATTACGTTACAGATATATATTAGCACGACAAATGTTACTCTTTTTTACATCCATTAGGTGTCTGTTACATATCCGATAAAACTCTAAATATCCAATAACTGGACTTGTTAGATCTAATAGATATTCAAAATATCTAAATCTTGTTTTGATCTAACATATTACACCTGTTAGACATCGAAAAAGACACGTCTAAATTTCGTCTATATTTAAACATCTAATAGATATGTATAATTAGTACAGGGTATCCAGGACTTTTAATGGGCATTTTTTAGATATTTTGTACCTTTTGTGGATCATTTGGATGAAATTTAGATGTTTAATGGATACCAGTGGCTGTAAGGATTTAAAGGATTGGTGCGGCTGAAAGTAGTTCTAAATTAATTTATGACAAACTTTTAAATTTATAAACAGACTTTAGTTCTATATACAGGGTGACAAGAAATAACTTGGGCGAAGTTTCAAACGAAATATTTGTAACTACTGCTAAAGTTATAAATTTATTTCATTAATTATTGATCCGAGTAAGCAACTAAATAGGTGTAAATAAGTTAGTTGTGATAACCATTATGGTTAACAAATGATCTGCCATACCTGAATTACATAAGCAAGGAAAAAAACAATGTGAAATTGTTCAACTATTGAAAGTGCGTAATCAGACGGTTTCATACACAATCGATAGGTTTAAAGAACTCGGACATGATGGTGACAGGCCAGGAAGAGGAAGAAAGCGCACAGTTAACACATCAAGAAACCGGAAAGTTATCAAAAACCGAGTTCAACGAAATCCTAGGATTTCAATGAGAAAGGTTGCTAGAGAGATGAAGATCAACAGAGAAACCGCACGTTTGATGACAAGAGTAGAGCTTGGTCTTCGCCCTTACAAAATGAAAGAGGCTCAAAAGCTAACAGCAGAGAACAAACGCACAAGATTTCAAAGGTGTAAAGAACTGTTAAAGCGGGCCGCAGGCGATCGATGACAAACATTTGTCTTCCCAGATGAGAAACTGTTCTCGATTCAACATGCTCACAATAGCGATATTGATAGAGTTTGGTCAGCAGAAGCACCTAGACCTTCTTGCATTGTTGAACGGCCTCAACGACCCCAATCTGTAATGATTTGGGGTGGGATATGTGCTAGTGGGACTTTTTGTTGATAAAGGGATAAAATTAATCAACAGACATATCGCAAACTCATTTTGGAAGATGTTGTCTTACCTTGGTAGCAAAAGTTCTTTGGAAACAAAAGATGGACTTTCCATCAGGATTCCGCACCTGCACACAGAGCTAAACGCACTCGAGATTGGTGCAAGACAAATTTTCCTGACTTCATTGGAGCTCAAGAATGGCCACCGTATTCCCCAGATTTGAACCCAATGGATTATTCTGTTTGTCCATCTTGAAGACAAGGGTGTGTGCTAAACCTCATAAAATTTTGGCATCCCTAAAGAAATCCCTATGCTAGTAATGGGATAAAATATCAGTAAGTGAGTTGCGGCCCATAGCCGAAAATTTTGTGACGCGTTTAAAGCTCTGCATTGGGTCTAAAGGTAGCCACTTTGAAAATTTTTAAATATATTAGACAAAATAATGTATTCATATTTATTTTGAAGTTTGGTCTCAATATTTTCATTAGCATTAAAGTTATAATGTATCATGTGAGTCCAAGTTATTTCTTGTCACCCTGATTCTTCTTAAATGCTTTAATTTGATTTTAAAAAGTTGGTTAGTGTTTTCCTCTTTTTCTTTTTTCAGCTTATACGAGGGAAAGCTGAAAAGTTTCCGGCTTGCTCCCTTTAAATTCAAGCAGAATAATAAACTTGATGGCAAATGAAAGCTAAATAGTTTCATATGTAACTGTACAAATATCAAGACATTCTGATTTTTACATTTTTTATTTGTGCTAAAATATTTGAACAATGATCAGATGTAGGAACGAGTTGAAACATTCAAAACTTTATAGCTCATTTGGAAGATTCGCAGGACTTTCTGTCTAGGTTAATGACAGAAGACGAGACATAGCTTCATATTTATCATCCTAAAATAAAGGGACAATCAAAAGAATAATGCCCCAGAAGTTCACTGCCACCGAAAGAGTTCCGTTCCAAGAAATCGGCCAAAAAAACCTTGGGTCTATTTTCTTAAACAAAGATATGATTTTTCTGGCGCACTTCTTACATCTAGTCTCCAGTATAACAAGAGAAAACTGTGATAATCAATCTTCTGTAGACCAACTAAAAGAAGCAATAATAATAATAATTAAAAAAAAAAAGAAAACGCCGGAGGAATTTGACCAGAGGAATCCTGCTTTTGTATGACAATGTACCTGCGTACACATCCAGTGATGTTCGAATTGAGATGAACACCTGGGTTTCTAATAGGTCCACATTCCTCCCTATTCACTTGACCTAGCTCCTTCTCATTATTTTCACTTAAACACTTGTAGGGGCAACATTTCGAGGACATTTCCAATGTCCAAAATTCAGCTGAAAGCTGGTTTTAGGAACAACCAAATTAATTTTATTTTAATAGTCTACAAATGTTAGAAAAACGCTGTAAAAAGTGTATGTCTCCAGGGAGATTACGTTGAATAAATATATAATTTCATAATTCTGATTATTTTCTTTTTCGGCAAAGCCAGAACTTTTCATCCTCCCCTCGTACTAAATAATTTAATATCATAATAATGTTCCTGATTATGTATAAAAAAGAAAAACCCTCATTCTTTACCCTCAGACTAAGAAGGGCTACGCATTATAACAGAAATCTGAAAAGACGACAGATATGAGACAATTAATTAGAATGTGTTTTGACATCGTAATGCATTATAAAACGTTTCTAAAAATTTACCTCAACGTTTATCGAGTTTTTAAATTTTAATTGCTTATTTTTATTAATTTTTTCTGTGCTTTTTATCTATGAATAAAGAATAAAAATAAATGTTTATCCTTTAGAAAAAGTACTTAAGCTAACATACCACTAACATAGTACCATTAACATACCTCAAACAAAAATTAATTAAAGTAATGTTTACCATTAAAATGAATATATAAAATAGATTTTAATCATCTCCTTTTACTATATTGCTGTAATTTAACATAATACATCTTTTTACTAATTAAGACTGAAGTTTCCTGAAATTAATGCTTTAAAGTGACGTAATTGCTACAAATTTATTGAAATTGAAAAATAAATTTTTATCTATGGTTTGGAGGAATAAATCAAATAATAGAACGAAAAGTGATTTAACAATTGAAAAATGACATCGAAATTGAAACAATGAATTGAGAAAAAAATATTTTATATCTTAAGGAGATTTTACGAATTCGTATAGTTTTTCAGTTATATTACTTTCTCTTGCCCATAGGGTCTAGAAAGTATTGTTTTAGGGTCAAATTTTCGAACGTGAGTTTTTGTTATATTTATATGTTCTGAGGTCCCCTGAATACGAAAATCGTGCTTTTAGCGAATGGTCTGTGTGGATGTCTGTGTGGATGTCTGTGTCTGTTATCAGCATATCTCAAGAACAAATAGTAGCAGAAATTCCAAACTCGGTATTCTAAATGTGTATCATATAGGGATGCTACAGTAAGCTTTTCGTTGAGATGAAGCAAATGGTTCGTGTACAGGGACACTCAAGAATATTCAAATACATTACGTCTATGAGGGAAATTGCAGTTTAGTAGAGATTAACATCTACAGAATGCACTAAACCAAATGAAACGAGTATATATATTTTGTAATAGAGATAGTTAACTGGGAATTTTTTTTTTTTTTTTTTTTTTTTTGTGCATGTAGGAGCCTCGCCTCCCCCCCCCCTAGGGGGAGGCCCCCCCTCGAGGGGAGTAAATTTTCATGATGAGTATCTTACAAAAGAGCTCCCCAGTACCTTTAAAACGAATGGTTGAACCATCAATCTGCGATAATTTAAAATAAAGTTATGAATTTTTTTCCATTTAATTTTTTTTTTTTTTAATGTAATATTGAGAATAAATTCACCTTTTTTTTTTTATATATATTTAATGTTATACTACTTCTCTAGTACGGAAATCGTCTGTATTATCATAAAATATAATTTTTTTAAATAATAATTTTAATAAATTATTAAAAAAAAAAAAAAAAAAAAAAACAGAATTATTTTTTAATAACCGAATTAAAGAATTGTTTAGGTTTACATAACAGTACTCGTTATCTTACCTCTTAATCTCCAACCTGTAATTTATAGTATTAAATTTCAGGGTAAGAGAAAGTCGTGTGAGTGATACACCAGATTATTTTTTACTTGTTTTTAAGTGTAGCTAGTTTAGACCTAAACGTTTTTAATTTATTTTATTTTATTTTTTTTTTTTTTGGAAAAGAAGTAAAAGTTAAAGTTTATAACACTTAAATTAAATTTTATTTTTTTAGGAATAAGATTAAAAAGTTTCAATATTTAAAGTTTTTAATGAAATTAACTTCAATCTAATTTATACTTTTTTTTTTTTTTTTTTTTTTTTTTTTATACTTAACAAGAAAGAAAAATCATGCACTACGCATTGATTAGTAACACTTTCCAACTGTACGTAACTATTGTATCGAATAGCTTTTAATATTCTTTGCCTACTTTATCACACAACAGAAAAAAGGACTGAAAAATATACAGATAGACTAATTGATTTTAAAATTACTCTTAGGCATTTTGGAAAATGTTAAAAAGGCTTAACGCTAAAGAAAATGCAGCCATTAGATTATAATTAGAGCTTTTGATCTCTCTGAATATTTTAGTGTAGCCCTGTAATTCACAAAGTCAGTCATATCATATTCTATACAAAATATTATTTTAGAATATTAACAATACATTTTAATATTTTAAAGATTTTTAAATATAACTTTAAAAAAAAATCTGCCCTAAAACGTAATGCATTGGCTTTTTTTTTTTTTTTTTTTTTTTTTTAATTTGTGGTTGTTGTTTTCCCTGCAAACTAGCTATACGGGACCTATTAATGTAATTTTAAATGGGGAACATTCTATACGAAAAATATTTATAAAAATAACACTCATAGAACACAATGCTTTCGAATGCTTTTGGGTGTCCCTGTACACAAACCAGAAGATATATTCACTCCATTTTCATTATGGAACATCCGATAGTGAACTTCAATAAAATATATCAGTTTCGAAAAATTCCATAGATATTTACGGGAGTTAGAGAATGGACAGGCAGACGGACAGACAGACAGACAAACCGAAGTCATAAACACTTTTCAACCTTGTTGGAAAGTGTTAAAAAGCAGATGAACACTGTAAAAATAAGCCTATAAAAATAATAAAAAATCTGGCATTTTCTTACGGCAAAGTATTATTTTATTTTATTATATTTTATTATTTTAAGAAATAAACTAAAAGTAAAAAATAAAGTAAAATTAAATAAATAAATAAATAAATAAATAAATACAGGTAAATTATTTTTTTTTTAAGAAAAAAAAAATAACTTTAATAACGTGGAATAATCTTTCATTTAATCTATATTCTTTTAAATACTTAATTTAAAAAAAGATGTACACTGTAAAAGACATATATATTTATATATTCTGTTAAAAAAGAGAAATTTTTTGTTTTATTAAACTACAGAAATTAAATTTAAAATTACATCTCAATGTAATTTTAAATGTAATGCAAAATAAAACAAAAAGCTCTTTTTGAACATTACTAGCATGATATTATTTTCAACTTTTGAGTAACCTCAAACTTTTTTTTTCTTTTATTTTTTCCAGGTCTGCTTTTTGCATTCGTTACAAAAACCTTTACACCCATGAGAGAATCCATCAAGTATTTCTGTAGATAACCAACAAAGTTTTTAAGTGTCAAAATGCTTTCTGTCTATAACTTGTCTATGTAGTTAAAATGTACGTTTTTAAAGATCTAAGAATATAAACATCACAATCTGTCACAAAAGTATTGCCCCATTTTTCCATAATGGGCACTTCTAATTCTTATGTTGAATGATATTTTTTGTTATATTCATATACTTGGTGCGATAAGTAACCCCACAGGTATTCCATGGAGCTAAGTTCAATGCTTCGGCTTTGCCAAGGTATTGTTACAAAATTGTAAATAATTGTGTTTATTTTTGTATAAATTCTTTCAAAGAGGCTTTCTATTTTGTCGTTATATGCAACTTAGTTTTGTATTTGAGATTGTGTAAATTTGGTTAGTTTCGCCTCTTAACCAAGGGTTGCACTGCCTGGGACGTGCAGTCCTTGGGAGGGGGGCAGTGTTACAAAATTGTAAATAATTGTGTTTATTTTTGTATAAATTCTTTCAAAGAGGCTTAGTAAATTGATAAAGTGCTAATTTTGTGCATTTCTAGTCGTTTTAGCGTTAAAATAACCTTATTTTCCCTTAAAAACGCATTAAAAAGCCCCAATAAGGCAGGAAATGGGTTTGGCGCCAAATTTGGCGACTTTTTCCTCCTTGGCGTTTTTTTTGGCGACCTTGGCGAGAAAAACCTTATTAGGGATATACCAAATATGGAAGCTGTAAGTTGATTGGTTGACCACTTTCTAGAGTTTTCTCGAAAAATCTGGGTTCCATGGAACAGTATATAAGAGCGCTTTCCCGCCAAGGCCAGTTAGTTCAGTTCAGTTTTCAGCCAGCTTCGCTAGCGCTTGCATTGCTCTTGAGCCTCTTTGGAAGAGACTTGCTTTATGTGTTATTGCTATACAGTTTGTACTGTGGATTTGCTATTGACAGCTGTTGTTTAAGCTGTGTTTACTGTTTGAATTGAAGCTGATACTTGGTTTATAGACCTGTATTTTTCTGGAACTTACTGTGAATAAATTACTGAATTTTTGTAAGTTTGGCCTTTCATTCTCGGACAACTCACGAACCCCCAAGTACGCAACATTTCAGGTGTCAGGAGTGGGGTTTGTCTGTGAATGGTGATAACTAGAGCTATGGAACAAGAGATGAAAAAACTTCTAGAAAGCTGAGCTACCCAGATGGATGAGATGAAAGATAGCCTGAGTCAAGAGATGAAAGAAATGAAGGTAGCACAAGAGAAAATGGAAACACCGCAAAGAGAGTTGAAAGACGGTTTGACTGAAGAAATGAAGGTAGCACAAGAGAAAATGGAAACATCGCAAAGAGAGTTGAAAGACAGTTTGACCGAAGAAATTAAATCTAATCAAGACGAGATGAAGAGAGAACTTTCGACAGTAAAGGGAGTGATTGAAAGTAAATTATCGGATATGGGAAGCAGAATTGATGAATTAGAAGAGAAAGTTTTGAAAATAGAAGAGAGTTTTGAAGAGAAAGCAATGAAGATCGAGGAAAATGTTATGAAAGTAGAAAAGAATTTTGAAGAGAGATTTATGAAGATAGAAGAGAATTTTGAGGAGAAATTTAAAGAAAACTTTGATCAAGAGCTGAAAGGAAGGGTTTCAGAGATAGAAAGCAACTTTAAGAGAATAGAAGAAGATCTGGAGAGAAAAGTGGAAGAAAAGTTAGAATCCATGCCCCAGGAAACTGAAAAGAAAGAGAGAAGAATCCAGAATCAGGAATTTATTAAGCTATCTACCTACGACGGCAGTTCCTCCTGGCATGTATATAAGACGCAGTTTTCAATCGTAGCTGAAGCTAACGACTGGGACTCTACCGCCAAGTCAGTCCACTTAGCAGCAGCATTACGGGGAGATGCAGCCGAGATCCTGAGAAATGTTTCTAAAGAAGAAAGGAAAGACTTCGAGGCCCTGACTAGAGCACTGGAGCTACGGTTCGGAGAGAAGTGTTCTAAGGACTATAGTCGCCTCCAGCTAAAGTCCCGTTACCAGAAAACGGGCGAAAGTTTGCAAGAGCTGGCAGCGGACATTCAGAGATTGTCACACCTAGCATTCTCAGACTGTCAAGCTGACACTCGAAACGACTTAGCTCTTCAGAACTTTATCGATGCTGTTCGGGATCCGGAAATTCAAAAAGCGCTGAGACTCTCCAACATCAGAGACGTAGAATCATCTTTAGGCTATGCACTTAGGATAGAGGCAGCCCAACAAGTCACCCGTAAAGACCGCCATACCATAAGAGCAGTCTCATTAAATGATACGCCTGCTTATGAAAATGAAATGAAGAGAAGTATCGCAGAGATCTTAAAGAGATTGCGCAGCCTGGAAAATAACAAGGAAATAAAGGAGCGGAAGATAAAGTGCTGGGGCTGTGGAGGGGATGGTCATGTAAAGAGGAACTGCCCTGTACGACCAATTATAGGAAATCACCCGGCTTCAACATCACTGCAGGGAAACTAAGAGGAGGCCATCTCGCGGGGCGGAGGTTGCCTGAGATTAAAGAGCCCCAATTTACAGTATTTCATGTTTCATCGATGAGTGGCGGCGATAATGGACTTTACGTCTATGGCCAAGTTAACAACACCGCCTGCCGGATGATTCTGGACACGGGAGCCAACGTGACCATCATTAGAGCGGATTTGGCTAAAGAACTAAAAGAGAAGATCGTCTGGACGCCGCCCTGTGTTAAACTCCAGACCGTGACCGGAGACGAAATCAAAATATATGGAAAAATGAACTTGACCATCACTTTTGGGAATGCCAGTTACCATCATATGGCATATGTGGCTGATATAAGAGATCCTTTAATCATTGGAATTGATTTCCTGAGAAAATTTAACTTTCAATTGGACCTCAAGAATAATGAACTGCATTCGAGTTCGGAAGACATCGCTGTGTTCAACACTGAAAATCAAGACATTCAGACAATTTGCCAGATAACAGCCAAGTCTGAAATATCCATCCCTCCACATACAGAGACAATAGTTTCAGGAACACCCCCTACCAAGCAATACTTCCGCTATGGACTGATTGGATACCCGAATACAGACAATAGCCCAAGAGGAGTTCTGGTAGCTTCATCTCTAGTTGATCTCTCAAAGAGTACTATTCCTGTGAGAGTCGCAAACATCAGCGATAAGGTCCGAACAGTGAAGAAGGATGAGGTGTTAGCAGCCTGCACTCCTGTAACATGCATAAACCGCCCCACGCAATCAACCGAATCCAAGTCTTCTGAACAATTAATAACGGAATTACTCAAGAATGCAGAGTTAGGAAAGGAACAGAGATGTGCTGCGGAGGAGCTACTCCAAGAATTTAAAGACCTTTTTTCTCGAGACGTCGCGTCGGAAGAACGAACATCACCCAGCACAGAATTGATACAGGAAATCATCCTCCAATCAAACAACATCCAAGAAGGCTTCCATTTGCTAAACAGGAAGAGGTCACTGAACTTCTAAATGAAATGCAGCGCAATGATGTCATCGAGCCATCAACGAGTCCTTGGGCCTCTCCCATAGTACTGGTGCGGAAAAAGGATGGTTCAACAAGATTTTGCGTGGATTATCGTCGTTTGAATGACATCACGAAGGAAGACAGTTACCCTCTTCCCAGAATTGACGAAACATTAGACACACTTGCTGGCAATAAATGGTTCTCGACTTTGGATCTGAAGAGCGGTTACTAGCAAGTACAATTACATCTTGATGATCGTGAGAAGACTGCATTCACCACGGGACAAGGACTGTGGCAATTTAAAGTTATGCCGTTCGGATTATGTAATGCACCTGCCACCTTCGAACGCCTGATGGAGACAGTGCTAAAAGGACTTTCCTATGAAGCCTGTCTGGTGTATTTGGATGATATCATTGTGGGGCGCACTTTTGAAAACCATCTACGAAACATCCGAAAGGTGCTGGAGAAACTCAGAATGGCTAACCTCAAATTGAATCCAGGCAAGTGTAACTTGTTCCGTCGTGAAGTGAGCTACCTCGGCCATATCATCTCTGCCGAAGGTGTGAGAACTGATCCTGAGAAGATCTCTGCAGTCGAGAACTGGAGTCGCCCTGAAAATGTACACCAACTACGAAATTTCCTGGGGTTATGCACTTACTACAGGAAGTTTGTCAAGGGTTTCTCAAATATTGCCAGACCACTCCACAAGCTGACGGAAGCCAAACAGAAGTTCCTGTGGACAGATGAATGTGAAAATGCGTTCAAGCGACTTAAAGAGGCCTTTACATCATCGCCTATCTTGACGTATCCACAGCCCGACAGACAGTTCATACTTGATACAGATGCCAGCCATGAGAGTGTCGGTGCTGTTCTGTCGCAGGAAATTGATGGTCAAGAACATGTCATTGCCTATTGGAGTAAATGCCTGTCTAAACCAGAGCGAAATTACTGTACCACCAGGAAAGAGCTACTCGCCATCCTAAAAGCCATAGAACATTTCCATCATTACCTCTATGGCAGAAGTTTCCTGCTCCGGACCGACCATGCATCTTTAACGTGGTTGCTCCAGTTCACGAACCCGGAAGGACAGATTGCCAGGTGGATACAACGCCTCCAGGAATATGACTTCGAGATACGTCATCGTAAAGGGACTCTACTTGGTAATGCAGATGCCTTGTCCCGGAAGCCCTGCTCGGAAGTCTGCAAGTACTGCTCTAGAGCCGAACAGAAATACCTGCCGATAAATCCGGTGGCCTGCCAAGTTACTACCTCAACACCATCAGAACAAGATCCTGATCCATGGAGTGACGAAGAACTTAGAAAAGCCCAGTTGGAAGATCCTGACGTAAATCCAATATTACAGCTGAAGGAGACGACCAGCAACAGACCTACCTGGCAGGATATTTCCAGATTCAGTCCCATTACGAAAAGTTATTGGGCACTTTGGGACTCTCTTCATATCAGAAACGGCGTATTATACAGAAAGTGGGAATCTGATGATGGGAAAAGCTTCAAATGGCAGATTTTATTACCAAAATCAAAAATTTCAGCTGTTTTAGAACAACTGCATAGTAGCTCTACCGGAGGCCATTTTGGGGTAATGAAGACTCTGCAGAAAGTTCGGGAACGCTTCTACTGGTGCAAGGCAAAGGAGGATGTGGAGAAATGGTGTAAATACTGTGATGCTTGTGCGGCACGTAAAGGCCCGCAGAAACGAAGTCGAGGAAGACTGCAACGGTATAACGTGGGAGCACCATTTGAACGGATTGCAATCGACATCTTGGGTCCTTTGCCACGGACCTCCAGTGGAAATAAATACATCCTCGTCGTGATGGACTATTTCACCAAGTGGCCTGAGGCATATCCCATTCCCAATCAAGAGGCATGCACAGTCGCAGAAGTCCTAGTGCAGCAATGGGTGTCAAGGTACGGCACGCCCCTACAACTTCATACCGACCAAGGTAGGAACTTTACACTGATGTTTTCAAAGGACTGTGTCAGCTACTCGGCATAGACAAAACCCGGACAACACCCTTACATCCCCAGTCGGACGGCATTGTCGAGAGGTTCAATCGTACCATCGTGAATAACCTCTCTCTTCTAGTATCAAGGAACGAGCGAGATTGGGACTTGAAGTTGCCATTGTTCCTGCTGTCTTATCGAAGTGCTGTCCATGAAACCACCGGCTATACTCCAGCCGAGATGCTGTTCGGACGTGAACTTCGTCTCCCTTGTGATCTCCTGTTTGGTTGTCCACCCGATGCGCCTTCATCGCCCGAGGAGTGCATCCAAGATCTCCAGGCACGATTTGAGGACGTACACAACTTTGCTCGGGAGCGGATGAACATGGCAACGGAGAAAATGAAGACAAGGTACGATCTAAAGGCTACACAACATGAGTTCCAGGAAGGAGAGAAGGTCTGGTTGTGGAATCCTGTTCGACGCAAAGGACTCTCTCCCAAGTTACAGTGAAACTGGGACGGACCATGCACAGTCTTAAAAAATCTGAATGATGTAGTGGTGCGGATCACTGAAACACCTTCATCAAAACCGAAGGTGGTGCACTATAATAGGCTAGCCAAATATCACAAGTAACGGTAATTTTAAAATTAAAAATGTAAATACTGGTAAAATTTGCGCATGCGTAATTTAAATATTTGTATATAGATACTTGTACATATTTGTGAATTTTGTAAATATTTCTCACTTGATTTTTGTTTCTATTTTGTCGTTATATGCAACTTAGTTTTGTATTTGAGATTGTGTAAATTTGGTTAGTTTCGCCTCTTAACCAAGGGTTGCACTGCCTGGGACGTGCAGTCCTTGGGAGGGGGGCAGTGTTGCAAAATTGTAAATAACTGTGTTTATTTTTGTATAAATTCTTTCAAAGAGGCTTAGTAAATTGATAAAGTGCTAATTTTGTGCATTTCTAGTCGTTTTAGCGTTAAAATAACCTTATTTTCCCTTAAAAACGCATTAAAAAGCCCCAATAAGGCAGGTAATGGGTTTGGCGCCAAATTTGGCGACTTTTTCCTCCTTGGCGTTTTTTTTTTGGCGACCTTGGCGAGAAAAACCTTATTAGGGATATACCAAATATGGAAGCTGTAAGTTGATTGGTTGACCACTTTCTAGAGTTTTCTCGAAAAATCTGGGTTCCATGGAACAGTATATAAGAGCGCTTTCCCGCCAAGGCCAGTTAGTTCAGTTCAGTTTTCAGCCAGCTTCGCTAGCGCTTGCATTGCTCTTGAGCCTCTTTGGAAGAGACTTGCTTTATGTGTTATTGCTATACAGTTTGTACAGTGGATTTGCTATTGACAGCTGTTGTTTAAGCTGTGTTTACTGTTTGAATTGAAGCTGATACTTGGTTTATAGACCTGTATTTTTCTGGAACTTACTGTGAATAAATTACTGAATTTTTGTAAGTTTGGCCTTTCATTCTCGGACAACTCACGAACCCCCAAGTACGCAACAGTATAATAGCAATCTTTTCTCTTTTAAGTCATTCTTTTGTTGGTTTGCATGTATGACTGAGAGCCTTATATTGCTGAAACATTTGCATTTTCTAAAAGTGGTCAAAAGGTTATCAGATTTCAAATTGGATCTGTTGGTAATTATTCGAGTTCATTTTCACATCAACTCTTTACAGATCGCATTTTCCTGTATCGAAGATAGCGCCATAGCGCCCTACAGCATAACGAAACCGTCTCCCATCTGCCTACTGCAGAACTCGTGAGGATTTTGCCTTAAGTCATGCAAATATTAGTTATTTCCTTCTGGACCACCAAAATTAATTTTTTTTTCGTCCTAAAATAATATATTTCTTCACGTATAGTTCCAGAATATGACTTAAGGCAATATCCTCGAGAGTTATATAGTAGGCAGATTGGAGGATGTTTCATTATGGCGTAAGGCGCTATCTTATATGCATGAAAATGCGACCTTCCAAGAGTTGTTTGGAAAACAAACTTGGACAGTTACCACCAAAAGTTACTTTTTAGAAATCTGATACACATCGGACCACTTTTAGGAAGTACAAAATAGAAAATGAATATACCATATATCTAAATGAACAAAAGAGTAACTTAAAAGAGAAAAGATTGATACTGTATCTTAGTCAAGTCAAAACCTTGACCTAACGACATAGAAAACCTGTGGAGTGTTTTGTCTAATGAAGTACATGAAAATAGCAAACCATATCATTCAATGTATGAAGTAGAAATGACCATTATGGAGGAATGTGCGCTGTTCCCGAACCTTTCCTTAAAAAATTAATGAACTGATGCCAAATCGTGTGTTTCAGAGAAATGATGTGGCAACATCTTACTAAATTTGCGAAACCTGTATTTTTTTACGAGTGTTCTTATAATTTTTTAATAGTCATTTTTGACACTTATTTGTTTTTATTGATGTTTTATTATTTCTGAATTAATTCTAGTTATGTTAATTGTTCCCTTTTATTAAAACCTTGATATACTGGCATAGAATGATTTTAATTTTCAGTAAAATATTTTTTATAACACCTAAATAGTAAAATATTTTGTTTTCTTATACTTTTGTAACAAACTGTATTGTTTCTCTATGTTAACAATCGAAAAAGTTTTTCAAATAGTCAATATAAGGCTATCTAATCAGCATCATTAAAATCGATCAATGGCTGGACAATCTTCTATATAAACGTATATATTACCTCTTACCATAAAAGTTGTCATTTTTAAAGAGGAATTATTACAACTTGTACTGAAAGAAATTGTAATGTTAAAAAGTATCTCAAACAAGTTTTAAAATATAAAAGCTTAAAAAAAAAAAAAAAAAAAAAAAAAAAACTAAAAGGTAATTCGATTTTTGGCACGACTACTCGTTAATTAAGTGCATGTGAACATGAAAAAATTCACAGCTGTAGATTCTTCCTTACACCGAGACAGACAAATGTCTTTCCAATAAATGAATTTTTCACAGTAGCTGTCTTCTGTTATATTTTTCTTTTCATATAAATCTGTATATTAAAATGTAAATTTAACATTGTTCGTGTAAATCTAAAGCAAATAACATAAAAAAGGAATGGTAAAGATTTGTATTATTATTATTGTTTATGAAAGAAAGATTTTTCAGTTATCAGATATGTCTAAAGTTAACATTAAGCTTGAATCAAATTTTACAGTAATAAGAATTCCTATTATAAATTTAAAGTGTTTAAATTACAAACAAATATTGCACTTTAAAAAACAAACAAACAGGGAAATGCTTTTATGCTTTATTGCACTTATACTTACAACTCATAAACAAAGTAAATTTATGAAAATAAATAATATACTTAAGAAAAAAAATTGTTTTGACAAAGATATTATTTAATACATTTGTTCAAAGTATTTAATTTTATCAATAAATATTAATCATTATATAAGATATATTTTAAAGATTCGTAATTGACATCTCATAACATTTTATAATTTTAAAGTTCAGCATTTTGCGATGATGAATAATACTTTAGAATACTTTCGATGACGAATAATACTGGTGTGAAACAATGGCACGACTCCAATACCCACTATTATATGTATTTTTTGGACATATAAGGATAGATAGATTTTTCAGAAAAAATAATGTGATCAGAAGACATAAAACTGACCCAAAGAGGTAGAAAACTAAAATATTTCCAGTAAGTGAAACTTAATAAACGTGTAAAGACATACAAAACAAAGTTTACGTAGCTAGTTAAAAAAAAAAAAAAAGGTGGGGTTGTATTTTGAATTATCAATTTCCTAAATCTGAAACTGTCCTTCCTTAGCAGGATGACTGTTAGTTATACATGAGAAAGGATATCTAAAATGGATTTATGCAACAATTTTCATGAAATAGTTAGAGCCGTTTTTGAGATAACAATATTTAGCAAAACTTTGTATACTGAATTATTGAGTGGAAAACAATAATTACATGCAAAAGGATATTTAAAAGGGAGTTAATATGGCGAGTTTGAAAAAAATCCGTGCAGCCGTTTTTAAAGAAACGCACTTGCGAAACCTGAAATTGAGCTATTTGTGCAGGACGCCTATGAATTTTCCTGAATTAACTAATTATATCATTCGAAAACACGTCTAATAGAGTGTTTACATAGCAACTTTGAAGAAAATCGTTCGAGCTGATTTTTGAGATATGGACTTACGGTCCCACTTCCGTTATTCCATTTTTCATCAAAATCTGGAAAATTCATCTGTACACCAGACCTGTCTCAATTCTCAAGATTCGTCTTTCCATCTTTATTAGTTTCGGATACATGATATCCAGAAGATTCCCCACATACATACATGCACAAATACACATACTGACGAATTGCCAAATTGAAGGGAGGACACCTTAAAACGTGTATATCAAATTTTTAGACCGAATACAACCATTACCTACGGTAGTCAGGTAATGGAAGTAAAAACTAGTTGGCATAGGTGGACTCTGCTCAGTTCCCCATCATATTTATGTTCTCAGAAATTTCTAGTGCGAGACATATTATAATCATGTTAAAAGAAATGAATTTGACCAAAGCTTGATAAGTGACAGAATGAAATCCCCGCCTAATAGGCTATCCACCGTTCACTTCGATATATTTATCTTATTCTAATCTATTAATTTATTTTATCAGGGTCAATTCCGTTGTTTAGTTTTCATGCTACTATTTCCAATGCAATAATCCTCAAAATTCATATTTATATGAAAAATTTAAAATTTCGCTATGTCGATAAAATCGTAAATTACGAATATTTTACGAAATTTTCCTAGTAGAATATTTGTATTCAATTATGTTCAAACAAATAGCATAAACGTAATTTTGAAGTTGTCTAATGTATTTAGGATCCTCAAAATGGAAATTTGTGCTCAATTTTGCCTTATTCTGACATGTTAAGTAAATCGTAAATTCCAAATAACTTACGAATTTTTTAATTGGAAAAATCATAGTCTATGATATTCATGCCAGTATCCTAAATAATATTTCGAAAGTGGTCTGACATCTTTACAATGAATATATCCCTCAAGATTGACGTTTATGTGAAATTTTCTCTATTCTGCCATGTTAAGAAATTTGTAAATTTCCAATAACTTACGAAATCTTTATATTGGAAAATTCATAGTCATTAATATTCATGCCCGTGTCCTAAATAATATTTCAAAAGAAGTCTGACATCTTTACGATGAAAATATCTCTCAAAATTGACGTTTATGTGAAATTTTGCCCTATACTGCCATGTTAAGAAATTCGTAAATTTCCAATAACTTGCGAAATTTTCAAAGTAGCATATTTATAATTACTGATGTTCATTCCGGCATCAAAACGGATATTTTAAAACTGGTCTGATCTTTTTACAGTAAATGTTTCCATTTAATGCACGTTTAAGTGAATTTTTGTCGTATTCTCCCATGTTAAGAAAATCGTAAATTTCTAATAACTTACGAAGTTTTTAAATTCGAATGTTGCAAATGAATAGGGTTCTTGCCAGTGTCGAAAGTAATATTTTAAAACTAATCTGACCTCTCTGCGACAATTTGTTCTTGAGATATCGTGTACACAGACTAACACACTAACACACTAACAGACACCCTACAGACAGACACCATAGAAATTTTGTCATTTTCGGATTCCTCACACCTGAAAACGTGTAGAAAAGTAAAAGAACCGAGGTCGAAAATTTTCACGGTTACCTAAGTTCCCCATACCTATAGTATGATGGGGAACTAAAAGAAATCGCTATAAAATTTTTAGATGAAATTTAAAAGTGAATAATAATAATAATAATAATTAAAAAAAATAATAATAATAATAATAATGGCTTCAATATTATTGAAGGGCATATAAGTGCTGTTATTGCTCCCAGAGGTCATTGCTTCATGTACTGATTTCTTAGAATATATGCATCCAAATTTCCTGAAAATTTAATCAATTGTTCTTTCTACGATAATGTATGCGCATGATAAATATCATTCTAATATTTGCATTACTTCTTGGTGTTGCAATTTTAATGGCCAGTAGAGCATAATAACGCATGCCTAATGAAGTTTTCTCAAAATTTATTAAATCGTACTTTTGTTTTGCAGTGCTTGTTGTTTGTATCGATTGAAATCATACGACACGAAATATTTGGTAAAATATAATATTTATTTAATTTTTAACTTTAATGTTCTTTACCATTTCAATTTTATGGTTCAAATGGCTTAATTAAATCCATTATTTGTCTTTACAGTACATTAACCGTTAAAAGAAATATTTTCTTTACTTTTTTTTTTTTTTTTTTTTTCTTGGTTCAATCAAGCTGTAATCCCAACGGAGAATGAAAATTTCATTTAAAAGTATTAAATATGTCTTGAGATTCCTAATTTTTTGAACATGTATAATCTTAAAATAAAATAAATACATGAATGTAAAAATTAAATTTTTCAGATAATTACATACGATTACGTGAATTTAGTAACTAAAAAAAAAAAATCTTAAAAGCTTTATCTTTTCTAAAAAAAATAATGTTTTTTATTTCATCGAAAAATTTGCAAATGAAGTGTTACAAAATAAATATTTATTTATCGAACTTTGCTATAGTAAAAAATATAATATATATATATATACATGTATTTTTTTTTCCCCGAAAGTTTTTGAGGTAATATGTTATTTAACAAGTATCCATTTTTCTCAAAATTTTAAATTGAAAAATGTTTCTACTCAGTTAGTTAATTGCTTAATTTTTTTTTACTTATTTTATTGTGGAAGATCTCATTTTGAAAATTCATTGCTTTTAATTTATAGTTATGTTTGCATTTAAAAATCAGTTCAGCGTAAATTAATTTTTTAACACGCTTTTATTAGCTTCTCCTGTATGTATGTTTGTATGTATGCTTGTATGTAGGTATGTTTGTAACCGCTCTGCGAGCAAACAAAAAATCTATATTGTAAAAAAAGACTTTCCCTCGTGAATGCTTTGGCTGTGAGGTAAAGCTCCGCGCTACGAATCTAAATGTCTTGCGTTCGAGCCCAGTCAGGGGATATTTTTAAAAAATGGTTTTTGTTTAATTCTAAATTATTTTAATGAAAGATTTAAATGTATGTAAATATTATGGTGTGTCACTCACACGATTTTCTCTTACCCTGCATTTTAATACTAAGATATATATTTTGTGCTTTTTAGTTCACATTTCTATAAAAGCGTGTTCTTTAAATTTTTAAAACTATAATATTATTTTAGAATAATGTACTATTTACCGTAATCAAAAGAAGTATTAAATGCGAACAGAACCACTGATGCAATTTTTTTTTATAATAAACCCAATTTATAAGCGTTTCACCGGAGCCAATCCTTATTTTTTGTGTCATGAGCGGTGAGATTTTTGCTTAAAACTCAAATGATCTAAGTTTTAAAATTTTTATTGCAAAAACACTTATATTACCCTAAAGGCATAGCAAACACACATGACCTAGGCTTCGAACCTGAAAACTGCGGCTTCATACGTCAGCTCACTACCAACTAGGCTAGCGGGCTATGCACTGCAATCCATTGTTAAGGCAGAATTCATTTTATTTCGCTTCATACAAGATAGAAATTAGTTGATAAAACGAATACTCCATCAAATATAATCGATTTTTATACACTAAATACACTTATTGAAAAATATTTGTATTAAGTGTATTTCTAAGCATTTTTATAAAACGAAAAAAAAAAAAAAAAAAAATGAAAAATGAGATAATGAGCAATCTCATGGTTATATCCAAAAAACATAGTTTTACATCGCAAGACGTTGAACATTTGTCAGACAAATAGGACCGCAGAAAATTGTTAATTTTCATAAGCACAGATTAGAACTAACATTAAAAAATTACAAATATGGAATAGAAAAAAAATAAAGTGATACCGTCAAATATAAAATCAAATTTAATACTGTAAAATGTAATAATAAAAAATGCAACAACTTTCACAAAAAAATCGCAACAAGATTTTTGGGTCACAATATCCGTATGACCTTTCAAATGAACAATGTAGGCAAGAGTGCAAACAACAAAGGGTTCATTTATAATAACAAATATTATATAAGGGTCACTCTGAAATTTTTGAGGTACGGCTGAATCACACATATTAAATTTACCAAATTGTATGAGTGTTCAAAGTATTCCAATATCAATGCGCATTTGTAGGTAAATTTCCCTATGATTAAAAGCTTCATGCCATCAATTTCAAGGAATCGATAAAAAATTATGACTGTATAGCTTCACCAATCTCATCCTCGGACTGAAAACGATGATCAAGTTAAATTTTCTTTAAATTAAAAATTAGGCAAAAGTCACAAATGACAAGATCAGAGAATTAGGGTGGAATTTTTATTGCTTTGATGCGTTTTAGTAAAAAAAGAAAAAAAAAAAAGACTGTCAATTTTGCCGTAAGAAAAAAATGTATTTTTATGGTGAAGTATCTATTCTCTTATAAACAATTCTTGAAGATTTTCTGGAAGACACGAACTGCCGTATTCACCAACTTCTTAACACTCGGATTAAACCTCGGATCAGCGGTAATCGCTTGATCATACGAAAATCGGTATTCTCCAACGAAAATCCGCAGTTCACCGGCTACTTTAACACTTCGTTTTTGATCCTCGAATATCGGAGGATTAACAAAGATAATTCTCGTATCTTTTCGTAACGCATGCGCCCGCAGCTCAGCATCGTAAACAAATAACAAACATGGCTGACGTTGACGATCTATTCTCACTAGATGATATTGAAAGCTTAGAACTACTGGAAACATTTGAAAGAAGGAAAAGGACGGTGCATCAAATTAGAGTAAATGATTTGGATTCTTTGGATAATGTGGCATTTCGATATCGCTATCGATTAAATAAAGATTCCGTGGAATTTCTAATACGAATGTTAGATAATAGGCTGTCATCTGCCACAGAAAAGAATAATGCATTAACTTCGGTATAAAAAAAATTAATAGCTTTAAGATTCTCTTAATCATAAGAATCAAAATTTTAAATCGTAGCGTAAACAGTTGTCGTCTGAGTGATTATTCTTTTTAAAAATGTTCTAAAGTAAAATTGATTCTTAATCCGTGCGTAAACAAAAGCCAAGTAAACAAGAGTATCAGTGTTGCCAATTTGCTTTTTACCATTTCTAATCTTCTAATCCGAATGATTAGTTAATTGAAGCCGAATGGTGAATAAATGCTATCTTCGTTCTTGGCCAATCAAAACGAAGCTTTTATTTCTCTTCCAGTTAATCCATGGATCACGTAATCGGCTGATGGTGAATATCGTAGGAATTAATCCAGTGTTAGCTTTGATTCTCGGATCTGCTGATCCATGGTTTAATCCTCGATCAATGAAGTTTGGTGAATACGGCCCTTAGTGATGTACCAGTTAGCTGTAACTATCTTCTGTTCCTCCAGCTTTGAGAATTTTACCACTTCTGTACCTCTGAAGAATACGGCATACATAATTTTTTTTCGTTTATCGTTGTCTTTTCACCATTGTTGTTTTGGGGTCATCTATAGACCCATCTTTACATTCTCGATGTACTAGAACGTAAAAAAATGGTGAGAATATCTCATTATTAGTTTTGAGTTCAGAATCAAAGTGGTATTTACAATCATTAAATAATTTTAAGAATCCTTTATAGATTCTGAAAGGTATCGTTTTTGGTTCTGTTAAATTGTGGGCGACTCAACAACAAACTAATTTTTTAAATGCAGTTCTTCATGAATATTTTATGTATAGCTGCGGATCGAATGTAAAGTCCTTTGTGTTTCATTTGTAAGTGCGTCGTTTATAATAGAAAATCATTTTTCGTATGGCCCATACATTTTCTGGGACTATAACTGACAAAAGTCTTTTTATGTGTTCTTCATCCAGAAAAGAACTTCGACTTCTCTAACCCTTGTCCAATCAATACAAAATTCTCTAACCACCTTAATACATTAACACAAGATGAAGCTTCATTTCCATATGCTAATTATAGATGTTGAAGACGTTCTTCTTGATTTAATCCTACATTAAAATCTTAAAAAATCATATCGCGATAATGCTTTCGTGTCAGCTTCATTTTTCTTTTAATCAAAATGTAATATAGGACTACTACATTGCAATTGTTGCCACATATTGTAGTCAGCGGCCATAAAATACTTCAGATTCACATATTTAATCATTTTTTTTTTTTAGCCCCTATCTGTGGTATGGAAATACCTAGTCCTCTTGGATAAAGCTAAAGGCAATGAAAATTAAAATTTCATTAAATACTTTAAATATATGAAGATTTTATTAACAAATAAAGAAATATCAGAGGATAACCCAAATTCGTACCCATTAGTAAAATTCCCTATAACAAAAATTTGGGGGAGGAGAAGAGACGATTTTTTGTCTACGAAACTACATGTAATATATTGTTTCCAGGTGCCCTGATTACCAAAGACCAATTTTCAGGTTGATCTGCATATATATATATATATATGTTATCACCATAACTTAAAAACAAACAACTACAGAAAATTTAATTTTGACATTTTGAATTTTGTATTAGGTTGCCATTTAAAAATTTGACCAAGACTGACAAGTTTGAAGACAAAGTAATAATAGCGGGGATTTTTTTTTCTTTTTTTGAATTGTATGAGTTTATTTGAACGGTGGGTAGAGGAGGGTGGAAGCCTCCCCTCCCCCCTCCCGAAGAATTACATGTGAAATAAAACTGTTCTTAAACCTATTTTAGACTATTTTAAAAGTACATTGATCTTTATTATCTTACGGTATTGGTCTTAAGACATAATATGCAATCTACCATTTTAGTACTGAAATGCAGTGTAAGAGAAAATCGTGTGAGTGACACATCAGATTATTAAATTCATATTATTATTATTATTGCTGATATATTCTTTAGTGAAATACTGTCGGCAGCAAAATTATTGAAGCACTAGCAATAATTCGTATTTAAAAGATGTGCACCCAATACTGTTTTGTTGAGTAAATATTTGTCGAATGATGATCTTAGTCTTAGGCTTTTTATGAAAAAGTAAGTTCATGATAGAAATTAGCGATCAAACTAAAGAAAGATGTATGAAAAATGTGGATGTGTGTGTGCTTCAATAATCCTGCTGCCGACTGTATTTATTATCAAAGTTTTGCCCTTTTAACTATTTATAGTAATGATAATTATAAAATATTAATATTAATAAATGTATACACATATGGTGGCCAAGAGTGTGAAAACGGTAAACATTTTTTGGAGAAAATAGAAAAATAATCACATTTGTATTCTTCAATTATTCCTTAACATATTATTCGTGAAGAAATAATTAATTATAAAAACAAAATATCTTATTGCCACCTTAAAGGAAATACTCAGTTTTTATTAACTGCTTACTCTTATATGAATTTAGAAATAAGAGGTGTACGCAATAAAGTAAATTTTGTTGATTCTTCATTTAATTTTATAAATTTGTTCTTCAAAATTTTATCAGTTAACTAGTACGGTAAGGAAATAATATATAATAACAATCGTTAAGAACTTTGTTTTTAGTTTATTTGAATTACATATGTTTTATTTTTCGTAAGAAACAAATTGGAAAAAATTCAGTTAATCGCCATAAAATCGTCTAAATGATACAAATAGTGATGCATGAATAATATCATCATAATTTTTTTTTTTTTAATCACAATATAATAATAAAATTCCAGGCATAATTTTAAAAATACTCATTTCCTAAACTTTGATCTTTTTTAATTTAAAGATATATGTTGACTTTTTTTTTTTTTTTTTTTTTTTTTTTAAGTCTCTTTTATCGTTTAAATTTTTCTCTTTTCAAAATCCAAAGAAAACTTCGCGTTGAAACTTCTTATAAAAGTTCTCGGATATATTTCATCGAAAAGTTCTCAAAGAAGATTTTACGAATTCGTGTACTTTTCTTATCAGACAGCAAACATTCTCCATGGAAAAAGATACATCTATATTTTTTTAATTTGTTTTTAAGTTTAGCGAGTTTGCAGCTAAAAGTTTGTAGAAGATATTTTCTTTTTTTTAATTGAAAAAAAAAAAAAAAGTATTAGATTAATTGTTTAAAGAAATGAAGTAAAACTTAATAAAAGGTAAATAATAATAATAATAATAATATAAAGAATAAATTACTTGGTGTTTTTTTTTTTTTTTTTTTTTTTTTTTAATATTTACTTTTTCTTAACTTTAATATCTTTTTGTTGTAAGGTGCAAGGCCGACTGACTACGCTAGAGTCCTACGACTATACGTAGAATGCCCTCCATATGGGTATTTCTAAGGGGCTGTAGGTGGTCTTCCTAGCCCGTATTTACGCTAGTTTCAGAGAAAACAACGGAAAACTCCGAACGACTAAGTCAATGAGTGCGAAAGGGGATCGAACCTTGCATTTCCCATCTACCAGCTTTGAGCGCAGAACCGCTCGGCCGCTGGTGGGCCTTTAATTTCCTGAAATTAATTTCCACCTAATAACTATTCTTATAAATATTTAATTTAAAAAAAAGATGTATACCTTAAAAAATATTCTGTTAAAAAACAGAACTTTTTGAAACTATCCTACAGTAAATTTCTATTTTCTAAAACTACGGAAATTTACTTTAAAATTACATTTCAATCTGTAAGAAAATACATTATTTCTGTAAAGAAATAAAAGTTGTAACAATGGATACAGATTTTATCTAGTGTGTACCCTGTACAAGAACAATTGGGAGTGCCATGTAACAGCTAAAATGAGATTATGTGGCTCTGAGGTAGTATATTTACCTAATATGCATTGAACCCTAATTCGTCCTGACTACTGGATCTCGCAAATTTTATGTAAAGCGAGTATATATATACCATGTTTTTATTAACTCGATTTCTTGTTTGTTTTCTAGTACAAATCTTGCAATCGATTTTTAACTAACTTCCCGACTAGCTAGACATTTGAAACTTTTACAATAGCTCAGAACACGATGACAATGCATTCTTTTAATACTTTAATTCAATTAATAAATGTGTGAAAATTTCATATAATTGCTCTCTTAATTACGCATTTGATCATTTTCTTTCAAATTGATGGGATAATTCATTAAAAAAAAAAAAATAAAAAGGTATTTATTAATACATAGAATATTCAAGTTTATATGATGCAACAAAACATTTAAAAACGTGGTATATAAAAAGTTTTTTTTTATCTTGTAATTATTTTCTTTTTTACAGTGTGTCCTACGGAAAAATCTGTTATTTAAAAATGTTACCTTTATTCTTTGTTATAGAAAAATTTTGTCAACGAGTATTTGTCTATAGCATGCGGATGTTTTCTGAACATTTTTCTGCCAGATACTTTCTGTAACACAACTGTCTGTTTTGTTTTTCAGTGTTTCTTCAGTATTTGTACAACTATATTATATGGAAAATAACAACATTAACCGCTAAAAGTAATTAATATAAGTAATTGGAAAATATCGTGTTTATTAATTATAATAACCCGAGATTTACAATAATTCCTCTTTAACACCATGAGAATGGTGAATTTATACTAATATACAGGGTGTTTTTGTGAGACAAACTTGCAGGGGATGTAAGAGGGCATAATGATAACCTGGAATCACATAAAATTGCAATGAAATGCTTAAGTCATGCAGCAGAGGTCGTGTAAAGGAAGGTCACATTAAAAACACTGAATGGAGAGAGAGTGGGGACATTGAACGAATAGTCTGGCGTTCGTTTAAAGACTACTCGATTGTCGTAGAAGTAATAATTTTTAATAAATACCTAACTTTTTCCTTTTAAGGAAAATCTTGGGACAATAGTTATATTTATATCCATGTAGAGAGGTAATCAATAAAATTGTAGAAAGTAAAAGTATCGTGCATAACCGATTGAACAACCATATTTGATTAAAGAAACAGATCAATGCCCAGTCTCTTATTTTATAAGGTCTCTAGGTTGCGCGAGAAGTGATCTTGCTAAGAGTTAGCGTTTCCGAACCAGTTCTGAAGGCAGTAGGCTAAACGAGGTTTGAAGCATTAAACTGGCCGGCATGTATCTAACGTATGGAGCTGTGGACTATGAAGGTCATGCTTTTTTGCGCTTGTATCACTAACGTTTTCCGATTAGTCGTTCACCTTATTGTATTATCTTCGCAAGCAGGCACACAAGTTTATGTGAAACTGATTCTTTAACGAGAGCTGCAAAGTGTCTTAAGCGAGCGAAGAGAAAGCCAAAAAATTAGAAGAAAGTCCTAAGTCGTACAGAAAAAAATTCGAGTACGGATAACCGAGCGATGGCCCAACGCTTAGGTTTTTCCCATTTCACTGCATGAATGATACTGTAAACGTGTTAGAAGCTAAACTACATTCACATTATCTACAATGCATCCAGTCATTAGAGCCCTGTGGATTATCCATGACATCTCTGTCTATTTACTTGAAAAAATTGTCATTTGTATCAGTACAGCTGACGAAGAGAAACGAGACAAGCTAGTAATTTTCCAAATCATTATGAATTTCACAGTGAGTCGACGAGAAGTCCGTGTGACTCCTTCTCGTCAGAATTTCGAAGATCTTCTACAGCATGTGCGCTTTTCCTAAAGAAACACTTGTCAATAATATGGTTTATATCATGACACAGTGTTGTTGTTTCTGCTTTTTTACTTTGCTTCTTTTAACTATAGCTTACATAAAAAGAATCTCCGTATCTGCAATGCTATGTGATTCCAATTCGTCTTTGTTCCTCATTTAAGTCCCGCAAAAACACGCCCCCTTCACGACCTATAAGTCAAGCGTTGGTGGTGATTCATTTTGTATATATATAAATTATTTAATGCAAAATTATTTGAAAAAAAAAATAATTTTGACATTAAAAACACAATTAAATAAAATCATGAATTATCATTTACAATTTCATTATCTCATAGTGTGGTGAGGACTATTTTTCATGCTTCTTTGGGTGTCGCTCGCTTCTTTATTAGGCATCATTTTAGAAATTTGTTTTAAAAAATGTATTTATTTCAATCGCTATACTCCAGTTCATTACTTCTTTTCTACTTTAATCATATATTTCCGTTACTTATTAGAATTTTTATGACAAGTAAATTATAATACAGTTACATTTATCTTAATAATTTTAACAGTAATAAGTAGAAATATTTCCCCGTATAAAATCAGAAATTTCTAATATAATTAACTTTTTCATCTGTGAGTGAAAGGTATTTTTTAATTTTATCAGTCAAATAAAATAAAATAATATTTTTAAAGTAATTTTATCAAAATGTTTTATTATACATTACATATTTAAGATTTATTTTAATCATTAATGACGAATTTTATGATAAATAAAAACAGTTCGTTTCGCCATAATAAAAATCCTTATTTTTTATAACTAAAAAATGTTGCTAAATTTTCTCATTGCATTTTAAAACTACTAAAAAAAAAAAAAAAATAAAAAAAATAAAAAAAATAAAAAAAGATAGTTAACTAAAATTATAGTAAAAGAATAAAACCAAACATATAAGTATTACATAGACGAGTTATATATTTTTAAATAAATGAAATATATATATAGTAGTAATCTGCGCCAGACAATCATAAACATATCCAAGAAGTAGTCATATTTTTCGCATCAAAAATTTAAGGCCACAACGCATTATTTTATGCTCTTAAGTATAGTCATAAATTCCTGCATAAGAGTTTTTATATTTATAAGAAGTATAAGTACAATAACATTGCTTTAATATCAGAATTTTGACATAAAAATAAAGCTGTCTAGCATTTAAAAGTTAATCGCCAAGAAGTCTAGAAGCTATCATTTTATGTTGTGGAATATTAAAGTTTTATAGCTTATACTTAAGCATAAAATTATAACTAACGCAGTTAAATATAGCACTAAATTTTTTGCTCTTAAAATAATGAAGAAACTCTGCGTGTAAGTAAATAAAATAATATAGATAGGGAAAAAGTATATTTAACAATATTCTATAGGGTTTGTTTATGTCATTAAAAATACAGTTCATCAAAAAGAAAACAGTTTTGATTGTGTTTTCATTGATTTAGACTCCTTTTTTTTTTTTTTTAATTTCTGATAGCGCGGTACTTGCGAGTGAGCATTGACCGGGTGGTCGGCGAACTAATGGCCATATTTGTGAAGGAGTACCTGAACAGGGACAACACGTCCATATCTTGTCAGGGATTCAAACCCGGACCTTATCGTGTAGGAGTCAGGGACGCTAAGCACCACACTGTATGGGCGGCATTGATTTTGACTGGTGTCATGAATTAAAATTTTAACTTTCACTTTATATTTTCTTTTCAAAATTGTTGAATTAATTTAAAAAATAGTTATTAGATCATAAATGTATTAAAATAAAAGAATAGTATTTTTTATTTTTCGAGAAATTTTTATTTTGAATATCTTGTAAATGTTAACTTGATTAACTTCAAAAAATAATTAATTTAACAAAACAAATTCGTAAATAAATTACAAAATCTCTAAACGACTCTAAACGATTGATTTAGGTCAAAGTAATAGTATGGCCTTTCATCGTGGGGAAAAAATAGGTAAGAGCGCATCATCAAAGATACAAGGTGCACTTTTACCTACCGAGAAATTTTAAGTGACTTCTACACATAGCTTCCTCTGAAACATCTTTTTTTTTTTTTTTTTTTTTTTTTGAGTAGTGATAACATCAAACAAATAAAGAAGGTAAAAACGTTTAAAAATCGATTAAAATAAGGGAATAAGCGAAAAACATTAAAAAATTGTTCTATAATAAATGTTAATTGTTTGGTTTCACTGGTGAAACCTGTAAACGTTAAAGTCTTAAAACTTGCACTTAATTCGTTTAATATAAAGTAGAGTGATAGAATCATATTCAGTCTGTTTCTAATTAAATATTAGATTAAAATAAGAGAATAAGGGAAAAACATTAAAAAAATTGTTCCATAATAAATGTTAATTGTTTGGTTTCAGTGTGAAATCAGTAAACGTTACAGGGTTAAAACTTGCACTTAATTTTTCTTATGAAAAATAGACAAGAGTAGAATCATATTCAGTCTGTTTCTAGTTTAATAATAAAATAAATGTTCAATAGCGATTGATATGTTACAAAATTAATGTTCTAAGCACTGTAAAAGTTTTCTGCGGAAGTTTATAGCGCAGTATATTGGTAAAAGAATTTCTACACTTTGTGCTGTGTTCTTATTGTGTTGTGTTTGGAAAAAAAAAAAAAAAAAAAAAAAAACTATACTTTTCACTCACGTGTGTTCTAATGTTTTACAATTTGACATAAAAACATTCGTTTTAATTTCTACTCGCATGTGCTGAAATTTTTCAGTTTGCTATAAATCACTGTCATGAAATTAAACATTATTAAAATATTGTTATTTTATTTTAAGAAAATTTTCAGCATTTGATCCCAATAAACACGCTAAACATCGCATTGTGATTATAATCAGTGAAGTGACCGGTTTTTCTATGTTGACGCTAAATATAATATTAAGGAGTAAAATATTGTGTATTTTGTGTATTGTATCTGTACTGATAAGTATAAAGGATTTAATTCCAAAAATGTCGATTTTGAGTTAAGTACATAGTCAGACTCAGAAAAAAATTCTCAATCGATTGGTATAAAGGATTTAAGTCTATGTCATTTAGTCTTTGAGAAAATCCATTGGTAAAAAAAGGTTCAAGTCAGAAATTTACCATTCATGTATGGTATAAAATATTTAATTCAATTTTTTCCCGTTATTAAATGAAGGTTGACAATCACTGAATTGTATAAAGGGTATAAGTCAACGAAATTCCTTTTTCCTAATCGATTCTTCTGATTTGTTTTTAATTAGTTTAACTTTATTTTTCGTCTCCTGAAAAATCAAGAATATGAACTTAAATCCTTTATACTTATCAGTACAGGTATATATTTCTAATGTTATGCTTAACAAAATCATGTAAGTCTTGAAAATGCTTTTGCAATCTATCTCTTATATAACTTATAAATGCAGAGTATAACAAAACTAATGGTCAGAACCGTAAGGAATGATAAAACATTCACACAAACAACTTTTATCAGACAATGCGGGGTCGGAAAGCAAAGTGCAAGTCGCGACTGGGCGCTTTCTTTGGAATGAATGAGACGTCGCCTTCCGTAGAACCCACCATTCATCTGCTGTTTGTTGTCAGAGATGGAACAATATTCAAATGCGCTATCTAAACATCACCATAAAATCTCTAGAGAACCTTGTCTTTCGAATTGGCGTCGCAGTTGCATACATTAAGAAAATGCCTTAATATTGTAACGTCTACATTCCGGTATATCGCATAGAGAAACCTGTATTGCAGCTGGTTTCTGCATTTGTAGAAAAGTTTTCAATAATAAAGATTCTTTATCCTTTACTATTCGTCTTTATTGTATTCTCCATTTTTCCCAAGCAGACGCCCTATTGCAACTCGCCTTTTGCTTTCCAACCCAAATTTGTTGGTGGGAGTTATTTCTTTTGGTAAATTATATCACCCTTTACAATTGTGAATTACTTTTTTTACACCCTGTATATATACAACTACATTCGCTTGGTTTAAAATGAAGTGCTCCAATAAAACAAGTACATTGCAGTTTATTAGAAAATGGTGGTAGTATACTGTAAAGGAATTCATCTCGAATTAAGGGGAAATCACAACACCTAAAAATCCAGAAAAGCACTTTAAAATAACTTTTACGCCTTTAAATAAGGAGTTTCCTGCTTGTTTAATGAGTAAATCCCGTGGGAAAAAAAGTTGTAACTTAAATATACGGGTTTTATCTTTTAAAAATATAAAATGGAAATTTCCCTTTAAAAATTAGTACAGTTTTACATTTTTTACATTTACTTTTACAGTGATTTTTCTGTAACCGTTTGTTCATTTACTTCAAAAATACACGGAATTCAGATAGGAATTTTATAAGTTTAGTTTTGTAATTTTTATTATATAAAATTCATAAAATATGCTATCTACTAACTCTCTAAATACTTAAACTGCTTTTATAGGCATATATATACTTTTTTCTCCGAATGTATTGAGATCAAAAACCATACGTATATTACGTATACACACATTATAATAATCGCCTAAAATGCTTTCACTGATATTTTAATTTAGAAACTTTGAGCGACAGTTCATTAAATTTTATGATACTCCTTATATTTTGACTATATAAGTATTATCATGCTACAGTACTTACAAATGCCTAGTAAGGACTGCTTGAACTCTGCCATAAAACAATTGTTTTCAAAAAGTATGAGGCGTTCGTTTACGACAAAACATGTTTCTACATAATGTGCATGCATAAACATTTTCTTCCGTACTTGTTATTATATATTTTACTGTCTGAGTGTGCATTTATATGCTTACATATGCCGGCGATCTAAATTGCAGAACATTTTTTATGTCCCATTACTTCTACTTTATATACTGTACTACTGTACTACTAATCAAATTATTTAAGATTTTATTGAAAATGAGTTGAGATGTATTTTATAATAATATTTAATCTAATCGCATAACTATAGAGTATAATTCTTTACTAGAAGTAAAAAAAAATAATAATTTAGAAATAGAGTACAAATATTACTAATTAAATATAAATAATGACGTAAAGGCCTATTTCATTAAATTATTTTATATAAATACGAGAAACGTATTCGTCTATCGCAATGATAAAAAATCTAATAAAAATTAAACCACAATTTTTACTTTCTCTTAATGATTTATGGTAGAAAAAAGTATCGTTTTATGGATCAAATTTTTGAAATTGAGTTGTTATATTTACACTTCTTAGAGACCCCTGAAAAAATATTTTTAGTAGTTGGTCTGTGAGACCTTATCAGTATATTTTAAGAATAAATAGTATCAGTAACTTCAAACATGGTATTCTAAATCAGTATTCTATAGGGATGCTACACTAAGCTTTTCACTGGGATCAAGCGAGTTGTATACAAGGACATCCGAGAGTATTCAAATACAGTAGAATCTCGTACAACGCGCTCCCACAAAACGCGATTTCGTATAACGCGATGAAAAGTCTGCGACTATTACTCATACAACGCGATAAAGAGTCTCGTATAACGCGTAAAATAAATTAAGCACGTGACGACATCTTTTCTACTTTCAACCTGTTCAAGGTTACTTGCTTTTTCACTGCAGATGAGGATTGCTCCGTTACTATGCCAACACCCGACGCTTTTGGTCTCATTGCGGAATGAAATCGTCTGCTCAATGCATGTCTCCTATAACGCGATTTTCTATTACGCGGAACGTATCCCCCGCGTTATACGAGAGTCTACTGTATATTACTTTTAAGGGATATATATCTGGTAGATATAGTTTAAAAATTATAGACTGCACATAACAAAATTAAATGAGTATATAGTTTTATATACATAAAAGCATGTTTTGTGTAGAATATGGTGTTCAAACAATTCATCATTCGTTTACATGACTACCCAAAGAATTTGGTTATATTGTAGCTATACTAGGAAATTGTTAAAAGTGCATTCCAGGATTCATTAGATGTTTTTGACATATGACTAATTTTAAGTACACAGTGTGGAGTGTATATAGTTTATAGACAATGTACAGGCAAACACAAAATTAAGTAAAATTGTGCTTCGGACGAAAGCTGTCTAAATAATTTGGAATAAACTTAAAAATTTGATAAAAGCTTTGAAAACTTTTTATATGTAAATGTACGTTCTATATTTAACCAAGGGTGTGAAGTGAGGGGTAGCCGTTTTCACACAGAAAAAGATGTCAAATAAACTGTTCCTAAATTCTTTCTTAAATAAGTTCATATAAACTGCTTTTTATTTTGCTCATTAATCTGCAATCTGAATTTATATCATTGAAATGCGTCGAAATGCCTTTACATAATTTTGGGTATCCCTGTATATCGTTCTATAAATTATATAAACACAACGTGTAATAAAGTCGAACAAGTGACAGAACAGATTATTCTTTTTACATATATTTGCAATATTAACAAAAACTTATTTTAAAAACATATTACATTGTTCAAAATGTGTTTCACGGAATTTTGTGTAATGATTTTTGAATTTAAATTCCCAGGAAATTTATTTATAAAGCATTAAAAAATATTTCCGTAGAAAAAATATCAAATAATAGATATCCCAAAACATATTAATCGATGTAAAATACAAAGTTAACAATATTTATAAACTTATTACTTTATTCCTGAATTAGAAAAAGTAAAACTGTATTATATAATATATATATATATATATTTAAGTCTATTCAGTTGCTAAATTTCATATGAAAATCATTTTACACTTTTTTGTTAATTTAGTATTTGAAATATAGTATTTTTCACTTTCCAAAGCTCCAACATAAGATCTGCAAAAAGAAAACTTGATCAAGCAATACGAAATTAAATAAGAAACGCGAAACTTTCACTTAAAAATAGTAAAGTTTCTTAGTATTGAAAATCGATAGCGAGTAATTATCAGTTCTGCACGGAAAGATAAGTTTAAAAGATTTAGTACAAAAATTTTTCTTTAAAATTGCGAAAGCGATACTACTCTCCAATATACAGCAGTTCTTTTATAGATTACTTTTCGCTTTAGTTAGATATGTTAAGTTTTAAAGTTAAAAAACTATTTCATAAAGTAAACATTAATAATATTTATTTATTTTAAAACTTTTAAGCTTACTACTTTTTCCTTTTAAAAATTTTTTAATAAATCAAAAAATAAATTTTAAGTTAAATATAAATTTTATTTTTGTAGCTTTTGTTTTAATTACAATAAATGACTTTTTTTTTTATTATTATTAATTTAAATAAAAAATGCTGAATTTGAAAGCTTTTTCGAGGCAAAAGAATCAATATTTCAGAAACTGTACAGTTTGAAAACTGTTGGCATTCTGCAGTTATTAGACTGTACCGCAAATGGCACCATTGAAAATAAACTCCGAGAAAATAGCACTGCAATACGGTCATTGATATTATGGACGATTGTCATTTGTGACGAGACGACGTATGATAACTAACCGTGCTATGACTGACGTGCTATGATTGATCAATAAATGTGGTAAATGAAGTAAAGTAAGTGACTCCCAGACTTGCGTCTAAACCGACAGTACAACGAACTGTGTTACATACATAATATGGAGTAGAGCCCCTTAAATAAAATACATAGGCCGACGCATCGCCGCCATTTTTGTGCCTTGGAAGAAGACAGCATTCCCACTTGGCATCTTATCGTTTTCCTGGTATTTTTAAGAAGTCTTGTTCTGAAGCTATGATCGTTCGACAAAACTAATAAGTAACATTAATGTTCCTAAAAACATTTTTGTTTTCATATTACATTATCAGGATATCTTGTGGATGTATTGGAAATGAGATGTGTTATCAGGGCTGCTTCTGTTTCTTACACAAAATGTCGCCAAAGCTTAATAACACAGTAATAAAAGAACTTCTTAAATCGATTTATCAATACTAATATAAATGATATAATTAAAATAACACATTTCTCTGTACTTTACATTAACACATGTCAGAAATACAAAGAAAAATATAAGTATATTGTTGTCTTAAATTATCTTATGGAAATCTCAACTGTGATATCGAAAATCACATATTCTAAATTATGTATTACATTTCTGATAAATTTAATTCTTTCCCAATTCATTTTCTATCTGTATAAAAAGCGAGTTAATATTTGCGGTTTCATTCCTTTATTCCAAAAGAGCAAAACATTATATCTCTATTTCTTTAATAAAAAAAAATAAAAATAAAAGCAAGAGATGAGCTTTCAATCGCTTAATTCTGTGGAGAACAATTCGTTTCATCTCAATTAAATAAAACAGAATAAAATGTTTCCTGATGTCATTTTTGAACATTGAACAGATCACATCTGCTACTTAAAAATAGAAATAGCGTATACTTTTCGACTAAAGTCTATGAATAAAAATTTAACGATAAAATTCTTGTGGTCAAGAGTTAAGGTTGGTTTGCCAGATTCTCACGAACTGATAACGGATTTTTTGGCTAAGAAATCAATCGCCAATATATTTTAAAAAGTTATACTAAATTAGCTGCAACTGAAAAAGTTGGGTGTTGTCCTTGGCATAAAAATTTTCTGTGGTTTGGTGTAATGTATTCAGCCAACAATTTCATCACTTCTGCCTCTTCGCTGTTCCTGTAAAGACGTCTCTTGATTTGCTTCTCTCCCCGTGTCCATTCCGTCCCGTAATGTTCATTCATATTCATCCTTCCATATATTATACATAAAAACTTTTATCTGGATGTTTCGGGTGACTATTTGTATTGTCAATTTCTTCAAAAAATTTATGTGTTATTGAAATTGCAAGACATATGATGACTTGGAACTCTATTAAATGATTGCATTAAAGATTTCGCTTGCCTGTGTTATTTTTGCGACATAACGCTTCTTCTGATTATCTTCACGGCTGTTACGAAGAAAGAATTCACACTACCTATCAAATAAATATAACATCAAAATTTTATGCTTTTTCTTGAGTGATTATAGCAGTTAAACGTCAAATAAACTCCCATATCATACTTTACTTAGCTAAAATAATGAAATATAATAAAAGGAATTACTCTAAAGTAACACAAGACGATAGAAATAATGACTGCCGTTTATTTATCAATGAAACACGCTGGGAACATGTGGCAACCCTAAGGCAACAAAATGCCTGATGCACCAGCTCGTATATATAGGAGCCTTAGTATGAAGATGACGTATGGTCACTGCTTTGACGCTAACTGAAATACGCCTACAAGAAGAATGGCTTCAATTTGCAATATCTTCCCGAATGATCCGACAAATCACATGTTCTGTATGACCGACGAGAAATGTCTGAAAACTAACACCGTGCAATTTTTGCTGGAAAAAGGCAGTTATAGTGTGGATACGACACAATATGTTGTGGGGAATATTTTTATAGCATTTTTTAGGTTTTATCGTACTTCTGAAAGGTACATTTAACGGATTGTTTTATGTAACCATTGTTACCAATCATCAACAGCCGTACATGGCAACTTTTTTTTTTTTTTTTTTTTTTTTTGCGAGATGGATTTTTTCAGTAAAGTAAGAGAAAATGATATTCATCCAGAATTTTCCAAGGCCAATTTGTGAAGCACGATGAAAAATTCCAAGTGTAATATCAATTTAATTTATGGCATCGTGATTACGTTATAATAAAGAAATTTCGTTATGTTTTAGTAGAGGTTCGATATGATCCACAATTTGCTAAAAGGAAAAGGAATTAATGTAAAATAGAGTATTCAGGAATACATGACGCGGATTTTGACATATTTAAGATGAATTTATTTGAATCATTTAATGTAAAATGATGTGAGGATAGCGGCGTGGCATATCGACAATGTTTTAGATGTTGTTATGGTAAAAGACACATGCTGAAAGAGAGGTAATTTTAGATTACATTCATCACCAAGATTTGATTAATATCTCTCCGAGTAGGCATTTAGGAAAATAAACACAAATGTATCAAAAGTTGAAAGACAGAGCAAATATATAGGAATTACTATTTCTGTCAAATATAAATTTTGTCAAGAGGGTTTTTATGATCAACAAGAAATCTTGTAGATGATTTTCATGCCAAAAAAAAAATGTTAAATATGTACAGGTATAGTCTGCGACAGTTGTAATGAATCTATAAAGTAGCTGAAATTTATGCACTGGGAATACAATATCAAAGACATAATGGAACTCATTTATCTAATGTGAAGAATAATTTAACAACTGAAGTCCTGCTCTGGTCGAGTAAACTTGACCCGCAGGGAAATTTTCGACCCGCAACCCGACCCAAACCCACAGCTTCTGATCCGCAACTCCACCCACGACCCGCGAAACAGTATTATTCAATTTACATTTTACAAGAAACTAAATTAAAATTCTATTTCACTAAATACAATTATATTATTGAACATATCGTTCAGAGATTTAATTATTATATAAATATTACAAGTATATAATTATATTTAAATTATATTTAAAATAACTAGTCTAATTATAAACAAAACTTCAGTGTATAATATAACAAAATTTCTTGTGTATTACAGTTACTTTTAAAAAATGATGTGTTATGAATTTTTTGTAAATGTTGTGCTTTTATGTTTGACACTGAAGAGGGCTAGTGTTCTAGCCAAAACGTCTATCGAGTATTTTAATGTTTTTAGTTAAAACGTATTTTTAAAGTTTTAAAAATTTTTGTATTCATTATTTATTTTAAATGTTACATTGGTTTTAATATATTAGTGAGACGTATAAATTATGTTTCATTTTATTAAAATATCTATGTAAGTTTCAAAATCATTTTAGCGGAATTGAATTAATATCAGAGTCATTTTATTGTTTACTGGCAGGCTACGCCCGCTTCTCTGGTCACTAAATTTAAATGAATTTTCAGAATAATTGAATCACTATTTATTTTTTTTAATGACATTTTGGGCTTTGTAACATAATTAAAAATTCCTTTAAGGTCAAAAAGTCAAAATAATATATTACGAATGAAATTAAATCAAATATTTCATTTACAAATTTAATGGATTATGTGTGGGAAATAAGTACACTGTAATTTAAACATTGCAGCTCTTAGAACTTCAAAACTGATTATTTAAAAAAATATATTCAATATTCTTTAATATTAGGCTGTTTTTTGTTTAATATTAGGCTCTTATTTTAAGATAAAAGCAATCGAATGATATCGCTTCGTGAAACTTTGCAACGTAATATCTTTAAATATAACTTGATGTATATAGTGCTCGCACAAAAAATTAGCAGTTTTTAGAGTTCTTTTAAAAGAGTATAACATCTATGCAGTATCTTTTTAAAAAGATTGTTTTTACTAAAAAAAAATGGTCGACTGTCATCACCAAAAGAGTTAAATCTAGGCCAATCAAAAATAGGAGTGGTCCGCCTGGATGAGTTTTGCCAACAAACTCCTTTCTTTATATATATATATATATATATGTATGTATGACGTTTCATAATAATAATAAATTTTATACATTTGCTTTTTGTTCTTCTTACTGAAAAGAAAAGTTCTTAGAAAATAAAACTTTGTATGTGAAAGACTGTAATAGAAATAAATATTTGTGGGAAAAAGAAGTATTATTATTCAATATCGATTACTGATAATACAAGTATTCAATAATTCATTGTGTAAGAAACTTAAAAGATTTAGTATTGTATATTTCCTTTTAGAGTGAAAAAGACTAATGACTTTCCAATAAACTAAAAAGTTTCTTTTTAGTTTTTCATTCATTTTATTGTGTCCTCTTTCTCTCACTCTTTCTCACAGTTCCGTTTAAAAAATATATAACATTGTTGCAAAGGGAAATTTGCGCTTATAATACACAGAATAAAAACTATAGCTGCAAAAGAAAGTTATAAATTATGCATTACAATGTTAATATTAGATAAGGTATTTATTTCAAAGTCCGTTACAAAGTTCTTTTTTTTTTTTTTTTTTCTATAAATAATTCTTTTTAAATGTTTTTAACGGTGGTTATTAAACGGTATCACTTAATTGAGCTAGTGGTGAAAATGTTATTACGTGTATCGTGTATGTGTGTGTAACATTGGTATGTTTTATAAATTAAAGGAAAATTTAGTATACTCTAATCTTTAGAATGGAAATTTGTATTCTATGAGGAAGTATATGTTACTTGTATATATACACTTTTTTAATGTCTGTCAGTAAAGCAGAAATATAAAATCTTCAGATTATTTCATACCACTATTTACGAAATGTTTTTGCGTCGTATTTAATCAGAGATTTTTCGATAATAGATAAAGAGAAAAAAAAAATGTTTTTCAGTGATCTGAAATAATACAGAGGGTGATCAGCTCTGATAAAGAAAGTTGTATATGTTGTGTTACATACGCAATGCTTAAATATGTATAAGTAAAAGTAGTATCTTTAATTTTATATAGAATCAATATACATATTAGGCTTTTTATAAGAATCACAAAGCTATTTGATTATTGAAGAAATATTTGTTTAAAAACATGTCAGAAAAAATTATAACACATTTCTGTAACACTTTTAATTTTCTTCAAAATAAATTAGAAATAAAAATAAATAAATTTCCTGGTGAGAATGAATAGGAATGACATTTAACAATGTCTTCATCTTTAAAAATGATCTTTGCTGAAAATTGACGCTTTATCTCTTTATTATTACAGTAGCATCGCTTATTCAATAAGTATTTTATCTATTGATGTTCTCGTGTTTTACATTATTTTTGTAATGCGGTCATTTTTATTTTTATTTTTTTATTTTTTTTTTATAAATTATCTTACAAAAACATAACATTTTAAATAATTTAAATTTAACCCCAAATTTCTTGTATTTTCTTTTTTCACACACACACACATATATATATATATGCATTTCATTTCTTTATATCATCATCATCATCATCATCAATTTCAGCCTTTATCAATCAACTGCAGGATGAAGGCCTCTCCTAGGTAATTCCAAACTGCTCTCTTTTCTGCATTTTTTCTCCATTCTGCTTTTCCAAACAGCACAATTTCATCTTTTTAACGGCACAGTACTTATTCTTTCCTCACCTCTTGGTAACAAAGATAGGACTTTGGCGGTCCATCAATCATCATTTCTACTCGTAAAGTGCCCAGCCCAGCTCCATTTTAACTTCTTGAATCTAGAAAAGCATAAGTAATTTTGATTTGGTTCCTAATCCAAGTGTTTCGCTTTCTGTCTCTTCGCGTGAATCCTAACGTGAATCTCTCTATGCTTCTCTGGGTTGTTTGCAGTTTTTGTATAGCTTTACACGCTTACGTATATCTTATAACGTCCAAGTTTCTGAAGCATAAGTTAAAACAGGCAAAATGCACTGATCAAAAACTTTTCTTTTAAACAAATTGAAAGGTCGCTTTTCAATACAGCTCTGTTTCTTCCAAATGCTTTCCATGCAAGTTTAACTCGGTGTTTAATTTCTTCCATGATGTTCCCTTTCATCGTAAGAACTTGTCCCAGATAAATATAACTGCATGCCGTTTCTAATTCCCCCATACTAACAGTGATCTTCATTGCAGAAACCAAGGAATTTAACATAACTTTTGTCTTGCTGAGGTTCATTTTCAATCCAACGAGCTGATTTTCTTTGTTTAATTCCTGAAGCATTTTTTTCAAATCCTCAAATGAGGAGGCAAGCAGTACAATATTATCTGCAAATCTGAAATGATTTATAAACTCTCCATCATTTTTTTTGCCTTTCTGTTCCCAATTTAATTTTTTTTAACTTCTTGAAGTCTTGCGTTAAAGAGTTTGGGTGAAATTCTGTCCCCTGGTCTTACACCCTTTCTAATTTTTTTTTCTCATTTTGTGGAGTTTTAATTTGGCTGCTGCTTCTTTATAAATGTTCTTTATATATACCCTTTATATATATCTTTATACAATTTCTTTATATATATATATCTTCGTAAAAATCAAAATTCCTTGAGAAAATCGACCACTAAAATTAAAATTATAGAAACAAAGATAATTTATAAAAGGATTGAAAGAGTGCTGCTATATATATATATATATATATATATATATATATATATATATATATATTAAAAGGAAGGCAATCACTTATTTGACTTTCTTTTACTCATCATATCAGATTTGCGTTCATTAATATAGATTTTAATGTAATTAAGCTAAAACTAGAAGATTTTAAAAAGGAAATTTAAAAGACAACAACATAGACCAAGTTGTTTATACAAAGATTTAGTTTTTGAACTCAGAACATATTTAGACGGTTGGCTAAATGGTTTAGATATTACAAATTTATATCTGCTCTGTAAAGAATATTACTGTTGCTGTTGTACATTTTGTGAGTCTAGCATATGCTTCATCACAAAATTGTGGAAAATTACTAAGTTTATATTATTTTATTATTAAATTTCCTAATGTTAAGGCAAATTATTCACAGATTGTTTCATAAAAATATATATGCCGGGTGATCCAAAAGTTGCAGAAAAAAAAAAATCATCGTAGCTCTATGCGATTTTCACTGAAATATACAGAAAAACATGAGAATTTTTATATAAATAAGAAAAAAAAATAGTTATGTTTTTCACCAGCTTATCGCGCTGTATTTGCAGTTTCCTCCACATTTTAAACAGATCATCCGCCTGATCAAATAACGCCATATAGCAAATATTGAACCTCTTTTGCGAGAATTTCCAATGCGCAACTTCTGACGATTATTCTGATGAATGATTGCCGTGACATTGAACATTTATAGACCTCGTTACGTTGTTAAATATGCTGCACCACTGTAAAAAAAACTAATTTTAAAGTTTAAGCGACACCCGATGCAGAAAATTCAAAGTGATTTGCTAATAAATCTTTTGTTACCTAAAAATAGCCAATATCTTTCTGTGCATTACAAATTACAGTAAAACCGCATATTGCTACGGTCAATACTTATAGAATATTTTTTTTTTTCTTTTTACTTTTTCTGTGACTTTTACATCACCCTGTATATACACAGTATTAAATATTCCATGGGGATTTCTATACATCTGTTCATCTATCGTCTTATATTATGCACTATTAATACCTCCATTCCGTGAAAGTCAAAACTGCGATCAGGCGGGTAGAGTTGCGCAAGTGTTGGCAAGTGCAGCGAGTCTGGGGGAAGGGGTGGGGAGCGAAGCCCCTAGTATTTTAAAAGAAAAGGAAATTGAAACTAAAGTTTCGTTTTGGGGGTCTAGTATTAGAAACTCTAGACTGAAAAAAAAAAAAGTTTTTATTGGAGGGTAAATCGCAATAGTCCTCATAAAGTATAAATTGTCACTTTAACGTTTTTAATAATTAACATATCTAACTAAAAATCCGTAAAAAAAAAAAAAAAAAAAAAAGAGGTTTATTCTGAAAAATTGATTTATTTTCTTCTGGTTAAAACATATTTTAGATAAAGGTTTTGTAACAAAAAAAAAAAAAAAAAAAAAAAAACTTTATAATTTTGTGAATCCAAAAGTGCAAATGTGTTATTCAAAATAAGAAGGATGTGGTAATTTAATGTAAATTCCGAAATCCATTTTTCTTCTTTAAAAATGTGCGAAAGCAATTTCTTCAAATGTTTGAGAAGAGATTAAATTAGCATAACATAGTCGCTTCTAAAGTAACTTCAACTTCGATTTCACGGTCCAAATTCGTGAAATGCTTTATTTTGGACGGATACACTTTTCAAATGGCTGTTTATCTTAGTCTTATCTTTAAGTGGGGATCACGTGATCTTGTACTAATGTGTGAAATTTATCCCATGAGAGATGAGACGAACAGAAACGGCCTTAAAAACGCAATAAAATAAACTGTTAGATAAGCACTGGGAATTAGAGAAACGTTTGTTATTCTGTATTAAATGTATTATCTTCAAAAGCGGCTGGTAGAAAAAGAAGATTAAAGAATAAAATTGAAAAAAAAAAAAAAAATTGAGTTGTATTTACTTATCTGCCTTTTTAATTTTTTTTCTTAATATATATTTCTCTTTTAATTTTTATCGAACTTAGAAATCAAATACAGTTTTGTGAAACATTAAAGATAAATCATTTTTAGATTTTATTAAACAAAACTATTATTATTATTATTATCATCATTATTATTAAATACTGAAATAATTGTTTGTTTTAAATAAATAATAAAACAGATAGATCGCCTTAAATTTTATTTTCAAATAAGTTTAAAATAAATAATTTTTTAATTAAGTAATTTTTCACAAATTTTTCTTCACGAATACCATTAATCTTTATCGATTGAATTATATGATAAATTTACTAATCTCATCCCAAATCAATCCATTCATATACACACACGCATATACTTCACCTATATCTTAATTAGTTTTACAAATGCATTGTTTTAACGCAAAGCTTACAACTTAAATTATTCTCAAACCTCTCTTAAAGTTTACCTCTATTGAACAACCATTTCATTTAGGGCCAGGTTTTACTCTATCCCAAAATTTTCCGATAACACTTACTAGTAATGTAACTTAATAATAGAGTAATTTTTGGAAAGAATGAAAACTTTCAACAATTTTAGAAATGGAAACATAATGAAAAATTGTCATAAGTCTGCATTACTGACAGGTGAAGACGGTGTCTCCAAATGTCAAACAAAATCCTGATTTTTCTTTTCGTATTCACTTTTCTTTTACTTTTATAAAGATTTTTTGAAAAGTATAGTTACTTATTTATAAACTATGAGCATCACCAGAATATTAAAAATGACAATAAATAGTTTTATATTGAACATCTTTCCCAATTTTCGTTTTTGAATGAATATTTTTTTAAATGTTATTCACATGCAAAAAAAAAAAAAAAAAAAAAAAAACGAAGAAAAAGATGAAACAAAAAAGTGAATACATGAAGCGAAATCCGGTTTTAATCTAACACATGGATGCGTGTGCATCTTTACTTATCTGTAAGGAACCTTTTTCATTAAATTTGTTTTTCTAAAATTGTTGATTTTTTTATATTTTCCAAAGCTTACTTCCGAGATATAAATATTTGGAGCTATAAATATATAACTTTTAAATATTTGGAAAGTTAAAATATGCATAGTTTTAAAATATGCGTAAAATAAGCTTTTTGTTTCCCCAATTTTATAGTTTTATAACGTTAAATACGACACATTCATAGTGCTGCGTTCAGATCGAAACTAAAATTTATGCAGCTTTCTATTTTTACACAACAAATTATTATATTAAATTGCAAAAAATAAAAAATAAAAATAAAAATAAATAAATAAATAAATAATAAAAAAATAAATTGTTAAATTAACTGCTAAGAGTCAGAAGTAGTATATTATTCAATTATTATAATAAAATTTCAGGTAAATAAATCTATTTTCTATAATGACAAACCATAATTAAATGTTTCATTAAAACATGTTGCACAATTTTGTATTTTAATATAGTCGGAAGCAAGGAATCAAAAAATGAAAGTACAGTTTAAAAACGACATTTTTAAGTGTCTTGGTGATTTTTTAATATTTCCGATTCTGTAATAACTCTATGGTTATTAATAAAACTTTGTATTTGAATAACAAAAGTTAGAGAGAAAGTACTGGTGAACAAAAAATTTTAAGATAAGATTAACTTCTGCTTTTAAATGAAATTCTAATAAAACCTACAGAAAAATATTTTAGGCATGTTTCTCAAGTTTTTTTCATGTTTATGTAATAGTTATTTTGAAAACATATTTTTAAAAGATACCTTAATAATTATATTCTTTTAAATCATAGATAAATAATTTAATAAAAAATCAAAAACACATTTTTCAGTATATGTTACAATAGAACGTAAAAAATTATTTCTATTCAAGCAATACTTTTAACTTACTAAAATTTAAATTTATAAGTATTTTAAGTTCTTTTAGATGAAACTTTATATTATGCTCAAGTATCTTGTCCCTTTTTTTTCTTTTTTTTTTAAATATCTCGAACTGAGTATCATTTTTGAAATATGCCTCTTCTAAGCTATACTAGGAGCGTAACTTGAAACGTATTTTTCGCAAGAACTTTTTTTTTTTTTTAAATAAGTCAAGCTATAGTTTTTTTCAAGAAATATGAAAGAAGAATTTTTGAATATGAAGGTAGAATTCAGAACGTTTTGGAATAATATTACATAGCAAGGAAAAAAATGAAACCCTTTTCATTTAAAGAAAATAAAGTAAGAATATTGAAAATAAACTACTGCTTAAATAACTTGAAACTCAAATTTTTGAAGAATACGACTTAAAATATTAGAGAGCTTTAATTTGGGATGTTATTTGATATATTTTATTTTAAATATTTCTCAATAAAAAATCAAAAACTTTAATATTATTGAAATGTAAGAGTTCTAAAAATAATGTAATGTTGAAATTAAGATAAATTGAAAATTTTAAATAATGGAATCAAAAACAGACATTGATTGATGAGACTGTTTGCAACAAGAACAACGTATTTACACGTTTTGAGATTCCCGGAACACAATTTTACCGTTGAAAATAAATTCTCTACGTTTGTCTCTGTGTGTGTTTTATTTCGAAACTTTTACGGCCATCATTTCTATAGAAAAATTCATGAAATTTTCTATCTGTTTGGGTCGTGATATAATGTAATGCTTATTAGATTTGTGTATATATTTTCTGTCAGGCGACGCAGCTTGATCTTTTTTTTTTTTTTTCATTTGAGAAAGACTATAACTCAGTTTCTATGATGTATAAATGCATCAAACTCAATACATAAGGTATTTTAAAATTGCATATACTGATATTATAAAAATCTAAGCTCGTGCAATTAAATTGCATAACGGTCATAAAACGGTGCTGCTTGGATGCAAATTTCTCATTTTTGGAAAATCACTATCTCGTTTTTTATGGTGTATAAGTTCACAAAAACACAAAATGGCGATTATGGAAAACTACGCTGATTCTAATTCAGTACATGTCGGCCTACTGATGGAGCTATTCACTCATAATTTTTATAATGCGTCTGGTAGTAACATCCCGGCTTCTATGGCACAGAATCACACCATAATCGTCGCACGTGAATACAGCAGAAAATGAGTTTATCTTTCCAATTGAATTTCTCTAAGTACTAGACAAAAAAAAAAAAAAAAAAAAAAAAAAACGAATTAAAAATTAAAATTTATGCTGACTGCTCCATATGCTTTATTGATAAAATAAAAGCAAGTAGCCGCGTGTCTCCTTTAATGACAAAATAAAAGCAGGTAAAAAAGCCATAACAAGCACCCACGGGCAATTGAAAATCTCTTTATGTTAATGAGAGTATAAGAATCGATAAAAAAATAATATCGCATATGTCAAGCAAAGATATAAAATTAAGAAAAATACATGAAGGATTATACATGAATTTAACCTAAAATTATCCAAATATTCATTTCGTTATATTAAAAACGTTTTTTTTTAAAACATGTATAATTCTAACTGTAAATTTATTTATTTATAATATTTTCCTAACTTTCAGAAGAAAACAAATTTTTGTAATGTGTGATAATTTACATCCCAATAGTGTTGCTATACTGCTTGATACACAGCATTGCATTTTTCACGATTTTTCAAGTACCGTTTTTCATGACCATAGATATAGTGCACGAAAACGAACAAAATTTATAATATAATATGTTCATTATGAAAAGCTATGATATTGGTTCATGTACTTCAGAGGTAACCTACGAGGTATTACACATCAACTACAGTAAATCTGAAATGAAACTTTTATTCCATTAACTTATGCAAGAATAGTCACACTTACGTCTAAAGGAAAATTAGATAAGTATTTGGAAAAAAAAAAAAAAAAAAATCTGCTTTTGTTACTATTTCTGATACACAGTTTTCCGAAAAGAATTACACATAATTAATGACAATCTATATAATATTTCTATAACGTGGACCAGTTTCAATTACTTTTCGCCGAAACGGTACGATACGGGAGGATAAAAAAATAATATTTATACATGAACAATATTTAAGCACGCGAACTTAGCTCAATGGACTAATAAGAAAAAATGACGACATTTGTCTGATAAGATTATTTTACGAAAAAAAATGTATTTTTAACAGTTGTTTCTTCAGAATCTTTGCAAGCGGTATTCTAAACCTAGCAATATTTTAAAGATATATACAGAATATGAACTTTTGTGTCATAAATTGACTAAAAACTACAATCATGAAAAATATAATCAAAATAGGAATTACTTTATTTTATTTTATTTATTTATTTAATGTATATATATATATATATATATATATATGCATGTATATATATATATATGTATATATATATATGTATATATATATATATATATATATATATATATATATATATATATATATATATATATATATATATATATATATACCAAAATTAGTAAAAAGTCATCGCCAACATGACGACAAAAATTTAAAAGGCGTCGTGGGAGTCCTATATTAAAATTGTACTGCCTGTGGAAGTGTGAAAATTGGGTCATGAGCTATGAAATTTATTTGGAAACCTTTCTTTGAATGCTTTTGGTTTCACTATTGTACAATATTAATTTGGTTTTATTAATGATTTGACTTCTGGTAAATTAAAATTTTAATTAGGTGGTGAAATTGGTATAACATTTATGAGTTTCAAATTTAAAGGTAAATAACAAAAGAAATAAAATGGGAATATTTCGCACGGGTTTGCTACTTATATTTATTTATATTATTATCCAGAGAAATAGAAATAATATTCTTTTTTAATTCTTGTAGAAATTTAATGGAAATTTATGCAATTTATTTATGTATTTAAGTACACACACACACAAAAAAAAAAAAAAAAAAAAAAAAAAAGGATCTTTGAATTACCATATAAATTACATTTATAAATACTAAATACTAAATACTAAATACAGCATTAAAAGCAAAATCATTATCAAAAGTGTCACCTAAAGAAGGACTATTTTAAGATGCCGTAACATAAAAAATAATGGCTGATGTAGACAAATTTTTCATAATAATGGGCGAGCGAGAATAGGTAAGATTTCAGACGAAATGGAACAAAGAGGTACTGATATTGCTCATTTTTTATAATAAAATAAAAAGAAAGAAAGTCTGATAGAAAAAAAATGAAACGAATAAAAATAAAGTAAAGCTTTCTTACTACAGGGTGTCCCAAAGTCTGTAGACATTTTAAAAATTCGGTAGGGTAAGTGCTCCAGTGATTGACACTTTTAGAGCAATCTCTGATGTTTTTAATGCTCTAGTCATCAGAAAATATTTTTTAGAAATCTTAAGTTAGTAGATATGGTGTGAAAGACATTCAGAACCACATATATGTTAAAATATATACATTTGATAACAATTATTTTTTATTTATGAATTTTTATTTGACACCCACTCAATGTTTCAGTAATTGACACTGCCTGTTTTTCCTTCTTTCAGTAATTGGCATCCTATGTTCCAGTGTTTGACAGTGCTAGTTATTCGTTTTACCAGTTATTACCACCCTATGCTCCAATGTTTGACATAAAATGTTAAAATTCTTATATGTAAAATATATAATTTTATTATTTTTCTTATTTATTAATTAATTCGTGATAGATGTCAATTACTGGAGCATGCCAATCAATGGGGCATCTACCCTACTATTGAATGAATTGGTAAAATTGAACGCTTTTTGCGTAAAAAATCCTTCTCGTGAAAGGGGATTCTTTTGGTAAAGAAAAAAAATATAGTTAAATTTTTTGTCGACGATAGTTGAAAAATAGTTAAATTTTTCGCACAGATGTGAATGAAAATTATGCAAATGAAAGTCCTATAATTTGCATAATTTTGCGATTAGAACAGTTAATTTTTTATTTTGCCTCCTACTCGTGCATACATGAAGTTTTAATTACGATACTGACTTGGTGGATAAAGTGTTATTGGTGAAGATGTCTTCTTTTAGGTAAGAACTTCCGACTGAAGCTGCAGTTAGCAGCGTTATGACTCGTTTGTAAACTGCAATTTGTGGTGACGACGGACACATAGAATATGATTTATATTCCTGTAAATATCTGTGTGCGAATAATTACATGATAAACATGATAACATGATTTACATGCGAATAATTATGTTTTTCATGAAAATATGTGATCTGGTAACACACAACGCCCTCTATCAACAAATTGCTTAATTATTATTATTTCTTTACAAAAAAAAAAAAAAAAAAAAAGAAGAAGAAGAAGAAATAGAAAAAGAAAAATCCCTTTTCACGTGAATGATTTTTTCACAGATTCTATCGATTCATTCAATAGTTATGATAATTAAAATGTCTACAAACTTATGAGATACCCTGTATACCTGAACATTATTTTATTTTAAAAGGGGAAAAAATGATCGTATTCATGTATACAACTACATCAAAAATTTTTTAATATGTTGAAGAATAAAGTACACATACCCATTCAGACTTTGAGTTACATTCTAAAAAGTAACTGTCATTTCAAAGCAATACAACAATTTAATGATTTTTTTTTCCTTTTGTCAGAAATTGTATTACAGAACATTTAACAACACCATTTACATGCATTGGAAAGAATAAAAAGACGTAATGTGACAAAATATTTTCGTTTTTATATATTAAAGATACATATTTTATTCATATACATATAATCCTAATATTGGCATGTTTATTAAAAACATAAAATAAAATAAACCTTCAAAATACAAAATATAGAATTTAAATTTAGAATTTTCTATAAATTTACATGCAGCTATTAGAATTTTATAAATTGTTTAAAATTATATACATACATACATACATACATATATATATATATATATATATATTATATTATATTATATTATATTTATATTTAGAAAATCTTTTGAAACATTTCACAAGAAGAAAAATAAATCACATGAATAAATGAAAGAATGAATTAAAAAAAATATTAACAAAATCAAATAATGAAAGTATACATTAAAATAGTACTTCTTCAGAGACGGTAATTGAATAATGTAAGCAAATAATAGGTGAATTTCTGTATAGCTGTAAGCCTAAAGCCAAAAAATTTTATATATAACGTTTTCAATGTAGAGGAAACCATTTATATATATATATATACATTTTTTTTTGTATAGCATTTGAGATATACATGTTAAATTATAACATAGTGGTATGAATAAATTTCCCTTCAATTATATATTGATTAAATTCTTTTTCTTTTCATTTAGTTTTATTTATTATATTATTATTACTTTTTTTTATAATGTATATGCATAGTGTGTTCGGCTTCACTATCATATATATTAATTTTAAACATATATAAGCAATTATAAAATTGAGTAAAAGAGGTTTAGAATTAAAATATCATGTACAAGTTATCGGGAATTAATTATAAAGAACTATAAAATTTAAACTTTAATGTCAAAAAAAAAAAAAAAAAAAAAAAAAAAACTTTAGGAATGAAAAACACATTACACTAATAAAATGGTATAAAACAATTAAACACTGTATCATAAAATCTACGCGAAATATAACAAAAAAGGTGGCTTAAACCATTTTTTGATCTTCCGGCAAGAGTTCTCCAATAATATATATACACGTTCGTTTCAGATGTTATTTGCAAATAAAGAGTGAAAACAAAGATAACATAAATACATTTATATATTTATATTTTAATTTGAGCAAGTCCGTGAAAATTTTTATTTAAACATATCTCTAAGCCTTTTGATGATAGTTTGCAGAAATTTCGTACAAAACCGTATTAGTGTTTTGTCACATTTTAGGCCATTGGATATTTTTGTAGGAAGGGGGGGGGGGGATTTAAAAAAATTTAATTTTGTAATTTTTTAAACTGAATCATCTAATGGGCTTTTGTGAATTTACAAAAAAAAAAAAAAAAAAAAAAAAAAAACCTTTACTTTATGCATCTTTTTTTAATTTATAATTTGACTAAGATCAATATTTAACAGATTAAAGGGAAGGGGAATATTTTTCAAATACTTGTATGCAGTAAAACATCATTTGATATTAGCATGATACATTTGTAATATATATAAGAGTTTTAAGTAATATTTTGTATCTACAAAATATTACTTAAAATTATGTTTTGCATATTTGAAACATATGTAATTGAATTTTGCTTCTATAAAATATAAACTCATAACTTTACAGACGGGGAAAAAAAGAAAAAGAAAATTCCAGCATACACGCATACATATTTAAAAATATTTCAAGCTATTTTAGGAGCCCATCTGGGAGAAAAACATGTTTTTAGCCAACTCAAACATTTAAAATTCTTTGCCACAAATTGAAAATCTTGAAAAGTGATACATCATTTTCTAGAAAGAGAAAAACATCAAATAGCAGTACTTTAAAGTTTTTTTTTTCTTTTTGCGTGTAGAGGATAAGGAAGCGAAATTTCAAAAAGGTTTAAACCAAAAAAGGTTTAAGATGTTTTCAGAAAAAGAAATTTTAAGTTTCAAGTTGTATAAAAATGTTCATCTATAAACTTAAAATTTTTTAAAAGCATATTATTTTTTTATTACTGCAAAAAGCATAAAACTTTACCAATGTAAAAGTGGAAATGCATAAAATAGCCTGCTTGTTTTTCCTAATTTATGTAACTTACAACTTTTATGTATACTTTTGATTGAATTATTAAAAAAAAAAAAAGGGGGAATTAAAGAAAATATTAATAAGTACAAGTTTTTACAGTGATTTTATTTGTACACATATAGACATTCAGATACAACCATCACAGTAAATATAATTCAAATACAATTATCTTTAATTTTATTTATTTATTTATTTATTTTTTGCTATATATATATATATATATATATATATTTACGTCAGCCCCCATGAAAGTGCAATCGAAATGTTTTACCATGTCTGCCTGAGTGCATGCCTTGCGATAATGGAAGTAAAAATAATTCTATTACGAAGAAATTACAGAATTTCTTTCTTTTCTGTACCTTGTAAAAGATTAAATTTTATAGATCTTTAAATTGAAGATTTGATTAGGAAATTCAATTCAATTTTCCTTTTTATTTTTCGATTAGAACTGTTGAGGTGAGCAATCAAACATGTAAGATAACATAAATTTTCGTATTATTGAGTTAGAGGAAATCAACTCTTGAAACCTAAAAAAATCATCTATAATTCTCTATGTATGATATATTTTGTGATATCATATATTTCGTGAATATGACTAAGCAATGCGTTTTTTTGCAAATAACGCATCGTCTTTTTATTACCTTCTCTTTCGACGTTTTCAAGAATCCATAATATTCCTTTTATTTGAGTCTATGACTCTGAAATAAAGGCTAAGCGTACCTTTTCACGCGTCTCATTGATTTGAAGGTTAATAAAAGGGCTGGTAGGAGGATTATTATGCGTGTAAATAAATTAAACTGGAATTTTGGATTTCTAGTTCTGGAATTTTAGAGTAATACATTCAAATGAAAGGAGTATTATGAATTCTTGAAAACGTCGAAAGAAAAGGTAATACCAAGACGATGCGTCATTTGTGAAAAATTCATTGCTTAGTCATATTCGCGAGATATATCATTTCATTTTACACAGGGAATTATAGATGATTTCTTAGGTTTCTAGAGTTAATTTCATCTGACCTTAATAATACGAAGATTTATGATGTCTTACTTGTACGATTTTTTCCCTCGACAGCTCTAATCGTAATCATCATGACATTATATAATATGTACGACATTAAAAACAAAAACTATCTTATTTGCGAGACAAAAGTTAAAATGCATTTAAAAACAAATTATACATGTAAAAATAATTAAAATCTAGACGTTTCGAAACAGGTCCGGGTTTCCTCATCAGTACCAATTACAACATAATATGCAAGCATTACATGAATACCCAAGGAATTTAAAGAAGTACCGAATATTGGTGAGCTAGTGCGCATGCTTCGTTGATAGTGTGGATATGCCTGGCAGTGCACCAGCTCTCAAGGAAAATACGTGATTTATAATTATCAAAACCAGAATTTAGAAATTTTATATTATCGAAGTCAGGAATATGATCGGTTTCTATTGAATGGATTACAATTTTAGAATTTTGGTTGCAATTTTTAAAAGATCGTCTCTGCTCCTGTAGTCTAATTTTTGCTGTACGGCCAGTTTCACCTATATAAACATATTCACAATTTTTACAAGGAATTAAATATATTACGCCAGTTAGATCCAGAGAAGGGGTTATGGGTTTAAAGTTAAAAATAATGTTTTTTAATTGTTTAATCTATTTATAATGCTTTCCGGCGGATTAAACAATTAAAAAACATTCTTTTTTAACTTTAAACCCATAAACCCTTTTCTGGATCTATCTGGCGTAATATATTTAATTCCTTGTAAAAATTGTAAATATGTTTATATAGGTGAAACCGGCCGTACAGCAAAAATTAGACTACAGGAGCAGAGACGATCTTTTAAAAATTGCAACCAAAATTCTAAAATTGTAATCAATTCAATAGAAACCGATCGTATTCCTGACTTCGATAATATAAAAGTTCTAAATTCTGGTTTTGATAATTATAAATCACGTATTTTCCTTGAGAGCTGGCACACTGTCAGGCATCTCCACACTATCAATGAAGCATGCGCACTAGCTCATCAATATTCGGTACTTCTTTAAATTTTCTTTGGTATTCATGTAATGCTTGCATATTATGTTGTAATTGATACTGATGAGGAAACCCGGACAGGTTTCGAAACATCTAGATTTTAATTATTTTCATATGTATATTTTGTTTTTAAATGTATTTTAACTTTTGTCTCGTAGATAAAATAGTTTTTGTTTTCAATATATATAATTGAAATGGTTTGATGTTTGTGTACGTTAAATACACGACATTATATAATATATAATAACTGTAGAATTTTTAATAGATTTCAAAGCATTCATTTTACATTGTATAATTTTCTATATTATTGATAGCAAAATGCTTATACCTTCGAATGCCCCTACAATGATTTTCAACAGATGTGGAATTGAATAAAGAATTTAGATATGAGATATTTATTATTTAATTCAAGAAGATCATAAAATGTTTTACTAAAATAGCAATGTGGTAAAGAGAATTTTATGAACTTCTACTCCTGTATAAGAAAAGATTGTCTCAAGAAGGCATATATTCATTAGTGTATTCCGATTTTATGACTATCTTATATAGAAGTTAAAGAAATCTTAATTCCAGAACATAACTTTGAGTTAATTGAAACCAATATTTGAAGCTATTTATCCCCAGGACGTTTATACAACAGAAAAGAAGGATACATTTATCATCAAACAGAGATAGACTTACATGATCTACAAACGATGGTTTTACATGAAAGTACAAGTACCAACTGAGAAAATCTGATCAGTTTTTGACAACGTGTGATTAATTTGATGCAGTGGATTTAAAACTGGTTCACAGTATCGAAAACATAAGTATTTAACAAGTTTCACGCCATTCAGCTGTATTAATACATCCAGAAAAAAAACCAAAGATGTCTCAGAATTCTTGAAACTTTGTCTAAACCCCTTATCGTTTTTGTTTGTAAAGTTATTTAATACTTAAAACACTCCGTCTGGCTAGAAAATTTAAGTGACAGTAAATAACTTATCTTTCTAGGTCGAGGGATTTTGTGATTTAAGACTCATTTTCAAAACTCCCTATACATAATTCTGAAGAAAATGTCTCACTAATATTTCGGATTTTATAAAATACAGTACTGTTTATTTATGTGATTACTGTTATCAATATTTGTATTGTTAACTCTTATGTTATATGATTATGTTTAATACAACATATTCTTATTAAAAGAAATAAATAGATAAATTATCCATATGACGTAGGAAAAACTACAAAAACAAATTAGAAGGTATTGTGTCATTATTTTCAAAATAGACAGCTTTTATCACGACTGAAAAATATTTTTTCTTTAACAAGACACTGGAATTCTTATTCCATGTCTATTTTACATTTATTTATTTATTTGTATGTTTTAAACTTTAAAATAACACACACACACACTCACCCACACGAAATAAATAAATAAATAACTGTGATATCGAAAATCACATATTCTAAATTATGTATTACATTTCTGATAAATTTAATTCTTTCCCAATTCATTTTCTATCTGTATAAAAAGCGAGTTGATATATGCGGTTTCATTCTTTATTCCTTCTTACAAAAAGAGCAAGCCATACTATTCCTTTCATTTAAAAGAAATAATAATAATAAAAGCAAGAGATGATCTTTCAATCGCTTAATTCTGTGGAGAACAATTCATTTCATCTCAATTAAATAAAAAAGAATAAAATGTTTCCTGATGTCATTTTTTAACATTGAACAGATTTCGCATCTGTTACTTATAAATAGAAATCGCGTATTCTTTTAGACTAGGGTTATGAATAAAAATTTAACGATAAAATTCTTGTGGTCAAGAGTTAAGATTGGTTTGCCAGATTCTCACGAACTGATAACGGATTTTTTGGCTAACAAATCAATCGCCAATATATTTTAAAAAGTTATACTAAATTAGCTGTAACTGAAAAAGTTGGGTGTTGTCCTTTGCATCAAAGATTTCTGTGGTTTGGTGTAATGTATTCAGCCAACAATTTCATCACTTCTGCCTTTTCGCGGTTCCTGTTAAGACGTCTGTTGATTTGCTTCTCTCCCCGTGTCCATCCCGTTCATTTTCATGTATTCCTATATTGTATTAGAAAACTAACATCTTGATTCTTTTCAAAAGAATATTTCTGATGTATATCATTAGAGTTGAATTCTTTAATTACGAGCAATATTGTTACGAAGTGAAGATAAATAAAATATTTTAATGTCAGCAACGTACTCTGGATTATTGTGAACAGTGCAATGTGCACGGCCAACCATGACTTTGATCCTTTATCACTATTTTACCAGTGTATTGCTTCATAATAATACGGGAAATTTATGCATCATCAAAGTGCTATTATCATCAAGTCGTTTATACAAAATAGTGCAACAAACTCTATAGCACAATAACAAGCATTTAATAACTGAAAATATATATATATATATATATATATATATATATGTATATCAAACCAAAGATAATATAATTAGCTTAAAAATTTGAGTGCGAGTTCATTTGCTTTTCTCAGGTAGCAGCTAGAGATGCAGAGTTTTAAAAAGAGAAACTAGAGACTACATGTTCTTTGAGCAATCTAAAGTCTCAGTTCAGAGGTCATCTCGATTGTTTGCCTAATAAATACTAAAAATTTAATTTTTCACTTGAACTTGATTAATTAATAAATTTAGAGTTGAAAGTAGAATAATTTTTTCAGGACATAAAATGTCCTATCAAGGAATTGAACACTTGACCTACGGTTTGACGTGTCGATGCTTTAACCTGAAGTATATGAAATAATTAACGACCGACATATTCCCCTCAAAGTCAATTTCATTCTCGCGTTTTCCATTTCAACAGATTTGCACAAACTTAAACACATCGTACGAAAACACCGGATTGCGATATATACCCTGCAAGTTAGATTTTTAAGTTCAACTTAATTAATTACTAACTATTTATTTGAAAGTTGAAACATTTTACATCAGTCGTCGAAATGTCCCGGATACTAAGAGAAACGCACGTTAAGCAGTAGATCTAAAGTTCGATTCCTGGCTACCACATTTTTCACTCTGAATAAAGTTATTAAATTTCTAAAAAATTATTAAAATGAAGTGAAAGCGCCAATTTTTAATCTATATAGCGAAATTAAGTGTGATTGGTGTTCATCACGGGTTGTATTTGTCTTTGTTCAAGTCTGTTGAAAAGCAAAAATTAACATTGAGTGGAAGTTGTCAGTCGGGTGTTCTTTGAGTAGTTAATGGAAAGCATCGGCGTGTTAAGCCTTTAGTCCCAAGTTTAATTCCTGCAAAGGATATTTTTCGCTCCAATAAAATTTTAATTTTTTAACTTCAAATTTATTAACACTAGCGATTATGTACATACGCTATTATAATCCACTAAATCAAATGTAACCGATATTTGAGATTTTTTTTAACTATTGTTACTACTTCTTTATAACTCTCTAAATTCTAAATTCCCTTCAAATTATCTATTGAAACAACAAACTTTCAATGATTCCATATTTTTATGGACATAGTAAATGATTAATGTATATCAATTAACATAAAATTCACTTGGTTTTTGAGGAGTATTAGATTATCATTTCTGGCAGTTAGATAGCTTTTACTTTACAGATTAAATGGATGATTCATTTGAATATATCAATTTAATCTGCCTTCAGTTTTAAGTAGAAGAACAGTTTTTGTTTTTATGTATTATGATCCGTAATATTGAACCTTTAGACTTGTGTTAGCGACATTCTTTTAAACCCTTTCGAGGGTGGTGGTATACATTTTACACCACCTAATTTTAATTCCCAATTTCGAAAATTCACTTCAGAAATGTTTAATAAATTTTTACCTTTCTGACTTAGCTGAAAAAATTGATTTATTTCTTATCATCTACCTCTGTTCTGAAATTCTGGTAGCACTTGATATTAAATGAACGTAAATACATTGCCCCTAAACGGATTAAAAGCTTTTCTTAACACATTTCCGTTTAGATATTTTGTAATTTTGAACAGTAAACGCCGCCGTGTAATTTTTATCTAAAAGGCTATATTATTTAACAAATAGTTTTACGTATTCGTGATTAAAGTATTCAAGCTTTTCGTCAGCAATCAATGCCGTAAAATGCCACTTGCATACATATACACCGGCAGCATATAAAGTTTTATACACAATTACGTAAAATCGTTTTTAAAATATTCTTCAGAGGAACACTTAAAGGCGTACATAAAAGTACGTTTTTCTCAAAAAACGTATTTTTAAGTAACCTGCAAACAACTTGTTAATCATTTATTCAAATGATCTGCTTTCATTACTGTGGACTATTGTCACATGTGATTACCTTATTGTGTGATTGTGTGTAGTGTCTTAAAAGATGAACTTGATGGTAACTTTATACCATGGACGTACACTAAGTCCGTGCTTTATACTTAAAATGGAGCATCTTTGTTATTCTTATAACTTAAAGACTCAGTGTAGACATGAGACTGATAATAAAGACTGAAAAAGATTAACATCGAGTAAAGTTTTCTTTAATTTTTTTAAAATACAAAGGCAGTAATTTAAAAGAAGTCAAATTTTAAGTTTTTTAATTTTTTTCCTTCAAACACATCATCTTCGATTTTAGACTATTTTAACTGATTTCATTTTATCTAGTCATTGAATCATGATTTTTTTTTATTCCGTGCAATATAAACGAAAAGGGAAATATATATATATATATATAAATATATATATATATATTCGTGTGATAGTATACGATTATTGCTGTCAGAATTTTTAAAATAAAGCACGAAATGTATAGGGATTTTTTTGATCGAATCGTGATCGTATATTTTAATATCAGTTATTTTCATCGTTATTCACGACACACATTTTCTGATGTTTTTAAGAAAAAAAGAAAAAAAAAAAAAAAAAGATAACATTAAAGAGAATATATATTTTACTGTCAAAACCTGCTTAAAGAAGTCCATAATTTTTACTTTTTTTTTGTTTTTGCTAATATTCAAGAAATGTCAGTCAAAGAGGTTTGAGAAAGACAGTTTAGAATAAAGCATTTTCTTTCATGAACAATCCACTTCTATATATACACATAAAAAAATTCTCTTTGTTTTCCTACCTTTCTAGAGTATCAAAATTTCATGTAAAAATAAATTTTGATTTGGAATCGTGATTGTCATGTTATTTTTTAGGACAGAATTCTTTCAAAGTTAAAAGGGAAAGAAGAAACTTGTTATATTGTTATATTGTTATATTGTTATATTCATATATGTATTATTTTGGCAATTTATGTGACCCTTTCATTTTTTGTATTTATTTTGAAAAACAAAACATACATTTACGTATTTCAAATTGTCTAATCTTGTCAAGTAAGATTATGATTTAGAAATGTATGCATATCCTACATAATAATTTTGATATCATCGCTAGACATTTTGAAATATTTCTTTGCTACATTCAGAAATATTGAGGTAAAAAAGAAACATTTTTATGACAGATGGTGAATTATGAAGATCTGAAAAATATAAATTTTAACGAATAAAAAGTATATCTAAATATATATTACAAATTATTCAATTAATTATAATAGTGCTTAATTCTGTAAACTATTGTATATGTACTCAGTCAATGTACGGCAACATAATAAAATAATACCACAATACCTAATCCTTTATGCTTTCCGGATGGTTGAGGTATGATCCTTCATTACAAGTATTCTCCTACAATAATTACAGCTCCTACAGACAGCACTTTGTTAATCCTACAATAGTTACAGCTCCTAGAGATGCACTTCTTCTTTTATTTGATCCCTAATTTCCAGACGAAAAGTAAATCTTAGGAAACAAGCTGCACCAGACTTTGCAAGTTGCCATTCGTTATGCATTCGCCTCCTCAATTAACTAAAGACCCTTTAACTGTCAACTGTCAAATATAACAGCATATATAAAAACTGCTAATTTGAAACATATTGATTAAATTCCTGAAGATCCTTTGTGTGTCAAAGCGAAAAGCTTAGAATGTATACATTTTTAAAAATATTTTAAATAAAATATAATTTCAGTTAACGTGATTTTAAAGTGATTTTATTTTTAAAATATCAATGACACGTGATTTAACAAGAATCCTTTTAGAGATAATTTATGACTTGCTGGAACCCGTCGAATTCGACGGTCACTTTATTGTCCGTAATGTTTCAAAAATCATCGCATCATTATTTAAATGTGTTTCAAATTAAAACATCTAATATAATTTACGATATTTCACTTCAAAAAAAAAAAAAAAAAAAAAAAAAAAGAAATTCGGAAAATGATTATAAATTGAAATACTATATATGACATCACTTTCTACAAAACACTGTCAATTTGACGTCAAACTGACTCCAAATAAACAGTTGCTATCTTTTATTTTCTATTTCGTTTAATACTATGACTACATGTTAGCTGACCCGCCCGGTGCTGCCCGGTGCTGCCCGGGCCTATGATAATAATTTTAAATGAACCTTAAATTTGTATGATTTTCTCTTAAAATCGATTTTACTTGAATTTCTATTTTTAAATAATAGCATCGCAAAAAAAAAAAAAAAAAAAAAAATTCAGCTGTAACAATATTATTACCTCGAACCGAACGAAACTCTGCTTTGTGACCCCGGTGCCTGCGACAACGCATACGCCGGCCGCTACTAACATAAAAAAATTCCCAAAAATTAACCTGGAACCGAACGAACCCGCCCGGCGTTGCCCGGGCCCATGATAATAATAACCTTAAATGAAACTTAAAATTGTATGATTTTATATCCTTAGCTCGATTTTGTTTGAATTTCTATTTTTAAATGAAAGCATCGCGAAAAAAATAATCATTTGTAACAAACAAATTACCTCAAACCGAACGGAACTCGGGTTCGTGATCCCGATGCCTACGGCAGCGTGTATGTGGGCCACTAATAACATAAAAAAATTCTCAAAAATTAACCTTGAACCGGACGAACCTCTGACTCGTGTGTCCGCTGCCTGTGGCTGCGGCTGCGGCACCGTATAGCAGGCATGCTACTCACGCGCTGCAAAATCCACTTTCCTCCACCAAAGGGCGCAGTATGTTGTATACAAACATCACCAATCGCCTTGAATTTCCAAGACATTTCAAATAATGTGTCACATAGTGTTGTCAACTGCAAGATCCTTTAGTTACACTTTCCACCTCCAGGGAGCGCAGCGTGTTCTATACGAACAACACCAACTGTCAGGAAATAAAAAGACCTTTAAAATAAGGTGTAACATGATAGGGTCAACAACAAAATCACCTAGTTCCATTTTTCACCACCAGGGACGCACTATATTGTATACGAACATCCCCAATCGACATGAAATTTCAAGACCTTTAAAATGAGGTACTACATGTGTGGGTCTAGAACGGATTTCCTTCTCAAACTAATTTTCCCCTTTCCCCCCACCTCCAAATCTATTTTTCCCCCTTCAAAATCGAAAATTCCAAATTCGCAGAAAGTGATTTTTTAGTATTCGGCTCTAGTCCCTATATGTACAATTTCTTCACCGTGAAGTAATTTGGAGCTGAGTTAAGCTCGCAAACGTGTTTTTAACCCCTGCCCCCCAGGGGGGGAACCGTTCGACTTTTTATATTTTTATCTTTTCCTAACATATCTACAGACAGAGACCTTTCATTAGACACATGAACCAAATTTTTACACTTAGCCGTTATCTCAATTTAGTGGAGACAGACAAAAACATGTTTCAAATTAATATATAGATAAAATAATATTTTCAAGAAGTACAACAGTTATAATACCGGATAATACATTTGGAAGTTCAAATTATATGTTAGAGTTTTAAAATAATTTGTAACTATTTCAAATAAAATATTTTTTCTTTAAAACTAAGGACTATAAAATACATTCAATAAAGAGATTTAAATGATTTCAAAACACAATTTTTATCGTAGTAAATTTATTTATAGATGCGTTAATAAATTATTTTTATTTATTTATTTATTATTATTATTTATTTATTTATTTATTTATTTGTTGTGTGTGTGCGCGCAACTGCCTTTTATTATTCAATACATTTATCTACATATAGACTCATCCATATATAGATACAGTCGTCCCCACTTAATCGGGTAACGGATAATCGAATACCCCGCTTAAAAGAATATAAAGATTTAGAACCAATTTTTTTTTCCCCATAGAAGTAATGTTAAATTTCCTCGTTTAAAGAAATATTTTTTACAACGCCACCCCGCTTAATTACATAAATACTCAAAGTTTCTTAAATAAAATTCCTCTATTTCTGGGGAAATGTTTTCCTCTCATTCTCAAAAAAAAAAAAAAAAAAAAAAAATCCGTTCTTCTTTTAAAAACCTTACATAACTAAGGCATGCTCTTTAAACATGAGACGGTATTCCTGCCGAGGTGATAAAAATTGTTTTGCAAAAGCCAAATTTATAAAATCAGCAACTGATGAGAAAATTAGAAATTAAAATATGAATTATCTCCAGGAATTAGAAATCACAAATTTGGAAAGTTTTTAGATGATTGAAAAATAACTTCATGAACTCATAGATGTGGATAAAGATGGAGAAACAAGAAAGAGATGAAGAGTTAAATTTTTCAATAAAACCTTTAAATGAAAGTGATAAAGAAGAGAAAGCGAACAATAGATGAAGTTGCAAAATCCTTTAGCATTATTTATCGTCATTTTGAGTCTCATAGAAGTGATTATAATCTATTTATGTGTTTTAGAAAAAGAAATTGAAAAATGTTTAGTTAAATCTATGTTAAAGTAAGCAATCATAAATGAATTTTTTAATAAAATTGTAAGTACACTTTATTTTATATTTATTCCAGCATTAATTGCGTTTATAAATTACTATAATATTTTAACTTAGTACAAGTTTTGTTAAATATTTAAATAAGAAAGAGGTATCGATCATTTATCTTTTCATGTAAGCATAAAACCATTATAGTTATACATGCAATTGCGTTTCTAGTCTTCCCCGCATAATTTGAATATCTCGCCTAATCGAATTAATATAGCTGGAACGGTAGATATTCGTTTAAGCGGGGCCGACTGTATTTATATTTTACCAATAATGATTTTTTTTATCAATTTCAATTAGTCAATTTTATTTATTCTAGAATTTATTACAAGTGATAAAACAAAATTTATAATAATTTATTGATATTCTGTTGAAGTAAATGACGTTCAAGAGTAAATTTTGACTAAATGTACATTTTCATGTTTGATAAAATTTGTATCGCAGATAATTTAAGATTTGATCTTTAAAAATTAAAAGTATACTAACTTTTCTAATTTGATCTTTTGAAACTGTAATTTTAAAGATGTTCATTGATTTAAAGATCTTCATCTTCATTTTTTAACATATTATACAAAAATTACCACAGAACTGGCGTTATAAAATATTGAGTACAAAACCTTGAATAAAAACCATAAAATGCAAAAGCTCACAACAATTGTTTCGGTTCGAAAGAAGACACGACCCTTCGTCAGGTGAAAAGAGTAGGCACAAGTGCAGCAATGTCTCTTTATTTGTTGCACTGGTGCCTACTTCGCTCGCTTGACGAAGGGTCGTGTCTCTTTTCCACCCAAATCAATTGTTGCGAGCTCTTGCATTTTATGGTGTTATTCAAAGTTTTGTACTTATTTCGTACACACATACACACACAATAATAAATAAAGTTAAAATTTATTAAGTTAAACTTTTATTAAGTTTATTAAATTTATTAAGTTAAACTTAATTTATTATTTATAAAGTTAAACTATTAATATTGAACTGATTATACATTCTCCTCAGTTTTTTTTCTTGGATGTTTTTTTATTAGTATTATGATAAAACATAAACAGATTTTGTACAGTTCTGTAAAATAATACGTAGCAAATAAATATACTGGCTGTATTAGATCTTAAAATTAGTATCAGTTTAAAAGAAAACTTTTGACTCTTAAGTTTTACTGTGATCCCACGTTCATAACTGGAATAAGTATTAACATTAAAAAATGAAATCGACTTCCTAATAATTGAGAGCATTTCTTTGAGGTTTTTGTAGTTTAATTTTTTATGTCCAAATAAAGAATAAATAGAAAAATAAAAATATATTCGACCATGTTAAAACAACAGTAATAACAAAAAATACCAAAATATGAAGCGAGAAACATGGAGTTTTATATTGAAAAGGTCAATTTTTAACAAATTTCAAGATAAAAATATATTAAATATCCAGATAAAAGATAAATTAACAACAAAAAGGAAAGATATATTGCGATCATTAAATACAAAATTAATCTAGAGATCAAAGAAATACAATTGAAGACATTCTTTCTTTTTTTTACACCTCATTTTTTTAATAAATAGCATATTGATTTAAGATAAAACGTGTAATTACGGATTTATTATTCCTTTTCTCGGAAAATTATCGGTTCCATCGAAGTTATTAAAACGAATAATCTGCTAACGGTAAATGAACTCGTTTTTCCTACTAAATTTTCCTCAGAAACGCGTGATTAAAAAAAATAAAAAAATATACTGAAATGGATATTTCCGATTTCTCACACTCTCCAACTAAATCATCCCAAATACAGCCTCACCTTTAATAACCGCATAATGACTTGGGTTACATCTTGGATTTCTTCAAATCTTTAGGTCACGATCTTCGAACTTTGGCAATGTTCCATTTCACGTTCCATTGTGTTCCAAGTCGGAAGACTCATTAACCCCACTTTATTGCAACAACTACTGCAGTTTTTTTTTTTTTTTTTCTTTTAAGCCTTTGTCAGTGTCAATGTCAGAACTTTTCTTCTTATCTTACTTTTTTTATGTTGGACACTTTCAGAAGATACGCCGGGCGTTTTTAAGAACAGGAATGATATCATGGGTATGAAATTTGCACCGAAGACAATGAAGACGATGAAGTGAATCACATCATTTGCGTTGTTCTTCGTGAGTAGGGGATCTTTTGTATAAATTTATAAGTATGTTAACATAGGTTTGTTGTGCTTCAAAGAAAATAAACCCTGTGTTTGAGTCAACGACCTTTTAACAACGACCTTTTACTGCAAAAAATTGTCACATTCGTAATACCAAAGTATTTTTTATAAACATAAAAAAAAAAAAAAAAAAAAAAAAAAAAAAAGAATTTTTTTTTTTTCCCTCTCTAGGTGAAACAATTATTGATTTGTAATGAATAAGAAAATAATTTATCATGCGCATGAATTTAAACACTTTCGGATCGCCGAAATCGTTTACTAATATTTTGGGGGATTTTCTTCGTAGTCCACTTCAATTCAAGCTACATATTATTGAATTTTAACTCGATTTCTATGGTATATTATATACGGAAATCACAAGGTTTATCTTCAAATGTATAGTTATATGTTTTTAATCTCATGCTGGAATAACTTTCATTTCTCTCTTAGTAAAAATCGTATAGAAAAAACAGCATTGCAATTTTGCACATTTGTAAGTTAATAAAAGAATTATAAAACGAAATAAACTGTAGTGTGAATTGTCTATGCGGTCCAGTAATTCACTTTTTATAAATTGGTATTGTAGTAAATAAAAGTCGTAATTAAAATAAAGTCATATGTATGAAGCAATGAGAAACACAGTGTGACCTCAGCTGATCTTGTATGTTTTCGATTGTATCTTTAATTGAAATTATATTTTAATTTAGTTTTTTTTTTTGTTGGCTTTATATATACTCCTACAGAAATAATAATTTTAAAGAACATTCATGCATCTAAAATGCAGAATAAAAAATCGAATTTGAGACATATTTTGGAATGATACTGTTCTCATACTGTTCTATTTACCCTTTATTTATTCTTTAAAATTGCCTGCCGTTCAAAATTTTTTTTTGGCTACGACCGTATAAATGCTGGTTATTTTTTAAGAGATAGGAGTGGCTGCCGAAATTATTTACACTGTTAAAAATTTCAGTTCAAACTTGAACCACTGTAAGGAGCAAAGTCATGAGAAATACCATAATATGGTTCAACCTCACTTCAAATTTTCTACTTCTTGCGATTGACCAAAACTTAGAGCTACCATACATCCACTCAAGATGGAAGTATGAATAAGTAAAATTCCTATAAAAGCCAAACCAAATTTAAACAAAAGAGCATGGTTGAAAACATAGGGTAGAATGCAAATTTTGTGAAACAACTCACCCATGGGCCAAGATAAGACCCTTGAAAATTTAGCCCCTTTTTACCAAAAATAACGAAACACAGAGTTAGAGAACAAGAAAGCGTTACACAGTGCCAGAGTGTTTGACTTCAGACAAGAAGGTATTCAGTTAGATCCCGTCACGGTCGAATTTTGATACATATATATATATATATTTTAACCATAATACCAATATTTGGTTCAACAAAAAATTACCAAAAAATGGTAAAAGGTTAAACCATCGGGTGGTTGCAGCTACTTCAGTACCAAGTTTTGGTGCAAACTAACACCAAATTTTTAACAGTGTACTACCGATTCATTATCATGAAAATTTAAAATATCGGCAATGTAGTGATCTACAATTTAGTTATTTTCTCGAAATAACAGAAAGATAAAATATTTTCTTCGTGTTGTACAATTTGTACACGATAATATTTTTGTAACAAAAAACTTTTGTAATTGATCTAATGGAAATTAAGGAAATTTGTGGATTTTTGCTCTCCAAATTATGAGAAATTATGTATATTTAGCATTTAACCACTATACAATTTAGTTCATATATACATCTGACATTTCTTTAGATTTAAGTATGCATAATTCAGATACTTTAAGGTAAAATGAAAGAGCGACATATTTAATTATATTTTGGTGGATTTATTATATATTTTAAATATAGAAAAAATAAGTTGTAATTCATACACTAAATACAAACAGTAAAGCGTGCTTTATTTTTAAAGTACACTTAGGTACAAATTTGCGGCATGCGTTCATTTATTTATTTTTAAATCATTAGAACAGGCCTATAAAAATTCTGAACTTCAGGTTTTATTTTTCTTTAAAAAATGATAAATCGATGCACTAAATGAGTTACTTTGTTTCTACATGTTGCCCTGCACATCACTAGAATAATGTTATTGTAATGATAAATTCTCAAAAATCAATCTTCAAAATTTGACATTTAAAACCTTTAACACGGAACATAAATGAAAAATAGAACAATAGGTAAAGGATGTACTAAAAATAATCACTTTCATTCCCTTCCTTTAACATGTTTATCATTAATCACCTATTTCCTCATGTTTTTCCACTTCCATACCTCTTTCGACATTAGTCTATCCGGTTACGTTGATTCATTAATAAAATCGGAAATGCCCAAAATAAGACATATTGAATCGACTCATTTATGACAAGATTTATGAATGAAACAGGAACATTAATTAACCATTTAATGACGCATTAAGTTGTCGAAATTAAAAACCAACCCTTTCACTTACGTTTCCTATTTAATTATTTTGAGGATAATTTACTCTTGCTGGAAAAAAACTGAGATAGCGAACCGCATTTATAAACAGCAGCATATTTTTTTTCTTTACTATTTCTTTTGTTCGTAGGATTTTAGTGAGAACAAATGTAATAATTAACTCTGAAAAGTGAAATGCAATTTTTTTTCTTCCTTCTCGTGTCAGCTTTGAAATTTCCTGTTCAACTCTTCATAATTAGGTGTTCAATTTGAACTATTGTTTAATTAAAAAATCTGGTGTGAAACAACCACACGACCCACTATTGCACATGTTATATGCATTTTTTGGAGATAATGTGATCAGAAGATATATAAAAGTGACCCAAAGAAGTAGAAACATAATTTTTGTCCGGTAAGAGAAACTTTATACACATGTAAAGACATATAAAACGAAGCTTGCATATAGCGATGTACAATATAAGAAAAAAAAGTGGTAGAGTTATTTTAACACCACTTTCCGAGATCTAAAACTGACCTACCAAAGCAGGATGACTGTTAATTTTCCTCGAATAACCACGTAATACATGAGAAAAGAATGGATTTATGTAACATTTTACAAAAAAAAAAATCGTTAGAGTCGTTTTTGAGACACCAACTTTTACCAAAACCCAATTATTGACTGGAAAACATTAATTACACACAAAAGGATATTTAAAAGAGAGTTAATCTGGCGAGTTTGAAAAAAAAATGGTACAGCGATTTTTAAAGACACGCGTTTGCGAGATATGAAATTGAGCTATTTATACAATCGGTAACAAAAGTGTCCGAACACTAGCAAAAATTCCTATGTAAAAAAAGTGCACTTTATACGGTTTTGTTAAATAAATCCTTATCGAATCATGTTCTTACACTGACTAACAACAGGAATCGACAAGGATTTATTTAACAAAACTGTATTAAGTGCACTTTTTTTATATAGGAATTTTTGCTAGTGTTCGGACACTTTTGTTACCGACTGTACAAGACGAAGATCATTTTTTTCTGAACTAACCAACTAAATCATTCGAAAGAGCATGTAATAGAGTGTTTATATAGCAAATTTGAAGACAATTGCTTGAGCCGTTTTTGAGATACGGTCCCACTTTCGGTTTCCGATATCCCACTTCCGGCTTTTCAATCGGTGTTAATTTGTGTTAAATCTCATTTTTATATTTTTATTTTGTTGAAATGGATAGCTGATTCGAGGCTAATTTTATGATCTGTGATATTTGGGTTTTGTAAAAGAGTGATATTACTAAACTTTACATTGTTATTAACCCATTAGCGCCCAGTGTCCTCATTTGAGGACAGCTAATAAAATGACACGTATATTTTTTGTGGATTCTTGGAATGATTTCTGCTTTTTAGTGACAGTTTATAACGTCACTCTAAATGATCCCTGAAAGTTTTATGTGCCTACTGTTAATTGTTATTTCATAAATTGGATAGTCATTTCATGATTTTTCATTTGTCACACATATATTTCCTTTTTGTGCTGGTATATTAACTTAAATCAAGTTGAATAATAATATATATACTTTACTTTACTTTCGAGATCGTTGTCAATATATAATATGAAATTAATCTGTTATCTCAAAGTTTTTCTATCTCGAAGTTTTCTTGCTAGAACACTAAACGTCAATAAATGAGGATAGGCTTTAAATTTAAAACTATCAGAAAAATTGTTTAATTTAATATATTTTACTGTCAGTTGTCTATATTAATTTAGATGTGAAATAATCAGCTAATAATATTTTGTAAAATTAATTCGGTCGTTAACGGGTTAAATCACTTTGGCTAAAGAGAAAAGAACCACAAAACAGAGGATAAATGTGATTCTTTTTACAGCTGTATTTTAAGCAGAAAAAAAATATGATTTAATTTAAGGAATTAAATGCAGTAAAATTTTATGAAAGAATATGTGATTTTTCATATCACAAAGTTCATATACAGGGTCATTTAAAAGTATTCAAATACATTACGTCTACTCAACGATATTTGTTATTGATACATTTTAGCATATTTAGTCTACACTAGACAAAAAATAATTAACATTTAATTTTTTAAGCACAAAAATTTGCTCCATTCAGAATATTGTATGAAACTTTTTCATCACTCATTTACAGGTCACGCAAAAGAAGTCGGATTTATTAGGTTCCAAATTTTGAAATAACCTAAAATACATTTTTAGTGGCATCATGCGTTTCTATTATGGTGTTAAATTTAATTACGCTATGGGTGCGTATACAGCTTATATAGAACATACAAGTTCATTAAAAGTTAAGTAAGTACCTCCTTTTCGATTAGATATTGTTAAGGAAGGTGCTTTAGTAAGTAGTTTGTCAAAGGAAATTTTTTAGGAATGCTAATAACTTTCTGTTACATATACGGTAGACAAAGTGTTGTTTGGAGTATTTACCCTAAGTAAAATTTTTGAGGTAGCCTTTAACACGGAAATGTAACTTTTAGCGGTTGGTATGAGTTCTTTTTTAACATAACCTAAAATAAATAATTAAAGGAAGTTCCAATTTAGTAATCTTATGTTGTGTGGGGATGTTAAATTTTTAACTAAGATCGGTAAGTTTCTAAGAGTAGTATGTATAAAAGTTCTCTGAATAATTATTTATATATATATATATATATATATATATATATTTAATCGAATAAAAATTTTAATTTATATTACAATTTTTTTTAATGAATATTGGTAAATATTTAAGCAGGGCAGGGAAGTTAACTTGAGTAATACCCATTTTCTAACAGAAATATTATATATATATATACTCAAACTTTTTTTGAAATTATCAGAGTCAGAGAAAGTAATATGAGTGACACATCACACATCACACAACTTTTTCACTGTTTCCTTACCTTTAAGAACTTCTTCATAACATGTAAAAAATACATGTGAAGAAACCAAAAAAAAAAAAAAAAAAACATTAATATGGTCCCAAAATTTATGGAAAATGCTTCTGATACAAAAGCAAATTGTTGTCTTTTAAATTGTTTTGTATTTATTTATTTATTTTTTATTTATTTTATTGTTTTTATTTTATTTATTTTTTATTTTTTATTCTTTGTTTTTTAGTTTATTTGAAAATAATAATACTATTCATTTCCTTAGAGAAAATATTCATTAACCAGAAAAAATTGTAACTAAAACAGTTTTGTGTCTAATAACAGTATTCTATTGTGGAAATTACAGCCTTCAAACATTTGTGTACATTATCAACAGCATAGGAGAAAATGTTCAATTCATGAAAATTGTAGTGGTGGTAATAGTTGCTAAATTTTAAGTGCTTTTTTATATAATCAGTGTGATAGTATTCCTGCTAAAAGTATTGTTTGAATATGATTGTTTGTTATTGGATTGCAAAGCCTAATGTTATAACAATATGTGATTCTCATAAATACAATTGCTTTTGATGTAATAGTGTATACACATTTTCATGCATTATACTGTTTGTTATTAATAAATCCTATGATTATTATTTTAGTAAAATTAAAAATAACAACAAAAATAAATAAATAAATAAATAAAAAGTCCTTTTTTACGCTTGTGTGAAATGGTGCTAGGAATATCTAAGGAAGAAAAAAAATCAACTTTGCTGCTGTAAAAAAATTTGTACGACATTGTAACGTGTGAAAAGAACTGGATTTATTCATGGTCAACGTTTTAATAAATCACAAGCAGCCTTTGTGGCATATTTTTTAGATGCCATGTTTTTGCTATGACATTTCTAGAGAGTCATAATCGTTTTAAAATTGTTTTATTAGAATGAGAAAATGTATCGAGGCTGCAGGAGAGTATTTTGAGAAGTGTTAAAACATATATTCCTAGTAAGAAATATTTTCTTGGATTACTTTCTAAAAACTTTTGTACTGCACGTCGTATTACTACAAGTAGGGTATATATATATATATATATATATATATATATATATATATATATATACACCCCGCGACAAAAACATAGGTACAAAGGGTTTCTTCTTTGATTTTTCATAAAATAACATTATCTAAATTGTGCTTATCATTTATTATTATCATAAAATAACACTATCCCCGGACTAAATTTTGGTATAAGACTGATTTAGAAAAATTTTAAGACTAAAATTTTTTTTCATTTAAGACTACACACCGTGACAAAAAGATAGGAACAAAGGTTTTTTTTTTTTTTTTTTTTTTTTTTTTTTTTTTTTGAATATGATTGTTTTGAATATGATTCAAATATTTAATATGTTTTTGATATCATAATATTTTGTTATGATAATATATGATCAGCACAATTTAGATAATGTTATTTTACGAAAAATTAAAAAAACCCCTTTGTTCCTACCTTTTTGACGCGGAGTGTAGTCTTAAACTGGAAAAGTTTTAGTATTAAAACTTTTCGAAATTAGTCTTAAAACAAAAATTAGACCGGGAATAGTGTTATTTTATGATAATAATAAATGATAAGCACAATTTAGATAATGTAATTTTATGAAAAATCAAAAAAAAAATAAAAAAACCTTTGTACCTACCTTTTTGTCGCGGGATATATATATATGTATGTGTGTATGTATACTCACTATTTTCACGTAAAAAAATCTATTTAGAACAAAAGAACAACGAATACGGATTTTTACGTTGAAATTTCTTGTGCGATTTATTGGAAATAATGCATTATCCAATGAAAAATACATTGCCTATTTCAATGTTTTTGAAAAAAAAAAAAAAAAAAATGTCAACTGAAAATGAAAATATTTTTTCTTTCTTTAACAAAAATCAGTCAGTAATATTATTTAAAAGAGCTAAATTTTGTGTCTTCTATTAAACACTGAATGATGAATGTCCTAAGTTAAAAAAATAATACTTAGGGCATAATTAATTCTCAATTAAATTGCAAAATGAATCGATCTATGGATTCATCAAGTCGTTCTCTCAAATATATTTGAATTTAATAATCACTTTTCAAGGATAAAAAAAGAACCTCTTCTGAACAGCATTGTACAGATAGTATAGTGAAGATTAACTAATTAAAATTGTATTAAACAATAAATACTCATAGAAAGGACAATCTGACATTTTGCATTAAACCTTACTTTTATACTTCTACTAAATCTGTAATTAAATTACATAGCATCGTGTTTACTAAAATTTATTTACGCTTATATGAATAAAATGTTTTAATATTATATATATATTTATGGGTGGTTGCATTTAATTTGTGGTGTTATTTATTGCATTCAGCAACACGTTATTTGCATAGTAAGTAATTATTTACAATTTTCATTAAAAGTCAATTAAAAAAAAAAGAATTTACTATGTTATTTAATATTCACGGCTGTGCAATAAAGATTTTAGCGAAAAAAAAATAAATATTACTTTTTATTGACTCTTTTAAATCATAAATCTTCAGAAGAAATGAGATGTTCTTTACGATAAATTAAGGGTCTCCCTTTTTTATGTTCGTTGAAATTATGCTGCTGTTTTCCGTTTTTTTCCCTTCAGGGGTAGCAAGAACATAAACTCTTAAAAAGCTGGGATATTTTTGCATACATTCACCATAATTTCTTCATAAAACTTTGTAGTAAAGATAAGTAGTTTGGCTTTTTTGTAAAGAAAAACGTTTGATTTAGAATATACAAAACACATTTTATGGTATGCTGTTTTTAGCTATAAAGTTTTGTGCATCGATGCTACTCCAGAGTTATTTATCTTAATGGATTCTATATTTGCATTTCGGATGTTCTTGAAAACAGCAATTTATGTTTCTTAGAGTAGATTTCGTGGTTTTTATCACTTAGAAAGATTTCTTTAATTTTTGCCAAAACATTAAAAAAAATAAAATGCACATTAAAGTAATTACAAGATAAAAAGAACTTTTTATACCATGATTTTAACTTTTCTGCTGAATCATATAAACGCTACCGAAGGCAGTGGATATCCGGAACAATTGGCTAAAGGTATTAAAAATATTCATTGTTATCGCGTTTTGAGCTATTATAAAAGTTTCAAATGACTAGCCGGGAAGTTAGTTAAAAGTCGATTGCAAGCTTTGTACTGGTAACGCCGTCGAAGGCAGCAGTAACCCGAAACATTTGGTTAAAAGTATTTTTAAAAATGCATTTTCACCGCGTTCTGAACTATTCTGAAAGTTTCAAATGTCTAGCTAGTCGGGAAGTTAGTTAGATAAATTTTCTGTCGAATCATATAAACGCTGCTGAAGTCAGTAGAGACCTGAAACAGTTGACTAAAAGCGTTAAAAATATGTATTAACACCGTGTTCTGAGCTATCCTGAAAGTTTCAAATGTCTAGATAGATGGGAAGTTAGTTAAAAATCAATTGCAAGATTTGTACTGGACTAACAAACAAACAAACAAACAACAACAACAACAACAAAAAAAAAAAAAAAAAAAAAAAAAAAAAAAAAAAAAAACAAGAATCGAAGTTAAAAAAACACGGTAAAAAATAATATTAATGATGATGAATGATTTATACATACTTTACTTGATGTAATTGATAAAAGAAAATAGCTTTGAAAAATAGTCTAGTAAGTTTTCGATTAACGAATCTCAAGCAAACTGAGAAATTTTATTCAAACCTTATCAATTTAAATATCAAATTTTAAAATAATGAAGAATTCCTAGATTTTTCAATATGAAAATTAAAACAAATATAAGTTAAAAAAATAATTTTGTTTTCAATAGAAATTTTCAATTCACAATTGAGTATAAATTTTTATATATCCATTTTTGAATAATTTTACTGGAAATCAACATTTATTTACCTTTCCAAAATAGTACAATAAAAATAATTAAAGGCTGTCTTTATGCATATAAAGAAACTTTAAAAGTTAAATTTCTGCTATCGTCTAATGTATGAAACATATATATATATATACATACATACATATATATATATATCTATAAGATGCAATTTAAATATAGGATGTAGTAAAACTTGAATTATTAAATGTATAGAACTAGAACAAAGTTTTTATAAACCAATGCGCAAATGCAGGAAAAGGAAATATAAAACTATGATAAATAAGCTAAATAATTAAAGCCAGGTGACAAATTAATCCCAAAACACATGAGGGCCTTCATCAGGGGAGCTCCCCCATGTAGGAAAAGGAATATGAGAAGTTTCTGACAAAACGCTGGTAATTTAACCAAAAAAATACGTTTCTAACCCCCAACTTCCTGGACGATATATTTAACGCCCCAGCCCGCCCGTTCCCGCTCTTCGATGTCTTTTTCTAGTCAGTTTTGTCCCGGTATTACTTCCGATGTGAGCCCCCCCCTTTTTTTTATTATTATTTTTTTAACACACTTGACATTGTGAGTTTTTTGGTTTTCATCCCATGCTATTTCTATGGTGTTTTTAGCTTTCCTCCCCCCCTTTTTTTCTACATTCTAAAGTGCGGTGGTGAATTGCGTATATGAAATAATATGAAATTGCGTATTGATTCTGGATGATAAGACCAATGCCCCAGCCCGCCCGTTACCGCTCTTCGATGTTTTTTTTCTAGTCAATTTTGTCCTTTTATTACTTCCGGTGTGAGCCTTTTTTTTTTTTTTTTTTTTTTTTTTTTTTTTTTTTAACACATTTGACATTGTGAGTTTTTTTTTTGGTTTTCTTCCCATGCTATTTCTATGGATTTTTAACATTTTTTCACCTCTTTTTCAACATTCTAGAGTGCGGTGGTATGAAATAATATGCATAATATAAGAAGCAAAACCATACAGCAAACGAATTTTAATTAATACAAAGCATAAAAAGCAATTAAATTCAGAAATCAAGCACAAAATATAATACATCAATATAAAATACAAGAATATAAATAATACAAGAATATATAAATACAAATCTGGACAAACTCGAATAGTCCTTAGAATATGGAAAATTGAAAACCACCCCCCATTTATAAACATAGAACCCGCTTGGGTTAGTAGGGCCACTTACCAGCACTTAAATGTCGCCCAAAATGGAACAAAAAACTTTAATTGAAATTGCATCAAGAATACTAAAATGTTTATTGATTAAAATAACAGGATAGCAGTTAATTAACAGTTAGTATATTTTTGAGATTTTTCATAGCCAGATTCAGGTCTAAATTGTTATTGCAAATCATTTTAATTCGGTTTATTTGGGTGAACATAATATATATATACAGTCGGTAACAAAAGTGTCCGAACACTAGCAAAAATTCTTATGTTAAAAAAGTACACTTCATATGGTTTTGTTAAATAAATCCTTGTCGAATCCTGTTCTTAGTCAGTCAAAGAACATGATTCGATAAGGATTTATTTAACAAAACAGTATGAAGTGTACTTTTTTTACATAGGAATTTTTGCTAGTGTTCGGACAATTTTGTTACCGACTTTATATATATATATATATATATATATATATATATATATATATAATTTTATATTCAGACGTTACCTGAAACATACTGCATTGATTTCCTAATTCAATATTTCTGGATTTAAACTTAAATCAGTTCATTGTCATATAGTTTTGCCCGAAATCCACACTCACGTGATGCAAAATTTTGATTGAAAAATTCCGAACATGCCCGAGTTCAGTTTTAGTGGTGAAAGGGATAAAGGTTTTTTTTTTTTTTTTTTATATATATATAATTAAAGTATCTTATTAGCAAACTTTAATAAGTTCGATTTTCTTTTGCATGAGGAATTCATACGACTATCTAATCGAACATAATATTAAATAATAATTGTCTATTAAGAAAAAAAAAAAAATAATAATGTATTAAATTTTAAATCTGTATACATAATAAGCAGTTAACAGTAAGAGATCATCTTAGTTTAAAAATTCAAATCATTGTATGTGGTTATTAAAAGATATCTTTTTAAAAACATTGTTCTGTAATTTTGCTCCCTTATTACTTTTTTCTTCTATATATGATTACAGAAAGTATCAAATTCGTTAAAATTCTTGACTTCCAGTTAACGATGGATTTGAACGTTTTCAGTTATTCTGAACGTGATTTTAACATTTTTAGAAAATATCAGTCTGTGCATGTTACCAAAATTTCGTGGGTGCATTACATCACAAAATCATAGACGGAAGTCTACAAAACTTTATATTTGCTTGGATCTTGATATAAGATAGTGCTGATTAGATTTGGCAGTGCTTTCCAACAAATGGCGCTGTTATGCAGTGATTTTTTCTAGTTATGGGTAGGTTATATGTCCGTTTGTATAAATACACATAACTTGATATGTGAGAAGGTTATAACGTAAAACTATATACATTCAACTTGAGTGCATTTAAGCAGTAAGATGGCGCTGCCTTCCTGCCCTTTACTCTGTGTACGGGAAGGCTTTATTCCAGTTTCTATAATTTATAAGATCACCAAACTTTATAGGTTAGATCCCCATTATGAGAAAATATGCGGATTAATTTTGGGTGCATATCGGCTTATAGAAGGCGCAGTTGTCACTCACTTTCTACGAAGTTTCCATTAGCTATATTTCAGCCTCCACGTGCTGATTTCGTACAAAACTCCAAATGTAAAATATTTATTGCGTAAAGACCTGTTGGTTATTATTATTATTTATTTATTTATTTAATTTTATTTTTTTGCATGTTAACCTGTAGGTGGCACTGTTATATCGAACAATATCGAACAATGTTTTATGGTAGCTACAGTTTTGATTTGGTCAAAAGAAAAATGCTAATTATTTGAATAAGAAGTTCTTTTATGCAATTCGTTTCTACTTCTTTTTTAGACTTCTTTTTGCAGAAAATGTCTAAATGTGTTTTATTATTATTATTATTATTATTAGTTTAACACTATGGCTGACAAAAAAAGTAAGATAATCATGTTTGAAAGTAAAAATATTGCTTGTAATATGCTCTAAAAAAAATAATTTACTTACTCAGAATTTTAAAATTATTGAATATATTGTCTACGTAAAATGCTTAAAATGTAGCTGTAATTTCACCTATAATACTTTAAATATCCATAAGCCCCACTTATGGAACTGATAAATACATTATTCTAAAGTCTTTAAGAAATCAAAAATCAAAAGTAAACGAGAAATAAATCATGTAGAATTTAAAAAGTGCAATAATTTCCTTTATTGGATATCAGAATGATATCATTAAATTCACCGGAATTTCTTTATTTATTACTCTTCATTTTAATTCCTTAATTTTCATCAGCAATATGACCCAATTTTTAATACTTTGCTGAGTTAAGCAATTCAACTTTAATTTCCAAAAATACTTGAAGAGATAAGTTTTGTGAAATTTATTGAAGATATGATTTCTTTAAAAAATAATTGAATATTGAGTTACAGTCACATTTTCTCCTGCTTCAAAAATCGCCTTTAACGATGAAAGTATGAATTACACTGAAGTGATTAAATGTCCTCATTTTCTGAAAGTAAGCCTTAGATTTTTTTTTTCTTTTTTCTTCAATTTTGAAAAAAAATAAAAAAAATAAATTAATAAATAAAACAAATAATTTTATGACCATTTTTGTCCCAATAGTTAAGCAATAGTTAACTCACAAATAATTATTAGTCAGTGTTTTACAAAACGTTTTAGATTTCACAATATTGTAGTTACCAGTATATTATTTACTTTATTATTATTTTTTTTAAAAATAATATTTTCATAGTTTTATTTATAAAGTTGGATTATTATTTAAAGAGGATTCAATATAATTCTTTTGTATAAATATTCAATCTGATTGTTTTGAGAGTTATTTAATTCTGGCATAAAGAATAATTTTTTTATTTTTATTTTTATATTATTTTATTTTAAAGAAACAGTTAAGAAGTTGTCCTTTCTTCTCCTTACATAACTTTATTTATTTATTTTTATTTTATTTTTATTTATTTTTAATTTTTTTGGGGGGTGGGGGGGGGGGGTAATACACCTTTTTTTTTTTTTTTTAAGAAGTGAGAAAGGTAAAAAAGAAGATAAAAGAAGCTTCGACATGTGTTGTTACAAAATACTCTATTGACTTTTGATAATTTGAATAATTGAAAAGAAAATAGACTTTTCAAAACATTTGTTCTAAAGTAGGTAGTATCGTAGCATAGAATTTACGCAGAATCGTGAGATGAATTAAAGTTATTCATTAATAATGCTAATTAAAGTTAAATAATTATAATTCATTTATGTATAATTTGAGAAATACTTCGCAAAGCCGAGTCTTACAGATAACTAAATTCATTATGCGAAATGCATTATTAAGTACAGTGAATATCACGCACTTGAAAATATGCTTTTAAATGTATATATATATTTAAATACGTATAATATTTTTTGCAATTGTCTAGTAAGTTCGGAATGAGTAAGAGGGAAAGGGGGGAGGATAATAACAACAGATAAAATTAGGTGTTTATTGATCGACAGATAAGAAGCAAGTGAGTAACATTTTTAGCAATGAAATATTTTTTACATTATCCATATCGCAGAATTCGACACAGTTCTAAAATATAGTTTATGTCATCTGTTTTTATAATCAAATATATTGACATGCTTTTGTTTAAAAGTAATTAATGACTATATAATTCTTATATTGATTGTTAGAATTTTTATGGGAAAGGTTGAGTTTTCTAAATATTGTCTGTAACGAATATTATATGTTCTGATAATGTTTAATCTTCATCGTTAAAGAGACATAAAAATTAATTTTATAGAACAATGAGGTTTGTAATTTTTTGTATCAGCTTGTAACTATCAAATAGACCTCAATATGTTAAAATAACAGAATCTGAAGAAAGGTGTCTGTATTTTCGAGTACAACGTTTACTTCTTATGTCAGCAATTTTGCCTATTTTATAGATTTTACCAGATGTAACTGTAATAATAAATATAGTATTTTTTGGGCAGGAAGAAAATTTATAAGTAATCCATAACTATGATATGACGAGGCTTCTACATTTTAACACATAGAATTTAATAGATGACTAAGACAATTACAGTTGACATACACATGTTACCCAAACGATTACATACTGAAGACTGATCTGTTTAAGCATTAATAAAAGTAAAGGGGAATTAACAGATCATTGATTGGATAATACAGTTTACAGGTACATGTACATTTACGTGACGTCACTTACCAAAAGTCCAATAGATTGAATCTGGAACACAATGGCGAAATGCACCACAATAAACCATAGCACATTATGCTACAGTTACATAGTTACAGATGGTATAATTTATTTACATGATTGTGGCAAGTATAAGCTGCCTCAATATTGTTATGAAAATGGCATACTTTTTTTTTACAGTGAATAAAAATTTGTAAACTTTTAACAGGGATGTTTTAGTTGTGTTACGCATTTGCAGAGTACAGCATTAAAAGAAAAAAGAAATATTGTCTGGATACCATACGATTTCCATGTACTTTTATCAAACTATATATATAGTTCTAATAGCTAAAATAACAAATAACGTTTTTCCCTTTAAGATGGATCATTTTATTTTAATTGATGTATTTAAAATACAGGGTGTCCGAAATTATACGACCCTATTTTAAAGTAGTCTACAGACGAAATTATTGTTAACAAAGTTATAAAATTTTGTGTAGGATATAATGTAGGTAGGAGAATTTGTTTGAGGGAGTAAAAAAAATAGTGCAAATTTTCTCCACCAGGGGGAGTTTTTTTTAACGAATTCCACATTTCCGACTAGTGCATTATATAAATTTCACCTCATTTTTACTCGTGGGTCACTGTTAGACATTAAAAAATCTCCTGATCTCAATCTATGCAAATTTTAGCTTTGGGGACTTTAAATGATCTGGTAAATCGTGATAACAGAAGAACTTTATCTGATCTTAAAGACAGTACTTCACAACATGTTCATAATATTTCCCCGAACATGCTACGGTCAGCTGTGGAACATATTATCATATGATTACAGATGGTAGTTGACAAAGATGGCCGCCATGTGGAGCGTATGATTCTGGTAATAAAATTTGTAAACTATCATAAATATATGCTAAATGTGTAATTTATTAAAAAACGCCCTCTGAAGGCGAAATTTTGAAAATTTATTTTTAATTTATTTATTTATTTATTTATTTATTCACTCAAACAAATTCCAATATCTTCATTAAGTCCTACAAAATTTCATGACATTTTCGACAATACTTTCGTCTGTAGACAACTTTAAAATAGGGTCGTTTAATTCCGAACACCCTGTATATAATATATTTTTTTAAATTAAAAATCAAAAATACATACATTTTTCTCTCGTTTTTGTTTCAGACCCTGGGAAGCCCTCTGCATTCTTTCCCTTCTTAGTACGGGTAATCACATTTTAAGAAGAGTGTAAAATTTAAAATCTGAATATTTAAATCATATAAAATTGAAATTATATATTGTATTATTTTATTATTTAAATTAATTATTAACCATTTGAAAAATTTTTAAGCAAATTGATTTACTATGCCATAAAAAACTGTTTTAGAAATAACACACATTGTAAGTACGTCTTAAAAATTTCATACGTGCTGTACTGGAGAGAAAAAACGAATATTGGTTAAAATTAATATTGCTGACAGAATGCTTCCATTACCATTTTTATATACAAAAAACGTTCTTATCTAACAAACTTTGCGATGAAGAGTCCATTGTGATACTAGATTAAATAAACCATTGATCATTTTGCTTGTCTAAAAAAAGTTATGTCTTAATTTTAACATCCTAATAACAAATATATCGATTTATTTCCTTGAAAAGAACAATCTAACGTTACAGAGCTAGCAGTCGAATAATATAATCATAAATAAGCGTCATTACAGATGAAACATAATTGAAGAAACGTGCATAAACATCAATTGCCAGTAAATCAAGGTGAGATAATCTTATTATTTTGGACAAGACTTATTATTAGCACAACAAGATTTCATCTGTTCAATGGTTAATGGAAAAATTATCTTTTCTTAGTGAGTATAGTATGTCTTACATTATTGTATTGCTTTGCATTTAAACATTGTATAAGCTATAATTACAGGAAATTGCTTAGTATTATTTAACACAATGTTTTCAATAAGTTTTATTTGTGATTGGTATCACATTATTTCAAATAAATGACATAAAGTAAAATGATACTATACATACATCTTAAGAGTTAGATAAAAACATTTTGTTTTAACAACAATTGTTATATGTACTACCTAAATAAATTAAACTTTTTCAAGGAATCTCTAAATGAGCTACTGTAATAAATCTTTTACTATATCCAAGCATATTTCGATGAAATTCTCTGCAAATGTGAAACAGAGCCGGTTATACAGAAGAGGATATTGTGAATGTTACAAGTTACACACATGACATTCATGCTTGTAAGATCTACATGGAATATAATGACAAGTTTTAAATATGATCATCACTAATAAGAGTTTCTGCAATTTTAAATATAATCTTTTTTTTTTTTTTTTGAGGGGAGGAGCGGAGGGGGACTATAAATGAACCACTGCGTGAAAAAATGTCTGCAATCCTTAAAACCACCTTTTGAGAAAACTGAAAGAAGAAGAAAAAAAAAACTATTTATCGTCCTTTCTGTAAGCATAGATGCCAACATTTTAATTTATTTCGGAGTATTTTTAGCCCCGCCTTTATTTCACACCACTTTATTTACAGAAATATTTTCTTCAAAAAAAAAACTTCGATAAAATAAGGAAAAAAAATTACACTTAAAAAATAAGTGGTATGAAATAATATCGTGGTTAAAAGTACTCCGGAAAAAAATTGATTAAAAAGAGATTTTCAATACAGTTTTTAGGATTTTAAAATTTCTTACACATTTCTCTAATGCAACACATTGAAATTTTTAGCACGTTTACTGGAAACATTTTATGTTTTATACTTATGACTTTTTTTCAGATTTTTCACTAAAGAGTGAAAAAAGGAAAGTTTTCATGGAACGTCTGACAAAATTCTATTTATTTCAGACATGACATGTTGAAAATCTATTTTTCATATTTTTCATAGAATATGTATAATAGAAGAAAAAGGATGAATTTCAGAAAGGAAAGGTTTCATCTATTCTTTTGTAGCCGTCATAGATGCCTTCAAATGCTTTTGAAAAGGAACATTTGTACTATCAAAATAGGTCCTGACAAATGGATGATATACTGAATGCTGTACATATATATAAAAAATGTTTTATGTTTTCTCATTTCTCTTATGAATTTCACAGGAGATGAAAATGAAATATCTTTAAATTCATTTTCTAATTTCATCAAGACTGTTAAATTTTTAATCATACTTTTTTTTACATGATTATCCCTTTGGCCTAAGCAATATAGTGTTATATTTGTGTCATGTATATATTTTCTCTACCTCGCTAGTTATTTCCGGAAGCATAAAGTTTAGTAATGTATTTCATATAGATAATTTTTTAAAGAAATGTCTGTAAGTTAGCCTATATATACATTATATGCCTCTAAACGTGTTTCTTATACGTATATACAGGATTTTTGTGTGTGTATGTATGTTGTAAGATCGGAAATGTGTATGTGACATACATTTAATGCATCGAAATTCATCATTTTTTACCCATCAATTAATATCCTTTTGCATGTGAATAAAAATATGTGACTGAACTTTAAATCATATTTCCGTTTAACCTTTTGTCAGATTCAGGCCTCGCAGAGTTCCTAAAATTTTACCTCATTTTTATTTTATTGACACCACTGTAGATACTAAGAAATGTTTTTTGAATGTTTTAATGCTAAAACACGTCTTAACATTATCTGAAAAAATTCTATTTTTTCATAGCAGTGACAATATAATAAAATTAGTTTAAAATTTTAGGCCTGCACATTATGACCAAATCGATAAAAATAAGTGGTTGTAATGGTTTTCATTATAGATTAAAATTTATGATACATTATTTGATATCACTTATTTTAGATTTTTAATATCAAGGATTTTTTTATTATTATCTCTTCCTCTTGCTGACTGTTTCAATTGATTTTAGCAAATATTTATAGGGAAAATATTAGGTTAAAATATTAAAAAAATTTCATTAATATATATTTTTTAAATATAAAATTGTTAAATAATGTTTTCTTAATATTTCTAAATATAGACAATGTAGCCATCATAGATGCCTTCAAATGCTTTTGAAAAGGAAAATTTGTACTATCAAAATAGATCTTGACAAATAGGTGATATACAGAATGCTGTACATAAGAAATTATTTTATATTTTATCATTTCTCTCACGAATTTCACCGGAGATGAAAAGGAAATATCACTAAATTCATTTTTTTTAATTTCATCAATATCGTTAAACTTTTAATCATACTTTTTTTAACATCATTATCCTTTCCTCCTAAGCAATATATTGTTATATTTGTGCTATCTAGATATTTTCACTATCTGGCTAGTTACCTTTGGAAACCTAAATTTTAGGAATGTATTTTATATAAATAACTTTTTAAAGAAATGGTTGTCTAGAAGTTATCGTACATAAAAACTATACAAACTGAAGATAATCTTATTTTTTATACGTATATATAGGATATTTTTGTGTTTATGTAGGTTGTAAGATCGGAAATCGCATGTGACATACATCTAACACATGGAAATCGATCGTTTTTTATCCACAATTAATAGTCTTTTGCATCTGAATCAAAAAATGTGACTAAACTTTAAATAATATTTTCGTTTGACCTTATGTCACATGATGACTAAATAAGTAAAAGTAAGCTGTTTTAATGGATTGAATTATAGATTATAATTTATCATACAAATAATGGTATTATCACTTGGTATTATCACTTAATTTAAATTTTTATTATCAAAGATTTTTTTTCCCACTTTCTCTTGCTGACTGTTTCAACTGATTTTAGTAAATGTTTATATGAATATTTGGTTAAAATATACAAAACTTCATCAACATTTCTTTATATATATATATAACTGTTAAATTTGGTAAAATATTCTTTTAATATAAATATTGCTTCAAAGCACAATTTTACACACATTTTGAAAATTTTCAAGATAAAGCATCAAAATATTATATTCAGAATAACAATAATAATTATAAATTAAATTAAAGCATAAATATAACCAGTTTGTAGGGAGAAACTTAAAGTGTGAATAAAAATAGAGACAGAAATTCTGAACAAATAATGTGAATTGAATGCGTAGATTCTTATTATTTAATATTAATGCAAACAAAGGTCTAAGGGGACTTTTAAGATTCCAGACTTGTATTTGGTTTTGATTTTTTTCCCCCGTACTTCGTGTACAAGGCAATTAAAAAGGATATAAATAAATAAACTTTTTCTATATATGAACCTCTAGATATGTGCTGGAGAATGATGTAAAACATAACAATCCAAGTCTTACAGTGTTACAATCCAAGTCTTATATGGCTACAGTGACAAAAGTTTGAAATCATCGATAAGCAACATACATATCTTTAGAATTTCACCATACTTTTTAAAATGAAAAACAATAAATAAATGCAGTTTTCCTGGAGATTGTACGCCCACCAGCAGCAAAAGGGCTCTGCCCTCGTAGCGGGTAGACGTGAGGTGCCAGGTTCGTTTCCGGTAGCGCATGTCGGCTAGTTGTTCAGAGTTTTCCGCAGTTTTCAACGAAACTTCTGTAAATATGGACAAGGACATTTTAGAAAATCTCCCAAGGAAGTCACTCCCTTCCTGGCCAATGATCCTAGTGCAGTCAATTGATCTTAATCCTAACGCAAATCCACATAGACCTAGTGATTGTAGCTGGAAAAACAGGAATTCAAATATTAATCAAGTCCAAATCCTGCATTTTGTCACTGAAACAATAAAAATATGAGAGACAAGTTAAGCAATAGTTTGACAGGCTAGCCAAAATTGCTTAGCAATTTACTTTTGTTCAAAATTATCTCAACAATTAAATTTTTTGCTTGTATTTCGCAACACTTTTTAAAAAGGTTCCCTATATTCTGTTGCCGAAAAAAACATGCGTGAAACATTTTGTCACTTAAGGAAGAGACAACGTGGAATATGTATTATATATTTTTTTTATAGGACATGTTTTTTATTCGTTTTATGTGTTTATTGCTCTTCTGTCATTGCATTTAAGCCATTGTTTTTCAAGCTTCAATTGCTGAGACAAAGTCATTTGTGGTTTTTCATTCTGTAAATTAAGATGTGATCTAAAAAAATATATATAGGTGTTTCTATTCAAAATTTTCCCAATTTTGTTACTGTAACTTTGAGACACAATGGTGCATATTTTAGAAATATAGACTCGAGTTTCAGTTTCTTCTTGAATTCATATCATAAAATATCGAAGTCCAACTATTTCTTAGATGGAATGTATACATGAACGGGGGAGGGGGGTGGGCAGAATCACACATCAGAAAATTACATATATATATATACTATATATCAGAGAAGAATGAAGAGATGTGTGTTAGGATTCATCGAAAGACACGAAAAGCGAAACTAAAGTTACTGCTGTCCTTTGTAGTAGTGCAGGCGCTAAAGGAAGTGAGCATGAAAAATATGAAGGCCGAATTCCACGAATGGAATTTAGCTGAGGGAATAGTTGAAAGATTACTTATTATAGTCTATTTTTTGGTCCATTTTTTCACCCCTTCTCTTATTTGTACAGGAAATCTGAGTACATGCTATGATGTCAATTTGATGATGATTTTAGCCATAACTTATAGTTTACTCTAATGATAAAAATGGTGATGGGTTGTTCAATAATATAAAAAACAAAACAAAACAGTAAATAAATAAATAAATAAATAAATAAATAAATAAACGTTGTTTTATTATTAGTGGTTTGTTGTTTGTGTTTAACGTCACACTAGTGCTGCACAATGGGCAATTTGTTTTATTAATAAAAACAATATGTTTGAGAAAACACCGAATATAAATAGAAATACAAGCAAGCATGATAAACAATTACTCACTTGTATTTAAACAATCATTACTGATACATTTACACAATTTTGCTATTGTTGTAAGGTTTAAGGGCGATTGACTACGCCAGGGTCCTAGGCCAATAGATGGAATGCCTTCTGTGGGGCCTTTCAAAGGGATCCTAGCCCGTATCATTTACACAATAAAATCAAAATGCTGACTTTTTGCAATTGCAAAATATTGTTTGACAATTTGACGAATATTTACAAGATTGAATTAATGTATGTGGCGTAGACGGCTTACTCATTTGCTGTGGACGCAAATTACCATGAAGATTTTCCTACCATATAGTGTTTAAGTACTCCAAGTTTTGGTGCATTTTAAATTCAATCACAAGCAGTAGAAAATTTTAAAGTAATGTTGAACCCTATTATGGTATTGCTTATAACTTTACTCCCTATTGTGGTTCAAGTTTGAACTGAAATAGTGTATTAAACTAACAGTGTATTAAATTACCTTGTATTTAAAATCTTAATACTACTGTCAACATATGAAAAAGCTTTAAAAAATTATAGTTCATGACTGGTGTAGAAAAAGTTGGTTTCTTATCACTTTTTTAGTATTTTTAAAACATGAAAAGAAATTAGTAAAATTCTTAGAATTATTTATGAAGTACCTAATTTTTACTCAATATCCTCAATTTTTCTTCGAGTATGTTTTATAAAATCCTGTATACTTCCTCGTGAGTGCACATATGGTAATCTGATTTATATTCGAAACACTTATTTGCGCTTAAATATTTATCACTTTTATTTGGAAAATATGGAGCATTTTCATTTTCCTAAAGGCACTTTTAAATCACAGTCACTAACTTCAAACACAGCTTCCTATTTGGGAGCTATAATTTTTCAAGAGAAAATCCTTTCTTTTCACGTAGTGTATCTAGATGATATTCGAATGCAGAAATCTAAGTTTTGGGAAAATATTATTTTCAAAAAGTTTCTTTCTTAATAAAGAATGTATTTTGAATAAAATCTTCCAGTTTTAAGCTTTACGCGTACCAAATATAGTTTATAGCTTTGAACAATCTTGAATAAAAAATCTGGAGTGACTCCACTCGACTTTCCGAACATTGAGTAACTAACAGTTTTCTAGATAAAATAAAGAAAGAGGAATTGCTAAACAAACAAAAGAGAGAAAACCATAATAGAGTGTTTTTTTCTCCATATATCACACGAGGTTTTATTTAACGCTACTGAACTTTGAGCCCTTAGATCATAATGATAAAGAATTTTTCGTTTTGTCCCTGTAAAAATCTATAGATGCTAGATTCACCAAAATGCTTATAGTTAATGCAACAGTGATTTATAATATTCATACAAATTTTCAGCTCAATTGAATAAGGCGTTTAGATGCTATCGCACTTTTAAAAATTTGGTCTCATAGGCCATAATGATAAAGAATTTTTCTTTGTGTCCCTGTAAAAAAACTGTAGTGCTAGATTCACCAAAATCTATACAGTTGGTGCAAATGCGACCTATAACATGTGTACAATTTTTTTGCTCAGATTAATAAGGCGTTTAGACGCTATCGCACTTTTAAAAATTTGGCCCCATAGGCATAATGATAAAGAATTTTTCTTTGTGTCCCTGTAAAAAAACTATAAGTGCTAGATTCTCCAAAATCTATACAGATTGAGTATCTGTGACCTATAATATGGGTATAAAATTTTTGCTCAATTGAATAAGGCGTTTAGATGCTATCGCACTTTTAAGATTTTGGTCCCTTGGCCATAATGATAAAGAATTTTTCTTTGTGTCCCTGTAAAAAAACTATAAGTGCTAGATTCACCAAAATCTATAGGGTTCGTACTATGGTGACTTACAATATACGTACCAACTTTCAGCTTATTCGAACAAAGCGTTTAGACGCTAGCGCGTTCACTCACAGACATACACACATACATACACACATACATACACACACACATACATACATCATCGTAAAAATAGTGAAAACGGACTCGTTGGACCTCGAAACGTATAGAAACATCAAAATCTCGAATTCGGATTTTTGACATGATTACAATACTTTCCTCACTATAGTGTTCGGAAAGTAAAAATATATTTAAAATAGTAGCATCTTTATTATACTAATTTTCTTAAAGTAAAATTATTAACTTTGTTCTTTTCTAAAACAACTTTATTACAGTAATCATTTTTATCAGAATGTCCTGTATCCTTTAATTTCGATTTCTATACTTCGGAAAATAAATACATATGGTAAATAATTAAAATATTAAAATACGTAGTATTGTGGGAAAATCTAAATTTATTATTACAAATTACAAATAGTAGGGTGAAAAAAAAAAAAGAGAGAGAAAAGAAGGAAAGAAAGAAAGAGAGTAAAAATTGCTCACTTCAAAAGAATAAGCTTTAAGCTTGCCATCCTCGAGTAAACAGTTTTTAAATAAAAGAATTAATTAAGGTAATTACGGTTAAATACTCTGAAACATTTTCATTTACATAAATTCAATAGGATTTAAAATTGACTCTATTGATGTTACATCATGAAAAACTTCGCACGTGATCCACCGTAGGCAAATTACAACATTCTCATTCTTATGTTTGTATTGTTTGAGTAAAATGTGTATTATATGGGAAAATATTGCCCGTGTTCTTAAGTTCGAACCTTTTTGCGAGCCCGGATATTCTGGTGTCCGGAGTATGCAAAATATTGTGCATTACTACTGTGAATTCGTGTGATATGGATCAATCGAGACATAAGTCATTTTAACTATAGATCTCAAAGTTGTCAAAATAGAAATGGGAAATTTTATTGAATTAGGAAATTAGCAAGGAAATTGAGAATACGAAATTACCTGGACTTTAAAATAAATGATGATTAGCTTGGAATCCAGAAAAACGATAGTGTCCATTCTGCATTCTTACTCAACCATGTACCACAAGTATTATTTTATTTTATATCATTTTATTTAAGGCATTTCACGGTGTTAAATTTTTAACAGGCTTTAAATTTGACGAATTTGATTTTTCATTTTTGGATTTGATTTTTGATTTTTATATTTTTCATTTTTGGATTTTTTTTTTCAATGCATACCAAGGATTGATTTTGAGAATTTTGTATTTAAATTTCCAGATATCAAAAGTCATACTTAACAGAATTTCTTGCCATAAAGGTATAAGCGTACCTTTTCTAAAAATGCAAAAGGAATCTTGATCTGCTCCAGGAGTGTTTCATCTTTCATGTAAACTCCGCGACAAAAAGATAGGTACAAAGGGTTTTTTCTTTAATTTTTCATAAAATAATATTATCTAAATTGTTCTTATCATTTATTATTATCATAAAATAACACTATTTCAAGACTATTTTTTTTTTTTTAAAGACTAATTTAGAAAAATTTTAAGACTAAATTTTTTCTGATTTAAGACTACATTCCGCGACAAAAAGATAGGTACAAAGTTTTTTTTTTAAATTTTTGAATATGATTATTTTGAATATGATACAAATTTTTAGTACGATTTTGATGTGATAATATTTTGTTATGATAATAAGTGATCAGCACTATTTAGGTAATGATATTTTATGAAAAATTTAGAAAGAAACCTTTGTACCTACCTTTTTGTCGCGGAGTGTAGTTTTAAATTAGAAAAAAATTAGACTTAAATTTTTTTCTAAATTACTCTTAAAAGAAAATTAGTCTTGAAATAGTGTTTTCTTTTATGATAATAATAAATGATAAGCACAATTTAGATAATGTTATTTTATAAAAAAAATAAAGAAAAAACCTTTGTACCTATCTTTTTGTCGCGGAGTGTATGATCATTCATGTTAGTTGTACATCAAGCTTTTTATTCAATTAATTTATTAATTATTAGCTGTATCCGGCCACGCGTTACTGTGGCTTTAGCAGGCTTTACTCGATTCGTTGGTCACTAGATTTAAACGAATTCTTAAAGTTCCATGTCACTTATTAGTATAAAAATCTCAAAACATAAATCAATAAATAAATAAAAATAAAAAGTCATTGAAATCAATCAAAATCTCGATCTGAGTTTCAACTGCTATCAGTAGCGATTTTCCCGCTCGCACAATGTTGATCCTACTACTTGCGTCATCATTTTACACACACGAACGCATGCACAAAAACAAACGTATCCACACGCGAAACTTGATTGGGCCACCAAAACCTTCGATAGCTTCTTTCCTTCCTGTGATAGGTCAGGTCCAGGTATCCACTGCATGCAGTAGCGCCATATCGCGCACTGCCCACGTCCTCCTAGATTAACCCATTATAAGTTTACAGCCACAAAAGTAAGTGTACTCAATTCCCAGAACTGAAAAGAAACCCACACACTAAAAATGTTTGGAAAAGAATTTTTGCCCTTTAACCTCCCTCAAATGAGCAAAAAAGGGGAAATTCGAAAAATGCTTTATAGTATGTTTTGGATACAAATAAATAAACCATAATTAAAATATATCGCCCTCTTCAAATAATTTGGAGAAGAGTTACATTGAGTGACGTATTTTCTGCTCCACGTCCTAAAGGGGAAAGGTGGAATTTCTCACTTGTCCTTGGTAATTTTTGTTGAGTACACTTAACTCCATACCCAAAATATATCCTCCGCTTCATATAACTTGAAGAAGAGTAACGTTTAAAAACGTGTGTGCTTCTGCTTCAAAAGGAGCGAAAGGGAGAAATTTTGCAAAACCGAATATATGAAAACATACGCGTATTAGAATGCAAAAACTTTTGTCAAAATTTCAAAGCAATAGTTGAAGAACTTTCATAGATTTAAGATCTTCATCAAACGAACATTTACATTTTTATTTATATAGTTAATAAAAATTAAACTTAAGTAAATATTATAATTTTACTATAATAAGTACTGAGGCAGTCGGCCTAATGGTCCTGCCTTTAGGGAGCTGACTTCAGTGAATGGACCCACTACTATAATTCAAAACTTCTTTTCGAATTTGAAACCACTTCCCATCATCCGACTGAGTTGAAGAATTGCATACATGCATATTATCTTCACCCGCATTTTAGTACATTTTGAAATAAAACCATGATTTTTATTTAGTTTTTAGTTTTTTCGTACTATTAATGTTAAATAATATAATATGTATTAAAGTAAAAAAGTAATCTTTATCATAGAGAAAAACACATTTTTAAGAATCTAAATATTAAAATATGAAAAATGCAGATTTTTTTTTTTTTTTTTAATCCATATTTTTATTTTACTAAATTAATATTTAAATTATAATAGATTTGTTTCATGCGTATTTGAAAAATATTAAAAATGTTTACTTTATTTAATACTTTTGTGTCTTATACTTTTGCTAAAAAGTTATTTTAGTTTCAGAATTAAAAGATACAAAAATATTTAAACTTTAAAAATAGAAATATAAACTCTAATATTTCATGAAACATCCAATATATATATATATATATACACATATATATATATGTAATAATAACAAAAAATATATATATTAATTTAAAAAATATAATCCATTATTGCATTCAAAATGAAATTATTTTTTCATAGTAGTTCTTATTTAAGCCAATTTATTTTGTTTAAAAATATTCTGTTTACTCGAATTATTTCTTCATATTCATTTTTAGAGAGAAACAATTTTATAACCACTTTCGAAGAAATGTTACAGTGTTTTTCATCTGAAGTTTTAATTAAAGATTTACATATTAATATTTTATAAATTCTTTTGCGAAAATTTTAATTTTAGTAAAAATTTATTTTTCTTTTCGACTCTTAGGATATGTAAATAGAAATTATTTTTGGTAGTAAATTAAATTATATTTTTCTCGTTATTTATCCTCTACAATTACGGTATTGTTTATTTTTCAAAAAGCTCCATAGAAACTAATATCTTTATATTTATTCAAAAAGGAGAAATTCTTTCAAAAAGTAATTAAAGTTGTGTAATGTTGAACTGGAGAGTTTAAAAAGTAAATCTTCTTTTCGTAAAAAGAAAAAATAAGTGATTATCATCATTTTTCGAACAGGCATTAAATTAAATTCTCAAATATACTTAACATTATAGTTTGACAAGGTAAAAAAAAGTTGAAAATTAATCTTAGCTTCCACATTATTTTTCTATTTACTCTCATTTATTTCACATTTTAAATTTTAGAACTATTGTTAGATGATTATAAATTTTAAATATTCAAGAAAATTAATTTTTTATAGTATTCAGCTTTCCCACCTTTTTTTTTTTCGATAAATTTTTAAAACGAAATATTAGAAAATATATTAATATAAATAAATAATAGTTTAAATTCTATCATCTATAGTGTTCTTTGGTGATAAATAAATTTCATAACCAAATATGAAACTAGTATGTTGTGGCCACAACAACACTTTTTACTATATAATTTTATATAAATTCAAGCAATACAAGTTATGTATAAAATTATTATTTATTAAATTTACTTTTCCAAATGAATGCAGACGATTTTTATCGAATAGAAATATAACACTAAATCCCGAAAGAAAGTCAGTTTTCTGCCAACATCAGAAGAATTGCATTTTTTTTTTTTTTTCCCGTTAAAAATGGAACAAAAAAAAAATTAAATAAATAAATAATTAAAATAAAAATAAATTTGTTTTAAATTATCACACAGCTATCGTTTAACCATTCGTTGTAAAGGTATTAACGAGTTCTTTTGAAAGATACCAAACTGAAAATTTACACTTCTCAGTTCTTGAAAAACCATAAAAGATATTTTAAAAAGAATCTGACTTATTTACGATATGAAAAATCCTGATAATACATGTTGTTCTATTATCCCATCTTAAAAGAAATCTTAAATTGCGAATAACAAACGAAGTTTTTTAATTCAAGTATTTTACAAATCAATAGCATTCTTCCCAATATTATAATTGATATCTTAAAACTGGCTCGACATTTTACAATAAATCATTCTTAAGTTAATATATACATAGATTAACAAACTATCCAACAAACTGAATAACTTACAAACGAAATCCTTATCGATTTTGTAATTTTCGGATTCATCATTTCTCAAAATGTGTAAAAACATCAAAAAACCGAGACTGAAAATATTCAAGTATACCTAAGTTACCTACCATACTTTCACTATAGTTGTGAACTAAAAAAAAAATCTGGTGTGAAACAACCACACGACTTCCATTACCCGCTATTACATGTATTATATGCATTTTTGAGAGAGAATGTGATCAGAAAACATAAAAGTGACCAAAAAAGAAAATCGTTAGAGCCGTTTTTGAGATACCAACTTTCACAAAAAATCAATTATTGAGCGGAAAACAATAATTACATACAAAAGTGAAGGATTTCAATGCATGTTTCCTCATATCAGCTGTTAACTAGCTCACCACCTGTCATGACGTCAGATGTGACGTAACTGTATTACGTAATCAAGAGCGCATCTTCGTCTCTCTGAGAGAGAAGTTTATATGAGTCTGTACGAGAAAGCTTTGCTAAGCGAGCGGCAAGAAATGCCCGCATTATGTTATTCTACTTTTCTATATATTATTAAATGTTGTGATTGTTTAAAAGACTCTGCTTTTCACTCTGTGGACCCATTTATACCAACAATGGTTATGGGCCCAGAGACACGCATCTTACTGCGGACTTTTTAAAAATTTAAATTAACATTCGTTAAAACGAAAGTGCGACTTACTGTTAAGCCTAAGGGCTGAAATCGAAAGTATTTTTGATTCTATTTTTATAAAGAAGCTACTATAGCTGATTAAATATGTCGCAAATATTAAATAGAGAAAAGTTATCGAAAAACAATTTCGATACATGGAAGCTGCAGATAGAAGCTGTTTTAATCAAGAATGATCACTGGAGTTATGCTAACGGAACGAAAATTAAGCCCGATGAAGGCGCCGAAGGCGAAGAAAAATGGCTCGAAATCGACCGCAAAGCTAGAGCCGATTTAATCCTAGCAATTACCCCAAGTGAGTTGTGTCATATTAAACATTGTACAACCTCAAATGAAGTATGGAATAAATTAAAAGAAGTTTACGAATCGAGAGGACCGGCAAAGAAAGCCACCCTGTTGAAGCAGCTACTCTTTAAGAAAATGTCTGATAGTGAAAATATGTCCGATCACCTAAATATTTTCTTTGATATAGTGGACAAGCTAAAAGAAATGGACATTCAAGTAGCCGAAGACCTATTATCAATTTTGCTCTTATACAGTATTCCTGACAGCTATGAAAATTTCAGGTGCGCCATAGAAGCAAGAGATGAATTGCCGCAGCCTGAAGCTCTGAAAATTAAAATGATGGAAGAATACGAGTCAAGAAAAAATAAAAAGCATCAAGAATCATCAAATGCGTATTTTACAACTCACAAGAAAAATCTTCCTGAAAAGAACAAAAGAGAAATCTTAAAGCCTGTGCAGAACAAGAACACGTATGGCGAAAGAAATTATGCAATCTTCAAATGCAATTACTGTTCAAAAGTAGGGCATAAAGCCTCAGAATGCAGAAAGAAGATCTCAGACAGAAAATTCACTTCATCGAATAAATACAAAGATAGATCTTTCATGGTTGAAGATAGTACAGAGTTCACGATGTCAGCCAGTAACTCTTTCCAAGAACATTCCGAGTGGTGTCTCGATAGCGGTACGACATCCCATATGGCTCATGACAAGAATTTGTTTATAGATTTCGAACCTAGAATTGGATCATTTATAAAATTAGCTGTAGATGAAACAGCGGAGATCACAGGTGTTGGAACAGTCAAATTAAAAGTTCCCGGTAATCACGGTGTAACCAATTTAAAGTTCACAAATGTTTTGTGCGTTCCAAAATTGAAATGCAATTTAATGTCTATATCAAAAGCTACTGCAAACAACTGCCGAGTTGTATTTACCGAAAAATGTGCAAAAATTACGGAGCAGGACGGCTCTCTGATTATAAGTGCTACGAGAAAAGGTGATTTATATTTTTTTCAGCCGCATGTGGATATCGCTGCATCAACTCAGGTAAGCAACTTTCATAAATGGCATTTAAAATTAGGACATTTAAATGAAAAAGATTTAAAATTATTAAAATCTGAAAATATTTTAAGAGATTTAAATTTTAATGAAAAAGATTCCTTAAAAGATTGTAAAGTATGTATTAGGTCTAAACAAACTGTGAAACCATTTTGTAAAGAAAACAAATTTCATAGTGATGAATTATTAGAAGTAGTTTATTCTGATTTATGTGGCCCTATAAATGTTAAATCCCATGGCGGATCACGTTACTTTATTACTTTTTTGGATGATAAATCTCGTTACATTGAAGTAAATTTTCTAAAAACAAAAGATGAAGCTAAGTACGCGTTCCGGAGATATAAAGCAGCAGTCGAAAATCGATTAGGAAAAAAAATTAAAATACTGCATACTGATAATGGATTAGAATATTGTGGCGAGGAATTCAATAAATATATTGAAGAATGCGGTATCAAACGCGAATATTCAGCACCAATGACCCCTCAGCAAAATTCTAGAATTGAAAGACAAAATCGTACATTATGCGAAATGGCGAGGTGTTTATTAATGCAATCAAACCTTCCAAATACATTCTGGGCTGAAGCAGTAAATTGCGCTGCATATATTAGAAACAGGTGTCCCACTAAAGGAATTAAAGAAAACAAAACACCTTTCGAATTGTTTTTCGGTTATAAACCAACTGTTAACTATTTTAAAATTTTCGGACAGAAATGTTTTGTTCTAAATAAAAAATCAAAAGGGAAGTTTGAAGCTAGGTCACACGAACATATATTCGTTGGCTATTCAAATGAATCACGCGCTTACAGATTATGGAATAAGGATACCAGAAAAATTGTCATAAGTCGTGATGTTCGATTTATAGACGAATTTGAAATAAATGATTCAGCCACTACTGATCAATTAGAATTAATTTTTCCGTCTGAGAATAAATGCAATGATTGTAATATTAAAAATGAAACTCCTATCCCTACTCAAACCGCAGACAGGGGGGAAAACAACGGATCGATTTCCTATCCCCCTGAATGCAACGGAGAAAGTTTCTCTTTTTGGAAAGGGGGGGAAGCGAACCACTCTGAAGGGGGGAACGTAGAAGATGTGAGTGGAGGGGAGGAGAGTGCTCACGATAAATGTAAACAAGAGAAAGGGATTGATAAAAACAATCCTATTTTTAAACGTGGTCTCGGCAGACCTAAAAAAATTAAAAGTTGGAACTTTCAAAAGTCTCATAAGGAGTGTATTACAGATACAAAATATAAAGATGAAACTTCTCAATTAGCTGATAACTCATTTAATGAAATTAATCCCAGCGTAATCGACGCGCTAAATGGAGATTATGCTAAAAATTGGGAAAACGCGATGAAATTAGAATATGATTCTTTAGTTAAACAAAACGCTTGGGAAATTGTAGATAGACCAAAAGATAAAAAGGTAATTGGGTGTAAATGGGTTTTAAAAACAAAATTCAAACCAGATGGTCAAATTGAAAAATTTAAGGCCAGATTGGTTGCCAAAGGGTGTTCACAGAAACAAGGTATAGATTTTGAGGAAAATTTTTCACCAGTAGCCAGATTAAGTTCTATAAGAACTGCAATCGCGTATGCTATCCAGAATGGTTTCACAGCATACCAGTTAGATTTCATTATGGCATATGTTAACGGTGATATACATGAAGAAATTTATATGGAGCTTCCTGATTTTTTTGAAAATGATATACACGAAAATAAAGTGTGTTTATTAAAAAAATCTTTGTATGGCCTTAGGCAGTCAGGAAGACAGTGGTTTAAGAAATTAGATGAGAAATTGAGAAAAATGAAATTTAACCCTTTGAATTCCGACAAATGTGTCTATTACTCAAAATATCCTTTTGATGCTATTATAATCGTCTATGTCGACGATTTAATTTGTCTCACTAAAAGTGAAGAGCACTATTTTGATATAAGAAATAAATTAGCAGAATCTTTCAAAATGAAAGATATGGGCCTTCTGCATTATTGCTTAGGCATTGAATTTAATCAAGATAGGGACATCATCACTATAACACAAAAGAAATACATTGAAGATTTATTAAATAAATTTAATATGGAAGATTCTAGAGTGGTAAATACACCTTTAGATAACAGTGTAAAATTAACTAAACAAATGTGTCCAAATACAGAAGAAGAGAAATCATATATGTCAAAAATTCCTTATAGACAATTAATTGGTTCTCTTATGTATCTGTCGGTTGCTACCAGACCAGATATCACCCATGCTGTAAATTATTTAAGTCAGTTTAATAACAATCCAGGAAAACCTCACTGGATAGCTGCTAAAAGAATACTAAGGTATCTCAATGGCACTAGAAATTTAGGAATTGTGTATTACAGAGACGATAAACCATTGACAGCATTTGTTGATGCCGATTGGGCATCGGATATAAATGATAGAAAATCATATACAGGATACGTCTTTAAGTATGCCGGTGGACCTATTTCTTGGGAATCTAGAAAGCAGCGAACCGTTGCTCTATCCCCAACAGAATCTGAATATATGTCTCTGTCCGAATCCGCAAAAGAGACAATTCATGTTAGAAATTTCTTAAAAGAATTGGATCCTGAAATTGTATAAAGTCCAACTGCAATCATGTGCGACAATCAATCTGCACTGAGATTAGTAAAAAATCCTGTTCATCACAATCGATCTAAGCACATTGACATTCGTCATCATTTTGTGCGAGAAGTTTACAATAATAAACTAATTGACATTAAATATATTTCATCAGATGAACAACCTGCAGATATTTTAACAAAAAGTTTAAATGCATATAAACATGAAAAATGTTGTGATATTATAGGACTTAATACTCAGGACTGATGAACTTAAAAAAATATATATATTTAAACTGTGTTTCCATTAAGAAATTAACTGCTTATATTTTACGTATTTTATTTTATTATATTAACCATAATTATTTGCTTATAATTCTATTTCTTTACTAACACTTTTCTTATTTTAAGTAACTCTTGCATAAAAATAATTTTCTGTAATTTTTAATATGCTATTATAATGCATAAATATGTTTTATTTTCGAAACATTTATTGAAAAAGGGGGAAATGAAGGATTTCAATGCATGTTTCCTCATATCAGCTGTTAACTAGCTCACCACCTGTCATGACGTCAGATGTGACGTAACTGTATTACGTAATCAACAGCGCATCTTCGTCTCTCTGAGAGAGAAGTTTATATGAGTCTGTACGAGAAAGCTTTGCTAAGCGAGCGGCAAGAAATGCCCGCATTATGTTATTCTACTTTTCTATATATTATTAAATGTTGTGATTGTTTAAAAGACTCTGCGAGTTTGAAAAAAATCCGTACAACCGTTTTTAAAGGAACGCCTTTGCGATGCCTGAAATTGAGCTATTTATACAGGACGCCTATCAATTTTCATGAACTAACCAACTATATCATTCGAAAGGATATCTGATAGAGTGTTTATATAGCAAGTTTGAAGAAAATCGTTAGAGCCGTTTTTGAGATACGGACTTACGGTCCCACTTCCGGTTTCCGATGTCCCATTTCCGGTTAAACTCAATTATTGACAGGAAAACAATAATTACATACAAAAGCATATTTAAAATTGAGTTAAAATGGCGAGTTTGAAAAAAATCCGTACAACCGTTTTTAAAGGAACGCCCTTGGGAGGCCTGAAATTGAGCTATTTATACAGGACGCCTATCAATTTTCTTGAACTAACCAACTATATCATTCGAAAGGACATCTAATAGAGTGTTTATATAGCAAGTTTGAAGAAAATCGTTAGAGCCGTTTTTGAGATACGGACTTACGGTCCCACTTCCGGTTTCCGATGTCCCATTTCCGGTTAAACTCAATTATTGACAGGAAAACAATAATTACATACAAAAGCATATTTAAAATTGAGTTAAAATGGCGAGTTTGAAAAAAATCCGTACAACCGTTTTTAAAGGAACGCCCTTGGGAGGCCTGAAATTGAGCTATTTATACAGGACGCCTATCAATTTTCTTGAACTAACCAACTATATCATTCGAAAGGACATCTAATAGAGTGTTTATATAGCAAGTTTGAAGAAAATCGTTAGAGCCGTTTTTGAGATACGGACTTACGGTCCAACTTCCGGTTTCCGATGTCCCACTTCCGGTTTTTCAATTTTCACCAAAATTTGGAAATTTCATCTGTAGGCCAGACGTATTTCAATTCTAAAGTTTCGTAGCTCTATCTTTATTAGTTTATGAGCTATAATAGCCAGAAGATTCTCCACATACACACACACACACACACACACACACATACATACACACTGACCAATTGCCAAAAACCACTTTTTTGGACTCAGGGGACCTTAAAACGTGTAAATCAGGTGAAATCTCGATATCGAATTTTTGGACCGAATACAATACTTCCATTACCTACGGTAGTAGGGTAATGGAAGTAAAAAGAGTGTATACAATGTTTGACTCTATAATGAGAAATTGCGTTATAATTTCTCGTTTTATATTAATAAGAAAAGCGTGATTTTAATTGATTAAATAGAAGAGTCATTTAATCATTTCTTAGAGATTATAGAAATAAAAAACAACAGTAAATCATCATCATCATTATTGTCATTATTTTATAATAATTATATTTACATTCTATAAAATATAACACTGAATATTACAGTTATTTTACTACAAAATATGACGTTTAATGTCCGTGAAACAAACTACAGATGATTTGCTGTTAAATTTATGTTTCCCCGTAAAATACAAGCAAATAAAGTATAAAAACATAGAATTAAATTATTTATTATTTATTTATTTATTAATAATTTACTTAAAAAATTATGGCTTACCATATGCCTAAATGTTGGCAGCGTTATAGTAAGTTGTTTTGCCGTAATTTTTTTTTTTTTTTTTTTTTTTTTTCTACAATGAATTTATGTTACGTTTTAGTGCTTTTTTCATGTGTATTTCAAATTTTATATTATATATTTTTTTTTCCTGTAATAAATTTTTGTTTAGTGCGTATATAATTTATATAAAAATAAATAAATAAATAAATAAATACAGGGTTGCTCAAAATTAGTTGAATAATTTTCAAAATGTCCTGTAGGCAAAAATTCTAGAAATAATTCAAAACAAACTCTTAAATTTCATAATCGCTAAAATCACTTTATGAATGTGAGTATAATATACAAATAGGGAAGGTGATAAGGTGATGGCAGCTTTCCTCAAACAGGACTGTATTTAAAAAAAACTGCTTCAACACAATTTTGGACTGTTTTTTAAAGTTCTTTTCAAATGTTCAAATCCAGTACCTCATATGCTCCAGCTTAAACTGTATTAATGTAGGTAAGAGTTATGTAGAGTAATGTAGGTAAGAGAAAGTAGTAAATGTGCCACAACAGATCCTTTCTTCTTCTCTTCTTTTCTTTTCATTTTTTTTTTCTTTTCATTTTTCAGGTATAATACATAGTAAAAGCTATTTAACTAATTTTAACTATTAATAACAACCAAAGCATTGTGAAGATTTTGTAATTAAGTTGGGATGAATTTGGGTGGGTTTTACGTCACCGTGAGGTATCTACCCATGTAGCAGAAACGTTTTTTGAACGTTTAAAAATAGTTCAACAAACACGTTCTAAGAACGTTAAGCTTGTACGTGTTATAGACGTATATCTGTCCATCTAGAAGACGGCGAATAGTACGGTACATAACACGTTCAATACACGTTTAACATTCACCATCGGTTCTAGAGTAACGTTCTGAAAACGTTCTATACACACGTTGTCACAACGTTATGTAAACAATTTTTGAACGTTCTTTGAACTTTTATTTTTCCGACTGAGTGAAAATAATGCCTGGACCGGGAGTCGAACCCCAAATTTTTGATTTACAAGGTTAAGGCTCTACCAATGGAGCTATCCAGGCAGAACGAGTCTTTGAACGTGCTAAAAATGTATTTCATGTATAATAAAAGGGAAAAACTCGCAACAATTGTTTCGGGTCGAAAGAAGACCCTTCGTCAGACGAACATAGTAGGCACGAGTGCTGCAAAGCTACGTTGCAGTTTTGTTTGCAGCACTCGCGTCTACTTTGTTCGGTTGATGAAGGGTTGTGTCTTCTCTCGACCTGAAACAATTGCTTCGAGTTCTTGAATTTTATAGTGTCTATTCAAAGTTTTGCAATTGTTTTTTTCTTTACTTCTTTCTTTATTTTTTTCCTTCCTTTCCTTATTTATCTTTTCTTTCTTCCTTTTTGTGTAGTTCTTTTTTTTTTTTTTTTTTTCTATAAATAATTGTCTTAGTATTATAAAATTTTACATTCATGCATTGAAATATGGTATAACAAAAGATCAAGTATTTTGAATATTCTGTATAAATATTTGAATTAAAAAACAAATAAATAAATAAATAAATTCAAGATTTGGAATATTTTGAAAATTTTTAAGATATATGCCTCCTGCTAACTAATTATTATCCCCTCCCCCCTATATTTTGCATCATTATAATTTAACAATAGAATATAACCATACTTGGATATTAATTTTAATAAGTTAAGCAAAAAAAATTAAAAATATATTTATGTCTAAATTTTGAAACTTACTGCAAACTTTTAGCATTCAAACACAAAAATATTTTATTAAATTTTAAATTATCAATGAAATCTCAAATTAATGTCCATATATGTTACATATCCTATTTTTAAACTACAATAATGCACAATAAATGGAAAAAAAAATTGAAATTAGTTAAACGTAGTACACAAGTGTACAATATTAAAACAATAAATTGTTTTCTCGTCTCCTTTTTTTCCACATAATTCTTAAACAAATAAACACAGAAGTATAAAATTTTGATAGTATGTTTTTTTTTAAATATCATGAATTGAATTTTATGTAACTTTAGCATAAGTAATAATTTTTAAACTAAAAATCAGTAAAATTTTCTCAAAAGTAAACTTTGAAAAAATAAAAACTTCAGCAATTTTAGAAAAGAAAGCTTAATGAAAAATGGTCATGACGATGCATTACAGATAGGTTAAAAATGTACGTGCATCCATGGTTTATATCAAAACCGTATATTTCTTCTTGTAGTCATTTTTTTTGTTTCTTCTTTTTACTTCATTTTTTCGTGTGTGAATAATTTTTTTAAAAACTTTACATAGAAACATTAACATCGGATAAGACGTCCATTATTAAGTTATTTATCGGCGTTTTCATTATTCTGGTGATTGTCACAGTTTATAAAAATTAGTAATAATTTTTTTTCAAAAATTCCGTTATTAAAGTAAAAGAAAAGTGAACATAGAAAAAAAAATCAGGATTTTGTTTTTAACATTTGAGGAATGTGCGTCTTCACTTGTCTATAATGCATCATTAACACAATTTTTCATTAAGTTTTTTTTTACTAAAATTGTTGAAATTTTTCATTTTTTTCAAAGCTTACTTTTGAGAAAAATTAATAATTATTAGTTTAAAATTATTACTTATGCTAAAGTTATGTAAAATTCGATTAATGATATGATAATCAACATGCCAGCCAAATATTATGTCCATGTGTTTATTTGTTTAAAAGTTATGCACAAAAGAATAAAATGGGAAAGCAGGTTTGTTCCTTGAATTTTGAACAGCGGTGTATTTTAAATACGTTAAAAAAAATAAAAATTATTTTATTATTTATTTATTTAAATAAATTCCGTGAATTTTACTTAATATTTTCATATTTCAAATCATGCGTATGCAAAATTTATTTTAATTATTGATTTTGAGTTTATAAATTTTACATACACCATGCAGTGAAATATAACAGTATAAAATGTGGTAAAACGTTTTCAAAAGAAAATAAATAATTAGTTAAAAGTTTATTCTGTAAACAATACAAGCAAGAAAACAATAAAATAAAATAAAATAAATAAATAAATAAATAAAAAATAAATAAACTTCCAAATTTTAAACATTTAGAAATATTAGGAATCCCCTTAGTAACCATTTCTTTTTCAATACTTCTCCCTGCTTTTACATTTCTACAGTGTAATGTAAAATGTAAACATATATGCTCAAATCTATATAATATTTTTCTAACGTGGATCAGTTACAATTAACTTTTGTCGAAACGATACGATAGCAGTATAATTATTGAAATGCGCGAGGATAAAAAAAAAATATCTGAAAATGAACAATATTTAAGCATACCGACTCAACTCAATGAACTAATAAGAAAAAATTACGACATTTGTCTGCTTACATTATTTTATGGAAAACTGTTTTTTTTTTAAAAATTGCTTCTTCAATCTTTATAAGCGTCATTTTAAACATAGAAATACTTTAAAGATTATACAGAATATGAATTATTGTCATAAATTGACTAAAAATCATAAGCATAAAAATATAATAATATATATATTTTTTTTTTAACAAAAAGTATACCAAAATAAATAAAAAATCACCGCCAACATCGCGACAAAAATTTAAAAGGCATCATGGAAATCCTATACTATAACTGTACTGTCTGCGGAAGTATGAAACTGGGTCTTCAACCATGAATTTTATTTTGAAACCTTTCTTTGAATGATCTTGGTCTCACTATTGCACTATATTAATTTGGCACTAATAATAATTTGGCTTCTGGTAAATTTAAATTTTAATTAGATGGGGAATTCGGTATAATATTTATGAGTTTCAAATTTTAAAAGTAAATAAGAAAAGAAAAGTGCGAAAAATTCGCATGGGTTTGTTAGTTTAGAATGCAACGTTGAATTGTAATAATAAAATATTGAACGAAATAAATGTAGGAGTCAGCGTGAAATATGTAAAAAATTTCAAAATTTAGAAACCATTTGGGTAATTTCAATATATTTTTAGAATAATCAATTACAAACGAATAATTTTTGAAAATTAAAAAAAAAATAATAATAATAAAAAAAATAAAAAAAATAATGGGCAACAGAAATTCTCGTAGTATGATTAAAACATAGAGTTAGTGTCTTACGTTAGATAATATCATTTATTCATAATATCTCAAAGTATACCTCAGTGGTATCTCAAAGAATATCTCACAGCATAAATTTTCCCCTTTTTCGATGTCTGTTTTGTAAAAATATATTTAAATATATTTTTTTTCTATTATTATCCTTATTATAAAATATTCAAAGCACAATTTGTGTAACACAAAAATAAATCATTTCAGTGCAAGTTTTTGAAGTTAAGGAACAAAAATTAAGACGAATGGTAAGTGTATTTTCTAAAAGAAAAGGCTAAACAAAGTGGATTGCTTACTAACTGCGAAATATATTTCAGAATTGAATGTTACAATTTAAGATTTTCTTAAACTCATTTGAAAAGAATTTTCAGTCAAGTTCTTTCCTCTTTTAATCAAATTTAAAGAGGAGGTTTTCTTTTCTTTTCTTTTTTTTCAATTTTTGATAAAATTCTTCATTTTACTAATCATTTAAGATAAAAGAACTGTTAATGTTTCATTTTTTTTCTGGCAAGTTCGTATTTATAAAATCAATAAAAATATAAAATGAATTACCTGTTCGCCTGTTACATGAGCATGACTGAACGGATGTTTAAAACTGATTTTTACGTTTCAAAGGACAGAAGGGATTTTCTTTATTTTTTTCTTATGATTACTATGGGGGGGGGGGGGGGAGAGGGGGGGTATGTATTACGAAGGGCGAATTCTAGACACTCCTTTTAGAGCTAAATTTGTCTTGGGAAATTTATGAAAGCTGCCGTCATGAAGTTTGGTGCGATTTTTGCATTCTTGATTCTTAAAGGATGGAGGGCGAAAAGTCGTTTTTCGGGGGGAAATTTCCGAAATTTTCGATTTTTGAGTAGAGCTCTACTAAAAATTGTACAAAGGTATTGAAAACAGCCATGTGCCTTCTTTAGAATATTTCCAACAGCATTTCTTTTTCTTTTTTTTTTTTTTTTTTTTTGTGATTTTCGATTTTTTTTCCGGTGGGGTGGGGGGTATTTACGAAAGAGGAAATTCGAGACCTCCCTTTTTAGCACTAAATTTGTCTTGTTAAATCTATGGGATCTGCGGTCACGAAATTTGGTGCGTAAATTGTTATGTGTATCCCACACTTACTGCAACGGGATTTTACGAAATTTCCCCTTACCCTTGGGGTAGGTTTTTTCCCGTTTGAATTCAGCTTAAAGTATCTCAGTATGGGGAATTTCCGTGTGTGGATGTTGATTAAGTGTACATACTATGCACTTTGGTGGGATTTCGCAAAACTCTGAACTTACCCGCTGGGGAAGGGGAAGTAAGAAGCGGGTAAGTTGCTGCCGAAGGCAGTGCAGGCACGGACTCCTCACATTGCGAGCGAGGAGAACCTCTACCGAACACAGCAGTAACTTAAGTTATTAATAATGATAATGGATTTTGTCAACTCTTTTAAGTCCAGAGAAGCGGGCAAAGTCTGCTTAGTTATAATATATATATATATATATATATATATATATATATATATATATATATATATATATTATAACATTCTTAATATAATTTTGCCAAGTTGTCAACAAAAAATAAGCACTTCAATCCTAAATATAGTTAGACTGATTTTTGTAAAGGTTTCTGGAATGTTTAGATACCTGTTATGCGAAGAGTTATCATATGCTGCTACAGTGAAAATTAAAACATCTTTTAGGTTATCGAAGACATATGTAAAATTTGTCGAACTTTACATATTTCCAATATTTCTACACATTACTTAGCGGTATATTATGGCAAATCTTATAGATTCGATTACCGAATATAAAGTTTCATCAATATTTAAAATTTACAATTTCTTCTTTAAAGGCACTGTCTGAACAATTTCTGAGGAGTTGTGTGTTTTGTTGTGTTACAAAGTTTATTGATTTCAATCTAGGATAAAAGCGTTGTCTTATTTTCGCTGAGAAATCTGAAATAAAATAAGAGAAATAATTTTCCATATGAGTGGATATAGTTGTAGTTGTGATTCGTGAAAAATAAAAATAAAGAATTTAATTTAATTGAATACATTTCTACATATATAAGACAAATCGGCACTTACTAAAAACAAGAAAGTAAAATCAGGTATTAAATATAAATTATGAAAATAGCACATATATTGACATTTAAGGTGAATGCTTGATTACTGGAAACAATAAATAACCAATATGGAATGACTGACCTTGGAAAAACGATTATTTATCGTAAGAATATTTTTTGAGGCGCCCTTGAGGTACGGAAAAACCTCATCTCAGTGTCGTCTCACGACTGTATCCACAAATGGTCACGGTGTGGTGTGCCACATCGTCGAAGCGGATGAGTGGTCCAATATTCATTGACGGTATGGTTACGGAAGTGAAGCATCGAGAGTTTCTAGAGCATCACTTTGGCCCTGAAGCGGGCTGTCTCAACATGACACGCCAGTACTTGTTCATGCAAGATGGGGCTCGTCTCCATAGAACTGCTGGTGTTTTCCTGTGGCTTAAAACGACGTTTAGTGAGCATCTGATTGCTTTGGATGAAGAAAAATTCACGGGGCATGGGATAGAGGGGTCCCCATACAGTCCGGACCTAAATCCGTGCGACTTCTTGTTATGGGTTTACACCAAGGACAGAATCTATAGGAATCCCCCTGATTCACTTGAAGACCTGAAATCGACCATCAGAATCGAGATTGATGCACTTGATTCCGACACACTCCAGCGCTTTATGACAGAGTTTCGGAACTGCCTTTATAACACTATAGTCGGGGACGGTAGACATTTCGAGCACCTAGTATATTAAATGTCATTCATATCTTTATTCAATAACATAGGTTTCATGTTCTTGCATATTTTATTTTTTCCACAACGATCGCTTACTTTCTATCATGTTTTTCGGACCACCCTCTATATGTATAATGTATGTTTGTAACTGCTCTGGGAGCAAACAAAAAATCTATATTGTAAAAAAAGACTTTCCCACGTGAACGCTGTGGCTGTGAGGTAAAGCTCCGCGCTACGAACCTAAAGGTCTAGTGTTAGAGCCCAGTCAGGGGAGATTTTTTAAAAATGGTTTTTGTTTAATCCTAAATTATTTTAATTAAAGATATAAATGTATGTAAATATTATCAGAACAAAAACCCTTAACGGGTTAAAAGCTTGTGATGCAGCATTTTATTTCGATATGAAATGGAAATATGGGTCTTAAAAGTAATGATATCAAATTTGAGTGACGCTTTGCTATTAATTGAAATATATTACATAGATTTTCTTATTTCATCATTTGTTTTTTTTCTTCTATTTACATCACAGTGTATACATAATATTTTCAACTTCAGCACGAAAACATATATAGAATTTACTCCCTGATACTTTTTCATCTGCCCCTCGTGAATTCAAAATATGAGTTTTAAAAGAAATGATATAATTTCTGTGACGCCTCAGTGTTACTTTAAAAGATTTATTTTTAGATTTCATTACAATTACTTTTGTTTTGTTGAATAAAGTATATTTACACGTTGAAATAATGCTTTTAATTTTCAAATATACTGTCAAATAATCACACTTTTACTGAATTTATATTATAAATTGAAATTATCTAGTTCAATAAATTGATTTGTCTATTCCGTCACGCTATCCGAAACTGAAAGTAAAAATTATGTAAATGTTTTCTTTGCATCACACAATCTCTTTGCACACATTTTCACTTAGTACTATGATACATGATGTCTAATTATTGAATATTAGTACTCTTAACCCTTTCGCAACCAGAGCCTCAGGAGAAAAACCGCCACCACTGCCCAGACGTCTTACTATTTAAATATGATAAAATTGTCATTTATTTTTGTGGGATGTATCTATAGCGTTCTAACTAAAACCAATAACATCCTGTATCTATTTTATTGTTTTATAACATAACCCGTCTGTGTGCGACACGATTTGATGCAAACAATTATCTTAAACTAATAATGAACACCCGTCACATATTTGTGACGCCAGGCTCAGGTAAGAAAATCGGATCGTCACATATATGTGACGCTGGTAGCGAAAGGGTTAATTAACTGGATGTTTGTTAAGAGCTGTTTTATCAGAAAGTATAAGCAAGTAATCCAAACTATTATTTATTACCAGTTAAAGAAATACAATCGTCTAGATTATAAAACTTTACACTATTTAAATTAAAATCAATTTTTTTTTTTTTTTTTAATGGACTTTGAGTATTTTGGAACGTGATCATCAGATACCAAAGATCACTTCAGTAAAAATCTCATAATTATTAATTAAATAGTATGAAATAAAATTTTTATAGGTATAATTAAAGTTACTTAAAGTTGTTTATAAGATTAATGAATCCACTGTATCTTACAAATCTGCAATTTATAGGATAAATTTTTAAGAAAAACAGTTTCTTCCATTTCTTCCACTTGGAAGAAACCTATTTCTTCCGGCTGGTTTTTTCCACCTTGGAAGAAACTTGCCAACCCTGGAACAAATAGTAGAAGAAAATTTTTAATTATCTGCTGGTCAACTGATTTTTAAAATAAGTCAAATACCATGTATTTCATCTTCAAGCAAAATGAGAACTACCATAAAATATCCATTTAAACTATTCATATATTTTCAGGTTCAATAAGCAAAAATTTGGTTCAAATTAATTCAGTATTTCATAAATTATCATGATGGCAAATTTTTGGTTGTATACAAACTAAGTAATAGCTATAAGTTTTTTTTTTTTTTTTTTTTTTTTAATATTTGAAATTTTTCATAATTTGGAAAAAATTTCTGCAAAAAGCATATATGTATTTTTGTACTTGCTGGATTTTTTTATTTTAAGTATATATGTTGAAACTGACAAAGTAAGAATTTTTTTTAATATGATATATATATATATATTTATTTTTTTAAAAAAAAGAACATTTTGTAAATCAAAAAACTGACAAAATTGATTTTTTTTAAATCTTGCCAAAAGTTAGGCGTAAAGTGATGATTGTGATTTTATGGATGTTACCGCTAAAGTGTTAGGATGAACTAAAAAGCACTTATGGATGTAACACAAAATAAACAAGAAAAAACACATAAGCAAGCAAAGCTGCGTCACTTTCTACATAAGCAAGAAAAAACGGTTGTTTGCCAATGTAAAAAAAACTACGAGTCAAGGAATGTAAAATATAAATAAATAAAAATAAAATGTTAAAAAATTTCTGAAAACTTTAACAATGCAACACTGTAATCATTGTAGTGAGACGATAATTAAGAATATTTTTAATTATATTTAATATGAAAATTATTAAATGTGAAAAATTTAATAAACAGGGATGAAACTACCAAACGAAACCTTCCAAAACCCCGAAGTGGCTAATCGGACAGTCAGTGCGATTAGTGTACAGACCATCTTTTCGAAGGAGAATAAGTTAGCACTGACAAGAGTAAAATTTAGAAATAATATAATGTGTCTCATCCCCGTGCATAAAAAATTATCTTTTTACTTTTTTTTTTTTTTTTTTGAATGAGGGAGTGGGGTAGAGATTAATTATTTTCACAGAAATTTTGTACTCTTAATGATGCTAAAATTCTTCATAAAAGGGCTATAATAAACAGTTTTAAAATTGAATAATAAAAATAAAAAAATTAACATGAAAACAGATCTTAGTAAATTTGAGTATTTTTAATCTTTGAAAAAATCTTTGCAATATGTTTGTTTATGAATATGAATAAATGTATAACATAAGAATAAATCTGCATATTCAACTACATAGATGTCATTTGGTTTTTTTTATTTCTTTTCCTTCTTAAAAAAAAAAAAAAAAAAAAAATTAAACTGTTCCAATATAATTCGATGCAAACCAAACTAGTACTGCACCGAGTAGCACTTTGGCCGAGTAACCGAGTACTCGGCCTTTTACTACTCGGCCGAGTACCGAATAGTTGTAAGAAAGAATGAATAATTGATGTATATATGAAGAATTTTGCACATGTTAAAATTAAAAAAAGGCTTTTTGAACACAAAATTAAGTTAAATGGCAAACAGCATGTTTTCATGAAATGTTTCAGAACTTTTGTAGTGTATAGTATACACAATTAGGTTCATTGTTATATTTGATATGTCCAGCTTAGTGGATTATTAAAACCATAATAATTGATAATTTCATTCTTTATTATATAGTCTTTCTCAGATGCGAACCATTCTTAGATAATTCTTAGAGAATATAGAAGTTCATATACACTCAGGCTTAATTTAAGATGCATGCATAAAAATTTACATATGAAATGAGAACATTAAAATAAATATTTTATCATTTCAAACATGATAGACTTCATTAATCTTCAAATTCTAGAAGAGTAAAAAAAAGATAGGTGGTTTTGGGCCATAATTTGCAAAACAACAAATTTGATTATTAAAATATATTTTTAATAATATTTCAGTGTATTTACTTTTTTCATAATTATTATTTTTTAAATTAAAAATCAATCTTTTCTTACAGTTTTAAAAGTGTCTTACTTTTATTTGCACAAATATATAACTAATGTTTTATCTACTATTTTAGTATTATATAAGGGTTATTTTTTCTAAAATATTTTATTTTTGCCTGTTTTACAGATACAATTTTATGTACTAAGTTTTTATTAAAAAAATTGCATATTACACACATACAAGATGGTTATACTTAAATACTTGTAACTAAAAGGGATAAGCTCATACCATGAATTGTCGCTATACCGAGTTTGGTGGCATACTCGCCCATTTTAACTGCGAAAACTGTTTGCAGCTAAAGTTTAATGACTTTATATTTATATTTTCATAATTTTTTAGTTTAGTTATTAATAAACAACTCTTATGAATGTTACATTTCTTTCAATAATATGTAACAATAATGAAATTCTTACAACTACTCGGTATTGGCCGAATACTTAGTCCAAATTCGCCCGAGTAACGAGTACTCGGCAAATTAGCCGAGTACCGAGTACTCGGTACAGCTCTAAACCAAACCCAATTTTCTATACAAATATATGTATGATTTTTCTGAAAATGACTTTTGTACTTATTTTGTAATGTTTTCTAACAATAATGTTGAAATAAACATGGATTAAAGATCAATCGCATTATACACTTTCAAAATGTTAAAAGTTTGAATTTGTAGTTGAAACCAGCAAAATCATTAGTACAGGGCGCGAAATTTCCTCTCGCCATTGGTGAGTGGAATTTTTACTGTGGCGAGTAAAAATTTGGTCTAGTTATAGATAGAATTCTTACATGATAAGGTGACAGAAAACATTCTTTTTATAGATTTAAATATGGCAAAATCTTGCCATCTTATAACCTCATATTTAACCTCTCATTTTTCTCTTCTTTGAGTGTCGAGTCTGTGTGCGCGTTGCCCGACAATCGTCCCAGCCTGAGAAAGGAAAAATGCATAAAAGTACACGCATAAAAGTTTTAATCTCTAGGCAGTTTCGTTTCTCCCACTGTGATTTATTTAAGCAGAGTGAGAATAGACAAGTAGAGAGCCTCTTTGCTAGGCGCCCACAATCCAAGAGAAAAAAAATGCGAATGTTTGCCTATGCGATATTGGCGCATGAAAATGATCCCGAGCCCTTTTAAAGATACTGCCTATGTTTATTTTGTTGACTAATGATCAAAAAAACAGTTAACATTTTCCAGTTTTTGCTGAAACACCAAGAATTTACGCTTGTTATGATTTGTAAGCAACAATTTTATCAAACATGTAATTCCGAAATGGCTATTTCAAATGACAACAATGAACAAGCTATACACATCGACATTCCGTCTGATCATAAAAATAAAATGGACGAAAAAGACATTTCTGATGTAAAAAGTTAAATATATAAATAGGTAAATAAGGAAGCTTAATCTTGCATAATAAGATTTTCACAGGGTGTTTATTTAAAAAAAAATTTTTTTTTTCCTCTTCTTTTTTTATTTTTTAATGACTCTTCGCATTGATAGATGTTTTAACCTTTTTTTTCAGATCTGAAATATAATGCATTATAATGATTTTTGATTATAGATGATTATGAGACATGATGATATATACGATATACTTTTTAAAATAGACATATTTGTAAAAGCATTTCAGATAGTTAGAAAAAATAAAAAACCCAAATAGCGTAAAACAGAAAAAAAAAGACAACCCTATTTTGCAGCGAGTACAACTTTTTTTGGGGTGAGTGTAATCGGAGTTTAAATTTTAGGCCCTGCATTAGTATATTACAGAGAAAATTCAAGATCAAACAAGCAGAATTATTATTATGACCAACACAACAAGAAAGCGGTCTGAATAGCCTCCACACTAATTGCACTGATGGTCCAAATAGCAATGGCCACAAAAATCTTGAAAACTAATACCTGCATGCAGATAGGGCACACTTATTAGTGATATATTACATGGCTACTTATTATAAGTGATATTTGAAGAGTTCTTAATACATTTTAAGGAAACAACTACATTTTAATTAAACATTAAAAATGAGTAATTTCTGCAAAAACAAAATAATTTAACATGAAATTCAGAGAAAGCAAAAATTTCAAAAACCCTGAATTCAGGGATAGCCCATGAAAAGTTTCACCCCTGAATAAAGCAACACTAAATAGTTATTAAAATCTAGTCTTCTGTGAAAAAAAATTATAATTATCTTATTAAAATACAATTTATATATATAAGCAAGAAAAAACAGTTATTTGTCAATGTAAAGAAAACTATATGACTCGAGGAATGTAAAATATAAATAAATAAAAATAAAATGTAATGCATAAGCGAAAAAATAGAAACACATTTAGACCGTTCAAAATTGGTTTTAGAGACCTGCAAGTCAAATGAGGATATTTTCGAAAGTGATTAATATAGCCGTTAGTTTCTGCAAACTAATGTAATTTTATTTTTTATTTTATGATATATATAAACAAACACTTACCTGAAAAAAAGAAGGGTAGTGCAAAAAATATATATACAGTGTGACTCCCGAATGTCGGATTTTATAATTGGTGACTGAAATAAAATTGTCTTAGTATGTGACACAATATTTAATAAACACATACGTGAAACAATAATCTTTCAGTCTAGTTGATCATCAAAGACCCGTTAAAATGATTTTGGAGAAAAAAAAAAAAAAAAACACGTATCATATTCATAACAAGCCACAAGCGCAAGAATACAGTACGTAAACAAACCAAACTAGCTAGCCCTGTCTTTAGCGAGCGCCAAGAGTTTTGGATCTGGATAAAGTACGCATGCGCTCCAAAGACCATGGACCATACTATAAATTCGTGTGCATGAGTGATTTAAACTTTTTTGCTTTAATTTTTTTTTTTTTTTTTTATTATTATGAATAACGATAAAATAGAATATCTATAATTAAAAAATACTTCTTTTATTTTAAATATATAATAAATATTTAAAACAAACAATGAAGTTTCTTTTTTGCATTTAATAAAAAAAAATCTAACTATTTTATTGACTGCATTCAGATTAAACCAACCAACCACAGCCTCAGAAAACCGAATGACGCCTGTTCTGAATTCTGAGAATATGCAGTTCAAATACATGTATTGGCGGAGGAAAAAATAGTTCGATTTTTAAGCTAAATTATTTAAGAAACAAGAGTTTTTTGGGAAAAACGGGCGACGTCACGCTTCACAGACAAAATAAATTAATATCATATATCAATTTCATAAAATTTCTTCGAGCCGTTTTCGAGAAAAAAAAAATTACACGATAACACATTTTTCCTTTATAGTCTTAAATTGCAACTTCAGATCTCAAAATATATACAATGTTGAAGTGTGAAACTTTCAGGATAGCATCAGGCAGAAGAAAAAAGGTTATTCTGAAAACATCAGATCAAAATATCTCCTATTTACTGAGATATTAAATGTCGGCGTTTCCAAATCCCTTTGATGTAAAACTAGCTGTATAATAGAGTGTCGCTGCTAAGCTTTGTTTGAGCTTTGCTGCGTCACTCAAAAAACTGCCGTTTTTTATGATGGTGTGCCACTCACACGATTTTCTCTTACCCTGCATTTTAATACTAAGATAGATATTTTCTGCTTTTTGCTTCACATTTCTATAAAAGCGTGTTCTTTAATTTTTTAGAACTATAATATTATTCTTATATAGTTCAACATATGTTATATCGTCTAGAAAAAATATAAATTTTACTGTCTATTACGCAAAGGAAAAATTAATTTAAGTAAATTTATGCATTCCACTAAAATTAATTAGATTTGGATATAGAATTTATTTTTTAATAACTAATAAAAGTATATGTTTTACCCATTTTAATGAGTATTGATTGTATCAAAACTTGAAATCTAATTTAATTCGAAAATTTAGTTTAAACTTCTATACTTCAAAAATTTTTATTTCCAATATTTAAGGGATTCTTTCTATAAAGAGAAATTTTCAGTGGATTAGCAAATCAGAGAAAAGTCACAGTTTTATTTATGTTCAATTTTCCAATATGAAAATATTCTCCAAATATTTTCTAAACATTTATTGAATTTCAAAATAACCTACCTTCACTAGATGTACTTATGAACCAATAGTTTCCCCAGATACTCGTTTTGTATACATTTTCAATTTGATATGCTGTGCAGATATGGATTGAAAGGCTCCAGGAAAAAAATTGGATAGAATAGAAATGCATGATGAAACGTCAATAGCAGGTAGTCTCAGAATATTTCGAGTTTAGGTTTGCGAAATTGAATAGCGAGTATATTTGATCACAGAGAGTGGTTCAATAAAATAGTTATTTTTTTTTTCTTTAGTAAGTTTTTTCTTTTTATAATGATTTCAGAGTTATCATTTAAGTCGTATTTTTCTCATTTTATTTAACTGGCGTAGTTTCTGCTAGATAAATAAAATAATAATTGTTTATGCTTAGAAAAAAATCTTATACAGGATATATTTATTATACAAAAATTTATAAAAATATGTCATGTAATAAGAATACGTGTGTCACTAATACTATCACAATTTACACATGAACGTGGTACTAGTAACACATTACTTTTTCGTATTAGAAAAATGCATTTGGATTAAGGATGAACACATAAGTTAATCTTTGTTTACATATCGTAATTTAAATATATTTATTTACTGTTTCCACAGAAGCCTACAATCTTGCTATTTAAATCAAAATTCCAACTTAAGTATAAGACCAAAGTTTTGGGGACGAAAAATTTATAAAATAAATTATTGTAAGTTTTGATATATCTGTACTGATAAGTATAAAGGATTTAAGGCAATTTTCTTGATTTTTCAGGAGACGAAAAATAAAGTTAAACTAACTAAAAACTAATCAGAAGAATCGATTAGGAAAAAGGGATTCAAAGAACGAATGAATAAATCAAATGATCAAACGAAAACGGCATTAGATTTTATTTTCATTCTGGGGCATTCCTTTACTTTTATATAAATAACATGAAACATTTTTGTATTACAGATAATTTAGGGAAGCCCCCCACCCCCATTGAATACCTCACTCTTAGCTATAGATAAACAGTTCCTTGAAAATTACCAATTCTGAATGTACATAAGTAAAATTTAATATCTATTTAATTTGAAATAATCGAGTAAAAGCAGCGACCCGAATCTGAAATTATTATTATTTCAATTATTAAAATAAATCATATCTAACATATCTGTACTGATAAGTATAAAGGATTTAAGTCAATTTTCTTGATTTTTCAGGCGACGAAAAATAAAGTTAAACTAAAAACTAATCAGAAGAATCGATTAGGAAAAAGGGATTAGGTTGATTTATACCCTTTATACCATTCAGTGATTGTCAATCTTCATTTAATAAAGGGAAAAAATTGAATTAAATATTATATACTAAAGATTAATGCTAAATTTCTTACTTGAACCATTTTTTACCAATGGATTTTCTCAAAGTCTAAATGACATGGATTTAAATCCTTTATACCAATCGATAGAGAATTTTTTTCTGAGTCTGACTATGTACTTAACTCAAAATCGACATTTTTGGACTTAAATCCCTTATACTTATCAGTACAGATATAATATGAGATTTTTAGCTTTCGCTTTATAAAATGAAAATTTAATTGAAGATTAATTTATATACTATTATTATATGTCGGTAACAAATATTATTATAATATGTCGGTAAAAATATTATTATATGTCGGTAACAAAAGTGTCCGAAAACTAGCAAAAACTTCTATGTAAAAAAAGTACACTTCATACGGTTTTGTTAAATAAATCCTGGTCGAATCATGTTCTTAGTCAGTCTAAGGACATGATTCGACAAGGATTTATTTAACAAAACAGCATTAACTCTACTTTTTTTTTTTTTATATAGGAATTTTTGCTAGTGTTCAGACACTTTTGTTACCGACTGTATATATATTGATATAACTAGGGCTTGTGAAATACGGTCGCCTGGTCACAATTGGCGACCAATATATTTTAGCTGGAAACTATGTTTTCAAAAGAAGCTTAATTTTTAAAAATTTTTAATATTTTGGTGAAGAAATTGAGCCCAGAATCGAATGCCGAAACCTATGCCAAACTGCAGTGTGGTTTATTATCAATTCGTGTAAGAAACAAGTAGAAGGAAAATAGCGACTCGTGGCTATCTGTGCGTGTTTAGCACACTGTCGTGTTGAATTGAAACATAGGTTGAATCAATATACCAATAGAGAATTTACACCGCGTTTCACTGTGCATGTTTAACAGCCCGGTTTTAAATCGATGAAGTTTATACCGCTCTCGTTCGCTCGCTTTGCGACCCGGTGTTGAATCGTTGCTCCGGTGTAATGATGTGTCGATGCTAACGGAGAGTTGGTTTAGCAGAAATAATAAAACCGTTTTGAGTTGGTTTAGAGGAAATAATAAAATCGTTTTGAGGATCTTAAATTTAAACAAGTGTTTTCTGATGTATAATCCAGACCTGGTTAGTATTTGATTTTTATACACAGAATTTTAATATCTACATTCAAGTAAATTTCAAAATTGATAAAATAATAGTAATAATAAATAAATAAATAACGGCGATGGTAGTAGGGATGATGGTTATTTTTTACTGTCTACGAAATGTATTTCTTGGTGACTAGTTTTTCAAATTCCTGGAGCCCTGAATATAACTATTAAATTTAAATTTAATAAACAGATGCATCTTAAATGTTTTTATTATTAGTGAAAATTATATAATGTTTGGCATAGCGCTAGAAATATAACGTAATGGAATTTATAATAAATGGATGAGGTAGAATATCAATGATAAAAAGCTTTCTAATTCAAATATTATTTCAGAAAAGTGATAAACTTCTTGAAAAAAAAAAAAAAAAGCAATAAGAAACTCAATATATAGATAATTGTCTAAAACAGTGATTCTCAAAGAGCAATAGAACGCTCCGAAAATTTTTTGGTGTTCCCTGTGCTATTCCAGGTAAATATCTTCAGATATAAACGTAAATGTAGTTACTAGTTTAAATAATTTGATTACAGATATCCCATTATTTTTTTTTTCTGCCTGGTCAGCAGAGCGCCGAGCTCGTGAATGGAATATGGAAGGTTCAATGCTCGAGCCGGCCTCAGGACGTCATGTACATTAATGTTGTCTGGTATATGTAAAATATGCCGTGGCCGCAATGCTCTCTATATTCCCATGCCAAATTTTACCTCTGGGATTCACCGAAGCGAAGGAGCCATTCAGTCTGTGGATAATTAAAAATATGTTAGCATGTCTCCGGACCACACATACAGGTAAATCTCAGACCGTCCTCAATTTCCCTAGAGTAGTTCTTGTGTGAGTAAAAACCACCCATTCACTCACTGCTGTTTTTCTCAAAACATTATTATTATGCTAATTTACAGCGATTTGTACTTGATGTGTGTATAACTTAAATCGAAATTTTTTCAAATGGATGCAGAATATTTATTTTTAGACAAATACGCCCAAATAAAATACATACAATTCTCAAAAGAAGGAGTTATATTAACCAGTACTGCTCTGGAAGTGATCAAAAGTTAAAAAAATTAAAAAATTAAAATCTAGAACTCTAAATCAGGAAACACAATTTAATTAGCGATATGTTTTTCTTAACTACACATTTCAGTAATGAAAATGTAGTAGATGTTTGATTTGATGTGAGGATGAATTAAAAGTTTCCTTGATTCTTTCAATTTCATGTGCTATATAGATATGAACTAAAAATTGTATAGGCTATAAATGCTTGATAAAATATAAATAAAAAGCAAAATCTGAAAGTGTAGTTTTGTTGATGGAATTCTATTGAACAGCGGGAAATTCAATGAAACTACATATTTTATTGAAAGACAAATTGTTCTGTTTTTAAGCATTATAGTACTTTTTATTATGAATCCTATTTTTGTAAAGAGTAAAGTTCATAATGTATAATAGATAAAACTATATCTGAAATTACGGTAATTACGAATTTTTTTACTGATATATGCTAATATAGATTTAAAGCTTTCGTATTGAGCGTACTCAACAGCAGTCATAATATTTATCAGAACCCGCGCAAACATGATATTATAAGAGAGAACATATCTCACATAGAGATATTTTAAAAAAATAACCTGTATCATACTAAATTTATGAAAAAAAAAAAAAAAAAAAACACTTTTAAAACACATAAAAGGTTAAAAATATATTTAATTAAAAAAAGACATAGAGAAGAGAAAAGCTTTGAAATATATCTATATCTTTTTTTAATTAAATATATTTTTAACATTTTACGTGTTTTAAAAGTGTCTTTTTTCATAAACATGATACTATATTTTAACAGTTTTGAGCTATAATGGAAAATTTGGAGAAAAGCACAATTCATTTATTAATTTACTTTTAATCTCGTTTTAAAATTATATCATTTATTCTACACTGTAAAAAAAAAAAAAAAAAAAAAAAAGCAGAGAGAGTAAAATCACGGGAATTGACTGAATAATTTTACGGTAAATGAATGTTTTGCTAGCTAAATAACTAAATAAAATATAATGGAAATGCCATGGAAATATTATTTTATAATACTGGCATTTTTTTACGAGCAAAAGCCGTTTATCTACGTATTTTCCTCAAATCTGTCATTAAATTGTATTTTCACGGTGAAATCTCTCATAATGTACGATGTTAGCTTTTCAGTGACGTCATATAAGAATCACTTAACGTTTAAAACTGAAAATATAATCATAGTTTTATTGACTGAGACTGTTTATTTTATATTCAGACGGGCTTTTCCTGGAATCTCTGCTGCCGGTTGTTGCCCGTAATCTGGTTTGAATTTTTATTTCACTGTGTAGATATACTCTATTTAAAAATTATATTAAAATAATCTAGAATAAATATTCATTGATTTAAATTGTTCGTCTGTGGAATAAAAATATTGTATTTATCTTGAAATAAAAGTAATAAATAAATAATAATAATAATAAATAATAATAATCAGAATCACAAATGTAGAAAAATAAATAAATCTACACTTGATTTAAATGTGCACGAAAATTAATCAAATACATAGAGGAGTGGATGAGTCGAACTAGGGTGTGTAAATCACTGAACAATGATTATGGCTTTCGTTTATCATACGATAAATACAAAATAAAAAATGATAATAATGTTCAGTATCATTTTATTATAATAATTCATCAAATTCGCTATATTATGTCATTCATTATTTTGAATAAGCATGAAATAATATATTCATGAATCATATAAAATTTATAAGAAGTATCAACAGAAGTATCATGAAGTATCATTTTTATGAAGTATCATTTTCGCAAAATATCATTATTATAAAGTACTACAGAAAGAAAATTCTGAAAAATTTGTTTGGTTTTGTACATTTCTATTTATTATTTATGTGTAAAGAAAATAAGTTTATTGAAGATAAATTGTTCTATTTACAGATGTCGTAATACATGTTATGATGAATTCTCTTTTAAAAAGAATAAAGGCTAAGTAATACAATTGATAAAAATGTATCTAAATAATCTGGTGTGTCACTCACACGACTTTCTCTTACCCTGAAATTTAAGACTATAAATACAAGTTGAAGATTAAGGGGTAAGATAACAAGTTCTGTTATGTAAACCTATGTTAAATCAATTCAAATTAGGAAGAGATTTATATGATAATTAGTTCTGTGTGAGGGGCGCTAATGCCCCCTCAACCACACGTTTCATTACTGTACCTACATTTAAATAGAATTTAAATCTGTTATTAAAATTAAAATTAACTTCAAATTATTCAGACAACTTTTGCACGCAGCATTCCTTGAAACTTATTAGCCTTGATAAAACTTTTCCAGCAACAAACTTATGTTAAATTGAAAATACAACTTTTGGATCTGCTGAAATTATTCGTTTTTAAGTTACTCTAAGACACATAGACAAAGATCAAACGTTAAAAAACATGACTTCGGTAAACTGGAAGCCTCAAAACGTGTAAATATGCAAAAAGCAAGCGATGAATATTTAGCTGAAAAACATAGATTATTTATAATACATCTATGAGGAATATATTTAAATTCCTGAGCAGCTTTCCTGGACATGGTAAAATATTATGGTAAACCCTAACAATAAAAAAGAATGTTATCGCTTAAATATTTGCAGCCCTGTATATCTTTTGAAGATTATGTACAAACCTCATGGTGTCCCTAACATAATCCAATAGTAATATTACACGGCACAACCTGAAATACACTTCCACCAATTTTCAACTATTGTCGCACTATAATCTAATTCTTTTGTGTAGCCCTGTAAACGAACAGTGAATGATATCCCTACCATGTTTTGCATGAGACATGTTTTTACGTATATAAAAAATATACATTAATTTCATTTGGTTTAGTGCAGTCTATATACGTTAAACTCTCCTTACCTGCATTTTTATACTTAGACGTAAAGTATATAAATTCTCTTGGGTGTTCCTGCACACGAACCATTTACTTCATCTCAACGAAAAGCTTAGAGTAGCATCCCTATATGATACACATTTAGAATACCAAGTTTGGATTTCTTGCTATTATTTATTCTTGAGATATGCTGATAACAGACACACACACAGACCGACCGCTAAAAACAGGATTTTCGTATTCAGGGGACCTGAAAGCATGTAAATATAAATTCAATTTCCAAAATTTGACCCAAAAACAGTACTTGCTCTACCTTATGGGTATGAGAAAGTAAAAATAGGATGAATATGTACATATCAATTACAATTTTTACTGAAATATGATGTAATAGATTTAAATCATGCATACTACGATTATTAAACAACAATCAGTGTTTTTTTTTTCGGCGGGGGAGGGGGAGTCAGAAATCGGACTCTGTGTGATACCAGAGTTAAAATTTTGGTTAGTTAACTCGATTCACAAAAAAGTCGAGAGTTGATAAAGAGTTATCCGAATTGGATGAAATCACACATACAAATACCTTACGACGGAATACGCAAATGGCATTCGGTGACTAATTGGCTGCTTAGTTCTAGTACATTCAATTCTAACAGAGCATCACAATCGTGTGTAAAATAGAGAACATTCTAATACTCGGGAAAACTTCTATCAAATACTATTCGTCGACTTACAGGAACTGTACTATTGCTTTGTAGACTGGTTTGTAAGAGGTGCAAGCAGATATCAACATTTTAAAGAGGACATACAATTGAATTGGTGAAAGCAGGATGGCCAAATGGCAGAAACGTTTGGCATTTGAGAGTGCTATCATTCGACAATGATGGCAGGATTGTGTAGCGTAGCCGTACGGAGTGTCAAGAAAGTATCAGGAGACTATTAAATGCAATGGCCCATGAATAACCAACATAGCACACTAGGGCTGAAGTCATATATTCCAATATGGCTAATGTTTTTTTACCATTGCACACAACCAGGCGCATTTGCAATGGTGGTGACACATTTGGCCTGAAATCAGACGGAACCCTAATAACATATCTTCTCCAGATGACATCCTGGGGATATCCTATGGACGAAAAGACATTAAGTGGACATCTTAAGAATGTACTATGGAGAAGCTTGTTGTTAGAGGATGAATGAAAATTGTTTTCAGCGATGATCTATGCTTTCAACACAGTCCGCAGCCTGGATGAATAGAGAGGGCGTGTCTAAAGACCTCTAAGACAGAGACAGAAGCTCATCTGTTTATATTCCTTCACACATCCCGAGAGGATGAGCTTATAACAAGGGGTACCATTTCTTTTGAAAACTGGACATTTTTAGTTTTTATTTAGAACACCCTTACAGCACACTGACAGGTCAACGAGATTTTACGTGGTTGTGATGGATTCCTTTTACTGATCCTAGACTTATATTCATCCAGAATAATGCCCAGTTTCACACTTCACGCCTTTCAACAGATTGTTTCTGTGCTTTTTTAATATTTTTATGACCGGTGCTGTCGCCAAATCTTTTCTCTATAAAACACGTTTAGGCTCGGATGAACAATCATTTACCATTCTTGGATCGAGGAAATTTGGATTCAGCAATTGAACATGCACGGCAAGTACACGTTGCAATTACAGAAGCAAGTACATTACAGGAACACATTCGCAATTTTTACTAGTTAAAGCCCAGTCGAATAATAGTTTGGTCAGGGACTAAAAGGAGCATATTTATTTCTATTTTCATTTTATCACATACATTTCAATTTCTTTTTTATCATTTAGCTGTATTTTCTAAAATAAATAATTAGTTACAAAGGCTTCAATTCCTTTGATACTCCTATTGTTTCGCTTTCAATACATACATGTAATCGCATGTTACGATTTTCATATACTAATATGATATTATATAGACGAAAATTTTGCGAAAGCTGTGGCATACTATTTGTTTAATTGAGCGCACAATGAATTAAACTCTTTTTCTTCTGGTGAAATCTGTTTAATTATTATTATACTAGAAGGCAACGCCCGCTTCGCTGGTCCCTATTTTTAAATGAATCGCTATAATTACTGAATTCTCAAAATTGCATTAATTTTTATCACGTGAAAAAAAAACAGAAAGAAAATCTTATTAGGAAAAATGTCGCACCGGGTTCTCACTGCCTTCGGAAAAAATTCCCAAAATGCTCTAACTCTTATTTCTATTATTTTCCCCCTTCGCCCCCCCCCTCCCGTCTAACCTAATAATTTTAAAAATTCGAAAATATCCGCAATCGATTTGTAGTTATCGAAAACCTCTATATACCAATTTTGAATGCTCTAACTCTATTCTATTTTTTTCCCTCCCCCCCCCCTTCCCGGCCCTCCTAATAACTATACACTTTCGAAAATATCCCCATTCGACTTGCTGGCCTATAAAACCTATCTGTACCAATTTTGAACGGCCTAACTGTATTTCTATTTGTTTTTGCCCACAACCCCCCTTCCCACCCCTCCTAATAATTTTAAAAATTCGAAAATATCCGCAATCGATTTGTAAGTATCGAAAACCTATCTGTACCAATTTTGAACGATCTAAATCTATTTTTAATTTTTTGCCCCCCTCTCCCCTCCCCCCTTCTCGCCCCTCCTAATAACTTTACACTTTCGAAAATATCCCCATTCGACTTGCAGGCCTTTAAAACCTATCTGTATAATTTTGAACGGCCTAACTGTACTTCTATTTGTTTTTGCCCATAGCCACCCCCCCATACTGCCCTCCTCTTCCCACCCCTTCTAATAACTTTACAAATTCGAAAATATCCGCAATCGATTTGTAAGTATCGAAAATCTCTATGTACCAATTTTGAACGATCTGACACTATTATTATTTTTTTGCCCCCCCCCCCCCCCCAAAAAAAAAAAAAAAAAAAAAAAAATCGGAAAAAATCAAAAAATGAGTTTTTGGAAATATTTTCAAGAAGACGCTTGGCGTTTTTTTTTTTTTTTTTACATCTTTGAGCTATTACTTTTACTCGAAAATCCGTATTTTTCTAAATCATTTATACCCCCTTCTCCCGTTAAAAATCCAAAATTCCAAAATCGCAGGAAACGATTTTTTCGTATTCAAGTCTAGTCTCCTCATCTGCAATTTCTTCACTGTGAAGTTATTTGGAGCCGAGTTATACTTATAAATGTGTTTTTGCCTTATGCGCCTCCGAAAATGATTTATACCCCATTCCCCCCTTAAAAATCCAAAATTCCAAAATCGCAGAAAATAATTTTTTTGTTTTCAAGTCTAGTCTCTCCCTCTGCAATTTCTTCACCGTGAAGCAATTTGGAGCCGAGTTGTGCTTATAAAGGTTGTTTTTGCCTTCTGCACCTTCGAAAATCATTTTCAGCCCCTCTCCCCACTTAAAAATCCAAAATTCCAAAATCGCAGAAAATGATTTTTTTGTACTTAAGTCTAGTCTCCCCATCTGCAATTTTTTCATCGTGAAGTAATTTGGAGCCGAGTTATGCTTATAAAGGTGTTTTTGCCTCCTGCGCCTCCGAAAATCATTTTCATCCCTTTTCCCCCTTAAAAATCCAAAAATCCAAAATCGCAGAAAATGATTTTTTCGTATTCAAGTCTAGTCTCCCCATCTGCAATATCTTCCTCGTGAAGCAATTTGGAGCCGAGTTATGCTTATAAAGGTGTTTTTGTCTTCAGCAACTCCGAAAATCATTTTCACCCCCTTCCCCCCTTAAAAATCAAAAATTCCAAAATCGCAGAAAGTGATTTTTTTGTATTCAAGTCTAGCCTCCCCATCTGCAATTTCTTCACCGTGAAGCAATTTGGTGCCGAGTTGTACTTATAAATGTGTTTTTGCCTTATGCGCCCCCGAAAATCTCATTTTTACCCCTACCCCCCTTAAAAATCGAAAATTCCAAAATCGCAGAAAGTGATTTTTTTGTATTCAAGTCTAGTCTCCCCATCTGCAATTTCTTCACCGTAAAGCAATTTGGAGCCGAGATATGCTTATAAAGGTGATTTTTGCCTTCTGCTCCCCCGGGGGGGGGACGGGGGGGGTATTTCGCAAAATCCCGTCTTAGTGAGCGTCAGGGTCCTAAAATCAACCTGCTCACCAAAAATTGCGACTCTATCTCCAATAGGATCGCCACAACCGTGTTGAGTCAGTGAATCAGTGAATCAGTGAGTTTACTCTTTTATATATATAGACTAGCAGGCAACGCCCGCTTCGCTGGTCCCTATTTTCAAATGAATCGCTATAATTACTGAATTCTCAAAATTGCATTAACTTTTATCACGTGAAAAAAAACAGAAAAAAAAATCTTATTAGGAAAAATGTCGCACCGGGTTGTCACTGCCTTCGGAAAAAATTCCCAAAATGCTCTAACTCTTATTTCTGTTATTTTCCCCCTTCGCCTCCCCCTCCCGTCTATCCTAATAATTTTAAAAATTCGAAAATATCCGCAATCGATTTGTAGGTATCGAAAACCTCTATATACCAATTTTTAATGCTCTAACTCTATTTTATTTTTTTTGCCCCTCCCCCAGCCCCTTCCCGGCCCTCCTAATAACCTTACACTTACGAAAATATCCCCATTCGACTTGCTGGCCTCTAAAGCCCATCTGTAAGAATTTTGAACGGCCTAACTGTATTTCTATTTGTTTTTGCCCACACACCCATTCCCTTCCCGCCCCTCCTAATAATTTTACAAATTCGAAAATATGCGCAATCGATTTGTAAGTATCGAAAACCTCTATATACCAATTTTGAACGATCTAACTCTATTTTTATTTTTTTGCCCCCCCCTCTCCCCTCCCCCCCATCTCGCCCCTCCTAAAACTTTACACTTTCGAAAATATCCCCATTCGACTTGCAGGCCTTTAAAACCTATCTGTACCAATTTTGAACGGCCTAATTGTATTTCTATTTGTTTTTGCCTATAGCCCCCCCATACTGCCCCCTTTCCCGCCCCTTCTAATAATTTTACAAATTCGAAAATATCCGCAATCAATTTGTAAGTATCGAAAACCTCTATGTACCAATTTTGAACGATCTGACACTATTTTTATTTTTTTGCCCCCCCCCTCCCCCCTCTCCCAAAAAAATCGGAAAAAATCAAAAAATGAGTTTTTGGAAATATTTTCAAGAAGACGCTTGGTGTTTTTTTTTTTTTTTTTACATCTTTGAGCTATTACTTTTACTCGAAAATCCATATTTTTCTAAATTTGCCTCCGACAATCATTTATACCCACTTCTCCCGTTAAAAATCCAAAATTCCAAAATCGCAGAAAATGATTTTTTTTTTCAAGTCTAGTTTCTCCCTCTGCAATTTCTTCACCGTGAAGCAATTTGGAGCCGAGTTGTGCTTATAAAGGTTGTTTTTGCCTTCTGCACCTTCGAAAATCATTTTCAGCCCCTCTCCCCACTTAAAAATCCAAAATTCCAAAATCGCAGAAAATGATTTTTTTGTACTTAAGTCTAGTCTCCCCATCTGCAATTTTTTCATCGTGAAGTAATTTGGAGCCGAGTTATGCTTATAAAGGTGTTTTTGCCTCCTGCGCCTCCGAAAATCATTTTCACCCCTTTTTCCCCTTAAAAATCCAAAAAACCAAAATCGGAGAAAATGATTTTTTTGTATTCAAGTCTAGTCTTCCCATCTGCAATATCTTCCTCGTGAAGCAATTTGGAGCCGAGTTATGCTTATAAAGGTGTTTTTGTCTTCAGCAACTCCGATAATCATTTTCACCCCCTTCCCCTAAAAAAAATCAAAAATTCCAAAATCGTAGAAAATAATTTTTTCATATTCAAGCCTAGTCTCCCCATCTGCAATTTCTTCCCTGTAAAGTAATTTGGTGCCGAGTTGTACTTATAAATGTGTTTTTGCCTTATGCGCCCCTGAAAATCCCATTTTTACCCCCTACCCCCCTTAAAAATCCAAAATTCCAAAATCGCAGAAAATGGTTTTTTTGTATTCAAGTCTAGTCTCCCCATCTGCAATTTCTTCACCGTGAAGCAATTTGGAGCCGAGATATGCTTATAAAGATGATTTTTGCCTTCTGCCCCCCCGGGGGGGGGAACGGGGGGGTATTTCGCAAAATCCCGTCTTAGTGAGCGTCAGGGTCCTAAAATCAACCTGCTCACCAAAAATTGTGACTCTATCTCCCATAGGATCGCCACAACCGTGTTGAGTCAGTGAATCAGTGAATCAGTGAATCAGTGAGTTTACTCTTTTATATATATAGACTAGCAGGCAACACCCGCTTCGCTGGTCCCTATTTTTAAATGAATCACTATAATGAATTCTCAAAATTGCATTAATTTTTATCACATGAAAAAAAAGAGAAACAAAATCTGAGTAGGAAAAATGTCGCACCGGGTTCTCACTGCTTCGGAAAAAATTCCCAAAATGCTCTAACTCTTATTTCTATTATTTTCCCACTTCGCCCCCCCCCCCCTCCTGTCTATCCTAATAATTTTACAAATTTGAAAATATCCGCAATCGATTTGTAAGTATCAAAAACCTCTATGCACCAGTTTTGAACGATATATCTCTATTTTTATTTTTTTACCGCTCTACTCCCCCCCCCTTCCCGCCCTCCCAATAATTTTAAAAATTCGAAAATATCCGCAATCGATTTGTAGGTATTGGAAACCTCTATGTACCAATTATGAATGATCTAACTCTATTTTCTTTTTTTTGCCCCTCTGCCCCCCCTTCCCGGCCCTCCTAATAACTTTACACTTTCAAAAAAATCCCCATTCGACTTGCAGGCCTCTAAAATCTATCTGTACCGATTTTGAACGGCCTAACTGTATTTCTATTTGTTTCTGACCATAGCCCCCCCCTTCCCGCCCCACCTAATAATTTTAAAAATTCGAAAGTATCCGCAATCGATTTGTAAGTATCGAAAACATCTATATACCAATTTTGAACGATCTAACTCTATTTTTATTTCCCCCCCCTCTCCCCCCCCTCTCCCCCCCCCTTTCCCGGCCCTCCTAATAACTTTACACTTTCGAAAATATCCCCATTCGACTTGCAGGCATCTAAAACCTAACTGTACCAATTTTGAACGGCCTAACTGTATTTCTATTTGTTTTTGCCCCATAGCCCCCCCTTCCCGCCCCTCCTAATAATTTTACAAATTCGAAAATATCCGAAATCGATATGTAGGTATCGAAAACCTCTATATACCAATTTTGAACGATCTAACTCTCTTTTTATTTTTTGCCCCCCCCCCTCTCCCCCCCCTGCTGCCCTACCTGGGGGCTGAATTTCTAAAATTCCAGAAATTGGTTTTTAGATATTTGCATTAGCTATATTTTAGAGCAAAAACTTCACGCATATCTATTTTTTTGTTTGAGATATATAGGATTATGCGAAATCACGTTTTTACGCATGTGAAATCACGTTTTGTCCCCCCGCCCCCCTTGGGGACCGAATTTTGAAAATTCCAGAAATTGGTTTTTTGACATTTGTATTAGCTATATTTTAAAGCAAAAATTTTACGGATATCTGTTTTTTTGTTTGAGATATGAAGGATTTTGTGAAATCACGTTTTGCCCCCCCCTCCCCCCCTTGGGTGGCGAATTTTGTAAAATCGCTTCTTAGTGGATGCCTACGTCATAGAAAGAATATTGTCACAAAATTTCATGCTTCTAGGTCCAGGGGTTTGGTCTGGGCGTTGATAGATCACCCCCTCACTCACTAACTCACTCAGGAAGTGTTCTTTTATATATATAGATTACTTTTGTTCCTTTTAAAGTGTTACTTTTTCAACTAAACTTTAAAAAAGAAAATCTACGATAATAAAAGTGTTTATACATATATTAAAATTATCTAAATATAAATATTGAACAGCAATTGTAGATAAATACTGAACTCTATTCATTTATTTAATTTTTAATTTCGAATTTCTAAAAAGTACATTTAATTCCATCTTCATATTGCTTCCTTTATGATTTGTTCTTCGGATCAAGAAAAGTATGAACGGCATATTAGGTAAGATTTTGGATTTATTTGATAAGAAATGTTATGTATTTCTTACACTGAAGATGAAAACATACTTTTCCGCTATTTCTAAAATTTATTTTTTGCAAGCTTTAAGAAATCAAATTTTAAGAATCATGATAAATCCTGTTTTCTAAGGTTCAAATTTGATGTGAAAGGTATTGATCAAAGAGAGATTAGGGGCTTTAGATTTCCTTAAAAATGTCTCATACGTTTTCATTTGTCAAATCTTTTTTCAAATTGAAAATACAAATATTTGACACATATCTGTTAAGGCAGTGTATATATTTTCCATTTTTCAAAAGTATTTGTTGTAAGTGACACACATCGTGGATAAGTTATTTTAAATTTATTTTCAAATTCACACACTCTATGCGTAATAGTTTCTTACATTTCAATAGTTAAAATGTTCCAATAATTAAAAGATTTTCGATACGTTAAAATAAAGTTATTTTTATTTCTTATTTAATTTAATTTAATTTGATTTATCTCAGGGCGCGAAATTTCCGCTCGCCAGCTCGCCATTGGCGAGTGGAAATTTTACTGTGGCGAGTAAAATTTCAGTCTAAATTTAATTAGAACTCTTACAGCATGCGGTACTACAAAAAAATAAATAAATAAATAAATTAATTAAATTAATTAATTAATTAAATAAAATAAAAAATTAGAAAATTATTAATTTAAAAACGCAAAATCAGGCTAATCTTTGATAAGGTGACCAGACATCCTCTTTTTAAATGGACAGTCTTCTTTTTCAACGCTCTGCCTTCTTAAACGAAAAAAAAAAAAAAAAAAATACAGGACTTAAAAGTCCTTTTTAATGAACACTAACATTTTTCTGCGTTAGGCTCGCAAAAGAACAACTTTCTGATAAACTTGCCAAAGCATATTATGGTTTATGTCTATTCAGATTCGTCGAATCACAAAGAAATAGAATATTCCCTATATATTTACGGTTCTTTGTCCAGAACACGGAATCACTATTGAAATTGTCATGAAATCATTAAGAAGGTGATTCTCCGGTTGATACATGGTGGGTTGAAATCACACATACAAATACCTTACGACGGAATACGCAAATGGCATTCGGTGACTAATTGGCTGCTTAGTTCTAGTACATTCAATTCTAACAGAGCATCACAATCGTGTGTAAAATAGAGAACATTCTAATACTCGGGAAAACTTCTATCAAATACTATTCGTCGACTTACAGGAACTGTACTATTGCTTTGTAGACTGGTTTGTAAGAGGTGCAAGCAGATATCAACATTTTAAAGAGGACATACAATTGAATTGGTGAAAGCAGGATGGCCAAATGGCAGAAACGTTTGGCATTTGAGAGTGCTATCATTCGACAATGATGGCAGGATTGTGTAGCGTAGCCGTACGGAGTGTCAAGAAAGTATCAGGAGACTATTAAATGCAATGGCCCATGAATAACCAACATAGCACACTAGGGCTGAAGTCATATATTCCAATATGGCTAATGTTTTTTTACCATTGCACACAACCAGGCGCATTTGCAATGGTGGTGACACATTTGGCCTGAAATCAGACGGAACCCTAATAACATATCTTCTCCAGATGACATCCTGGGGATATCCTATGGACGAAAAGACATTAAGTGGACATCTTAAGAATGTACTATGGAGAAGCTTGTTGTTAGAGGATGAATGAAAATTGTTTTCAGCGATGATCTATGCTTTCAACACAGTCCGCAGCCTGGATGAATAGAGAGGGCGTGTCTAAAGACCTCTAAGACAGAGACAGAAGCTCATCTGTTTATATTCCTTCACACATCCCGAGAGGATGAGCTTATAACAAGGGGTACCATTTCTTTTGAAAACTGGACATTTTTAGTTTTTATTTAGAACACCCTTACAGCACACTGACAGGTCAACGAGATTTTACGTGGTTGTGATGGATTCCTTTTACTGATCCTAGACTTATATTCATCCAGAATAATGCCCAGTTTCACACTTCACGCCTTTCAACAGATTGTTTCTGTGCTTTTTTAATATTTTTATGACCGGTGCTGTCGCCAAATCTTTTCTCTATAAAACACGTTTAGGCTCGGATGAACAATCATTTACCATTCTTGGATCGAGGAAATTTGGATTCAGCAATTGAACATGCACGGCAAGTACACGTTGCAATTACAGAAGCAAGTACATTACAGGAACACATTCGCAATTTTTACTAGTTAAAGCCCAGTCGAATAATAGTTTGGTCAGGGACTAAAAGGAGCATATTTATTTCTATTTTCATTTTATCACATATATTTCAATTTCTTTTTTATCATTTAGCTGTATTTTCTAAAATAAATAATTAGTTACAAAGGCTTCAATTCCTTTGATACTCCTATTGTTTCGCTTTCAATACATACATGTAATCGCATGTTACGATTTTCATATACTAATATGATATTATATAGACGAAAATTTTGCGAAAGCTGTGGCATACTATTTGTTTAATTGAGCGCACAATGAATTAAACTCTTTTTCTTCTGGTGAAATCTGTTTAATTATTATTATACTAGAAGGCAACGCCCGCTTCGCTGGTCCCTATTTTTAAATGAATCGCTATAATTACTGAATTCTCAAAATTGCATTAATTTTTATCACGTGAAAAAAAAACAGAAAGAAAATCTTATTAGGAAAAATGTCGCACCGGGTTCTCACTGCCTTCGGAAAAAATTCCCAAAATGCTCTAACTCTTATTTCTATTATTTTCCCCCTTCGCCCCCCCCTCCCGTCTAACCTAATAATTTTAAAAATTCGAAAATATCCGCAATCGATTTGTAGTTATCGAAAACCTCTATATACCAATTTTGAATGCTCTAACTCTATTCTATTTTTTTCCCTCCGCCCCCCCCCCTTCCCGGCCCTCCTAATAACTATACACTTTCGAAAATATCCCCATTCGACTTGCTGGCCTCTAAAACCTATCTGTACCAATTTTGAACGGCCTAACTGTATTTCTATTTGTTTTTGCCCACAACCCCCCTTCCCACCCCTCCTAATAATTTTAAAAATTCGAAAATATCCGCAATCGATTTGTAAGTATCGAAAACCTATCTGTACCAATTTTGAACGATCTAAATCTATTTTTAATTTTTTGCCCCCCTCTCCCCTCCCCCCTTCTCGCCCCTCCTAATAACTTTACACTTTCGAAAATATCCCCATTCGACTTGCAGGCCTTTAAAACCTATCTGTATAATTTTGAACGGCCTAACTGTACTTCTATTTGTTTTTGCCCATAGCCACCCCCCCATACTGCCCTCCTCTTCCCACCCCTTCTAATAACTTTACAAATTCGAAAATATCCGCAATCGATTTGTAAGTATCGAAAATCTCTATGTACCAATTTTGAACGATCTGACACAATTATTATTTTTTTGCCCCCCCCCCCCCAAAAAAAAAAAAAAAAAAAAAATCGGAAAAAATCAAAAAATGAGTTTTTGGAAATATTTTCAAGAAGACGCTTGGCGTTTTTTTTTTTTTTTTTACATCTTTGAGCTATTACTTTTACTCGAAAATCCGTATTTTTCTAAATCATTTATACCCCCTTCTCCCGTTAAAAATCCAAAATTCCAAAATCGCAGGAAACGATTTTTTCGTATTCAAGTCTAGTCTCCTCATCTGCAATTTCTTCACTGTGAAGTTATTTGGAGCTGAGTTATACTTATAAATGTGTTTTTGCCTTATGCGCCTCCGAAAATGATTTATACCCCATTCCCCCCTTAAAAATCCAAAATTCCAAAATCGCAGAAAATAATTTTTTTGTTTTCAAGTCTAGTCTCTCCCTCTGCAATTTCTTCACCGTGAAGCAATTTGGAGCCGAGTTGTGCTTATAAAGGTTGTTTTTGCCTTCTGCACCTTCGAAAATCATTTTCAGCCCCTCTCCCCACTTAAAAATCCAAAATTCCAAAATCGCAGAAAATGATTTTTTTGTACTTAAGTCTAGTCTCCCCATCTGCAATTTTTTCATCGTGAAGTAATTTGGAGCCGAGTTATGCTTATAAAGGTGTTTTTGCCTCCTGCGCCTCCGAAAATCATTTTCATCCCTTTTCCCCCTTAAAAATCCAAAAATCCAAAATCGCAGAAAATTATTTTTTCGTATTCAAGTCTAGTCTCCCCATCTGCAATATCTTCCTCGTGAAGCAATTTGGAGCCGAGTTATGCTTATAAAGGTGTTTTTGTCTTCAGCAACTCCGAAAATCATTTTCACCCCCTTCCCCCCTTAAAAATCAAAAATTCCAAAATCGCAGAAAGTGATTTTTTTGTATTCAAGTCTAGCCTCCCCATCTGCAATTTCTTCACCGTGAAGCAATTTGGTGCCGAGTTGTACTTATAAATGTGTTTTTGCCTTATGCGCCCCCGAAAATCTCATTTTTACCCCCTACCCCCCTTAAAAATCGAAAATTCCAAAATCGCAGAAAGTGATTTTTTTGTATTCAAGTCTAGTCTCCCCATCTGCAATTTCTTCACCGTAAAGCAATTTGGAGCCGAGATATGCTTATAAAGGTGATTTTTGCCTTCTGCTCCCCCGGGGGGGGACGGGGGGGGTATTTCGCAAAATCCCGTCTTAGTGAGCGTCAGGGTCCTAAAATCAACCTGCTCACCAAAAATTGCGACTCTATCTCCAATAGGATCGCCACAACCGTGTTGAGTCAGTGAATCAGTGAATCAGTGAGTTTACTCTTTTATATATATAGACTAGCAGGCAACGCCCGCTTCGCTGGTCCCTATTTTCAAATGAATCGCTATAATTACTGAATTCTCAAAATTGCATTAACTTTTATCACGTGAAAAAAAACAGAAAAAAAAATCTTATTAGGAAAAATGTCGCACCGGGTTGTCACTGCCTTCGGAAAAAATTCCCAAAATGCTCTAACTCTTATTTCTGTTATTTTCCCCCTTCGCCTCCCCCTCCCGTCTATCCTAATAATTTTAAAAATTCGAAAATATCCGCAATCGATTTGTAGGTATCGAAAACCTCTATATACCAATTTTGAATGCTCTAACTCTATTTTATTTTTTTTGCCCCTCCCCCAGCCCCTTCCCGGCCCTCCTAATAACCTTACACTTACGAAAATATCCCCATTCGACTTGCTGGCCTCTAAAGCCCATCTGTAAGAATTTTGAACGGCCTAACTGTATTTCTATTTGTTTTTGCCCACACACCCATTCCCTTCCCGCCCCTCCTAATAATTTTACAAATTCGAAAATATGCGCAATCGATTTGTAAGTATCGAAAACCTCTATATACCAATTTTGAACGATCTAACTCTATTTTTATTTTTTTGCCCCCCCCTCTCCCCTCCCCCCCATCTCGCCCCTCCTAATAACTTTACACTTTCGAAAATATCCCCATTCGACTTGCAGGCCTTTAAAACCTATCTGTACCAATTTTGAACGGCCTAATTGTATTTCTATTTGTTTTTGCCTATAGCCCCCCCATACTGCCCCCCTTTCCCGCCCCTTCTAATAATTTTACAAATTCGAAAATATCCGCAATCAATTTGTAAGTATCGAAAACCTCTATGTACCAATTTTGAACGATCTGACACTATTTTTATTTTTTTGCCCCCCCCCTCCCCCCTCTCCCAAAAAAATCGGAAAAAATCAAAAAATGAGTTTTTGGAAATATTTTCAAGAAGACGCTTGGTGTTTTTTTTTTTTTTTTACATCTTTGAGCTATTACTTTTACTCGAAAATCCATATTTTTCTAAATTTGCCTCCGACAATCATTTATACCCACTTCTCCCGTTAAAAATCCAAAATTCCAAAATCGCAGAAAATGATTTTTTTTTTTCAAGTCTAGTTTCTCCCTCTGCAATTTCTTCACCGTGAAGCAATTTGGAGCCGAGTTGTGCTTATAAAGGTTGTTTTTGCCTTCTGCACCTTCGAAAATCATTTTCAGCCCCTCTCCCCACTTAAAAATCCAAAATTCCAAAATCGCAGAAAATGATTTTTTTGTACTTAAGTCTAGTCTCCCCATCTGCAATTTTTTCATCGTGAAGTAATTTGGAGCCGAGTTATGCTTATAAAGGTGTTTTTGCCTCCTGCGCCTCCGAAAATCATTTTCACCCCTTTTTCCCCTTAAAAATCCAAAAAACCAAAATCGGAGAAAATGATTTTTTTGTATTCAAGTCTAGTCTTCCCATCTGCAATATCTTCCTCGTGAAGCAATTTGGAGCCGAGTTATGCTTATAAAGGTGTTTTTGTCTTCAGCAACTCCGATAATCATTTTCACCCCCTTCCCCTAAAAAAAATCAAAAATTCCAAAATCGTAGAAAATGATTTTTTCATATTCAAGCCTAGTCTCCCCATCTGCAATTTCTTCCCTGTAAAGTAATTTGGTGCCGAGTTGTACTTATAAATGTGTTTTTGCCTTATGCGCCCCTGAAAATCCCATTTTTACCCCCTACCCCCCTTAAAAATCCAAAATTCCAAAATCGCAGAAAATGGTTTTTTTGTATTCAAGTCTAGTCTCCCCATCTGCAATTTCTTCACCGTGAAGCAATTTGGAGCCGAGATATGCTTATAAAGATGATTTTTGCCTTCTGCCCCCCCGGGGGGGGGAACGGGGGGGTATTTCGCAAAATCCCGTCTTAGTGAGCGTCAGGGTCCTAAAATCAACCTGCTCACCAAAAATTGTGATTCTATCTCCCATAGGATCGCCACAACCGTGTTGAGTCAGTGAATCAGTGAATCAGTGAATCAGTGAGTTTACTCTTTTATATATATAGACTAGCAGGCAACACCCGCTTCGCTGGTCCCTATTTTTAAATGAATCACTATAATGAATTCTCAAAATTGCATTAATTTTTATCACATGAAAAAAAAGAGAAACAAAATCTGAGTAGGAAAAATGTCGCACCGGGTTCTCACTGCTTCGGAAAAAATTCCCAAAATGCTCTAACTCTTATTTCTATTATTTTCCCACTTCGCCCCCCCCCTCCTGTCTATCCTAATAATTTTACAAATTTGAAAATATCCGCAATCGATTTGTAAGTATCAAAAACCTCTATGCACCAGTTTTGAACGATATATCTCTATTTTTATTTTTTTACCGCTCTACTCCCCCCCCCTTCCCGCCCTCCCAATAATTTTAAAAATTCGAAAATATCCGCAATCGATTTGTAGGTATTGGAAACCTCTATGTACCAATTATGAATGATCTAACTCTATTTTCTTTTTTTTGCCCCTCTGCCCCCCCTTCCCGGCCCTCCTAATAACTTTACACTTTCAAAAAAATCCCCATTCGACTTGCAGGCCTCTAAAATCTATCTGTACCGATTTTGAACGGCCTAACTGTATTTCTATTTGTTTCTGACCATAGCCCCCCCCTTCCCGCCCCACCTAATAATTTTAAAACTTCGAAAGTATCCGCAATCGATTTGTAAGTATCGAAAACATCTATATACCAATTTTGAACGATCTAACTCTCTTTTTATTTTTTGCCCCCCCCCCTCTCCCCCCCCTGCTGCCCTACCTGGGGGCTGAATTTCTAAAATTCCAGAAATTGGTTTTTAGATATTTGCATTAGCTATATTTTAGAGCAAAAACTTCACGCATATCTATTTTTTTGTTTGAGATATATAGGATTATGCGAAATCACGTTTTTACGCATGTGAAATCACGTTTTGTCCCCCCGCCCCCCTTGGGGACCGAATTTTGAAAATTCCAGAAATTGGTTTTTTGACATTTGTATTAGCTATATTTTAAAGCAAAAATTTTACGGATATCTGTTTTTTTGTTTGAGATATGAAGGATTTTGTGAAATCACGTTTTGCCCCCCCCTCCCCCCCTTGGGTGGCGAATTTTGTAAAATCGCTTCTTAGTGGATGCCTACGTCATAGAAAGAATATTGTCACAAAATTTCATGCTTCTAGGTCCAGGGGTTTGGTCTGGGCGTTGATAGATCACCCCCTCACTCACTAACTCACTCAGGAAGTGTTCTTTTATATACAAGGTGTGGCTATTAAATAACGAGACTATTGCTGTAAAACATTTTATTTTACATTTATACACATTTAGTTATTATCACCTTCAATATACACCCTTCCTCTATCCCTACAATGCTCCATGCGAATTTTCCATTGTTCGAAACAGTGCTGGAAGTCTTGTCCTGTGAGCTCCTGCATGAGGTGTGCCGCTTTTTCTTTCACAGCTTTAACTGACTCAAATCTTGTTCCTTTTAATGCAGATTTAATTTTGGGGAACGGATAAAAGTCACATGGGGACAGATCAGGCGAATAAAGTGGATGGTCTGAAACTGGGATGTTGTATTTGGCTAGAAACGTCTTGACAGACAATGACGTGTGAGCCGGTGCGTTGTCTTGATGGAGAACCCATGACTTGTTTTTCTACAATTCAGGTCATTTTTTCCTTACCCCTTCACGGAGTTGAGCAAGCACCTCAGTATAGTAATGTTGATTAATAGTTTGGCATTCAGGAACCCTGTGAAGGTACACAATACCATGAATGTCGAAAAAAAAAAGGATCAGCATCGCTTTGAAATTCGATCATCATCTCCAAAGTCTTCTCAGCCATCTTGGAAACGGTTGAACCACTCATAAACTGGCATACGTGATAGACATTCATCGCCATAAATTTGATTTAATAAAAGATAAGTTTCACTAGCGGTTTTACCAAGTTTCACGTGAAATTTCACGACAATTCGTTGCTCTACTTATCACGTTTTCGGCAAAACGAAACAAACACCTCTTACACAAACGAAGGTTACGGCCAGACTAATTTCTCTACAAACACGGCACGCGTAGCAATCGATAGAGAAGGCTTTATCCTGCACAGCTGTCGGTCATTTGGATTTGGTGCATATGTAGTTCATCTGTAGCAGCAATAGTCTCGTTATTTAATAGCCACACCTCGTATATAGATTACTTTTGTTCCTTTTAAAGTGTTACTTTTTCAACTAAACTTTAAAAAAGAAAATCTACGATAATAAAAGTGTTTATACATATATTAAAATTATCTAAATATAAATATTGAACAGCAATTGTAGATAAATACTGAACTCTATTCATTTATTTAATTTTTAATTTCGAATTTCTAAAAAGTACATTTAATTCCATCTTCATATTGCTTCCTTTATGATTTGTTCTTCGGATCAAGAAAAGTATGAACGGCATATTAGGTAAGATTTTGGATTTATTTGATAAGAAATGTTATGTATTTCTTACACTGAAGATGAAAACATACTTTTCCGCTATTTCTAAAATTT